>AP025068.1:21875065-22296204 GCA_036186865.1 Eustoma russellianum
ACCATTTTAAATGTGAAATAGAGCTAGATTAGGACTAGTTTAGCTTACCAAAATGAGGCTTGGATGGATTTCAAACCACCAAGGAGCTAACACCACTTAGGAGCTTTGGAAAGTTTGAACCTAGTGACCATGAAGGTCACGGTTTTGGCAAGCATAAGAGAGGCAATGTGAGCTTCATTCTAGGGATTGTGAAATTCAACTAAATAGCTAGACATGCAACTTACCTAGAGGATTCTTGAAGCTTGAAGATGAAGAGAATTTTGGACTTCCTTGGCTCAAGTTGGCCGTGAGAGGGGTGAAAGGGTTCTTGTTCCTTTTGCTCTTTGTGAATTCTTGAGGGGTTGAGTTAAGAGAGTTCTAGAATTCTTGGAGAGGATATTTCTTCAATAGGCTAAGTATTTTTAGCCGTTTGGAGCTAAGGGAGAAGAAGGGAGTTTCCTTTGCATGGTTATGCTAACTAGAGTTGACTAACTTGTGTTACTTTAGCAAACTAGGGTTACTTTATTGCTAACTTGAGTTACTTTAGCAAACTAGGGTTACTTTTGGGTTGTAGTTAACATAAAGTAACCATGGTCAAGTTTGAAATGTCTCTTAGTTGCACCATGGTTGAAGCCGGCGGTTAAGGGTGCATTTAGTAGGCTTCATCATGCTTGAGTTACTTTTCAAGAGTGTTTAATAGAAAAGCTACTAGGTAGTTGCCCCTATTTCCTTAATTAACCCCCTTTTTTCTTGATTTTCCTAATAAAATGTAATTAGGAAAAATCATGAGTCTTCGTGGACTCATGGGGCCGAAAGTAGTGGGATTGGGAGGGAAATTATCCCACTACTTGAAATCCCTAATTGCTATCTGTGTTTGATTTTAAGAAGGCCCTTTTTAGGATTAGTCTCTTCTTATTGGAAGGACATCTCCAAGCCCCTTTAAGGCCTTAGGGCCGAAACCTTCTATGATATTGGGATGATTTGGCCACTTCACATAGTCCATAATTCATGCTTGAATTATTATACCATATTTTCCTTAACAAAAATCTAATTAAGGAAGTAATCACAAAACTAAACAAAATGTACTTGAAGATGCAACTTTTCATTAATTCACTTATACAAGTATCAAGTACAATGTGATTTTTCGTTGGGTACAGCAGTTAGCGCACGTATAGGATATGGGAATTTATAATGGCAAATTCGTTTATTTATTTACCTAATCCATTTCTGGAGGCATCGTTGTACATTATGAATCCTTAGCCAGAGATAGGCTGTGCTAGACTCGGGCTGAGGTCAACTTCTTATTAAGTTCGGCAAAGCTCCTTTCGAAATTCGAAGTCCGCTTAAACCTCATCTTTTTTTGCGTCAACCTGGTAAGTGGAACTGCAATTCTGGAGAACCCTTCTACTAACTTTCAGTAATATCCTGCAAGTCCCAAGAAACTTCTAACCTCCGTCACATTCGTTGGCCTCGGCCACTCTGTTATGGCTTCAATCTTCTTGGGTTCAACTTATATGCCTACGTCGGAGACTAAATGGCCCGCAAATGCTACACTCCGCAGCCAGAGCTCACACTTACTGAATTTAGTATAGAGTTGCTTCTCCGCAATATACTCAGCGTGATCCTCAAGTGATCGGCATGAGCTTCTTCATCCGGTGAATATACGAGAATGTCGTCGATGCATACAACAACAGACTTGTTTAGCTTCTCGTAGAAAATAGTGTTCATGAGATCCACAAAGGCTGTGGGGGGCGTCAGTTAACCCGAATGGCATCAATAAGAACTCGTAATGACTATATTGAGTACAGAAGACAGTCTTAGCAACATCTTCTGCCTTGATATTCAGTTGATGGTATCCAAACTGAAGATCAATCTTACTGAACACTTTGGCACCGTCCATACAAGGGTTACGATTCATTCATGTATTTGGTATAAGTTGTGATATTCGAGAATTTAGACATTAACCCTCAATTAATCAAACAACTCGTCAATCCTGGGCAGTGGATACTTGCTTTTGATGGTGATTTCATTCACCTCTCTATAGTCGATATAACCGTGTGCTGCCATCCTTCTTCTTTACAAATAGTATAGATGCACCCCAACGTGAGAAGCTGGGGCATATAAACTTTTTCCCGATCAACTCCCACAGTTGTACTTTTAATTCCTTTAGCTAGCAGGAGCCATCTGGTAGGGAGATTTAGAAATCGTCTCTACTTCGGGCACAACGTTAATTTTATATTCTATCTCCCTATCTGGTGGTATGCCTGATGAATCATCTGGGAAGATATCCGAAAACTTCTTGACTATTGGAATGCTGTCGAGTGAGGGTATTTCGTGCTCGGCGTCGAGGGCGTATACCAGAAAACCTACATCTCTTTTCTTTAGCGCTCGGTATGCTTGAGCTGATGTGAGATATACATTCTTTGGGATCTTCTTCAGCTTACTATTACCCTGATAGGTATCCTCCTCTCGGGTTGAGTTTTTGATAACTGCACGCTTCCTCCGGCAATCGATATAGGCATGATTGTGAAACAACCAATCTATGCCTAGAATAATATCAAAGTCTCCCATCTATGTAGGAATTAGCGTGGCATCAAACTGATGTCCTTCCATATCTATGTCACAATTCTTTTACAGATGATGGGAGATAATGACTTGATCACCAGTTGCCTGAAGTCGACAAGGAATCTGGAACCAGGTAGGACAGCTGCTAAGGTTCTTGGCGAACCTCTTAGACACGAAAGAGGGGCTTGCACCCCTATCAAACAACATATTTGCAGGTATATTGTCTACTAATATCGCACCTGAGATAATTTATGATTCAAGTATAGGATTTTCAAAACAAGTAAAACAACCACATTTAAATTGCATAATTGAATATACTTGTCAATTTAAATGTGGATCTAGAACTTCCACATCAGTCATCACATGAACTCGACCATTGGCCCATGGACGATCCCTCTGCTGCGGAGCATTTCCTAATAGTCCATTTCTTGGCTCTTGATAGTCTCTGATTATTTGACCGATCTTGCCACAATTAAAACAGACGCTGATCCTCAATCGACACTCTTCAGTGTGTTGTCTCTGACAAGTAGGGCATCGGAGAATAGTTGGTCGCTGCGTATGCTGTGGATGTGGCTGTGGCTAGTGCTATTTCTGCTACGGGAGCTGAGGCTGCAGCTGGCGCTGAAACTGCTGTCAACGCTGAGGTCGCCAACCTGCTCTCCTCTGAGTTTTGCCCCACTATCCAAACTAATCACATGTAACATCTCGAGGCCTCTTGTCTCTGGCCTCTTCATCCTGTCTATGAATATCATGCTCCACGTGATAACATGCATCTAATAATTCTCCAAAGTTCCTTGGATTTGCATTGACAATCCAAGTTTGGATGCGTGAATTCAGGCCAAATTCAAACTTAATCATCTTAAGTCGCTCGTCGCCCATCATCGAAGGGACATATTTTCCAAGAGCGATGAATCAGTTGTTGCACTCAGAAACTGTCACCCCAGGATCCTGCTTCAGCGACTCGAACACACCAATCTTCTGAATCGTCAAGAAAGAGGAATATAGAACTTGTAAAACTTCTCCAAGAATTTAGTCCATGCAACTTGCCATGGCAGTGGCTGGATACTCGTCTTCCATAACTGATTGACCTCTTCAATCGGGAAAAGGCATATCACCTGTGCCTTCATCTTGTCTAGCACCTATATCAGCTCAAAACAATTCTCGATCTCATCCAACCACTTCTCCACCTCATCTAGGTCAGGACCTCCCTTGAAATTCAGAAATCGGGCTCTCTTCAGCTCCCAAAAAAAGAAACATATTCCAGTCTGCCGTGGTGGTGGTGGGGGTGGAAGTGCAGCCTGATTATTACCGACAGCCTAAATAATGTATATTATGGCATTGAGAGAGGCCTGTGGAAGACGTTCTGGTGCATGTGTTGGTGGTGGTGGTACATGCCCTGCCGGGGTGGTAGCTGCTCTGCAAGCGATGGTACATGTTGCTAGAGAGGTAACTGTGTGGGTCTTTCACTACGTGGTCTCCCTCAAAGTCGCAACGACATCCTATCAGAAACATTCATATCAATTTCATAGTTCATATATATACACAAGGAAATTTTAATTCGAGTTATTTATCCATATCCTATGGGGGGCACATTTTATTGTTACAATTCCAAGGTAACCATCCATTAAATAAGTAACTGTAAGGTTCTTTTGGTCGTTATCACTAAACCATTCTCGTTGACGCAGTTAAAAGCTGTCACTCTCAGTCTAAGATCATCTCTTAGATTCTAAGATCATTACTTATGTTCTCATGTTGTCGTTTACTTTATGTTTTCCGCCGTGGATCTAGAGCCTAGGCTTTGATACCACCTGCAGTGCCCTGCCCAAGACCCTTAAAATTTGGTCTTAGAACAGTTCATCTGCCGTACTCTGCTATGAGAAGTACAAGGCATCGATACCATTCATATGCAAGCTGACATAAAACATGGATCGATATAGCAGAAGCAACATAATAAACAAGTACAATTAACATGCATCACATTATATTTTGTCGTAACTAAATTCGTATAAGTCATAATGTGTCATCAGTACAAAATATAACAAGTACATGGCCGTCAAGAGCAAAACATCTAGTGATATACTTCGGCCTATTATCGTCATCATGGGTACCCTACCCTCAGCTCATCCTCTATAAAATCCAAGTTGTGCTCCCTGTTCTCTGTGGTGGTGGTAAAAATAAAGTATGAGCGATAATGAATCGCCTAGCAAGTAGTCCGTCCGTGTTCGTCATGTGAATCATACATGGAGAGACAAGGTGATAAAATAATAAATGCGTGAATAAAGAACATAACAGTGTCCATTTTTCACAAGTAAAGTGGCATGCCATATGAATGATCATACATGTAACACATTCATCACATAGTAAAGTCAACAATCTTCTTCTTTTTGGACTTGTATAGCACCACTAGAAGGGGGGTTGAATAGTGAGTGTGGAAAAATTGGTTTTTTAAAAACTTTCAGTGGCCAATTACTCACTTCTAAAAGCAGATTCTGTTTTTGAATAACTGAATGACCAGATTTTGGACCTTCAAAATTCGTGAAATTTTGTGACAATGTACTCTCAGATGTTATCTATATGTCATAAATATTTCAGACTAAAAAAGTGTAAGGCCTTGAAAAGACATTTTTAATTGGACTCTGTCAATCTTTGAAAACCTTTCCCTTACAATGAAAGATTAATTCCTATTTAATGAAACTCCAAATGATCCAAAAATTTTATGAAACATCCCTTAAGATGTCTTACTTTTAATGGGTTGAAGCAGTTTTCCAACGTTCCTGTGGAAAATATATCTACCACATTGATGTTCTCAATCTTTGCAAATTTGAAAATCAGATTGCACTAGTCTCAGAACTTTGAACATTTGGATGACTTATACTTATCCAAATTCAATGAAATTTGTCTTACATGAAAATAAGACCTCTATCTATGTCTCTGCAAAATTGGATGATTTTTCAAAGTGGTTTGTTATTTTTCCAGTGGCGTTGAAATTGTTGCAAAAGCAGAAACTAAAAGTAAAAGTGCTGAAAGTAAAAACACCAAGATTTTTATACTGGTTCGGTCAATGCGACCTTCTCCAGTCCTCGAGGGCAACTTCCTCGGTATTCACTAATCACCAAAAACACCTTAGACAAGGGTGGATGGGGTTATACATCAACTTCTTTAATGTCTATCTTGTTTACAAAGAACAACAACAACAATCAACAAAAACACCACCACCTCACTAATGAAGGTTTGATCACACCTTAATCAACCTTCTACAAGAATGGAACGTGTGTGGGTGGTACAAATGAAATGTATACAGATTATGGAATGTATATTTGATACGCTTAAGGCTATCTGCTAGAGAAGAAGATAAGAGATGAAGAGAAGTCTTGCTTTGCACTTGATAGAATATGAAAATTAGTCTTGTCTTGTGTTTGATCTTCTTGCTTGCTTTTGTAATGTATGGAACGCCCCATATGGCTGAGAAATCTCTTGAAGAATGTCTTGAATGCCCTTGGAAGATACCTTGTATAGCTTTGTGATACACCTTTGCTTAATTGACGAAATGTGATTGGACAAGTGATGTGTCTTTGCCTTGTTTTAACTTTATGATTGGGTCTTCATTTATCCACCTTGGCACATAATATATGTCATGGAAACTACCAAGAAAAATCTGAAAACAATTCAAATTTCAAATGTCTTGATTGCAAATCAATCATAAGTGTGATAGCTCCTTAATTTTTCGAATGAATTGCACCTTGAAGCGTTACAAAAATCGGCAATAAGACGTGCTGAATTCTTTAGAATTTTTTGAATTTTTGAAAGCTTACCATGTGTGTCTTGGTCTCCATCGATACTAGCATTCATTTATGGATCATTCTCCACCAATCATAGTGCAAAACAATCTCCACCTAGGGTCCAAGGCAGCTCAAAACAGCCACCTACTTCAACATGCATGTGCTGAAAAAACAATTCGAATTTGAAAAATAATGATGTAGTATCTTCATATACAAGATAAATTTTAATCACCATTAAACTTGGGTTTTTAGAATACTCCAAGATATGTCTTGGGTGTGTAAGACATGTCTAGACACATGCCATAAAGTGTAGGAAAAAAAAGTCTTCTGAAGAGCGTAGAACAAATTAACTTTGGACTTTTGTGGATTGCGCGATTTTTCTCCAATTTATCACAAACCCCTTAGACATGTAAAAATGTGTTATACACCATATAATATACATAACATAATGTATAATATCAGCTCCAAAGGGTGTAACAATTTTCGGCCATGTGGTGTAATAATTTGAATTTGAATTTCAAGAAATCAAGGCAAATGATAGGTAATTGATATATGTAATTATGGTATGACTTTGGTGTTGTATTTGAAATGTGGTGTACGAAATTTGTATGTGTTTGGATTTTATATTGGCTGACCATCTTTGTATGGTAAGTACATGACATGTCGGTGACGGTTCGGTAGTCATTTGATGTGGCAATTTTCGGTTTACAAACTTGTGACCTGTCAGCATAGTTTTGGAAGTTTGATGACATGGAATGTATGACTTGGCATATGAATATACTCAAAAGGATGATATGTATATGTATACTCACAGAGTGCTGCAGGTCCGGATGGTTTCCATGGGGGTTTCTATAGGTCTTGTTGGACTATCATATACTCTGATGTGGTCAAAGCAGTACAGGAATTTTTCCTAGGGGTACCACAGCTGACAGTAATGGCGAGTGCGTTAATCACCTTGATCCCTAAGACGCAAATGCCAGCGACATTTAGTGATTTTCGCCCAATATGTCTTACAAATTTTTGAGTAAGATTTGTACCCGTATCATTGCGACACGATTGAGCACACTTCTTCCCAAATTGATTTCGCCAGAACAAACAGGTTTCCTTCCTGGACATGATATTTCCACTCAAGTCTTATTAGCGCGGGAAATGATTCATATGTTGGATAGAGGTGGATCTCAATTATGTTTGAAATTAGATATGATGAAAGCATTCGATCGGGTGAGTTGGGACTATTTGGAGCATTTGCTACGCCAGTTTGGGTTTTCTGATTTCTTTAATCGGATCATTATCAATCATCTCCGAGCAACAACATTTTCTGTCTTGATCAATGGAGAGCCATCTTCTAAGTTTCGGCCGGGAAGAGGAGTGAAGCAAGGGGATCCTTTATCCCCCCTTCTATTTATTTTGGCTTCTGAGGGGTTCAGTCGAGGACTAAATTTTTTAGTTACATCGGGACATATATTACCGTTCCGCCTAGGTCGTATTCCCTTTACGATCACGCATCTGGCCTATGCGGATGATCTACTTATATTTCTGCAGGGTACCCGACGCAACTTATTGCGTTTTCGCGCCTTCTTAACAGATTACGAAACAGCTTCGGGTCAGAAAATAAACTATCAGAAGAGTAACATCATTCCCTCGTCAAACATATCGTCTAGTCGATGTCGCTCCTTCCAAGACCTGATGGGAATGCGGCTCACTGGGCTACCTTTTCGATATCTGGGCTCCCATCTTCATAGAGGTATTAATCGCTCCCGATACTGTACTACGTTAATCCAGCATATTGATGATCGTCTGCAAGGTTGGCACTCCCGACTTCTCTCAATGGCAGGTAGGTTGGTTTTATTAAGTTCAGTCATCTCTGCGCTACCCCTCCATATCCTTGCAGCTGGAGGCTTACCTAAATCCGTCATTCGAATGATACATAGAAAGATGGCATCCTTTTATTGGGGGAAAAAATATCATTGGGTAGCTTGGTCGAAATTAGCAACTCCAACTGATGAGGGTGGCCTTGGTCTAAGGGATCTGAATTATCTTCAACAAGCCTACAATTGCCGAATTTGGTGGCTTTATCATAAGCAGGATACCTTATGGAGTCGGTATCTGAGGTTTAAATATGGCCGCAGAGGGGATTATCGTCCAAGGTTGCAGGATTCTCCCATTTGGAAGCTTATTTATCGCACCCATACATCCTGCTCGGCTCAGACATTGGATTTGGGTACTCATCTCTTCTGGAAACTGTCGACTACGGGCGAATTCACTTTAAAATTTGCCTATGATGTTTGTCGGCCTCCTGCTGCGAAGGTTATTTCGCCGAAATTTATATGGTTTAAATATCATTCGCCTGTCACGAAGCTCCTTCTATGGCGTATTTTTCACTCAGCTCTTCCTCTGGAAGACTACATTGGTCGATACGCGGCTGCTCGCCCTACTCGATGTCCCTTTTGCAAGCTGCGTTCAGCTACGGTTGATCATATCTTTCTCTATTGTCCTCCAGTACGTCGTCTATGGATCTTTTTTGCAACAGAATTAAATATCATCTCCCCCACAACGCTGACTCTCCGTCAACATTTGCTGGCTTGGTGGTATCGTTCAACTACCTCTTCGATCATTGGAGTTCTGAAAATAGTGATCCCGGGTATATTGGTTCACAATATTTGGCGCAGTTACACTAGCCTAGTATATGGCGAGATGACGAGTTTCTCGCATGAAGCTCTCAGAAATGCAACAAATTTTGATATCTACATGTGGTTTCAAACATTGCATGGATCCAAACTAGCAGCAGGGCCTCCCCTTTCTCTACCATGGATTCCCTATCTACGGCCGCCCCGTCTTAAAATTGTTAGATGGCTCACTCCACCAACTGGGAAATTTAAACTGAATGTTGATGCAGCGGTGGGCCGCCACTTTTCGGCTGGCGGGGTAATACTACGGGATCCATCGGGCACATGCGTCCGCGCGATCTCCTTCCGATTACCTTCCTGCACACCATTGATGGCGGAAATTCAGGTTACCTTGTTCGGGCTCCTCTATTTCCTCCCATTATATCGCAAAATTGTTCTGGAGACTGACTGTGCTCAAATCACACTTCGATTACGTCAGCCACAACCAGTCTATGGCAACTATCATCTTTGCCTGCTACAGTCCCTAGTGAATACTCATCGGTTGGAGATCACACATGTCTACCGAGAGGCTAACATGGCGGCCCATTACCTAGCCCAGCATGCTATGACATCGCCGACTCCGAGCTATTTTACGGCTCGCAATCTGCCTCCAATGGTCCGGGCGGCTGTCACTTTGGATCTATCGATTCCAAACATACGCATTCATTAACTTTGGGCTTCCATATGGATTGGCATGCTACTCTATTTTCTGCCTGTATTTTGTTAAATACAGGCAGCCCCGGTACGTTTTCCCTATTATATTCTTGCATGGTACATTTCTGTCCACCTTCTGATGCGCTGGTTGTTTTCAACGCTGCATGGCAAACGACACAAACGGTTTTACTCATGATGACGTCGTCTCGCCTCACGGACGTCTTCCATAAGGATTGGCAGGTTTACAACATCTCTGCTTGTACCCTCCTAGGTATAGGCAGACTCGGTGAGTCCCTGTTTCCTCATCTTCAATGTTTACTATCCTTTGAGACGGTTTTATACACATATTGCGTCTTCCATATGGATTGGCTTACATATTCACGCTGCCTGTATCCTGCTGGGTACAGGCAGGGTCGGTATGTTCATTTTTCCTTTACCAGCCACACGTTTACTACACATGATTTGTGGGTTTAATACGCTCTTCTTTTTTGGTGATGCATGGACGGAGCCACCTTTTGCTCAGCACAATCACGGACGGTTTTTTCCCTGGACGATCCTACTTTACACATGTTGGCGGACACCAGTTACGGATGGCACTAAGTTTCTTGATCACTGCAGCGATTCCTGCCTATCGGAGATGTTGCCAAGCATCTACTGTTTTTTGGCTTTTATCCATTTTAATTCTATGTAATATTAGCATCATGCTTAGTTACTTTATCGGTAGCGCCTATCAGCTTTCCAATGATATAAATATGTACGCTTTTTCCTTCGTCAAGGTTTTATCCACAAGGGTGGTTTTACTTGACAAGGTTTTAATGCGGCATATCATATATTCACTGGAAGTTGATAATCGTTTAATGCGACTACACACTTTTATGTACTACGGTTTTCCTCCGCCATAAGTGAGGCCTATATTTAATAAAATGTTCTGTTTCAAAAAAAAAATATATAATGTATATATGCAGCCGTGTATATATCTATGGAGTGTGGAAAAGAACTTTCCATTTGAAACTTGTTGCCAAATAAGCATTTTCAGATATATCTCCTTAAGCACTTCATTTAATGAACTAGTTTAGTTCATCTCCTTAAGCACTTCATTAAATGAACTAGTTTAGTTCATTTAACATGGCACCTGAAAATAGTGTAAACACGACAAATGTTTGCCATATGATTTAAGCCTTAACTTTTCATAGCATGTTAGTACAACAATGATATATATAAACATATAAAGCATGTTTATCATGTACGCATGTCATGTAACACTCAAATTATGCATTTTGAAAACACATAACATTTAAATCATGCATTTTGAAATCATTCAAAATCCGGTTTCTCAATACTTCTATCTAGAACCACATGAATCCAACCTTAAACATATTCATTCTTAACTTTCCAATCCGTATCTTATACTAAGATCACAATTTTTTCATGTTCATATCAAGTACAATTTCATGCATAGGTTCCTCCTTGATCAACTTATTCATATCAAAGGCTCATGGATGTTTCATAACGATGGCTTGAGGGATTCATGACATTTTGTCTTTAAAATTCATAACATGATCCGTGTTTCATAAGCATTTCAAAACATGACATTTTCATGAATGTTCAAAACATAACATTTCTATAAAATTCATAACATGACATTTTCACAACATTCATTACATGACATTTTCATATGATGTCTATAGCACTTTTCATAACGTAAGAACGATAACGCATGACATACCAAATGATTCCCAAGTCACATGTACAAATATGAATCCTAATGTTCCAAACACAGTGTTACTTCATATGTACATGGATCTAACGGTAACGCATTATGGTGGAGTTTCCGTGTCCCGGACAAGGTGTTACTGTTATGCCCCTAACATTTAGCATTGTACAAAATATAAGTATACATATAATATGTATGTAAGTAGCAGCCATAAAGAAAAAAATAAAGAAAAAATATATATAAAACGTACTATCTTAAAGTGAATAGGAATAGAAAGATTGGATAAAGCCTAACTAATAGTAAATATCCCAATTAACCTAGGAATATACCATATATTCCCCTAACATAATTCTATATAAACACACACTCTAACCCTAAACACACACCGAAAATTGGCAGCACCACTCTCCCCTATACCCATCCGGCCGCCATCCAAGAAGAGAGGAAGAAGGCCAATTCTTGCCCTTTTCAACCCTGATTTTAGTACGGTATAGTATAATCCAGACTATGGCAAGTATCGTACCTAAATTTACTATGTTTTTGCATAACTTATGGCTCCATTTTTGTAGAAAATTGGACCATTCATGATGGTATTTGTGCTTGCATAAATTGTTGATTTTATTTACATATTTGTTATAGGTATGTGCTGATTAGTATATACATGCATGATGATGAATTATCCTTATCCTTTTCATTTATGTTGGCCACGGGTATAAGGGGGTGCTGCTGCCCTATGTTGTTATGTGTGTGTGTATATATATATATATGTGTGTGTGTGTGTGTGTGTGTATATAAGGCACCATCACCGTCTGGGGAGTTTTCCCTGCGTTCAGCATATGATATATGTCGCCCATCTCATCCTACACTGCTATCGGTGAAATTTATTTGGTTTAAGCATCATTCCCCATCTACGCAATTGCTATTATGGCGTCTATTCCATTCGGCCATGCCATTTGAGGGCTATATTGGACGGTATGCCGCAGCACGTCCCACGCAGTGTCCATTCTGTAAGATTTCTTCAGCCTCCGTAGATCATGTCTTTCTCTATTGCGGTAACATACGCCCCATCTGGACTTTCTTTGCATCTGAGCTGCATTGTTTATCGCCCGTCTCATTATCTCTACGTTCATATTTACTATCCTGGTGGTATCATGCCACATCCTCCTCGTCCTCAGGCATTTTGAGGATTGTTATTCCGGCTATTATTGTATCCAACATATGGCGTACCTATGCATCACTTATTTATGGATCCTCAAGCATTTTTTTCATCTCATTCCATCCGGGCTGCTATTCATTCAGACATTGACATATGGTGTAGATCTATTCATGGTTTGAAGCTTGCCAGAGGGATCACTACGCAACCTTCATAGATCCCGCCAGTGCGACCGCCACGCCCGCAGGTGGTACGGTGACTCTGTCCTCCTTCTGGTCGATTGAAGCTTAATGTTGATGCGGTAGTAGGCAGGCTTTACGCGGCTGGTGGGGCTATTTTGCGAGATCATGCGGGTATCTGTATGGGTGCAATCTCTTTTTGATTACCGCCATGTACTCCAGTTGCCGCCGAAATACAGTCGACCCTCTTTGGTTTACTATATTTCCTCCCTCTACATCGTTCTATTATACTTGAAACGGATTGTGCCCAACTGGTCACACATTTGCGACAGCCTCATGTGATTTCGGGGAGTTTTCCTCTGCGATTACTACATACACTGCTCGTTTCACATCGCCTGGAAATTGGTCATGTATACAGGGAAGCAAACATGCCGGCTCATTATCTTGCACAACACGCCATGTAGACGCCTCAGACTTTCTGCTTCTTGCGCAATAATCTTCCATCGTTAGTTCGTGCATCAGTATCTTTGGATATCACGTCGGTTAGTTTACGCGTTCCCTGAGCATTCCACATCTTCCATATGGATTGACATTTGTTTTATACAACTGCCTGTTTCCTGGAGGGAGCAGGCAGGCTCGGTATGTTTTGCATTCTCTCGTCTATTAATTTATGCTTGCCTTACGTATTTGCTGTCTTCCAAATGGATTGGCTTTTCATTACTGCTAAAGGGAACAGGCAGGCTCGGTACGCTTTGCATTCTCTCGATACCTATCTTTCTACTATGCATAGCATTTCTGAATGACATCACCGTTTGTTTCACATGTACACGTCTGGGGAGTTTCGACATGGCCTTTGCAACGAACATCATTGATGACATCATACTGGCAGCGAAGATGGGGTTCCAATTTTCTGTGGATCGGTGTCTTTGGAGTGGGCTTGTTACGGCATCTGTTTCTTTGCGTTGTTTTTATGGGGATTGTATTTCTGTTAAATTTTATTACAGCATCTATCACTCTTCCACTCATATGAATATGTACGCTTTTTTCCTTCGCCAATGTTTTATCCACAAGGGTGGTTTTTCTTGGCAAGGTTTTAATGCGGCATATCATATATGTGTCGGAAGATGATAATCATTACACTTTTTGTTTTCGCATGTCTTAAACTTTGTAATATGGTGTTCCTCCGCCACAAGTGAGGCTCCTTTTCCATAATAAAGAAATTTTCTTTTAATATATATATATATATATATATATATATATATATATATATATATATTCAAAACTCCAGGGGTTCACACACCTGGTTAATATTTTTTGATACCAGAAGAATAACAACGAAGAATATTCCATATTGGTTCGTAGCATGGTGGGATCATTTTGGCTCCTGTGCAGAATATTTGAATGATGTAGTGAGACCATCACTACAAGTATTTACGAAGATGTATTCTCCCACAGATGAAGAGAAGATATTTTCGGAAATGATGATATTTCATATGAAGTTCTATTTGCCATGGGTATTCCAATGGAGAGCAGAATATACTCCAAATATAAAAGTACCCTTGATAAAAAGAAAATTTTATATCAAATGGTGGACAACATTCAATATTCCAGAATCCATTTACCCTCACAAAGTAATGGAACAAATAAAAATATGGAATCCACAAAAACAAATTGCAGATAGCAGAAAAACAATAACAGCACCGGTGAAGCCCGGACATGAACAATTTTTATTACACAATACTACACCACAAACAGGAATATAAACTACCGACACTAACAGATAATAATAATAAACAAAATAACAAAGCAATAATGTAAACAAAGTAAAAACTATAAGTAAAACAAAATATAAAAACAGTAAGTAAAACAAAATTAAATGAACAGAATTGAAATGGGGGTGATTAAACTCCCCAAGAATATAAATAAAAACAGAAAATAAAAAGGAAAGGGAATAAGATTAGGCGGAACTAATTCCAGCCGGTCATAATAATATAAATAAAGAACAGTAAATAAAAAGGGAGAGGGAATTAGGTTAGGCGGAACTAATTCCAGCCAGTAATAATAATATAATTATATATATATATACAATATTAATAACAATAATTAGGCGGTATAAACCGACCCAATTATATAGATATATAATACATAAAACAAAGAAACAAAATTAAAAACAGTATTTAAAGAACTCAAAAAGTAAAAGAATTCAAATCATACCATATATTTATTTCTTCAAAAATATTGGAGATACAACTATTGTTTGAAGATTGGAGATCTTCAGGGATATTGGTTTCAAAAGGCTTAAATGAAAGATATTCAAGAACAAATAAAGTGTTCTTGGTATGGGATAGTATGGGAGAAAGCTTGGAAGTATCTTGGATAGAAATGGAAAGTGGGAATTATGAGAGAGAAAATGTAAGTAATATGGTAGAAAAACTTGTGTCCTTTCAAGTGAGCATACCCCCTCCTTTTATAGGAATTTTGAGAGGAATATGGCCAAAATAAGGGTCCCTCTACTATTATTTGCTTTGTCATTTTCGCACAATTTTTTTTTTTACACTTGCGTGGATATTTCCGATTTTTTTTTTATTTTTTTATTTTTTTTGCATGTTATATCAACTATTACAATATCAATTCAAATTTTACAAATATGAAATTATTACAAATATTACAAATGATTAACTTATTCTATCAAATCAACATCTTCATCCACTGCATTTGTCGATCCTGAAGATGATGAAGGTTTTGCTTCTTGCAATAAAGGAGCAAATTTCATCAAAATATTTTGCATCTCTTCAGGGTCTTTCGCCATTGCCAGTTGAGATTGCATCCTTTATTTGTGTAATAAAAATTGTTCATGTCCGGGCTTCACCGGTGCTGTTATTGTTTTTCTGCTATCTGCAATTTGTTTTTGTGCATTTCATATTTTTATTTGTTCCATTACTTTGTGAGGGTAAATGGATTCTGGAATATTGAATGCTTTCCACCATTTGATATAAAATTTTCTTTTTATCAAGGGTACTTTTATATTTGGAGTATATTCTGCTCTCTATTGGAATACCCATGGCAAATAGAACTTCATATGAAATATCATCATTTCCGAAAATATCTTCTCTTCATCTGTGGGAGAATACATCTTCGTAAATACTTATAGTGATGGTCTCACTACATCATTCAAATATTCTGCACAGGAGCCAAAATGATCCCACCATGCTGCGAACCAATATGGAATATTCTTCGTCGTTATTCTTCTGGTATCAAAAAATATTAACCAGGTGTGTGAACCCCTGGAGTTTTGAAAATATAGGGAATTATACCAAGCTTGTTGGTAATCCCAATAATTAAAAGATACATTTGAAAATAAATTTGAATTATATCCTGCAGGAAAATCAATTTCCTCAGATAAAGATCCAAATTGTTTTTGCCATTGCTCCGTTGTCATTATAGACACTATTTTAAAGTTGGAGAAGGCATACTCTATATTATCTTTATTAAAATGATGTTTTATTTCAACAGAATTTGTCATTATCAACAGATGTTGATAATATTCTGTAGTTTTTGCAATATTCCATGATTTATAGAAAAAATCTTTTCCAAAATAATTTTGTAAAGAAATTAATGGATTTTTATCATAATATGATTTTTCTATAGTAGTAATATATTGATAAAAAGACTTTTCCACAAACTGGGTTGTCTGCACGGCTTTTTTATATGTGGGCATTTTGCTGGTAATTTCTGTGGATTGGGGTTTGAAAACTTTATTGGTTTTTTGGGTTATTGAAGTAGTTGGCTGATGTTTTGATATTGCTGATGAAGTCTCTGCTATTTCTGTAGATTTTGGAATATTGAATCTTTCAAGCAATGCTTGAAATTCAGAACTATTGGATAGGCTTTCAATAATGGATATTGGTGTTTTATTTGGAGATATTTGGGATATTAGAACTGCGGCTATTGGGGGTTTTTTGAAGAAGTTCTTCCTCTTCTTCAACTTTATCTGCCCACGTTTTCCGTGGGATATTATTGTCATTATCTGCCGGTAGCTTTCCTTTGTCTTTGGACTTCCTCGGCATTATGTCTGTTTTGGAGGAATTCTCTGGTCAGAAAGTCTGGAACAAAATTTGTATCTCCTTTTATATATTCAATATCAAAATCATAAATACTTAATAAAGCTTGCCATCAAGCAAATATTTGTTTTGAAGCTAAATTTTTAACATCTTTTTGCAAAATTTCTTTCGCAGATTTGCAATCAATACGTAAAAGAAATTTTTTATTTAGGAAATCACTTTGAAATTTATTAATACATAATACGATACTCAAAATTTCTTTTTTAATAGTAGAATATGATTTTTGCGTATCATTCCAATGACCAGAAGTATATTGAACTATAGACTCTTTCCCATTTTGTAATTGTTTTAATATTCCACCATATCCTATATCAGAAGCATCTGTTTCAACTATTTTAAATAAAGCTGGATCTGCTATATATAAGCAGGGTATATCAGATACTAGACTTTTTATTTTCTTAACCACTGAAGTATGTTCTTCAGTCCATATTGGTGGATTTTTCTTTAATCTATTATGTAATGGTTTTGCAATTATTATTATATTTGGAATAAAATCAACAACATAATTTAAAGATCCAAGAAATCTTTGTAATTGATTTTTGTCCAATATTTTATCTGGAAATTTGGATGCAAATTCTAAAGATCTTTCTATTGGTAAAATTGTTCCTTGAGTTAGATGATGTCCTAAGAATCTTATTTTAGTCTGAAATAAAGACATTTTAGATTTAGATAATACTAAACCATTTTTCTTTGCTATATAAAAGAAGGTTTTTAAATGTTTAAAATGTTCTTCTATTGATTTGGAAAATATTAATACATCATCTATATAGACAATGCAAAAATTAGAATAATCCATAAATATATTATTCATAATTCTTTGATATTCAGAAGGTGCATTTTTTTAATCCAAATGGCATTACTTTCCATTCATATTGCCCAAATGGAACTGTGAATGCTGTTTTGTATCTATCTTTTTCTGATATTTGTATTTGCCAAAATCCTGATTTCATATCAAATTTTGAATATATCCATACAGAATGTAATCTTGTTAACAAATCTTTCTTATTAGGTAATGGGTATCTTATCCATTTTAACGCTTTATTTAGTGGTTTATAATTTATTACCAATCTAGGTGTTCCTCTTTCTATTTCTGCATTTTTATTGACATAAAAAGCAGCACAACTCCAAGGAGACCTTGATTTTTGGATTAATCCTTTTGATTCTAGATCTTGTATTTCTTTTTTGCAATGTTTTTCTAATTCTGCATTCATCTGAATTGGTCTTGCTTTTGTAGGTATATCTTCTTCTCTGAATTCTGGAGTATATGGAAGATCAACTATATGTTGTTTCCTCGACCAGAAAGCATTTGGAAGATCTGAACAAAGTTCATTTTCAAATGATAATTTAAGATTTTGTATTTTAGTAATTATTTTTGGATCCTTTAAATATTGTTCTATTTTATTAATATTTACTGTATCTTTTAATGATTTTAATTGAAAAATTTTACTTTTAATTATTGCATTTATTTGTTCTTTATGAATAGAACAAGCTTTTATTAAATCTAAATTTTTTGTTTTAGGTTTTTCTAAAAATTCAAAATGTAATTTTTTATTTCTTATTTTAAAAGAAATAGAATTAATACCTACTTTATATGGTGTAATTAGATTCGTAAAAGGTGTTCCTAGTATAACTGCATGATGAATATCATCTACAACTAAAAACATTGTTTTAATTGATGTATTGGATTTTATAATATAAGCTTCAGTTTTACTTTTGACTTGTAATTTGGTATTATTTGCTGTAGAGAGTCTAGTAGTTGTAGATTCTCTATATGATTTTGGGACTAAATTAGTTTTAATACAATTAAGATCCGCTCCTGTATCAAATAGAGCAATTGTATCTAAATGATATTGTTCTGAGAATTTTATTGTTATTCTTATTAAATATTTTCTTGATGTTATCTCTCTTAAAACAAATAAAAAATCTTCTGGCACATTAGATATATTTTCTATGATATTGTTATCTATATTTACTGGTTCTGTTTCTGATGATTGATCAGATTCTTCTGTAGTCTGTAATTTTGTAAGTATTAATTTCATAACTTCTGAATCTTGCTTTTGTTTATTTTTTAACTCTTTTAATTCTATTTTTATTTCTTTTATTTCTTTTTGTAGATCAGGGATTGTTGCATTTTTATTCTTTGTATCTTTGTTTTTATTTAATATACTAGTTAAATCATAATAACTAGTTGAAACATTTGGTAATATAGCTGGTTTATTTGTTTCTTTTTGTTTTGAATTTATATCTATTATTCTATCTAAATATTCTTTTTGTAATTGGGGATTTTCTATATGTTTTAACATTTCTAATATTGTTTCTTGTTCTTTTGTTAGAACATAAAGATGTTTTTCTTCATCAGAGATTTCTGAAGAAGATGTGTATATTTCATCAACTTGAAGATCTTCAGCAGACTCGAAAGATGTTTCTTCTGTCTCCGAAGAAGATTCAACAAGTAGATTCGAAATTTTTTCTAGTATAGATTCTTCTAGATTTAATTCTTGTAATTTTGTTTTTAATCTACAATAATTTGCAGTATGACCTTTCTTATGACATTTATAGCATTCAATATTTTTGTAATCTTTTGTATTTTTATTTTTCTTGTAATTTGTCTTTCTGTAAGGTTTTTTAGTATACTTATTGTTGTATTTATTTTTATAGAATTCATTAGAGGATTTTTGAAATTTATTATATTTAGCGTTTTTATTATATCTATTGTTATATTTGTTATTATATGGCTTTCTAATATTTCTATTATAAGGTTTTCTAGAACATTCTACTTGACACTCTTTATGATAAGGTTTATATGGATCATTATCAAATTGTTTGCAGAAAGTTCCTAATTCAGACTTAGTCTGTCTTAATTCTTTCTTTAAACCACTTTGTAATCTTATGTCTTGGCATAATCTTAATCCTTCTTTTTGTATAAAACTTATTAATTCTCCATATGTATAGTTTGAATAAGATATTATTTGTTGTCCTGAATTTTCTCTAATTTTATTTCTAACCTTTTCTCCTAGTAAATTTGGTAATCCTGCAAGGAATTTTTCTTTCCAAAATGGCTGATTAGAATCTTCTCTAATCATGATTCTGGTTAGAAAAGTATTTTTATACCATTGAAAATCACTAAGTTTTCTACATCTTAAATTTGCTAATAATTCAGCATTTTTATCTTTAATATGTGATGGGTCGCCTATAAAATGTAAGGATATACATAATATAAGTGTAGCAACCGAATCAGATATTGTTCCTTCATCTATAATTATAGGATTATTTTCTTCATCAACTTTTATTGCATTTAATATTTCTTGTCTCTGTATGGGAGTTAAATAATGATCCCACCAACCTTTAAGTTGTCCAGAGAAACCAGAAATAAGATATTCAGCAATTGTTTTATCATCAGGTGTTAACTGAGTTCTATAAGCATTGGCTGCCATTGTCATTTGTTGTAATACATTTATTATTTGATATTCTGACATACCATCTATATTCCAAGAATATATTGATTGTGCATTAAAACGATATTGAGAAATAGGTTTTATTTTTAGATCGGTAGACATTTGTACTGGTATTATAGATTTATCCCATTCTATTTTTTCCACTTTATTAGAATTGTTATTCTGGAATTGTTCAAATGCTTTGCTTATTTCATTATCTGAACTATCAG
Source organism: Eustoma russellianum (assembly GCA_036186865.1). Taxonomy (NCBI): domain Eukaryota; kingdom Viridiplantae; phylum Streptophyta; class Magnoliopsida; order Gentianales; family Gentianaceae; genus Eustoma; species Eustoma russellianum. The sequence goes on from AP025068.1 coordinate 21,895,540, forward strand.
AATTATCCAAATTATTTGAAGATTCATTTTCTTCTAAATTATTAATTTTAGAAGAAGTAACTTCTTTTTCTTTATTTCTAGTTCTGCTAGCTATAGAAGTATTAACATTTGAATCTGCAACTACCTCATTTGTTATAGAATTACTATTTTCTAGACTTTTTTCTATACAACTTAATTGTTGTTTAATAAATTGATTGAAATCATCTTTATTAGATATAGTTTGCATACTAGAAGATGATATTTGAAAAGGTTTGAATAGTGGTTGTTTAAATTTTTGGTTAGGTAATTCTTCACTTGTAGATTTTATTGTTGTTGTTTGGTAATATTTTTCTAACTTATCTAATTGTTTTCCTATTGTATGTAGATGTGTATTTGTATAATTATTTTGTTGAATAATATGTTTAGTATTTGTAAGAGAATCTTCTGTCATATTTTTGTAAGGAATAGCTTCTATTGGATTCCCTGATACATCTAACTTTATGCCTCCTAAAGGTGGATGTTAAAATCAGATTATATAATTAAAACGGAGGAAAGAGATATTCCACTCTCTAAACCGTTTGAAACAATACAACTTTTATCTTATAAATCACTTGAAAAACATAAAAAGAAAGGATATCAATATTTACATGTTGGTTTAATACAAGTGGGTATCAAACCTTTAACAAGAGAAGGTTTAGATACATCAATATTAGTAGTCTTACGAGATATAAGACATAATAATTTTGAACAATCACTTCTTAGTTCTATAGAGTCTAGTCTATGTACAGGACTAATCTCTTTTGATTGTTATCCTAATTTTTCATGTTCTTTGAAAGATACACAAATATTGAAAACTTTAGTACTTCAAATCAAAACACATGGATATGATATGTTGCCAGGATCAATTCCATTGGCTTTAATATATCGGATTCATTACAAGGTAATGAGTTCCATGTTTATTGGTCCAAAACCCAAACACTCTTTAAAAAGAGGAGAAACAATGATTTTACATACAGATCTGACCAGATCTAATGTTGTAATTTCAAGATCTATAAAATGGAAGGATGTAAATCTTCCAGATGAATGGGTTTTGGAAGGAGCAGTTAAAGCTACAAATAAAATACATGAACCAAATACTGAGATCAACAAAATAAGACAATTAAATGATGGATCAGTTAAACTGAGTTTTGCTAGAAGTTTCTCCGCTAGAGAAAGAGATAATGCATCTATTTCTAGCACAATAAATTTAGGAAGATTTTCACAGATACCATCTGTGATAGATGTTCCTTACCAAAAACAAAGATTATTTTCAACATCAGATGTTGAATATGCAACCTCTTCATTTAGAAAAGCTGATTATTCTACGGAAATTCCTAGACTAGTTTATTCTAAAAAAGAGTATTATTCTAAATCTGATATTAATGCACCCAGTACATCACAAAATATTTACAATAAATCAGACTTTAGTGAACCTAATAGTCCAACACAATCAGCAATAACAGATAATATTGCAAATGAATTAAATGTTATAGAAAAAGAATTTGAGGTAAATAAAATTATATTACACAATGATTTTTATAGCCAGGAAAATACTAGTAAAAGAGAATGGTTTTTTAAACATTATTGTAATATTAGAAAACAAATACAAAAAGAATATTATGAATTTATAAATACTCATAAAATACATATATATTTCTTTGATTGGTTTCAAATATATGCTTCACAAAATAATATAGAATTTCCTTTTAAAACTTTAAACCCAATAATTGAAAAACCAAAAGAATGGATAACCATCACAGCATCAAAAAAGATAGTGTCAAATCATCCATCTTTAGGAGGCATAAAGTTAGATGTATCAGGGAATCCAATAGAAGCTATTCCTTACAAAAATATGACAGAAGATTCTCTTACAAATACTAAACATATTATTCAACAAAATAATTATACAAATACACATCTACATACAATAGGAAAACAATTAGATAAGTTAGAAAAATATTACCAAACAACAACGATAAAATCTACAAGTGAAGAATTACCTAACCAAAAATTTAAACAACCACTATTCAAACCTTTTCAAATATCATCTTCTAGTATGCAAACTATATCTAATAAAGTTGATTTCAATCAATTTATTAAACAACAATTAAGTCGTATAGAAAAAAGTCTAGAAAATAGTAATTCTATAACAAATGAGGTAGTTGCAGATTCAAATGTTAATACTTCTATAGCTAGCAGAACTAGAAATAAAGAAAAAGAAGTTACTTCTTCTAAAATTAATAATTTAGAAGAAAATGAATCTTCAAATAATTCGGATAATTCTGATAGTTCAGATAATGAAATAAGCAAAGCATTTGAACAATTCCAGAATAACAATTCTAATAAAGTGGAAAAAATAGAATGGGATAAATCTATAATACCAGTACAAATGTCTACCGATCTAAAAATAAAACCTGTTTCTCAATATCGTTTTAATGCACAATCAATATATTCTTGGAATATAGATGGTATGTCAGAATATCAAATAATAAATGTATTATAACAAATGACAATGGCAGCCAATGCTTATAGAACTCAGTTAACACCTGATGATAAAGCAATTGCTGAATATCTTATTTCTGGTTTCTCTGGACAACTTAAAGGTTGGTGGGATCATTATTTAACTCCCATACAGAGACAAGAAATATTAAATGCAATAAAAGTTGATGAAGAAAATAATCCTATAATTATAGATGAAGGAACAATATCTGATTCGGTTGCTACACTTATATTATGTATATCCTTACATTTTATAGGCGACCCATCACATATTAAAGATAAAAATGCTGAATTATTAGCAAATTTAAGATGTAGAAAACTTAGTGATTTTCAATGGTATAAAAATACTTTTCTAACCAGAATCATGATTAGAGAAGATTCTAAACAGCCATTTTGGAAAGAAAAATTCCTTGCAGGATTACCAAATTTACTAGGAGAAAAGGTTAGAAATAAAATTAGAGAAAATTCAGGACAACAAATAATATCTTATTCAAACTATACATGTGGAGAATTAATAAGTTTTATACAAAAAGAAGGATTAAGATTATGCCAAGACATAAGATTACAAAGTGGTTTAAAGAAAGAATTAAGACAGACTAAGTCTGAATTAGGAACTTTCTGCAAACAATTTGATAATGATCCATATAAACCTTATCATAAAGAATGTCAAGGAGAATGTTCTAGAAAACCTTATAATAGAAATATTAGAAAGCCATATAATAACAAATATAACAATAGATATAATAAAACGCTAAATATAATAAATTTCAAAAATCCTCTAATGAATTCTATAAAAATAAATACAACAATAAGTATACTAAAAAACCTTACAGAAAGACAAATTACAAGAAAAATAAAAATACAAAAGATTACAAAAATATTGAATGCTATAAATGTCATAAGAAAGGTCATACTGCAAATTATTGTAGATTAAAAACAAAATTACAAGAATTAAATCTAGAAGAATCTATACTAGAAAAAATTTCGAATCTACTTGTTGAATCTTCTTCGGAGACAGAAGAAACATCTTTCGAGTCTGCTGAAGATCTTCAAGTTGATGAAATATACACATCTTCTTCAGAAACCTCTGATGAAGAAAAACATCTTTATGTTCTAACAAAAGAACAAGAAACAATATTAGAAATGTTAAAACATATAGAAAATCCCCAATTACAAAAAGAATATTTAGATAGAATAATAGATATAAATTCAAAACAAAAAGAAACAAATAAACCAGCTATATTACCAAATGTTTCAACTAGTTATTATGATTTAACTAGTATATTAAATAAAAACAAAGATACAAAGAATAAAAATGCAACAATCCCTGATCTACAAAAAGAAATAAAAGAAATAAAAATAGAATTAAAAGAGTTAAAAAATAAACAAAAGCAAGATTCAGAAATTATGAAATTAATACTTACAAAATTACAGACTACAGAAGAATCTGATCAATCATCAGAAACAGAACCAGTAAATATAGATAACAATATCATAGAAAATATATCTAATGTGCCAGAAGATTTTTTATTTGTTTTAAGAGAGATAACATCAAGAAAATATTTAATAAGAATAACAATAAAATTCTCAGAACAATATCATTTAGATACAATTGCTCTATTTGATACAGGAGCAGATCTTAATTGTATTAAAACTAATTTAGTCCCAAAATCATATAGAGAATCTATAACTACTAGACTCTCTACAGCAAATAATACCAAATTACAAGTCAAAAGTAAAAATGAAGCTTATATTATAAAATCCAATACATCAATTAAAACAATGTTTTTAGTTGTAGATGATATTCATCATGCAGTTATACTAGGAACACCTTTTATGAATCTAATTACACCATATAAAGTAGGAATTAATTCTATTTCTTTTAAAATAAGAAATAAAAAATTACATTTTGAATTTTTAGAAAAACCTAAAACAAAAAATTTAGATTTAATAAAAGCTTGTTCTATTCATAAAGAACAAATAAATGCAATAATTAAAAGTAAAATTTTTCAATTACAATCATTAAAAGATACAGTAAATATTAATAAAATAGAACAATATTTAAAGGATCCAAAAATAATTACTAAAATACAAAATCTTAAATTATCATTTGAAAATGAACTTTGTTCAGATCTTCCAAATGCTTTCTGGTCGAGGAAACAACATATAGTTGATCTTCCATATACTCCAGAATTCAGAGAAGAAGATATACCTACAAAAGCAAGACCAATTCAGATGAATGCAGAATCAGAAAAACATTGCAAAAAAGAAATACAAGATCTAGAATCAAAAGGATTAATCCAAAAATCAAGGTCTCCTTGGAGTTGTGCTGCTTTTTATGTCAATAAAAATGCAGAAATAGAAAGAGGAACACCTAGATTGGTAATAAATTATAAACCACTAAATAAAGCGTTAAAATGGATAAGATACCCATTACCTAATAAGAAAGATTTATTAACAAGATTACATTCTGTATGGATATATTCAAAATTTGATATGAAATCAGGATTTTGGCAAATACAAATATCAGAAAAAGATAGATACAAGACAGCATTCACAGTTCCATTTGGGCAATATGAATGGAAAGTAATGCCATTTGGATTAAAAAATGCACCTTCTGAATATCAAAGAATTATGAATAATATATTTATGGATTATTCTAATTTTTGCATTGTCTATATAGATGATGTATTAATATTTTCCAAATCAATAGAAGAACATTTTAAACATTTAAAAACCTTCTTTTATATAGCAAAGAAAAATGGTTTAGTATTATCTAAATCTAAAATGTCTTTATTTCAGACTAAAATAAGATTCTTAGGACATCATCTAACTCAAGGAACAATTTTACCAATAGAAAGATCTTTAGAATTTGCATCCAAATTTCCAGATAAAATATTGGACAAAAATCAATTACAAAGATTTCTTGGATCTTTAAATTATGTTGTTGATTTTATTCCAAATATAATAATAATTGCAAAACCATTACATAATAGATTAAAGAAAAATCCACCAATATGGACTGAAGAACATACTTCAGTGGTTAAGAAAATAAAAAGTCTAGTATCTGATATACCCTGCTTATATATAGCAGATCCAGCTTTATTTAAAATAGTTGAAACAGATGCTTCTGATATAGGATATGGTGGAATATTAAAACAATTACAAAATGGGAAAGAGTCTATAGTTCAATATACTTCTGATCATTGGAATGATACCCAAAAATCATATTCTGATGGGTGCATCAATTGTCCCGTGGCGTAGGCCGGTGGGCGTAGGCCAGGTGGGCCAAGTCACAGTCGAATGCCGTGGGCGCTTGTGTGCTGAATGTGCTATAAGACTAGGGTATGCGCATCTCCTGTCACCAATTGGTTTTGGGAGAGATGGTAGCGCCTGAGGTCCTACAAGTGGTATCAGAGAAAGGTCATGGGTTCGATTCCCAGCGTGAGCAATTGCTGAGGGGGAGATTGTTGGGTGCATCAATTGTCCCGTGGCGTAGGCCGGTGGGCGTAGGCCGTGTGGGCCAAGTCACAGTCGAATGCCGTGGGCGCTTGTATGTTGAATGCACTATAAGGCTAGGGTATGCGGATCTCCTGTCACCAATTGGTTTTGGGAGAGATGGTAGCGCCTGAGGTCCTACAAGTGGTATCAGAGCCAGACCAACACCACTCAAAAGAAGCAAGATTCAACACCATACAAACAATACAAGGCCAAGAAACAACAATTCATTATATACTGCTTGTCTCAAATCCAAGGTACATACTATGGCTATTGTTTCTCACAAAGGTGAGTTGGAAGGTATGTCTACACAACGTCCTCCTCTTTTTGATGGCAATAATTTTGTTCATTGGAAACTAAGAATGAGGCTATTCTTAATGGCTATAGACATCGATTTATGGTCTATAGTTGAAGATGGGCCGTACATTCCAATGAAAGCTATACAAGTTAGTGGAGTCACTCAAGAAGTCGAAAAATATAAAAGTGAATGGTCATCGGATGATAAAAAGAAAATGTCCATGAATGCTAAAGCTATGCAATTACTTTTGAATGGACTTACAACTTCTGAAGCAGGATATGTGTCAAATTGCACAAGCGCACATGACATGTGGAAATCACTTGTATTAAAGCATGAAGGTACTAGTGGTGTTAAAGAGTCAAAAATAAACATGCTTATGACTGAATTAGAGACTTTCAAAATGTTGCCTAACGAATCCATAACATCTATGGATTTGAGAATTACTAACATTTTCAATGCACTTGAAGCTTTAGGTAAATCTTTTACCAACAATGAGAAAGTTCAAAAGGTGCTGCGAAGCCTTCCCGCTGAATGGGATCCAAAGGTTACGGCAATTGAAGAAACGAAGTCAATTACTAAGATGGACGAATTAATAGGCTCACTCAAAGTATATGAGGTAAAATTGAATCAACGAAAATCTGAATTATCAAAGCCGTCAAGTAAGTCGATTGCTTTTAAATCATCTGAGCCATCTCATAGAAACAATGATGAAAGTAATAGCGATATTGAATTAGATGATGATTTAATATTAATAGCTAGAAAACTTAGAAAGTTTTTCAAAAGGCCTAATCAAAATAGACAACAGTCTTCTTCGTCTTCTTCTCAAACAAAGAAAAATAATTTTAATAATAACAAGTGGAATAATAGAGAATTAAAATGCTATGAATGTGGTAAAAAAGGACATATTTCTTACGATTGTCTGGAAAAGAAAAATAATAATAACAAAAATAAGCAAGTCAAAGACAAGGAGCCTCAACGGTCCAAGACAAAGGAGCCAAATGCAAGAAAAGGCAAACGAGCAATGAAGGCGAGCACATGGAGCGACTCGTCTGACTCAGAATCAGAAAATGAAGAAGCTCAAGTCTGCTTCGTATCCAGCGAGGTAATATCTTCTTCTGATATAGATTCTGATAATGAAATGTCATTTGATGAAATGTATGAAGAATTCTTAAAGATGCATGCTCACTGTAAAAGGCTATCTAAAGAGAAAAAGAAACTAACTGAAGAAAATGATAAGTTGAAGACGTCCAACTTGGAATTTTCTGATCAGTTAGAATCTTTTCAACAAGAGTCTTCTAATACTCTTGATTCTTTAGAGAATAAAATTGAATCATATAAGAAAGATGAACAAAAGTTAAAAATGGAAAATAATATGTTAAAGTCTAAGTTAGAAAATTATGAAAAAGAATTAGCACAACTTACTACATCTAAAATAGATTTAGAAAAAATGTTGGAACAGTTTAAGTCTGGAACTAATATGTTAGATACTTTAATTTCATCACAAAAATATGGAAATGATAAAAAGGGGTTGGGCTATATAGAAGAAAATGACAAGTTAGACAAAAAGACTAATTTTATATCATCTAAGTCTAAATTGCCATATAGTACAACTAAGTCAAATGTACACATTTTGCCTACTCCTTCCTCTACTCATTCTAAGGTAAAAATACAGCATGCACCTCCAAAATCAACAAGGCAAAACTTTCCATCTAGATCACATAAAAATTATGCATTTATGTATAAAAATGTATCTAGGCAAAATCAAATGCATCCAACGTATTATAATGCATATAAACTTAAATATAGGCAACATACATATCCTCCTTATAAGACTTATAGGAATGTAAATACATTATATGAGTATACATACATGGCTCCATTCAAGAAACAAAATCATATGCCTCACACTCATTATCAAAGTTGTCCAAAATATAATGCATATAAACCAAGATATAACATGTATGACAATGTATCGTCTTTTAAATGGAATCGTCAAATAAATGTTAATCCTCTTTATTCAACTTATGAAAATGCCAAATATGTGCCCAAAAGGTACATCCAAGTTTGGATACCCAAAGGGTATATAAACAAAGATGGAACCTCTAACATTCAAGGACCCAAGTAAAGGGTACCTAAAACTTTGTCTCCATTGTAGGAAAAACGCAAAGAATGCAAGAAGGAGGCAAAGTCAAAGAATCTGAAAACCAAATGGTTTTTAGATAGTGGATGTTCGAGGCACATGACGGGCAACCCCAAACTATTCACCGAACTGGAACAAATTGAGAATGGAGGAAAGGTGACATTCGGTGATAACAACCAAGGCAAGGTCGTTGGAAAAGGAACAATTGGGGACCCTAACACATTTCAAATACGAAATGTGTTGTTAGTAAGCAATCTTTCTTACAATTTATTAAGTATTTCGCAACTTATAGATTCTGGTTATCATGTCTCTTTTCTTCCTAATTGTTGTGATATAATAAATGAAAAGGGAGAAATTGTTCTAAAGGGAAATAGGGATGGTAACATTTACACACTATCACTAAATAATATATTGAATGCTAGGATTAAGTGTTTAGTATCACATGACTTAGATGTGAACTTATGGCATAGACGGCTAGGCCATATAGGAGTTTCAACCATAGAAAAATTATATAAGAAGAATCTAATTAGAGGAATGCCTAAGTTAGACTTAGATAATTTTCAATTATGTGAAACATGTATTAAAGGAAAACATATAAAAGAAACAATGAAACCAAAACATGAAGTGAGTACTAGTCATATACTAGAATTGCTTCACTTAGACTTATTTGGTCCAAGTAGGACAAGAAGTCTAGGTGGACACTACTATGTGTGTGTCATAGTAGATGATTACTCACGCTACACATGGACATTGTTCTTAACACACAAAGACGATGCTCCATTAGCAATCGAAACCCTTATCAAGCAACTTGAAAACATTTATGAAGAAAATGTCAAAAGAATTAGAAGTGATAGAGGTGGAGAATTTAAAAATAAAGACGTAATCAAATTTTGTGAACTACATGGAATAAAGCATGAATTCTCACCACCAAGAACACCACAACTCAATGGAGTTGTTGAACGTAAAAATAGAACACTACAAGAAATAGCTAGAACTATGTTGTGTGAAAACAAAGTACCTAGATATTTGTGGGCTGAAGCTGTTAGTTGTGCATGTTATATAATAAATAGGCTTTCTATTAGAAAGAAATTAAATAGAACACCATATGAGTTATTGAATAATAGACAACCTAAGGTAGATTATCTTAGAGTATTTGGGTGTAAATGTTTTGTACTTAATACCAAAGATAATTTAGATAAATTTGAACAAAAGTCTATTGAATGTATATTTGTTGGATATTCAACTAACTCAAGAGCATATAGGTGTTATAATCCTGCATCTAGAAAAATAATTGAATCCATACATGTGAAATTCAATGAAAATGCATGCTTTGAAGTTAGTGATAAACATCAACATAAACAAGAAAATAATGTTGAAAATATGTTTGATGATGATGATATATTACTTGAGCCTGTTCATGATCATCTAGAACCAACTTCCCCTGAACAAGATGTGCATGAACCTTTAGGTGAAATAAATCAAGAAATTTTACAATTGGAAGATAATCTATCTAACTTACAGGATGTTCCAATTGTATATGAAAATGTTCACACGAATGAAACATTTGAACTAGAAGAAGGTGAACCTAGTCAACTTAGGAATTGGTGGCTTATAGAAGATAAACATAAACACCCCAAAGAGCTAATCATTGGTGATCCAAGTGTTGGGGTTAGAACACGTAGAAATATAAGTCAACTTGAAGGACATAGCTTAATCTCACAATTAGAACCTAAGAACGTAAAGGAAGCCTTAGGTGACATATCATGGATAGATGCTATGCATGAGGAATTAAATCAATTCACAAGAAACAACGTGTGGGACTTAGTACCTAAACCTGAAGACAAGTCTATCATAGGAACTAAATGGGTTTTTAGGAATAAAATGGATGAACAAGGAAATATTACAAGGAATAAGGCTAGACTAGTCGCACAAGGTTATAATCAACAAGAAGGAATAGATTATGAAGAAACATTTGCACCCGTTGCACGACTAGAAGCAATTAGATTATTACTTGCGATTGCAAGTATAAGCAAAATTAAGCTCTTCCAAATGGATGTCAAGAGTGCGTTCTTGAATGGATACATCCAAGAAGAAGTGTTTGTAAAACAACCTCCTGGATTCGAAGATCCGAAGAATCCGAACCATGTTTATAAGCTTAAGAAAGCTCTATATGGTTTAAAACAAGCTCCAAGAGCTTGGTATGATAGATTTGCAAACTTTCTTATTGCAAATAATTATCAAAGGGGGACCATCGACAACACATTATTCCTAAGAAGAAAAGGTAATGATTTGTTAATAGTTCAAATATACGTAGATGATATAATCTTTGGTTCAACCAACTCTACTTTAGTAAAAGACTTCGAAGAATGTATGAAGTCAGAGTTTGAAATGTCAATGGTAGGAGAGTTGAATTATTTCTTAGGACTTCAAATCAAACAAACCCCTCAAGGAATTCACATTAGCCAACTTAAGTATGTCAATGATATGATTAAGAAGTTTGGCTTTGAAGAGTTGAAACCTACAACTACCCCTATGAGTGTTAGTACCAAACTTGATAAGGATGAAAACGGTAAACCTTTTGATGACACACTTTATAGGTCTATGATTGGCTCATTGTTATACTTAACTGCATCAAGACCTGATATTATGTTTAGTGTGTGTATGTGTGCTAGGTTTCAATCTTGTCCTAAGGTATCACATTACAATGCAGTGAAAAAGATCTTTAGATATCTTAAGCATACACCTCACTTAGGATTGTGGTATGATAGAAACGCTAAGTTGGAATTACACGCATATAGTGATGCTGATTATGGTGGTTGCAGGTTAGATAGAAAATCCACTAGCGGTACATGTCAATTTATAGGAACCAATTTGATCTCTTGGTTTTCTAAAAAGCAAGCTAGTGTAGCTCTTTCTACCACTGAAGCCGAGTATATTGCTTTGAGTTTGTGTACTACCCAAATACTTTGGCTTAAACAGCAACTTAGTGATTTTGGCATTAAAATGAATAAGATTCCAATTTTCTGCGATAGCACAAGTGCAATCAATCTTTCCCGGAATCCGGTACTTCATTCTAAGGCCAAACACATTGAGGTGCGATACCACTTTCTTCGCGATCATGTTCAAAATGAGGATATAGTGATAAACCACATAAGAACTGATCATCAAATCGCTGACATCTTCACCAAACCCCTTAATCAAGCCACTTTTGAAAACTTACGAGCCAAATTAGGAATGATGACTTACGATACCATTGTATAGTTCTATCTTTTGCATGATTTGCAAAATAAAGGGGGAGATAGAATAAGAACATGGAACATGATTTTAGTTGATAAGTCATGTTTTAGTTGGTAAGTCATGATGAATCTATGCTAAGTTTTTTTTATTGGTATAAATTTTGGAGCATAGGTTAAGGGGGAGAGTATGAGTTGAGGGGGAGCAGCATACTATTTAAACGTTGAAAACATAGTTGAAAACATTTGGTTAAACTTTTGGTTAGACTTTTGGTTATAAGTTGTGACATTAAAATCATGTTAGGTTATTTTGAAAATCATCCAAAAGGGGGAGAATGTTGAGAAATATGTTTGGATAATTTTCAAAGTCATGATTTTAAGTGATGAATACTTAAAAATGTCACATATAGTGTTATAAATGAAAGAGTTGAATAAGTGAAGAAAAATGACACGATGTCTAGGGTGGTTAGAAATATTTTTCTAAAATGTGATAAAATAGTTGTTTTTATTTTTACATGATTTATATATGTTTATCATGTTGTGATTATGTGATTTTTATGATGATAATATCTTGTGACTAATATGCCCTCGAAGTTTCTACAACTTACCAAAAAGGGCAAAAGTGGTATTTTGAGTTTTGTAGGTACTCGATATGGTGAATATGATTCAAAGAAGATATTATCATCTTATTTATTATCAAGAAGGTGTTATTATATTTAATTCTGACCATCGGGGTCATTTCTGGAGTTTTATCTCACTAGGGGCATTTTGGTCATTTTACCCCCGAAGACAGTCTCGGTATTTTTACTCAAGGAATCTCTTGAGTATCTTATTATATTCATTCTGGAGTTCATTTAATATATTCTTGAAGATTATTTGGTGGTTTTCTATTTTATTCTCTCATTTGATGATTTTATCGACGGTGGCGGGATATGTGACGGTATTCGATGTCACGTTCTATTTTCTCTTGAAGACTCTTATATATATGTTATTGGAGGTTCTTAATCATCATCTTTCAGAGATTACAAGGTGTCATTGGTGCAAGATTCATCACAATATGTCAAGGAGAAATGGGAATTTTGATATTATATGTATGACATAACCTTGTCAACTATTATTTGTTGATTTCTCCTCAAAAATCTGAGTTGGTATACATATACACAGCCTCCAAAACGTGATTATACAGGTGGAGATGATGTTTTTCTCATTTTATGAGTTGGAGACAAGAAGACAAACCAAAAGCAAGCTAATTGGCAAAAGTTGTCAACTTGAAATTTCAAATTTGAAGTTAATGGAGACAAGGTTGTTGGAGATGATTATGGAGGTGTTTTAATTCAAAATTCTCAGCCATCACATGGTCTAAAAGTTGGAGGGAATATGTCATCAATTCACTCTATAAATAGAAGGCAAGGTGAAGAAGAGAAGACACACACTTGAAAGCAAAAATTGAAGATTGTTGTCTTGCTATTCTCTTCTCATATTTTCGTTCATACTTTGTGTAGCTAAGGTGTTCCATTTCTAGTTGTTGTCCAGCTACACTATACACACCTTCTTGTGTCTTATTTGTAAGATTGATTAGCCAAATCTATAAGGCTACATCAATAGGTGATAGAGGTGTTGCAACCAAGAGTTGCATAAAGGTGTTCATCCAAGTCTTGAATAGGGTTGGTGTTTAACCCAAGGATCAAGCTTGGTTCTTGCTGTAATTTGGTTCATACCATAGTGAAATCCAAGGAAAGGTGTTCCTTGGGACTGGAGTAGGTCACATTGACCGAACCAGGATAAATTCTTGGTGTTCTTCTCTTGTTTCTTTATTTCTATTCTACAGAATATTATCAACATCTGTTGATAATGACAAATTCTGTTGAAATAAAACATCATTTTAATAAAGATAATATAGAGTATGCCTTCTCCAACTTTAAAATAGTGTCTATAATGACAACGGAGCAATGGCAAAAACAATTTGGATCTTTATCTGAGGAAATTGATTTTCCTGCAGGATATAATTCAAATTTATTTTCAAATGTATCTTTTAATTATTGGGATTACCAACAAGCTTGGTATAATTCCCTATATTTTCAAAACTCCAGGGGTTCACACACCTGGTTAATATTTTTTGATACCAGAAGAATAACGACGAAGAATATTCCATATTGGTTCGCAGCATGGTGGGATCATTTTGGCTCCTGTGCAGAATATTTGAATGATGTAGTGAGACCACCACTACAAGTATTTACGAAGATGTATTCTCCCACAGATGAAGAGAAGATATTTTCAGAAATGATGATATTTCATGTGAAGTTCTATTTGCCATGGGTATTCCAATGGAGAGCAGAATATACTCCAAATATAAAAGTACCCTTGATAAAAAGAAAATTTTATATCAAATGGTGGACAGCATTCAATATTCCAGAATCCATTTACCCTCACAAAGTAATGGAACAAATAAAAATATGGAATGCACAAAAACAAATTGCAGATAGCAGAAAAACAATAACAGCACCGGTGAAGCCCGGACATGAACAATTTTTATTACACAAATCAAGGATGCAATCTCAACTGGCAATGGCGAAAGACCCTGAAGAGATGCAAAATATTTTGATGAAATTTGCTCCTTTATTGCAAGAAGCAAAACCTTCATCATCTTCAGGATCGACAAATGCAGTGGATGAAGATGTTGATTTGATAGAATAAGTTAATCATTTGTAATATTTGTAATAATTTCATATTTGTAAAATTTGAATTGATATTGTAATAGTTGATATAACATGCAAAAATAAATAAAAAAAATAAAAAAAAAAATCAGAAATATCCACGCAAGTGTAAAAAAAAAAATGTGCGAAAATGACAAAGCAAATAATAGTAGAGGGACCCTTATTTTGGCCATATTCCTCTCAAAATTCCTATAAAAGGAGGGGGTATGCTCACTTGAAAGGACACAAGTTTTTCTACCATATTACTTACATTTTCTCTCTCATAATTCCCACTTTCCATTTCCATCCAAGATACTTCCAAGCTTTCTCCCATACTATCCCATACCAAGAACACTTTATTGTAGGATCTGCAAGGCACCACTAGAAGGGGGGGGGGTTGAATAGATGGTGCGGAAAGTGTGCTTTTTAAAATTTCTTTAAACTTGAACAATTCAAGTTCTGAAAACAGATTCTGTTTTCAGGACCTGTTTTAAAACGTTTTTAAAACCAGGTTAGAGGTCTCCAAAAATTATGGAATTTTGAGAGAACTTAGCCTCAGATGTTATGAGGGTCCCCTAAAAATTTGAAATCAAAATTCAACCTTTAACCCCTTCAAAAACCGTTGGCACTCAGATTGTGCAAATCTGCCAGAAACGGTAGATGGTTTTGAAAAATTAATTCCTATTTGTGTGAATGTCCAAATGATCTGAAAATTTGACCAATAACTCCTCACACACTATATTGAAATGGGTTGAAACAGTTTTTGAAAATTCTTTTGGTAAGTAGGTCAAATACCACCAAAGTCTCAACCTTTGCAAGTCTGAAAATCAGACTGCACTAGTCTCAGAACTTTTGATGTTTGACTGACCTATACTTGTCCAAAAGGGTTGAAACTTGTGCCAAATTAACCCTAGAACGTTTATATATGTTTCTAGAAATTTTTATAATTTTTGAAAATCGTTTGCTATTTTTCCGAACGTGAACAAAACGTATAACCAGTGCAGAAACTGAAAAGTAAATGCTGAAAGTAAATTGCACCAAGAATTTTATACTGGTTCGGTTATAAACAACCTACTCCAGTCTTCAAGGAACACCTTCCTTGGTTCACACTAATTTCACACACGCAGTACACCTTACCGCAGGGTTGATAGAGTTACACCTTAACTCCAACCCTTTACAAACCTTGTATTGCTAGTACAATTTGCACGAACACCACCACCTCGCTAGAATGAAGATTGATCACACCTTGATCAATCTTTTACAAAGATGTATGAATGGTGGTTTCTATGAAGCCTATTCAAGAATGAAAGAAGTAAAGTACAATAGGCTTTTTACAAGAGAAGAAAGAAAGAAGATGTAGGAGAAAAGAGGCTTGGCACTTTGATCACTTTAGAATGCAAATCTTGGTGTTATTTTTGTTTGTTCTCCTCTTCCTTCCTTATAGCAATGCAGCCGTCCCCCCCTTGGCCTTCTCCCCTCTTGAAAATTTCCTTTTAATTGCTTGGGAGAGTGTAAGACATCATGGTGACAATGTTTTGCTTACTTGGCATCACTCCATTGGACCATCATTTAGTCATTGCTTACTTGGCACCTTTTGATTGGCTCAATGTTGTCATCATTTGATGACATGGAAAATCTGAAATAAACACTAAATATTTGCCAAATAATCAATTATCAAATCATGCCATAATTCTCAAATTTTGTCATAAAGTGCAAGACGCACAAATATCTTCTTTCCATCACATGAAAATCGGCCAGCACTTGTTTTTCAATGCTGAAATTTTCAGCATTTACAACATGAGATAAATCCAGATTTTTTCCATTTTCCTTTGAATTTTTGCCATAAAAGTAAATCAATTTTGTAAGGTAAGTCTTGCTACCAAATGAAGAATGAACTTGGACACCAAATGAGGGTAAAATTCGGCCACCATCACTTCACACATGCTGAAAAATTTCAGCATGTGTGATATGAAAAATATCACACTTAATTACCTTACATACAATTCAAATCATTTCCATAACTCCTTTGATTTATCCCTTAATGAAAAATTGACAAAATACCTTGCTTAATGGTGAAGAATTCGGCCATGGTATGTGTAACATGCTGAAATTTTCAGCATGTGACATATGAGAGGTATATGTTGAGAACTTACCTTTTGTAGCTTCTCTCTTTGATTTCTCAACATTGTATGATTGATCCTTGACCAATCAACATGCCAACAAGGCTCCACATGTGCTTCATCTCAGCTGTAGTGACGTTTAAATGTGTATATACATGTGCTGAAATTTATTTTTGCTAACTTTGTAAAATAGTGCACATTTAATAATACACACATGTAATATTCCAATCAGCCCTTAATTTAATTTTCTAGAACACTTTAAGATGTATATTATATGTAAAAAGTGTCTAGATACGTGTCACATCATGGTCAAGAAAAACGTTCCATGTTAAGTGCGTAGAAAACCGAATTTTCGATATTTATCGATTACCCGATTTTTCTCTAATCTTAAATTCCAACTTTTGCACATGATATATATATTATGTTATACATAATATATATAATATATATTTTAAATTTCAGCTCTTGGCTGATTTAAAATGGTACCATAAACATGTGACAAAAATAGAATTGGAATCTTCACATTTTGGCCTAAATGTGGGGTGATTTGTGTGTGCCAACATGGAAAGTATTTTTGGCTAATCACACCATGTGTATCACGAAATTTCCATCAATTTTTGATGTATATGGGCTGGCCATTTATTTATGGCAAGTACGTGACACGTTGGCGAAGTTTCGGTATTCGCCCGATACGACAAATTTCGGTTTAGAACCTTTATCGTGTCGTATTTAATTTGTCATCACCATATCTTATATCATATGATATAAGACATGAATATACTCATAAATATGAGTTAAGTATAGTGGTGTGACGATAACGTACGTACGTAAGATATATAACGTGTCGGTAGTACGTTGGAATACATGTGTATGTGCCTTTTATAAAAAATCTGAAAATATAGTATATATATGTGAAAAAGGCGTGTGGAATGAATGTGGGGAGGAGGAGAAGACTTTCCTTCCATAGCTATGTTGCCTTTGTGCCTTTTCCAAATGCATCTTCCTTTAATGAACTACTTAGTTTATTAAGCTAAGTACTTCACTTAATGAACTACTTTAGTTCATTAATTGTGGCACCTGAAAATAGTATAAACTCAACAAATGTTTGCCATATGATGTAAGCTTTAATGCTTCATGGCTCGTTAGTACGGCAACATAATATATAAGCTAAATAAGTCAAGTAGTGACAAGTTATCATGCATACATGTACACACTTATACACGTTTGTATATATGTATATATATTCAACGTTTCTTATTTTGAAATCACTCAAACCCTCTTATTTCTACAATCTCCCCCTTTTGATGATTTTCAAAATAACTAGTGTACATGATTTAAGTACTATCTCTCCCCCTTGAATTATGCACAGATTTGAAATTTGAATTTCGAATTTCAAATCCGGCTCCCCCTTGATTCATGCAATTAGGATCAATCAGTGATCTCTCTCCCCCTTAAATCATGCTTCTCTCTCCCCCTTTATTTTGGAAAGTTAATCAAAAGATTCCTGTCAAAAAGGAAAGTAAATCAAATAATATCGCATTAAATCACATCAACAGGAATCATGCCTAATTTAGAACGAAGAGATTCAAATGTGGCTTGATTTAAGGCCTTTGTAAATATATCCGCTACTTGTGATTCTGTGCGTACGTGATCTATGACAATATTACCATTGTTAACGTGATCACGAAGAAAATGATAGCGAACTTCTATATGCTTAGCCTTAGAGTGTAATACAGGGTTCTTAGACAAATTTATTGCACTCATACTATCACAATATATAGGAATTTTATTTACGGTAATTCCAAAGTCCGAAAGTTGTTGTTTTATCCACAACAACTGTGTGCAACAAAGGCTAAGAGCCATATATTCAGCCTCAGTAGTGGACAAAGCAACACTTGCTTGCTTTTTGGAAAACCATGAAATAAGGGAATTTCCTATAAATTGGCAAGTTCCGCTCGTGCTTTTTCTATCTATCTTGCAGCCACCATAATCTGCATCAGTGTAAGCATGTAAGTCGAATGTAGAGTCCTTATCATACCAAATACCTAAGGTGGGCGTGTGCTTAATATAGCGGAATATTCTTTTTACCGCATTTAAGTGTGACACCTTAGGTTGACTTTGAAAACGAGCACACATGCATACGCTAAACATAATGTCAGGCCTACTAGCAGTTAAATATAGTAAAGAACCTATCATAGATCGATATAATCCATTATCAACGTCTTTACCATGTTCATCTTTGTCTAATTTAGTAGTAACACTCATAGGCGTGGGGGATGGTTTCAAATTTTCAAAATTGAACTTCTTGATCATGTCATTTACGTACTTAGCTTGGCTTATATGAATTCCTTTACTCGTTTGCTTAATCTGCAAGCCAAGAAAATAATTAAGTTCACCAACCATAGACATTTCAAATTCAGCTTTCATACAATTTTCAAAATCTTTAACAAGTCTATGTGAGGTAAAACCGAAAATAATGTCATCTACGTAAATTTGAATAATAAGTAAATCTGATTTTTCTTGTTTCAAAAATAGTGTACTATCTATAGTACCACGTTTAAAATTATTTTCTAAAAGAAAAGTGGCAAAACGATCATACCATGCTCTCGGCGCTTGCTTTAGGCCATATAGTGCCTTCTTTAGTTTGTACACGTGATCTGGATGTTTCAAATCTTCAAAACCGGGTGGTTGCTTCACGTATACTTCTTCTTGTATAAATCCGTTTAGAAAAGCACTTTTGACGTCCATTTGATATAATTTAAAATCTTTCAAGCAAGCAATAGCAAGTAAGAGTCGTATAGCTTCTAAACGTGCTACGGGTGCAAATGTTTCATCGTAGTCTATTCCTTCTTCTTGATTATATCCTTGAGCTACGAGTCTTGCTTTATTTCTAACGACCTTTCCTTCTTCATTCATTTTGTTCCTAAATACCCACTTTGTGCCTATTATTGTCTTATCTTGTGGTCGTGGCACTAAGTCCCATACATCATTTCTAACGAATTGATTAAGTTCGTCATGCATAGCATCAATCCAAGATGAATCACTCAAAGCATCATGCACATTTTTGGGCTCAATTTCAGAAATCATAGCATGAAATTCATTTATTTCATCCGAAGTGATTCTTCTACGTGGTCGCACACCGTGAGTAATGTCGCCTATGATGAGATCTTGTGGGTGATCTCTATGCCATCTTGGTTGATTATTTTCTAAGTTATCATGCATTTCTATATGATCATGCATTTCTAGTGTCTCATTCATCTCATGCATATCAAAAGAATCATAATCTTCATCCAAAACGGGTTTCAATTCAAAATCATCGTCATATTCCTTGTCTTTTTCAATCTCTCCAAATTCATTGAATTTAACATGAATAGATTCTATGATTTGTCTAGTGAGAGGATCATAACATCTATATGCTTTTGAATTTATGGAATACCCAACAAAAATGCACTCAATTGATTTGGATTCAAATTTATCTAAATTATCTTTTGTATTCAAGACAAAGCATTTGCATCCAAACACACGAAAATAATCAATCTTAGGCATGCGATCATTCAAAATTTCGTAAGGCGTCTTGTTTATTTTCTTTCTTATAGATAGGCGATTTACAATATAGCATGCACAGTTTACGGCTTCCGCCCACAGAAATTTAGGCAATTTATTTTCGCAAAGCATGGTTCTAGCAATTTCTTGTAGTGTGCGATTCTTTCTTTCTACTACTCCATTTAATTGTGGAGTTCTAGGTGGCGAAAACTCATGTTTAATTCCTTTTTCTTCACAAAACGAAATCATCTCTTTATTTTTAAATTCACCGCCTCTATCGCTTCTTATTCTTTTCACATTTACGCCGTATTGATTTTCAAGTTGTTTAATTAATTTAGCGATTTCTACGGCGCTATCATCCTTATGTGCAAGAAATAAAGTCCAAGTATAGCGAGAGAAGTCATCAACAATCACGCATGCATAGTGACGCCCACCAAGGCTTGTAGTGCGACTAGGACCAAACAAATCGATATGCAATAGTTCTAGTATTCTAGTCGTGCTTATCTCATTTTTAGGCTTAAGTGACTCACGTGTTTGTTTGCCCTTTATGCAAGATTCACACAACTGAAAATTGTCTAAATCAAGCGTAGGCAATCCCCGTACTAGGTTCTTTCGTTGCAATTTTTCTAGTGTAGAAATACCTATGTGTCCTAAACGTCTATGCCACAAATTCACATTGGGTTCATTTGACATAAAACATTTAACTTTGGCGTCTACTACATCATCCATAGATAGTGTGAATATATTTCCTTCACGTTTTCCTTTTAAAACGGTTTCTCCATTTTTATTTATTATATTGCAATAAGGGTGAGTAAAACACACATTGAACCCATTGTCAACAAATTGAGAAATACTAAGAAGATTGTAAGATAAGTTGCTTACCAAAAACACGTTGGAGATTTGAAGTGTATTCGGATTGCCAATCGTACCTTTTCCGATGATCTTGCCTTCATTGTTGTCTCCAAAGGTCACGGATCCTCCTTTTGTGACCTTCTTTAATTTGGAGAACAGGCTCGGGTCACCCGTCATGTGCCTCGAGCAACCACTATCAAGGAACCACTTTATTGATGTGTCTTTCGATGAGTGGTCTCCCTGCAATGTGAAAAGGTGATTTAGGTACCCTTTTAATTTTGGGTCCTTTCGAGTTAGTTAATCACCTTTTTGTAAAGGTACCTTTCGGTACCCATACTTGGGTGATCCTTCTCGATCTATCAAGTGGCAAGAATGTAGATGAAGGTGCGAGATAGTATACATGTGATGCATGTATTTTGGGTCTTTGCCCAAGGACTCCTCTAGACTCATTATATGAGGGACGTTTGTGATATGTCCTTGTGTGCGTGTGCGTAGTGCGTGGATGATATGTATTTCGTGTATGCATTGTTCTTTTCTTCTCATATCTATATGGTACAACGTTATATTTCACATGATATGAGGGAGTGGGGCGTGTGGAAGGGGGTGCTTTTTGCGTCATCTTAGACGCCACTTGATGCTTAGGGGTGTCTACTTTCTTAGACACAACAAACTTGGTTGGTTTGGTTGATACTTCGTTAGTATCAACGTATCCCAATCCAGTTTTGTCACTGTCATGCTTTTGTGATAATATGATGCGATGCAACATGTTTGACCCTGTATCGAATTGTTTCATCATTTTCTCTAAGTCTGTATTCCTTGATTTCAAATTTGAAATCTCGGATTTCATTTCATTATTTTGAGAAGTCAATGATGAGATCTCGGTTTTTAATGCAGTGATGACACATGAAGACTCTTTCTTTGAATCGCTTAATTGAGCGACAAGATTCTCGTTAGAAGATTCTAACAGTTTCTTGTCTTCAATTAAACGTTTCTTTTCTTTTGCGAGAGTCTTAGTAAATTTATGTAATTCAAGATACTGACTAAAAAGATCATCATAAGAAGGTTCAGAGTCAGAGTCAGAATCGGATGATACCTCATTAGACGCCTTTGAAGCGAAGCAAACTTGAGCGGTCTCCTCTTCGGTCTCAGTTTCAGAGTCTGATGAGTCACTCCATGTGGAGGCCTTTAGTGCACGTTTCCTTTGTTTAGGATCTGAGACGGGTCTATTTTTGTTCCGCTCCTTGTCAGGGTACTTATTAGTTTGCTTTTCTTTGTTAGGGCAGTCATATGATAAGTGTCCGAGTTTGCCGCATTCATAACATTTAATGTCCTTATCATTTGACTTGTTTTTGTTTCTCTTAGATGTAGTCCCCTTGTTTTTATTTCTAAATGATTTTCTCATGAATCTTCTTAGTCCTTTAGCCAATAGAATTAAGCCTTACCAAGAGACTCAAGAGAGTTATAGATGTTAGTCAAACGAAGATCCATATCTACAATTGACTCATTAGGCAACAACTTAAAAGACTCAAGAGTAGACATGAGCATATTAATTTTAGACTCTTTTACTTGACTTGTGCCTTCGTGTTTCATTTCTAAGATTCTCCACATTTCTTGTGCACTCGAACAATTCGACACATAACTAGACTCACTCTTACTTAAACCATTTAAGAGTAACTGCATGGCCTTAGCATTCATACTCAGTTTCTTTTTATCTTCACTAGTATATTCTTGTCTAGTTTTAATAACTTCTAAAGTAACTCCGTCTACAGTGGATACATTAGATGGGACATATGGACCATCTTCAATTATTGACCAAAGATCTATATCTATAGCCATAAAAAAAAGTTTCATCCTAAGTTTCCATTGAATAAAAGACTCACCGTCAAAAGTGGAGGCCTTTGGCTCGACATACCTTCTTGTTCGGTTTTGAGATTTGTGGATGCCATCTCACTGAATCGTTGGATTCCTTGTAGTGAGTATTCCTGCGCTCTGATACCACTTGTAGGATCTGCAAGGCACCACTAGAAGGGGGGGGGTTGAATAGATGGTGCGGAAAGTGTGCTTTTTAAAATTTCTTTAAACTTGAACAATTCAAGTTCTGAAAACAGATTCTGTTTTCAGGACCTGTTTTAAAACGTTTTTAAAACCAGGTTAGAGGTCTCCAAAAATTATGGAATTTTGAGAGAACTTAGCCTCAGATGTTATGAGGGTCCCCTAAAAATTTAAAATCAAAATTCAACCTTTAACCCCTTCAAAAACCGTTGGCACTCAGATTGTGCAAATCTGCCAGAAACGGTAGATGGTTTTGAAAAATTAATTCCTATTTGTGTGAATGTCCAAATGATCTGAAAATTTGACCAATAACTCCTCACACACTATATTGAAATGGGTTGAAACAGTTTTTGAAAATTCTTTTGGTAAGTAGGTCAAATACCATCAAAGTCTCAACCTTTGCAAGTCTGAAAATCAGACTGCACTAGTCTCAGAACTTTTGATGTTTGACTGACCTATACTTGTCCAAAAGGGTTAAAACTTGTGCCAAATTAACCCTAGAACGTTTCTATATGTTTCTGGAAATTTTTATAATTTTTAAAAATCGTTTGCTATTTTTCCGAACGTGAACAAAACGTATAACCAGTGCAGAAACTGAAAAGTAAATGCTGAAAGTAAATTGCACCAAGAATTTTATACTGGTTCGGTTATAAACAACCTACTCCAGTCTTCAAGGAACACTTTCCTTGGTTCACGCTAATTTCACACACGCAGTACACCTTACCGCAGGGTTGATAGAGTTACACCTTAACTCCAACCCTTTACAAACCTTGTATTGCTAGTACAATTTGCACGAACACCACCACCTCGCTAGAATGAAGATTGATCACACCTTGATCAATCTTTTACAAAGATGTATGAATGGTGGTTTCTATGAAGCCTATTCAAGAATGAAAGAAGTAAAGTACAATAGGCTTTTTACAAGAGAAGAAAGAAAGAAGATGTAGGAGAAAAGAGGCTTGGCACTTTGATCACTTTAGAATGCAAATCTTGGTGTTATTTTTGTTTGTTCTCCTCTTCCTTCCTTATAGCAATGCAGCCGTCCCCCCCTTGGCCTTCTCCCCTCTTGAAAATTTCCTTTTAATTGCTTGGGAGAGTGTAAGACATCATGGTGACAATGTTTTGCTTACTTGGCATCACTCCATTGGACCATCATTTAGTCATTGCTTACTTGGCACCTTTTGATTGGCTCAATGTTGTCATCATTTGATGACATGGAAAATCTGAAATAAACACTAAATATTTGCCAAATAATCAATTATCAAATCATGCCATAATTCTCAAATTTTGTCATAAAGTGCAAGACACACAAATATCTTCTTTCCATCACATGAAAATCGACCAGCACTTGTTTTTCAATGCTGAAATTTTCAGCATTTACAACATGAGATAAATCAAGATTTTTTTCATTTTCCTTTGAATTTTTGCCATAAAAGTAAATCAATTTTGTAAGGTAAGTCTTGCTACCAAATGAAGAATGAACTTGGACACCAAATGAGGGTAAAATTCGGCCACCATCACTTCACACATGCTGAAAAATTTCAGCATGTGTGATATGAAAAATATCACACTTAATTACCTTACATACAATTCAAATCATTTCCATAACTCCTTTGATTTATCCCTTAATGAAAAATTGACAAAATACCTTGCTTAATGGTGAAGAATTCGGCCATGGTATGTGTAACATGCTGAAATTTTCAGCATGTGACATATGAGAGGTATATGTTGAGAACTTACCTTTTGTAGCTTCTCTCTTTGATTTCTCAACATTGTATGATTGATCCTTGACCAATCAACATGCCAACAAGGCTCCACATGTGCTTCATCTCAGCTGTAATGACGTTTAAATGTGTATATACATGTGCTGAAATTTATTTTTGCTAACTTTGTAAAATAGTGCACATTTAATAATACACACATGTAATATTCCAATCAGCCCTTAATTTAATTTTCTAGAACACTTTAAGATGTATATTATATGTAAAAAGTGTCTAGATACGTGTCACATCATGGTCAAGAAAAACGTTCCATGTTAAGTGCGTAGAAAACCGAATTTTCGACATTTATCGATTACCCGATTTTTCTCTAATCTTAAATTCCAACTTTTGCACATGATATATATATTATGTTATACATAATATATATAATATATATTTTAAATTTCAGCTCTTGGCTGATTTAAAATGGTACCATAAACATGTGACAAAAATAGAATTGGAATCTTTACATTTTGGCCTAAATGTGGGGTGATTTGTGTGTGCCAACATGGAAAGTATTTTTGGCTAATCACACCATGTGTATCACGAAATTTCCATCAATTTTTGATGTATATGGGCTGACCATTTATTTATGGCAAGTACGTGACACGTTGGCGAAGTTTCGGTATTCGCCCGATACGACAAATTTCGGTTTAGAACCTTTTATCGTGTCGTATTTAATTTGTCATCACCATATCTTATATCATATGATATAAGACCTGAATATACTCATAAATATGAGTTAAGTATAGTGGTGTGACGATAACGTACGTACGTAAGATATATAACGTGTCGGTAGTACGTTGGAATACATGTGTATGTGCCTTTTATAAAAAATCTGAAAATATAGTATATATATGTGAAAAAGGCGTGTGGAATGAATGTGGGGAGGAGGAGAAGACTTTCCTTCCATAGCTATGTTGCCTTTGTGCCTTTTCCAAATGCATCTTCCTTTAATGAACTACTTAGTTTATTAAGCTAAGTACTTCACTTAATGAACTACTTTAGTTCATTAATTGTGGCACCTGAAAATAGTATAAACTCAACAAATGTTCGCCATATGATGTAAGCTTTAATGCTTCATGGCTCGTTAGTACGGCAACATAATATATAAGCTAAATAAGGCAAGTAGTGACAAGTTATCATGCATACATGTACACACTTATACACGTTTGTATATATGTATATATATTCAACGTTTCTTATTTTGAAATCACTCAAACCCTCTTATTTCTACATTTATTTGTTCTTGAATATCTTTCATTTAAGCCTTTTGAAACCAATATCCCTGAAGATCTCCAATCTTCAAACAATAGTTGTATCTCCAATATTTTTTTAGAAATAAATATATGGTATGATTTGAATTCTTACTTTTTGAGTTCTTTAAATACTGTTTTTAATTTTGTTTCTTTGTTTTATGTATTATATATCTATATAATTGGGTCGGTTTATACCGCCTAATTATTGTTATTAATATTGTATATATATATATATAATTATATTATTATTACTGGCTGGAATTAGTTCCGCCTAACCTAATCCCCTCTCCCTTTTTATTTACTGTTCTTTATTTATATTATTATGACCGAATGGAATTAGTTCCGCCTAATCTTATTCCCTTTCCTTTTTATTTTCTGTTTTTATTTATATTCTTGGGGAGTTTAATCACCCCCATTTAAATTCTGTTCATTTAATTTTGTTTTACTTACTGTTTTTATATTTTGTTTTACTTATAGTTTTTACTTTGTTTACATTATTGCTTTGTTATTTTGTTTATTATTATTATCTGTTAGTGTGGTGGATATGTGTGGCGTGGATGGTAAGTTTATCGATGTTAACGAATTAAGGTTTTTGTCATCGAAATTGTGAAAAATAAATTTTGAAAAATTGGAATTTTCACTATTTGAGGATGGAATATTGTTGTGTTGAGAAAAAGGGTGTGAGTGATTTACAAATGCATTATTTAAATGTTACGTACTTACGAAATGCATGAATAACTTGTTACTTGACACGCTTGTGTGATAAACATGATTTACATGCTTATGTATATCATTGCCGTACTAACAAGTCATGAAGCATTAAACCTTACATCTAATGGCAAACATTTGTTGTCTTATACTATTTTCAGGTGCCATGATTAATGAACTAAACTAATTCATTAAGTGAAGTGTTTAAGTTAATGAACTAACTAGTTCATTAAATGGAAACATATTTGTTGGAAGCTACATGGCAACAAATTTGAAAATGGAAAGTCTCCTCCCCATTCATTCTACATGCCATATATATATATATAATATATGTATCCATATTTTTTTAAAAAGGCACAATACACATATATTCCGACGTACCACCGACACGTCACATATATTACAAATGTACGTCGACGTCACACCACTATATACAACTCATATTTATGAGTATATTCAGGTCTTATATCATATGATATAAGTCATGGTGACGTCAAAATTATAACGACATGTTACAAGGTCATAAACCTTATATTGTCGTATCGGGTGACTACCAAAACTTAACCGACATGTCACGTAATTGCCATATAAAGATGGCCAGCCCATATTCTTCAAAAATGGTCAAAACTTTTGTTGATCACATGTTAAAATCAGCCACTAAATCATATCATGTTGGCACACAAATCACCCACAATATAGGCTGGATTTGTGGAGAATTCAAACTCAATGTTAATTGTGCACATGGGTGTTTTCTATTCAGCCTCTATAGCTGAATATATACTTTAGTTTATGTATATTATGTGTGGCATAATATATATTACATGTGCAAGAAGTTTTAAATTAATCGGAGAACAACCGCGTAATCGACGGACGTCGAAAATTCGGTTTTCTACGAACATACACACATGGTACGTTTTAGATGTAACATGTATCTAGGCACATTTTACACATTCAAGAAACGTTAAAGTATTATAGAAAATGCAAAATAGGGCTGATTATTATTTACCGTATATGTGTAAGTATTGTGAATTATTTGACAAAGCTTGCCAAAATAAAATTTCAGCACATGTGCAGCCTCTATACACACGCCTACTACATCTTGTTGGAGCCAAGGTGGAGATTATTTGGCATTTCAATTGGTGGAGAATATTCCACACAAAATTGGTGACATTGAAGAGGGAACCACACAAGGAAAGAATTCAAAAGAGACACATGCTAAAAATTTCAGCACGTCTAAATAGTGGGCGATTTCATCATCTTAATTGTCCTCAATTTGTCTCGCAAAATTCAAGGGATTGAAGTGTGATGTTATGATAATTGTTTGAATTGATTTTGAGCGCATGTTTTGAGAGTTTTTTTTTTGTAGAATTTACAGCTCAGTACAAGGGTGCCAAGATGGACCAATCAACAAGTAACAACTAAGCAAGGTCAAGTCACCCTTCCAATCATATTGCACCAAGTAAGCAAGATTATGTCATCTCTTACACAAGGCAATCTTCCAAGGACATTAAAGGAAATTGTCAAGAAGGAAGAAAGCCCTAAGGTGGCGGCCAAGGTGTGATAAAAATGAGAAGATAATGCAAACAAGGGTAAGCTACAATTCATATTCTTTCAAGTGCAAAAATCTAGACTACTATCTTCTTCTTCCTTTCTTTCTTCTTCTTCTTAGTCTCAAAGTTTATATATTTGACATATTGTATAGGCTTTGAATATACCATCCATACACGTTCATTCTTGTAAAAGATTGATCAAGGTATGATCAAAACTTCATTCGATCGATGGTGGTGTTCGTGATTGATTTGCTAGATTGTTTTGGTTGTAAATGTAGGACCTGTTTGAATAGTGGGTGCGGAAAATTTGGTTTTCAAAATATCTTTACCCAAAACCCAACTTCTGAAAACAGTTTCTCTTTTCAGATCCTGATTTGAAACTTTTGAAAGACTAGGTTACAGACCTTCAAAGATTCTAAAAGTTTGAGAGATTTTACTCTCAGATGTTTTGAGTATCCCCTAAGAATTTCAGATTAAAATTCAACCTCTAACCCTTTTAAAAAATCGTTTGTGGTCAGATTGCACAAATCTGCCAGAAACAGTAGTCTGATTTGAAAAATTTATCTCTGTTAATTCGTAACTACAAATGGTCTGAAACTTTAATGACAAACCCCTTAAGCTATGTATTGTAATAGGTTGAAACAATTTTGAAAAATTCCTTTGGGAATTATGTCAAATACGTTGATGTTCTCAACCTTTGCAAATCTGAAAATCAGATTGCACTAGTCTCAGAACTATTAATGTTTATTGACTTATACTTGTCCAAATAGGTTGAAACTTGCGTCAAATGAAACTTAAGAGGTGTGGCTATATTTCCAAAAACTTTTACAATTTTTGAAATTCATTTGCTATTTTTAAGATTACGATGAAATCGATGCAGAATGCTGGAAACTTAAAGTACTGTGCATTAAAGTAAAGAACACAAGGAATTTTATACTGGTTCGGTTAAATCAACCTACTCCAGTCTTCGAAGACACCTTTCTCGGTTATCACTAAGCAAAATTAACACCTTACCACATGGGTTTCTGGATTTACACACCAACTCCAACCATTTACAAACGATGCAAGCAATCAAAATGATCACGAACACCACTACCGAACAGATGAAGGCTTGATCACACCTTGATCAACCTTTTACAACACTGAGGAGTGTATGGTGGTATGAACAAAGCTTATTCAATATGTTTGAATATGAGTACAATAGGCTTGAGAGAGAAGGAGAAGAAAGAAATGTAGAAAAAGAGAGTAGAGAGTCTTTTTTGCACTTTGGAAATTATGAGACTTGTTTTGCATTTGTTTTGGCTCTCTTCTATTCCTTTTATTTGGTGTTGGCCGCCCCCCTAGGGCTTCACCTCCATCTTGAGAATTCTCTTTTAAGTCCTTGGAAGAATGTCTTATATAGATGTGACACCATCTTGCTTACTTGGCACAACTTGATTGGATGATTGTCTTGGCCTTGCTTACTTGGCACTCCTTGATTGGATGAGCTTTGTCATCACTTAATGGCTGAAAAAAAAACTGAGATAAAATGAAAAGCATGTGCCAAATTAAAGTTCAAAACATTGCCAAAAAATTATACAATTAATCCCCTCAAATTTGGAAGTAATTTTTGATCTCCATTAAGGCCAAAAATCGGCCAACTATTATCTTCACATGATGAATTTTCAGCATGTGCTATATTCTCAAGACTTTGAAATGTTACTATACTACTACACATCAATCCATTGAATTTTGATAAGCAAATTGATCATTCATTAAGACAAAAATTAGGACACCATAATGTCTCACATGCTGAATTTTCATCATGTGTTACATTTGCAGAAAGTCTAAAATGTTACCTTGTTTAGCTTCCTCCATTATGTCACTAACCTTGTGAGGCTTATTCTCCAACAATGAGATGCCAACTGTTCCACATATGCTCCACCAATGCTGCATTAGGCGTGTACACAGTCTCCAACACGTGCTGAATTTTATTTTTGTAAACTTTGTAAAATAGTGCACAATAATTATACACATATGGTATATTCCAATCAGCCCTAATTTGAATATTCTAGAACACTATAGTATGTATTGAATATGTAAAAAGTGTCTATATACGTATTACATGTCATGCCAAAAACGTTCCATGTGTTGTGTTCGTAGAAAACCGAATTTTTGACTTTTGTCGATTACGTGATTTTTCTCCGATTAAATTCAAACTTTTTGCACATGTTATATATATTATGTCACACATAATATACATAAAATAACTTGAATATTCAGCTCTAATGTCTGATCAAAGTTGGCGCCTACATGTGCTTAAAAAGTGAATTTGGAATCTCCACAATTTGGCCTTAGTTGGGGATAATTTGTGTGTGCCAACATGGAATGATTTTATGGCTGAGTGTACCATGTTAGCCACAAAATTTGTGGCCATTTTTGAAGTGTAGGGGCTGGCCATCTATATATGGCAAGTACGTGACACGTTGGCAAAGTTTCGGTAGTCACCCGATACGACAATTTTTGGTTTATAACCTTGTAATGTGTCGTTATAATTTTGTCGTCACCATGACTTATATCATATGATATAAGACCTGAATATGCTCATAAATATAAGGTAAGTATAGTGGTGTGACGTTGACGTACGTTCGTAGTATATGTAACGTGTTGGTAGTACATCGAAATATATGTGTATTGTGCTTTTTTATAAAAAAATCTGAATATATATAATTTATTTATATAAAAACGTGTGGTGAGTAATGAGAGAAGAATTTCCATTTCCATGTTTGCTGCCTTCATGCCTTCTGCAAATATATCTCCATTTAATGAACTACTTAGTTCATTTAACTAAGTACTTCACTTAATGAACTAGTTTAGTTCATTAACGGTGGCACCTGAAAATAGTTCAAACACAACAAATGTTTGCCATTTGATGCAAGCTTTAAAGCTTCATGGCTTGTTAGTACGGCAACATTATATATAAAGTATATAAGGCCAGTTTGTCGTAAAAACGTGTCAAGTAATAAATTATGCCATGCATTTCTTTAACACACGTTATTTAAATCATGCATTTTGTGAATCACTCAAACTATTTTTCTCAACAGTAAAAGGGTGGAGTTAGTGTGTAACTTCAGTCACCCTTATGGTAAGGTGTTGTGTTTAGTGATAACTGAGGAAGGTGTCTTCAAAGACTGAAGTAGGTTGTTTTAACCGAACCAGCATAAAATTCTTGGTGTTCTTACTTTACTGCACTTTACTTTCATTTTCTAGCTTTCTGTATCAATTTTATTACAAAGATAAAAATAGCAAACGATTTTTAAAAATCATAAAATTTTGAAGAAACTTAGCCACACGTCCTAGTTTTCATTTGGAACAAGTTTCACCTCGTTTGGATAAGTATAGGTCAATCAAACATGAATGGTTCTGAGACTAGTGCAATCTGATTCTCGGATCTGCAAAGGTTGAGAACATCAACGTGGTTGACATCCTTCCCAAAGGAATTTTCAAAAACTGTTTCAATCCATTACAATACACCTCTTGCGGGTATTATCATAAAATGTTCAGACCATTTAGAGTTACCAATTATTAGGAATAAATTTTTCAAATAGAGGAACAGTTTCTCGTAGATTTGCACAATCTGACCATAAGTATATTTTCAGGGTGTTAGTCTTGGAGTTTTAATTTGAAATTTTCGTGAGTCACTCATAACACCTGAGAGTACATTCACACCAAATTTCATAATTTTTGGAGGTCTACAACTAGGTCATTTAAATATTTCAAATCAAGATTTGAAAACAGAAACTGTTTTTAGAAGTGAGTAATTTGGGTCAAAAACTTTTAAAAACCAAATTTTTCGCACTTACTATTCAACCCCCCTTCTATTGGTGCTATACAGGTCCTACATGATGGAAACGAAGAGAGACGAATTCTGATGGTCGGAGCAGGGGCACACGCGTCGGCTAAAAACGGCACATGGCCGACCTTCTGGTGGCACGTGAGGGTGCATCTGAGGGAGGTAGGCTACGATTTTTGCAGTAGTGTGTTAGACATGAATCATATTTGCCATCTATAGGGGTAGTTGTGAGAAAATACAAAGAGTGTGATAAATGTGTTAGGGCCATGGGTTAGGGTGAGGGAGAGAGAAATTAGGGTTTGTAAGGGGAAAATGGAGGTTAGGCCGAGGGAGCTAGGGTGGGGAGAGTTATTATGCTGAGGGCAGTGAGGGGGGCCGAGGGGTAGGGTGTGAGTGGTGAGGTGAGATGGTAGGGGGTTGGGGGAAAGTAGGTCAAGGGAGATGCGTGTATGTATATGCATGTACATGTACATGTACGGGCGTGGGCATGTACATGTATATACGTATACGTGAGTGGTGTGGGATGAAATGTCATAAATCGAAAATGTGATCGTATTTGCTATTTTTTTTGGTGATAGAAATGAATTGTTGGAAATTATCAAACTTTGGAAAATCAAAATCATTTCGAAAATCATTTTGGAAATCAAAATTGCATATTTTGAAAGTCACCATTACAATAAAATATATTACAAGGCTAGATTGGTTCCAAACAAACAAATTGTCCGAGCACATATGACTATAGTTGTGGCGCCCTGCACCCTGGCCCCGCCGAAGTCGGTGCACCCGCCGTACTTCACTAAGGAGAGTACTAGGCGTCGTCCATACGTGTCATGATCCATGATATAGATGCATGGATTTTAGTGCTTACATATAAATAAGCAAGCGAAACCGTGGCAGAATTTAAAACTTCGAAATTAAAACGTCATCACCACCATTCAAAGTTTACAACCCACATCACATGTATCAGAAAGTGACAAAAGCAATTGTTTTTTTTCCATCTCAAACACGTAGATCAGTCATCCCTTAAAGCTGGCACGTCCGGCCTCCTAAATCTGTCCATCCTTCATTGCACTCACAGGTAAGGGACCCTAGGTTCATCATCGACCTATTCTACTTTGTCTCCTGCAACCTCAGGGAGGAAACATAAGGGTGAGTGACAATGTCACCAGCAAGTATACTATAATAATCGAGAGTTAAATAGAAAGTGCGAACAAGAACCGAACCCCAAAAATTTCGGTTTAGAAGCATATCTGTCCTCTGTCCAATACTCGATAAGGATCATCGCTTAATGTAGCAAGATTATAATTTAAGAAGAATCATTACTCACAGCAAAACATAACATTAAAAGACTATAACTTGTATTGATGAATACCACAACAAGGATAATCACTTAGGGATGTCATACTTAGGGTCTGCGAGGTCATCACAACTTAAATCTCATGAGTCGCTACATGAATGTAACATGAATGCATATGTACGTGTGATGCATTGAGATGAAAATGGAAATATGATCTTTCATGCTCTTCTTTTAAATCATCATCGTCGTAAAACAATAGAGTGTTCAGATCTATCTTCCCGGATCTGAGGCGGTAACTTCTTCCCTTCGAATCTATTATATCCGAATTCGGAACGGTAACGTCATCTACTGTGTTCAGATCTGTCTTCCCGGATCTGAGGCGGTAACGTCTTCCCTTCGAATCTATTATTCCCGGATTCGGAACGGTAACGTCATCTACTGGTGTTTTTACTGGCCAAGTTCATACTCACACACGGTACCGGTGGGGAATAGTTCTTTCAAAAATCATCTTTAGAAAATGCTTTTCATCTTTCTTTCACATAAAAATCATGCCGTAAATCATATAAATGACGATGATGCAATGCATGACATGTCATATGCAAACCGTGGCATAATGCGTGACACAAACGAATGGACACGTCTCGTCGCTATGCTGGAAATTTCCAGCTTAGTGGCACCAACTTCTCCTTGGTGATTTCCTACTGAAATAATCATTCTAGACTAATTGGTTCACATGTATTCCTTCATGTACGCCTAAAGTGGTTGTCATGCAAATGTTATGGAATTACGATGTCGATAAAGGAGTCATATATTCTTTTCATAAAGCGGTTACAAACTAAATTCTGGAATGACCAATTTCGCTATAAAATTTATTGTGGCTGAACCTTTAGTGCTTTTTAGGTAATTCCAACTCTCCAGCTTAATAAACTTGTTGAATCAGCATCCTACCAAAATTTGGCCCAATTGTACTCTTCTGAGTTCCAGTTTCAGATCATGCAACATGCCAGACAAATTCTATCAATCCAGCGCGTTTCAGTCTGACCCATTTTACTAGAAAATTCATAAAAAT
The DNA here is from genome assembly GCA_036186865.1 of Eustoma russellianum. Lineage (NCBI taxonomy): Eukaryota > Viridiplantae > Streptophyta > Magnoliopsida > Gentianales > Gentianaceae > Eustoma > Eustoma russellianum. Next base: position 21,929,961 of record AP025068.1, read on the forward strand.
TAAACCAGGACTCATTTTGACAAAATTCAAACTTTCACCTTTACGTTACTCATAGGGTTAGTGTCATACCGAAAATTAGCTATTTGCATAGCTCTAAGGTCCATTTCTAGGATACGCAACACGTTACTTAAATTCTGTCCAGAACAGTATTTTCAGCAAGACCAATCTTACTAGAAACTTTATTAAAAATAAACCATAGCTATTTTTAATGAAATTCCAACTCTCACATCTAACATACACATAAAGCTAGCGGCATACCAAAAGTCAACCGAATTGAAGGTTCTTAAGGATCCTTTTCAGGTCTCACAAATCAGCCCAAATTTCTGTTCAGCTCCCGTAAAATTTTTCCTAGCTGTGGTATTTCCTTCCTAAGTGTCCTTACCTTACATCTTTGTCACAAACACTTAAGTAGACATCAACTTACTCTTTTTATAGGAAATTTACAGGCTCAACATGCTACAGCCCCATATGCAATTTCCTCATAAAACAGTTTGTACTCCCCTACACATCATTCTTTGGCTAACATACAACATTCCTACTAATACAACACTTAGCAACAAATTTAGGGTGCACGCGCACCCTTCACCTACGGCCCTATTTTTCGGTGCATGCAAGAAAGTGATATGACCAAGAGCATGTTAAGCATAACACACAACAAGAACAAGTTTGTCTCCATTTCTCCACTAAGTTAACATTTTCATGCAAAAACACACTTGTCTCCTTCACCCCTTCCTACCGTGAGCCCCCATCATGGAAAAGAGAGAATCTTTGACCTATCCATCTTAGATTAACACATAAAAACACATATACTCCTCAAAGATTACATCTTTGGAACAAGATCTCATACCTACGCCCCAAATGGCCCTAGGCCGAAAGTTATGGCATCAAAACTTAATATAACTCAACTAAGATTAGATCTTAAATATAGCTAGCCATTCATGCATACACTTTCACATTTAAACCACAAAGAGTATAGTGTACTTGCCTTCTTTGCTTACTCTTCTTGGAAAGGTGTAGGGAAAGTTGAAATCTTTCTCCCTTCTTATGCGTATATCCCACGGTGATGAAGAGGAAAAAGGAGCAAGATTAGTTTACACCTTTAGCTAATATATTCACTTAGAAAGAGGGTTGGATGACTTACCAAAAGGAGCTTGAGTGGTATCCAAGCTTCTCTAAGCTAGAGTCCTTAAAGGCTTGAGATTCTTGAGCCTAATGTCCATTGAAGGCCACGGTTTTTAGGGCAAAAGAGAGGAGTGAGTCCTTAAACTTGATAAAATACAAGAGTTCTCCTTGAATAGTTGAGGATGCACTTACCTATTCTTCTTGATCTTGTATGGATCTTAGCCTCCTTGGTATGCCCTTTGACCGTGTGGTTTAGGGATGAAGGAAGTGGGGTGTGTTTCTTGTTGAATGTTGTGAGATTGAGATTGTTTTCTTTTTGGAGGGAACTTTCTCTTGGCTACTATGTTGTAGCCGTTGGGGTAAAAGGGTGGGGTGAGGGTTTTGACTATGGTAAGTTTAAGGAATTAACCTTAGTTACCCAAATTAAATTCCTAACCTTGGTTACTTGTTAGTTAACCAAGGTTACTTTATGCTAATCATAGTTACTTTTGACTAACCTTAGTTACTTTTAGTTAACTCTAGTTAGTTGGCCCCTGGTTAGAGGTTCATTAACTCTAGTAAGTTAATCCTCCTTAATTAGCCTCCCCCTTAAACCAGCCGGCGGTTGGGGTCTTTAATGACCCCAACTAAGCCTTAGTAAATTTTGCTACCTTTTCTTTTCTTTACTAAAAAAAATACATATCCATTCCATCTGTTTATTTCTTAAATAGTGATTTAAGAAAACTTTTAGCCTTTCTTGGCTATTGGCCGAAACCTTACAAGGCCATGGGGAAATTGGGTCTTTTCCTATAATGCACATAGTACTTTTCGTAATATACTTTATAATAATGATCATTGACTTAATCAATTACAATTACAAGTGTATATCGTCACATGTTCACTAACTCAAATCTTAGGTACGAGAAGGATTCTCTTATCGGGTTACAACATCCTCCCCCCCTTATTATAAGTTTCGTCCTCGAAACTTGAAAGTGTTAATCAAAGAGGTGAGGGTACAAGTTCTTCATGTTCTCTTCTACTTCCCAGGTAGACTCATCTACAGAATGGTTCTTCCATTGCACCTTGACCATTGGTATTGTTCGTTTCCTTAGCACCTTTTCCTTACGATCAACTATCTTTTCCGGTTCTTCCTCATATGTCGTGTCGGCTTCCAGCCTCACAGGTTGATCTTTTATGACATGGCTAGGATTGTGCACATACCGTCGTAGTTGGGATACATGAAAGATACCGTGTATTTGGGATAGTGTGGGCGGTAAAGCGAGTCTATAAGCAACTTCTCCAATCTTTTCAAGAATCTCGTATGGCCCAATAAATCTTGGGCTTAACTTCCCTTTAATACCAAATCCTTTAACTCCTTTCGTCGGCGATAGCTTTAGAAACACTTTTTCCCCGACTTGAAATTTTAACGGTCGCCGTTTTTCATCTGCCCCAAACCTTGCTTCTATCTTGGGCTGCCTGTAACTTTTGCTTTATGATTTTTATTTTCTCTCGAGTCTGCTCTACTAGGTCGGGTCCAATGAGAATCTTATCTCCTATTTCATCCCAGTAGAGCGGAGAACGGCATTTCCTTCCATAGAGTGCTTCGTACGGGGCCATCCCTATGGATCGATGGTAACTGTTGTTATAAGAAAATTCTACTAGCTTGAGACTTCGATCCCAACTTCCCCCAAAGTCAAGTGTGCAAGATCGCAACATATCTTCCAGTGTCTGAATGGTTCTTTCTGATTGACCATCCGTTTGAGGATGAAATGCCGAGCTCATGTGAATCTCAGTGCCCATCGTTTTCTGAAAAGCTGTCCAGAACCGTGATGTGAAGCGAGGATCGTGGTCACATATGATACTTAGGGGTACTCCATGGAGACTCACAATTTGTTCCACGTACATCGTAGCCGATTTTTCCAGTGGAGCTTTGATGGTCGTAGCCATGAAATGGGCAGATTTGGTCAGTCGATCGACTACCACCCAGATAGCATTGTAACCGCTTCTCATTCTAGGTAGGTCGGTAACAAAGTCCATTGTGATATGGTCCCATTTCCATTCGGGAACCTCGAGAGGCTGCAGCAACCCAGCGGGTTTCTGATGTTCTGCTTTCACCCTTTGGCAAACGAGGCATTTTCCCACAAATTCAGCAATCTGTCTTTTCATGCCACGCCACCAGAATCGTCGTTTCAAATCTTGGTACATCTTATTTGCCCCAGGGTGGATGGATAATCGCGAGTTATGTGCTTCTTTAAGAACTTCATTCAGTAGGTATTCATTATTGGGTACACACAGTCTTTCTTGAAACCACAAACTACTGTCGTTTCGAACCTTAAATCCTCCGGTGGGCCTTGTTCGTACCCGGTCCTTCATCTTCCTTAGGGTTTCATCCTTTTCTTTCTCCTCTTTAATTCTGTCTATTAGGGAAGGAACTATCACCAACTTTGCTAGCATACCTTCAATCGAATCAACCTCTTCTAGATCAAATTCCTCCATGTCACGCTGCAAAGGTGGTTGGCGTGGATGACTTGTTTTTCTACTTAATGCGTCTGCTACCTTGTTGGCTTTCCCCGGGTGATACTGAATTGATAGGTCATAGTCCTTCATTAATTCTAGCCATCTTCGTTGTCGCATGTTCAGCTTTTTTTGGGTAAACAGATACTTGAGACTTTTGTGGTCCGTGAAAATTTCGCACTTTTCGCCGTATAAATAGTGCCTCCATATTTTTAGTGCGAAGACCACCGCTTCCAATTCGAGGTCGTGTACTGGGTAATTTTGTTCAAATGGCTTCAATTGCTGGGATGCGTATGCAATCACTCAATCTTTTTGCATTAGCACACATCCCAGTCCGTTCTTAGAAGCATTACTATATACAACAAAGCCTTCTCCAGGAATAGGTTGTGCTAAGACTGGGGCGGAGGTCAGTTTCCTCTTCAATTCAGTAAAGCTCTTCTCACATTCTGAGGTCCATTCAAATTTGGTTTTCTTCTGGGTTAATCGGGTTAAAGGCATAGCAATTCGAGAGAATCCTTCCACGAACTTCCGATAGTAACCAGCGAGACCGAGAAATCTTCGTGCCTCTGTAACATTTGTCGGTCTGGGCCACTCCGTGATTGCCTCGATTTTCTTGGGATCTACTGATATACCTTCTTCAAATATCACATGCCCTAGAAATGTTACACTTCGTAGCCAGAATTCGCATTTACTAAACTTTGCATACAGATGTTCTCTTCGTAGGTTGTCCAGAGCTACCCTTAAATGGGCTGCATGGGTCTCTTCATCCGGTGAATATATCAAAATGTCATCGATGAAGACCACCACGAACTTATCTAGTTGGTCTTGAAAGACTCGATTCATTAGATCCATGAATGCTGCAGGGGCGTTGGTTAGTCCGAATGGCATTACTAAAAATTTGTAATGCCCATAACGGGTTCTGAATGCAGTTTTCTGGACGTCTTCAGCCTTGATCTTCAACTGGAAATATCTCGAGCGAAGATCAATTTTACTGAAAATCCTTACCCCCTGCATCAGGATATCTTTAGGTAGGGTTCATAATAAACTTATTGCTAAAATAAAATTTTTGTTTTCTTACCTGAAGCTGATCGAACAAGTCGTCGATCCTTGGCAAAGGGTACTTATTCTTTATAGTGATCTTGTTGAGCTCCCTATAGTCAATACACAACCGCATACTCTCGTCCTTCTTCTTGACAAACAGTACTGGAGCTCCCCAAGGTGAAAAACTTGGGCGGCTCAATTTCTTTTCCAGCAATTCGCGTAACTGCTCCTTCAGCTCTTTTAGTTCCGTCGGGGCCATTCGGTAGGGAGCCTTTGATATTGGTTCATCTCCTGGAACTAGGTTGATCTCAAAAGATATCTCTCGTTCCGGAGGAAGACCTGGCAAGTCTTCTGGAAAAACATCTGGGTATTCGTGAACTACTGGAACTTGGGACGGGTCTATGGCTGCTTGATCAGTGTTTATGGCGTAGATAAGATATCCTTCGTGTGCTTTACTTAGTGCTTTACTAGCGCGGATTGCATTTACATAAATGTTTAGGGCTCTTCTGTAACTTTGATCCTCCTTCAAAAGTTACTTCTTTACGTGTGGGCCCCTTAAAGGTAACCTGTTTTTCATTACAGTCGATGTTGGCATAATTCTTGGAGAGCCAGTCCATTCCAAGAATTACATCGAAGTCCATTATAGGTATGGAGATTAAATCGGCGTCAAACCGATGATTATCAAACTCAAGTTCACAATTTTCGAAAACATGGTGTGCTCCCCAGCTGCTTGAATTCTATAAGGTGCATCGCTATAGGTTGGGGTTTTCTCAATATTCTTTGCAAATCTCTTTGATATGAAAGAGTGGCTAGCGCCACTATCAAATAGCACGTTGGCAGGTATTGAACATACTAGTATAGCTCCTGAATCATGCAATACTTACTAAGCAACCATAAGGCAACAATATTGTAAAAGAGAGGATTAGTGAGATTTTCTGAAAATACCTGTCACTACGTCCTTGGCCTCTTCAGCAGCTGCGTCAGTCATAGCATGAATTTGGGCATTGGTGCACTGACGCTGAGGTTTTGGCGGTTGTTGTGGCTGCTGGGCCCCCTTTTCCGGACATTCCCTAGCTATGTGTCCTGTTTTCCCTCATCCAAAGCAGGTGGTTCCTTTGTTTGGACAGTCCCTAGAGATGTGCCCTGTCTGACCGCATCCAAAACATTTCCCTGCTTGGACATAACATTCTCCTATGTGGCTCTTACCGCAATGAGGACAACTTGGAATGGCATATTGCTGTCCTTGGTTCTGTGATTGGTTCTTTTGGGAGCGGCGCTAAAATCGATTCTTCCCTTGATGCCCCGGGCCCTTTGTATTTTGCCTTGCGGACTTACGGGGCCCTCCGCTCCCGGTCACCTCTCTTCCCCTCTTTTGGCTAAATTCATCCCGGCGGATGATATCTCGTTCAATTCTGTAACAGGCATCTAGAAGGGCTCCAAAATTTGCTGGGTTGGCATTAACCAACCATGTTCGGATTCTGGGGTTCAGTCCCCTCTTGAATTTCAACATTTTGGTTTCTTCATCGTTCATGGTGGATGGTTGAAATCTTCTCAGGGCTATGAATCTGTTGGCGTAATCAGCAACTGTCATTCCAGATTCTTGCACTAGAGATTCAAACTCATGTCTTTTCTGCAGTTTGACTGAAGGTGGTATGTAAAACTTGTTAAATTCCTGGAGGAACCTTTCCCAGGAAATTGGTATTGGCAAGGCTTGTAGATTGGCCTTCCACCATTGGTTGGCCTCTCCTAACAAGAATGGTCTAACTGCTTGAGCCTTTACATCATCTAGGGCTCTGATCAGTTCGAAACAATTTTCCACCTCATCAAGCCACTTCTCAGCAGCACCAGAATCTGACTTTCCTTCAAAGGGCGGAACGTTGGCTCTCTTCAGCTTTTTAAAATAATACTGAGCATCTCTGACCGGCTCGTGAGGTTGAGGGTTATTCTGTTGCAGCATTACTTGCCCAATTTGGGTGACTGTTTGGCAAAAGTTTTGAAAAGCATTAATGTCTGGCATCATGGGTGGAAAAGGTCCTTGTGGTGGGGGGACGTTCTGAACTAGCGGTGGGTTTTGACCTTGAGGCGGCGGGGGTGGAGGGACTTGCGCAGGTGGAGGAGGGATAGTCTCCTGCACCCCGGGTCGAGCTCTGGCCGGCCTCCCTCTGGGTCGTACCATCTGCAGTATGCAGTGTCGGCTTTATTTAACACAAGAATGTCAAGATAAATAGCAAAATTTTACTTAAGCATGTAGGAAGAGCATATTTGCACATACGTTATATTTTAAATTTGTAATTGGTCATTAATTAGGGCATATCACTGGGCTGTACCCTAATCTTCCAGTCTGAGCCGTCCTATTCTAAGGTCAACTCTTGTCTAAAATCAATTCTTAGATCTAAGATCAAACCTAGTTGACTACAATCATAACTTAGTTCCACATTCTGCCCGGATCTGGAGCCTTTGCTCTGATACCACCTGTGGCGCCCCGAACCCCAGCACTGTCGAAGTCGGTGCACCCGCCGTACTTCACTAAGGAGAGTACTAGGCGTCGTCCATACGTGTCGTGATCCATGATATAGATGCATGGATTTTAGTGCTTACATATAAATAAGCAAGCGAAACCGTGACAAAATTTAAAACTTCGAAATTAAAACGTCATCACCACCATTCAAAGTTTACAACCCACATCAAATGTATCAGAAAGTGACAAAAGCAATTGTTTTTTTCCATCTCAAACACGTAGATCAGTCATCCCTAAAGCTGGCAAGTCCAGCCTCCTAAATCTGTCCATCCTTCATTGCACTCACAGGTAAGGGACCCTAGGTTCATCATCGACCCATTCTACTTTGTCTCCTGCAACCTCTGGGAGGAAAAATAAGGGTGAGTGACAATGTCACCAGCAAGTATACTATAATAATCGAGAGTTAAATGGAAAGTGCGAACAAGAACCGAACCCCAAAAATTTCGGTTTAGAAGCATACCTGTCCTCTGTCCAATACTCGATAAGGATCATCGCTTAATGTAGCAAGATTATAATTTAAGAAGAATCATTACTCACAGCAGAACATAACATTAAAAGACTGTAACTTGTATTGATGAATACCACAACAAGGATAATCACTTAGGGATGTCATACTTAGGGTCTGCGAGGTCATAACAACTTAAATCTCATGAGTTGCTACATGAATGTAACATGCATGCATATGTACGTGTGATCCATTGAGATGAAAATGGAAATATGATCTTTCATGCTCTTCTTTTAAATCATCATCGTCGTAAAACAATAGAGTGTTCAGATCTATCTTCCCGGATCTGAGGCGGTAACTTCTTCCCTTCGAATCTATTATTTCCGGATTCGGAACGGTAACGTCATCTACTGTGTTCAGATTTATCTTTCCGGATCTGAGGCGGTAACGTCTCCCCTTCGAATCTATTATTCCCGGATTCGGAACGGTAACGTCATCTACTGATGTTCTTACTGGCCAAGTTCATAGTCACACACGGTACCGGTGGGGAATCGTTCTTTCAAAAATCATCTTTAGAAAATGCTTTTCATCTTTATTTCACATAAAAATCATGCCGTAAATCATATACATGACGATGATGCAATGCATGACATGTCATATGCAAACCGTGGCATAATGCGTGACACAAACGAATGGACACGTCTCGTCGCTATGCTGGAAATTTCCAGCTTAGTGGCACAAACTTCTCTTTGGTGATTTCCTACTGAAATAATCATTCTAGACTAATTGGTTCACATGTATTCCTTCATGTACGCCTAAAGTGGTTGTCATGCAAATTTTATGGAATTACGATGTCGATAAAGGAGTCATATATTCTTTTCATAAAGCAGTTACAAACTGAATTCTGGAATGACCAATTTCGCTATAAAATTTATTGTGGCCGAACCTTTAGTGCTTTTTAGGTAATTACAACTCTCCAGCTTAATAAACTCATTGAATCAGCATCCTACCAAAATTTGGCCCAATTGTACTCTTCTAAGGTCCAGTTTCAGATCATGCAACATGCCAGACAAATTCTATCAATCCAGCGCGTTTTAGTCTGACCCATTTTACTAGAAAATTCATAAAAATTAAACCAGGACTCATTTTGACAAAATTCCAACTTTCACCTTTACTTTACTCATAGGGTTAGTGTCATACCGAAAATTAGCTAATTTGCATAGCTCTAAGGTCCATTTCTAGGATACTCAACACGTTACTTAAATTCTGTCCAGAACAGTATTTTCAGCAGGACCAATCTTACTAGAAACTTTATTAAAAATAAACCATAGCTCTTTTTAATGAAATTCCAACTCTCACATCTAACATACACATAAATCTAGAGGCATACCAAAAGTCAACCAAATTGAAGGTTCTTAAGGATCCTTTTCAGGTCTCACAAATCAGCCCAAATTTCTGTTCAGCTCCAGTAAAATTTTTCCTAGCTGTGGTATTTCCTTCCTAAGTGTCCTTAACTTACATCTTTGTCACAAACACTTAAGTAGACATCAACTTACTCTTTTTATAGGAAATTTATAGGCTCAACATGCTACAGCCCCATATGCAATTTCCTCATAAAACAGTTTGTACTTCCATACACATCATTCTTTGGCTAACTTACAACATTCCTACAAATACAACACTTAGCAACAAATTTGGATGCACACGCACCCTTCACCTACGGCCCTATTTTTCGATGCATGCAAGAAAGTGATATGACCAAGAGCATGTTAAGCATAACACACAACAAGAACAAGTTTGTCTCCATTTCTCCACTAAGTTAACATTTTCATGCAAAAACACACTTGTCTCCTTCACCCCTTCCCACCGTGAGCCCCCATCATGGAAAAGAGAGAATATTTGTGGCGCCCCGCACCCCGGCCCCGCCGGAGTCGGTGCACCCGCCGTACTTCACTAAGGAGAGTATTAGGCGTCTTCCATACGCATCGTGATCCATGATAGAATTTCATGGAATTTTCGTTCTTTTGCGCAATTAGTAATCGAAACCGTGGCAGAATTTAAACTTCAAATTAAAGTACCATCAAAAGCAGTAAAAGTAACATCCCACATAACCGAATTCAGAAAACGATGAAAGTAAATTGTTTCCCGTCACTACTACAAAACATCATCAATTCTTCAAGCTGGGTGCTCGGTTCACCACTCCTGGCCATCCTCTAACTCTCTCACGGATAGGGTACCCTAGGCTCGTCATCGATCCATTCAACTTTATCTCCTGCTACCTCTGGAGAGAAAAATAGGGTGAGTGACAACGTCACCAGCAAGTATATTATAATAATCATGAGTTAAATGGAAAGTACGAGCAAGAACCGAACCCCATGTTATAATTGGTTTGGAAAACATACCTGACCTCCAATCATCATTTGATAAGGATCATCGCTTAATGTAGTAAGATCATAACTTAATAACATCACTAGATAGAGTGAAATATAATCATAAGGTGACTGGATCATGCATTGATCAATAAAACAATCATCATCATCATGTAGGACACGCAAGGTCATGACAACACAGCATAGTACATGCGACGCTATGTTACAACTCCACAAGTGACATGCATGTATATGCACATGAAATGCGTTATGATAAAATGAGAAAATGCCTTTTCATGCTTTGCTCTTTTTTTTTAAAAAAAAAAATCATCGTCATAAAACCATAGAGTGTTCAGATCTATCTTCCCGGATCTGAGGCGGTAACTTCTCCCCTTCGAATCTATTAATCCCGGATTCAGATCGGTAACATCGTTCCTTTCCATTCAGATCACTTAACCCGGATCTGCTCAGGTTCCTTTCGTTTCAGATCTATCTTCCCGGATCTGAGGCGGTAACTTCTCCCCTTCGAATCTATTAATCCCGGATTCGGATCGGTAACATCATTCCTTTCCATTCAGATCACTTAACCCGGATCTGCTCAGGTTCCTTTCATACTGGCCAGTTCATACTCACACACGGTACCGGTGGGGAAGCGTTCTTTTAAAAACACAAAAACCATCTTTTTTGAAAACGCTTTTCATCTTTCTTCCACGTGAAATCCATGCCATAAATCATGCAAGTGACGATGATGCAATGTATGACATGCATTATGCAACTCGTGAACAAATGCATCATAACATGCATGCACGGACTAGTCTTTTAGGCTGGAAAAGCTGTCCAGCAATCACCTTCTATTCATACTGCTGTGTGCTCATCAATTCATGCTCATATTCATAAACTCATGTCATACATATGCATAATGAAGACTTAGACACATGCTATAAAAATTTCGTATCATTCCGAAATGTCTAAGGACCTCAAAACATCATACTATCCTCAAAGGTACTGCTGAAATCAGCAGGGCAGTACCGACTTACCTCAGTTTTGTAGGTCATAAAACCTCATTCATTTTGATCCATCACCTAGAAAACATATCTAACACACCAAGGAACAATATTCATAAGGCTAAACATCACAATTAAGCTTAAATGAGCAAAATCAAAGCCTTACAACTTATGGCAATAAACTGTCCTGTTTTCCAGTTTTATATACTAACTTTAACACAATTGTTAACCGTCAAAATGGTAGTTTCATACTGGTTTCTTTACATGAACATGTACATCAATACCCTAGGTAATTACCATAAAATTTCCAAGGCAATCCAATAAGTTTAAGGGGGTCATCTAATTACTCTTCCAAACTGGGTACATGCAGAAACTGGAATGACCAATTAAATCACGAATTGAATTGTGACCAAACCACAACTCCTTTTATCAAAATTCCAACTCTCAGATGTCATACACACATGAAACTATTACCATGCCAAACATCAGCTTATTTGCACATTCCTAAGGTTCATTTTCAAGCCATACAATTTACTACTCAAAACGGTCCTGTTCCGGCAATTCTGTTTGAGCAGTTTTACCACAAAATTCATTAATAATAATCCACAACTCTTTTTACTACAATTCCAACTCACAGATGTCATACACACATAAAACTATTACCATGTCAAAAATCAGCTCGTTTGCACATTCCTAAGGTTCATTTTCAAGCTGCTAAACGTGTTGCTTAAGTTCTGTCCAGAACACATTTTCCAGCAAGACCAATCTTAGTAAGAAATTCATTAAAAATAAACCGTGACTCTTTTTAAGGTGATTCCTACTCTCACTACTAACAAACACATACAACTATCATCATACCAAAAATAAACGAAATTAAAGGTCTCTAAGGTCCCTTTTCTGGTCTAGCAAGTCAGCCTAATTTCTTGTCCATCTCCAGAATTTTCAGTAGCCCTAATTTCATCCTAAACGTTCTTAGCTCACCTTTTTGTCACCATTCATGGTATCAACCCTAAAATGAACACATACACACACTACGTCAGCCCCATTTGCGGGTGTTTAGAGAGAAAACGACCAAAATCGAAAACACTTTAAGCCTAACATGCACAAGATCAAGTCTTTCCCTCATTTTCTTGCTTTGTTATTATCTTGCATGCAACTTCACCTCACCTCCCCTTCTCCCTTCTACCGTGGCTCCCTTCAACACCAAAGAAGAAATCTTTAACACATTCAAGCCTAGTTTAAGACATAAACATGCATAAAATCATCAAAGAACTTATCTTTATAACAAAATGCTCATCCTACCCTCTTATGTGCCTAAAGCCGAAAGCTTTTGGGCTTAGAGCTAACCTTTTCACAACTAAGATCAAACCTTAAGTCTTTCTAGTCATTCATGCACACACTTTCACATTCAAACCATGAAGAGTATAGTGTACTTGCCTTTCTTGCTTACTCTTCTTGGATATGTGTCAAAGTTGAAGTCTTCTCTTCCTCTACACAATATTCCCCACGGTGGAGGGAAAGAAGGAAGGAGAAATGGTTAGTTCATGCTTTAACTCACTATTCTTTCAAAAGAAAGCTAGATGGCTTACCAAAAGAGGTGTGAGTTGTCCAACTTGGCTAGAGTTCTTGAAGGCTTGGAGTCCTTGAGCCTAGTGACCATGAAGGTCACGGTTTTGGGGGCAAAGAAGAACACCCATGAGTTTGATCTTCATAAAATCATAAATGTCACTCTTAGAAGGTTGTGGACACTTACCTAAGCTTACTTGTTCTTGGAAGAGTTTCCTTCTCCTTTGGTGTGCACTTGGCCGTGAGTGGGGAGGGGAAGGAAGGGAATGGAAGAGATTCCTTCTTGGCTTGAAATGCTTAAGTGTAAGTTGGAGGGAATTCTCCCCTTCTTTGTGATTCTAGCCGTGGGAAATAAGGGTGGGGTTAGGGTTTGTACTCAAGTTAAGGCTTAACCTTGGTTATCTTAGGTTAACCAAGGTTACTTTTCACTAACTAAGGTTACTTTTGGGTCAACCATGGTTTCTTTTTCCTAACCATGGTTTAGTTTAGGGTTGGTTAGGTTAATTGTAATCATTAGCCACCTTTGCTTTAAATTAGGTTTTCCCTCCCCCTCCTCTCTTCATGATGTCTGGCGGTTGGGGTCTTAAATGACCCCAACTAGCCAATATTATTTTTTTTCTTTCTTTTATTCCCTTTCTATTTATTCTTTTCTAGTAAATAAAGACCAATGTATTTGTCTCATGCCAATTAACCATCTTCCTTGTGAGTATGGGCCGAAAACCATAAGGCCATAATACAATTGATCCTAGTCTTGTAAATACATATAGTGTCCTCATGCCTTACAACAATTACCAACTAAATTAACTCTAAGCACCACGTGCATGGCCACATATTAACTAATTCATCCTTAGGTACAAGAAGGGCTTGTAACGGGGTTACGACATCCTCCCCCCTTAATATAAGTTTCGTCCTCGAAACTTGAACTGCTAACCAAAGAGGTGTGGATACAACTTCTTCATGTCCTCTTCTAGTTCCCAGGTGGATTCATCCGCGGAATGCTTTTTCCATTGTACTTTAACCATGGGTATGGTCCTTCTTCTTAGTACCTTTTCCTTACGGTCTATTATCCCTTCCGGTTCTTCTTCGTAGGTCGTGTCAGCTTTTAGCCCCAAGGGTTGATCTTCTATGACATGCTTGAGGTCGTGTACATATCGTCGCAGTTGAGAAATGTGAAACACGTCATGGATTTGAGATAGGGTGGGCGGTAGAGCGAGTCGATAAGCCACTTTCCCAACCCTTTCTAGGACCTCGTATGGCCCAATAAATCTTGGGCTCAATTTCCCTTTAACGCCAAATCTCTTGACTCCTTTTGTTGGCGTTACTTTTAGAAATACCTTCTCTCCTTCTCGAAGTTCTAAGGGTCGCCGTTTTTCATCCGCCCTAGACTTTGCTCCTATCCTGAGCCGCTTGTAGTTTCTGCCTGATAATCTTTACTTGCTCTCGAGCTTGCTCTACCAGGTCGGGCCCTGTGAGAATTCTGTCTCCTATTTCATCCCAGTAAAGCGGAGAGCGACACTTCCTCCCATAAAGTGCTTCGTATGGAGCCATCCCTATTGATCGATGGTAGCTGTTGTTATATGAGAACTCTACAAGTTTGAGGCTTCGATCCCAACTCTTCCCAAAGTCGAGTATACAAGATCGTAGCATGTCTTCGAGTGTCTGTATAGTTCTCTCTGATTGGCCATCTGTTTGCGGATGAAATGCTGAGCTCATATGAATTTCCGTCCCCATTGCCTTTTGAAAAGCGGTCCAGAACCGTGACGTGAATCGAGGGTCGCGGTCACATACTATACTTAAGGGCACACCATGAAGGCTTACTATTTGTTCCACATACATTGCGGCCAACTTTTCCATTGAGGCCTTGATTGTCATGGCCATAAAGTGGGCGGTCTTAGTTAGGCGATCAACCACTACCCAAATAGCGTCGTGGCCACTCTTTGTTCTAGGCAGGTCCGTCACAAAATCCATTGAAATATGGTCCCATTTCCATTCGGGGACCTCGAGAGGCTGTAGCAACCCGGCAGGTTTCTGGTGTTCTGCCTTCACCTTTTGGCAAACTAGACATTTCTCCACATATTCAGCGATCTGTCTTTTCATACCACGCCACCAGAATCGTTGTTTCAGGTCTTGGTACATTTTGTTAGCTCCTGGGTGGATGGATAGTCGCGAGTTATGTGCCTCCTTAAGGATTTCGCTCAGAATATCATCGTTACCAGGTACACACAATCTCTCACGAAACCACAAACTATGGTCATCCCGAACCCTGAAATCTCCAGGGGGTTTCATCTGTACTTGAGCTTTTAGCTTCCTGAGTGCTTCGTCCTTGTCTTGCTCCTTCTTGATTCGATCTATTAACGAAGGAGTTATCATTAATTTTGCGAGCATGCCTTCAATTGAATCGACTTCTTCTAACCCAAATTCCTCCATATCACGCTGCAAGGGAGGTTGGCGTGGATGACTGGTTTTCCTACTTAAGGCGTCCGCCACCTTGTTAGCCTTTCCTGGGTGGTATTGTATGGATAAGTCGTAGTCCTTTATTAGTTCCAACCATCTTCGTTGTCGCATGTTCAATTCTTTTTGAGAGAACAGATATTTGAGGCTTTTGTGGTCCGTAAAGATTTCGCACTTTTCGCCGTACAAATAGTGTCTCCATATTTTTAGTGCGAAAACTACCGCTGCTAATTCTAGGTCGTGTACCGGGTAGTTTTGTTCAAAGGGTTTCAGCTGTCGAGATGCATATGCGATTACTCGATTCTTTTGCATTAGCACACATCCTAACCCGTGCTTAGAGGCGTCGCTGTATACCACAAAATTTTCACCAGAAATGGGCTGCGCTAAGACTGGGGCAGAAGTCAGTCTCTTCTTTAATTCAGCAAAACTACCTTCACAATCTGAGGTCCATTCAAACTTGGTTTTCTTCTGGGTTAAACGGGTCATGGGCAGAGCAATCCGTGCAAATCCTTCTACAAATTTCCGATAATAACCAGCGAGACCCAGAAAACTTCGTACCTCCGTAACGTTGGTCGGTCGGGGCCATTCCGTGATTGCCTCGACTTTCTTAGGATCTACAGATATTCCCTCCCCGGATATCACATGTCCTAGGAAAGCTACGCTTCGTAGCCAGAATTCACACTTGTTGAACTTTGCATACAATCGCTCTCTGTGTAAAATGTCTAGGGCGATCCTTAAATGAGTTGCGTGGGTTTCCTCATCTGGCGAGTATATCAAGATATCGTCTATAAAGACTACAACGAACTTGTCCAATTGTTCTTGAAAGACTCGGTTCATTAGATCCATGAATGCGGCAGGCGCATTGGTTAGTCCGAATGGCATTACCAGGAATTCGTAATGTCCATAACGGGTTCTGAATGCCGTTTTGGGAACGTCCTCAGTTTTGATTCTCAATTGAAAGTATCCCGAGCGTAGATCGATCTTACTGAAAATTTTTGCTCCCCGCAGCTGGTCGAACAAATCGTCGATCCTTGGTAAGGGGTACTTATTCTTTATGGTGACTTTATTGAGTTCTCTATAGTCAATACACATTCGCATACTTCCGTCCTTTTTCTTGACGAACAGCACCGGAGCTCCCCAAGGCGACACACTTGGGCGTATTAACTTCTTTTCTAGCAATTCCCTTAGCTGCTCCTTCAGCTCTTTCAGTTCTGCAGGGGCCATCCTATATGGGGCCTTTGATATCGGTTCAGCTCCAGGAATTAGGTCGATCTCGAAGGCTATTTCTCGTTCCGGGGGAAGGCCTGGCAGTTCTTCCGGAAAAACTTCTGGATATTCTCGGACCACTGGAACCTGGGTTAGATCTGTGGTTGCTTGGTTCGTGTTTATAGCATACACCAAATATCCTTGATGTCCTTTCCTTAAAGCTCTACTAGCGCGAATTGCATTTACATATATGTTCCCAGGGTCCTTCCGTAACTTCGATCCTCCTTGAAACGTTACACCCTTATGTGTGGGGTCCTTAAAGGTAACTTGCTTCCTACTACAATCAATGTTGGCGTGGTTCTTGGAAAGCCAGTCCATTCCAAGTATCACATCAAAGTCCATCATGGGTATGGAAATTAGATCGGCGTCAAATCGATGGTTATTAATCTCAAGTTCACAATTTTTGAACACTTGGTGGGCTACAAGCACCTGCTCCCCAGCTGCTTGGATTCTATAAGGCTCATCACTATTAGTTGGGCCTGTTTCAATATTCTTTGCGAATTTCTTGGATACGAAGGAGTGGCTGGCGCCACTGTCAAACAGTACATTAGCCGGTATTGAACACACTAGTATAGCTCCTAGATCATATAATTCTTACTGAGAAATCTTAGGGCAATAATTTCACCAAATAATAATAGTGGGATTTAGGAAGATACCTGTCACTACATTATCCGCTTCCTCAGCTGCTGCGTCAGTCATAGCGTGGACCCTGGCGTTGGCACGCTGACGCTGTGGCTTTTGGGGCTGTGGCGGGGTTCCTTTCTCAGGACACTCTCTGGCCAGGTGTCCTGCTTTCCCGCATCCAAAACAAGTGACTCCTTTGTTCGGACAGTCTTTTTGGATGTGTCCCGTCTGGCCACATCCAAAACATTTACCAGCTTGAACAAAACACTCTCCTATGTGAAATTTACCACAATGGGCACACTTTGGAATGGCAAGTTGTTGTCCTTGATTCTGTGATTGGTTTCTCTGGGAACGACGTTGGAACCGGTTCTTCCCCTGTCGTCCGGGCCCCTTAGCATCTTGCTTGGCGGTCTTTCGGGGCCCCCCTCTTCCAGATGTCTCTCTTCCTCTCTTCTGATTAAACTCATCCCTGCGGATAATATCCCGCTCAATCCGATAACAAGCATCTAGGAGGGCGCCAAAGTTGGTTGGATTAGCATTTACCAACCATGTCCGAATTCTGGGGTTCAGTCCCCTCTCAAATTTCAGCATCTTGGTTTCTTCATCATTCATGGTGGATGGTTGGAATCTCCCTAAAGCTATGAATTTGTTGGCGTAATCGGCTACCGTCATCCCTGACTCTTGCATCAAAGACTCAAATTCATGTATTTTCTGTAGCTTAACTGAAGGGGGTATGTAAAACTTGTTAAATTCCTGTAAAAACCTTTCCCAGGGTATTGGTCTTGGCAAGGCCTGGAGATTGGCCTTCCACCATTGGTTGGCTTCTCCCAACAGGAAGGGTCGAACTGCTTGAGTCTTCATCTCTTCCGGTGCCCTAATTAGTTCAAAACAGTTTTCTACTTCGTCAAGCCACTTTTCTGCCATGTCAGAATCTGACTTTCCTTCGAACGGCGGAACGTTAGCTCTTTTCAACTTCTCAAAGTAGCACTGGGCATCTCTGATCGGCTCGTGAGGTTGTGGGTTATTTTGCTGGAGCATTACTTGTCCAATTTGCGTGACCGTTTGGCAAAAGTTCTGAAAGGTATTCATGTCCGGCATCATAGGGGGAAAAGGTCCTTGCGGTGGAGGTACATTCTGCACTGGCGGCGGTTCTTGGCCTCGCGGTGGAGGTGGTGGAGGGACCTGAGCAGGCTGGGGTGGGACAGGCTCTTGTACTTCGGGCCTAGCTCTGGTCGGTCTCCCTCTGGGTCGCACCATCTGCATCACGCAGCGTCGACTTTACTTAGCATGGGAATGTTATATCAAAATATAACTGAATACATCAAAAACACGCCGGCATATACTCATTACTTCAGGATAGGTCGTTAGGTGGGGCCTATCAGTGGACTGTACCTAATCTCGTATACCGAGGTCATTTCGTAATAAGGTTAACTCTCATCGAAGATCAAAACTTAGTTCTAAGATCAACCTTAGTTGACTAAAATCATGACTTAGTTCTACATTCTGCCCGGATCTGGAGCCTTCGCTCTGATACCACCTGTGGCGCCCCGCACCCCGGCCCCACCGGAGTCGGTGCACCCGCCGTACTTCACTAAGGAGAGTACTAGGCGTCTTCCATACGCATCGTGATCCATGATAGAATTTCATGGAATTTTCGTTCTTTTGCGCAATTAGTAATCGAAACCATGGCAGAATTTAAACTTCAAATTAAAGTACCATCAAAAGCAGTAAAAGTAACATCCCACATAACCGAATTCATAAAACGATGAAAGTAAATTGTTTCCCGTCACTACTACAAAACATCATCAATTCTTCAAGCTGGGTGCTCGGTTCACCACTCCTGGCCATCCTCTAACTCTCTCACGGATAGGGTACCCTAGGCTCGTCATCGATCCATTCAACTTTATCTCCTGCCACCTCTGGAGAGAAAAATAGGGTGAGTGACAACGTCACCAGCAAGTATACTATAATAATCATGAGTTAAATGGAAAGTACGAGCAAGAACCGAACCCCATGTTATAATTGGTTTGGAAAACATGCCTGACCTCCAATCATCATTTGATAAGGATCATCGCTTAATGTAGTGAGATCATAACTTAATAACATCACTAGATAGAGTGAAATATAATCATAAGGTGACTGGATCATGCATTGATCAATAAAACAATCATCATCATCATTTAGGACCCGCAAGGTCATGACAACACAGCATAGTACATGCGACGCTATGTTACAACTCCACAAGTGACATGCATGTATATGCACATGAAATGCGTTATGATAAAATGAGAAAATGCCTTTTCATGCTTTGCTCTTTTTAAAAAAAAACATCATCGTCATAAAACCATAGAGTGTTCAGATCTATCTTCCCGGATCTGAGGAGGTAACTTCTCCCCTTCGAATCTATTAATCCCGAATTCGGATCGGTAACATAGTTCCTTTCCATTCAGATCACTTAACCCGGATATGCTCAGGTTCCTTTCGTTTCAGATCTATCTTCCCGGATCTGAGGCGGTAACTTCTCCCCTTCGAATCTATTAATCCCGAATTCGGATCGGTAACATCATTCCTTTCCATTCAGATCACTTAACCCAGATCTGCTCAGGTTCCTTTCATACTGGCCAGTTCATACTCACACACGGTACCGGTGGGGAAGCGTTCTTTTAAAAACACAAAAACCATCTTTTTGAAAACGCTTTTCATCTTTCTTCCACGTGAAATCCATGCCATAAATCATGCAAGTGACGATGATGCAATGTATGACATGCATTATGCAACTCGTTAACAAATGCATCATAACATGCATGCACGGACTCGTCTTTTAGGCTGGAAAAGCTGTCCAGCAATCACCTTCTATTCATACTGCTGTGTGCTCATCAATTCATGCTCATATTCATAAACTCATGTCATAAATATGCATAATGAAGACTTAGACACATGCTATAAAAATTTCGTATCATTCCGAAATGTCTAAGGACCTCAAAACATCATACTATCCTCAAAGGTACTGCTGAAATCAGCAGGGCAGTACCGACTTACCTCAGTTTCGTAGGTCATAAAACCTCATTCATTTTGATCCATCACCTAGAAAACATATCTAACACACCAAGGAACAATATTCATAAGGCTAAACATCACAATTAAGCTTAAATGAGCAAAATCAAAGCCTTACAACTTATGGCAATAAGGGGCTGACACATTAGTATGGGCAGACTAATGGTCGCACCTAGGATACGAAGAGACCATGCCGCTGGCTATCATTATTTTATTGGGGTTTCATCAGGCACTACCCTGTTTAGATAGATAGCAATTAGAGGTTGGCACGGTGACTTTATTACCATCACTGATGTAGTATTTTATTGAGGATTTCCTTGTTCATTTAATTTGATGCTATGGTAATTCGTTTCTACAAAAAATTTCTACGTCTTTTTGGACAGGTTGGAAATTGTTTTGACGCCTTGTATTCTCCTCAGTGAGATACGGCGGGTGCACTGTTCCCGATGATAGGGTTCGGGAGCGGGGTACCACAGAGTGCTACGGAGGCGAGTGATTCCTTATGTAAACGTCCAATGGAGTAATCACTCTGAGCGAGAAACCACGTGGGAACTCAAAGGAGCAGATGCAGGAGAAATATCCTCAGCTCTTCACTTAAGGTATGTAAGCTTCAAGGACGAAACTTTTTGTAAGGGGGTGGAATGTCATAACCTGTGTTCCTGAGCCTAGTTTTAAATAATTAAAAATGGA
Source organism: Eustoma russellianum (assembly GCA_036186865.1). Lineage (NCBI taxonomy): Eukaryota > Viridiplantae > Streptophyta > Magnoliopsida > Gentianales > Gentianaceae > Eustoma > Eustoma russellianum. The sequence goes on from AP025068.1 coordinate 21,950,604, forward strand.
TCAAAAAGATATAATTAATAATTATATATGTTTATAAGGCTTAGTTAAATGTATTTTAGGTGGAAAAATAATTAAAAAGATGAAATCAAGAAAATCAGGCCAAAAATACCAAAATTACCCTTCCCAATTAAATGTTGAGGGAGTTACGCCAATTAGCATAACTCCCCCATTAAGCGTCAGTTATAGAGTAAAGGAAAAAGGGGGGTCGACTGAGAGAAGGAAAAAGAGAGAGGAAGAGAGAAAAGGAGAAAGAAAAGAGGAAGAAAGAAGAAGAGATTGCGGCCGAGCCCGGGTGCAATCCCTCCCAAAGTTCAATCCAATCACCGTAAGAACCTTTAGATCAAAAGACAAGTAACTTTTTTATATGCTGTACGCAATTTTGATTTTTAGGCCCTATTTTTCTACAAAGAGAAAAGTGGATCACTCGTTTATGCGAATTGCTCCACTATGTGATTCTATGCGTGTTGATCGCTTAAAGTTTAAATCTTTTGGGCCAATCTCGAAGAATAATTGCTATGTATTTGATTTGTGATGAAAATGCCCTAAAGATGTCATTTTTCTCGTGATGAACCTCTTGATGATTAGTTTACATGCTTGTTGCTTGTGTCGTAGATGGAATGGTTGGATTGAAGGAATTTTGATGGGTGTAATGTGGTTGGCGGCTGAATTACAGATTGGGTAGAAGGTTTGCAGATTTGTTCGAATGAGTAAGTTTTGGGAAGTCTAGGATCAATGTCGTGCGATGTGATTAAGGTGCAATGCAATGCCGTGAGTGTATGTGTAGGTTGGAATCAGGTTTTAGGATTGAATATATGTGTTTCATAGGCTTAGAAGGAAGGGAGTTGAAGTGTGGGTCGATTTTGGGGTGAATCATGGTGAAAAGTTACAGAAGCAGGGACTTGGATCGATCCTGCAGGGACATCTATCGATCCAAATGGCCCTGGGAGAGTTTCCAAAGTTTCTGGAGGACATCAGTCGATCGACTGGGGGACATTGATCGATCGATGTCCAGGAAACTCAACATCAATCAATCAGACGGACCACATCGATTGATCGAAGTCCTGAGGGTGTAGAACTGAAAGTTTCTAGAGGACATTGATCGCTGAGGAATAGGGACATCGATTGATCGAAGTCCACGGGCTGGACAGCGATCGATCAGTGGGAGGCACATCAATCGATCGATGTGGCCAGTTTGCAGAATTTAAGACGAATCTCTGTGAAGGATAGGAAATGAACGACAATTGGTTTGAGGGATCTTTGTGTGACATTTAGGACTAGTATATGAGTTCAAGGGGTATTGTAGAAGTATGCTCGACGTACGATAAGATGGGTAACCTTAAGTATAACAGAGTAAATGTCAAGTATGAATTCAAGGTGACTTTAGGATACGAGAGGATGTGGAACGGAACGAGTGAGTTATGCTAGATACGTTTGAGGTTGTGACCGATGACCAATACGTAAAGTGAGAGTGAAACATGATTGGGAGTTGGCTATGACATGACATGAGTGTTTGGCATCACGATAAGAACATTTTGCATCTGTCATGGGTTTTGTTTTATGATAAGTCTTGTGTTTGTAAAAGAAAGACCAAAGTTTTAAACGATAAGTTTGGACTGCTAGTTGAAGCAGGGTATAAAAGTCATGTCTACAATGGCAGAGTATAAAAGTGTGACCTGCAATCAAGCTGGGTATAAAATTCTGTTTTGGAGCCCTGGACCTTTCAACACGGGGTATAAAGTTCTGCTTTGCTGTAGATTGATCACCCACAGGGCATAAAGTTTTGCTACGCGAAGAATAAGATAAGTATAAGTATGAACAGTTTATGAAACGACACGTATGGCATGTTTGTAAAAGAATGCATATGCATGTGTTTTCGGTTAGTCTAGTGTATGTTTTTTGAAGGAATGCATGCATCATTAGTCACGAAGCATGAGTCTTGTCATGAATGGATCGTTGTGTACATATAACTTGTTTTGTAATATGTTTTCACGATGTATATTTGATCTCTATTTTTGTTAGTTTATGTGACTTACCTGTTTTGAAGGTTACTTATGACGATGATATTGCTAACCCGAGCACCTTATTTTGGGCATTGTTTCTATACATCGGTGACTCTTCGTGTGTGATTCCGTAAGGTGTATAGACGGGTTACTTGCTACGGTTGTTTTTTTGCTAAGAATAGATACTTCATCTCTTTTCAGGTGAACCCGAGTATGAGGTGATATTCGTGGAAGACGACGGCGAGCGGGCCCATTGGGATGATAGACATTGAGGAAAAAAAGACTATGTTGCCCTTTAGTTGATAATTATCTGTTGATGTTCCTAAAAAAAGATGTAGTAGATTACTCTCCTGAACATGTTTTCTTTTCCGCTCTATTTCATTTGATTACACTGGTTATTGGAGTTTTAAATTTTATATCGTTTTCGCTGATTTATCTTGCATCATGGATGATGTGTGCTTGATCCGCTTTGACGCTTCGTAGATCTTGTAGTAGACTACGGCAGGTGCACTGGTGCTGATGTAGGCATCAGGCTAGAGCGCTTTAGGTGGTATCAGAGACCAGGCTTCTGATCTATCTCGGAAACTTAGGTTCATGACCTTTTAGCAATTTAAGACAAGAATTTACCTTTAAGTTTGACCTTAGGGACAAGCAATAAATGTTTAGGGTTTAAGTATGATCTGGGTTGGGTGTGTGCGAGCGCCTATAGGAAGTAATTTTTATACACTCTTTAAATTCATACTCCATCCACCTTTATGCGTTCTAGTTTTCGGTAATATTTTGTGTTTCCTGATTGCCAACAGAAACGTTAACCTTTTAGAGAGAATGCCTCCATGAAGAGATAACACCAGGAACTCTGGCAATGGACGAGAGAATCAGCCACCTCAAGTGGTACTACCCCAGTTGCTCACAGATGCACTGACTGTGATTGCTAATGGTTACGCTTAACAGCAGCAACCTCCGCCTCCTCCGCTACCACAACATAACATTCGTTTCTTCTATGAAGAGATGAGAAAGACTAGGGTTTCTGAGTTTGCGGGATGCACTGACCCCGAAGAGGATCAGCACTGGCTGGCTGAGGTGGAGAAGTGTTTCTGGCCGGTGCAAGTGCGGGAAGAGATCAAAGTTGATGTGGCTACACCTCTTCTGAGTGGCAAGGCAAGTGAATGGCGGGCCAGCATGGTATTGAAGATGACCCCAACGATCTTTTGGACACAATTCTGTGATGCCTTCTTAAAGTACTATGTGCCAGAGACAGCGATTCTGAACAAGATCAGGGCATTCGCCCTCTTGAGCAAGGTCAGAAGACAGTCTCACAATATGCAGACTGTTTTCATGCCTTACGGAAGTTTGCTCCTGCGATTATGTCCGATAATTGCCTTAAGACGGCGAAATTTGAAAGTGGTATGCACTCAAGAATACAATCAGCAATAGTGAATGCCGGAATGACAATCTACAAGGATATGTTGGATGCATGTTTCCGTGTGGAGAGTGACTTCAGCAGAATAGTGGCAAGGGAGGCTGATGTAGGATCCTCTGACATAGGAAAGAGGCCGAGAGAGGAAGTGAGCGTGGGTGGTAGACCTAAACATTGGGTCAAGATTCCGAAGAGGGGCCCAGTGGGAAGTTTTCACAGACCCCCACCGCAAAATCCGATAGCCCAGCAAGCTATGTGAGTTTTTCCATACTGCAACAAAAGCCATGCTGGCGAATGCAGAAAGTTGGCCGGAGCATGTTATCATTGTCTCCAGGTGGGCCATCTAATCAGAGACTGTCCAGAGATACTATAGAATGCTCTGGGAGAGACGGCACCACAACAGAGGGCTAAGCCGAGAGCAAATGCCTGAGTACATCTTATGACGGACACAGACGTTAAAGAAGCCACCGATATGGTGATAGGTACAACTTAAGATTAAGTTTAAAATGTTGATTGGAATTGCATCTCTATATGCTTAACCCTTGCATGAAACTTGATATGATTTTAGGAGCAATTTTAGTAAATAAGATACATGCCAACGTCCTCTTTGATAGCAGCGCAAGCCACTCCTTCGTGGCGAAGAAATTCACCAAGCACCTTGGCGAATTACTTGAGTGGTTAGAGACTCCGTATCGTGTTCAAGAGACCGTAGATCAAATTTTGACTTCGCACCAACAGTACCGGAATTATGAGTTGGAGTTTGGGGAACAAACCTCGCCACATTAGTCCCCATTCAGATGTATGACTTTGACGTCATATTGGGAATGGATTGGTTGGTCAAGTACCACGCTAACATTGATTGTCGATCGAAACAGGTGATATTCAGGAGTTCCAAGATGGATGACATAACCTTCCAAGGTGAGGCGCAGAGGAAGAAAATCCCTAAGAAGGTGTATATGACCGCTACCCAAGCCTGCAGAGCCTTAAGGAAAGCTGCCGAGAGGTTCTTGATATATGCAGTGAATGCCACCCAAGAAATACCATCTATTGAACAGATCTCGGTAGTCAGCGAATTTTTGGATGTATTCCCAGAAGAACTACCAGGAGTGCCACCTCCGAGGGAAGTTGAGTTTGAGATAAACCTGATCCCAAGAGCTTAACCTATTTCTAAAGCCCCTTACATAATGGCTCAGGCAGAATTGAGAGAATTAAAAGAACAACTTCAAGAGCTGTTAGACAAGAAATTCATTTGTCCCAGTGTATCACCTTGGGGAGCCCTTGTTCTGTTTGTTAAGAAGAAGGATGGTAGCATGAGGCTCTGTATCGACTACCGGGAATTGAATAAGATTACCATCAAGAATAAGTACCCACTACCACGAATGGAAGATCTGTTTGACCAACTAAAGGGTGCTAGAATTTTCTCCAAGATTGACCTCCGATCAGGGTACCATCAACTGCGGGTGAAGGGTGAAGACATCACGAAGACAGCCTTCCGTACAAGATATGGTCACTATGAATTCCTAGTATGCCCTTTGGATTACCAAATGCCCCTGCTGCCTTTGTGGACCTTATGAATACCGTGTTTCGGGAACAGTTGGATAAGTTTGTGGTGGTATTCATAGATGATATTCTTGTGTATTCTCTTGACGAGCAGACCCATGCTGAGCATCTGAGAGTCGTCTTGAGCATACTGAGGCATAAACAATTGTACACCAAATTAAGCAAATTCAAGTTCTGGCTGAAGAGTGTGACCTTCCTTGGATATGTGATATCAGAAGAGGGGATCACTGTGTATCTTAAGAAGGTGGAAGCTATTACTCAATGGCCTAGACCCACGAATGTCATTGAAGTGCGGAGTTTCTTAGGTCTAGCTGGCTATTACCAGAAGTTTGTCGAGGGATTCTCAACGATAGCAGTACCCCTCAGTCGTTTTACCCAGAAGAAGTCTAAGTTTGAATGGATAGCCGAATGTGAAAGGAGCTTCTAGGAACTCAAGAAGAAGTTAACCACAGCCCCAGTATTGGCTCAACCCTCCGGTACTGATGGGTTTGTGATCTATAGTGATGCGTCGAAGAATGGTTTAGGTACGTTAATTGTAGCATAAGTTATGATTTTGCATCCAAATCGAGTTTGGTCTAATACTTCCCTCGTGGGGTGTATTTTGATGCAACACGAACGATCATCGCGTATGCCTTGAGGCAGCAAAAGCCTTATGAACAAACTATCCAATGCACGACCTTGAACTAGCTACAATGGTGTTCACCCTAAAGAGTTGGCGGCAATACTTATATGGAAGAAGTGCACAGTGTTCACGGATCACAAGAGCCTAAAGTACTTGTTCTCCCAGAAAGAGTTGAACATCAAACAACGGAGACGGTTAGAACCGTTGAAAGATTACGACTTGACTATTCATTATCACCTGGGTAAAGTTAATAAGGTGGCGGATGCGTTAAGTAGAAAATCCAACCATGCACGACAATCACCACTAGAAAGAGAAATGGAAGAATTCGGTTTGGATTTGGTGGAATCCACAGTGGATGTTTTGGCAACTATGACCATCACACCAAATCTAGTTGATCGGGTGAAAAAGATCTAGAAGAATGATAAAACCCTGGGGGAAATTGCGGAGAAATTGAAGCACAATCAAGTTGAAGGATTTCAGGCCAGAGAAGACGGGAGACTATGTGTTCCGTATGTGGATGAGCTTAGAAAAGAAATTTTGTATGAGGCTCACAGCTCGATGTTATCAATACACCCTTGTAGCACCAAGATGTATAGGGATCTCAAACAATACTACTGGTGGTCCGGAATTAAGAGGCATATTACGGAGTTTATTGAGAGATGTCTAGTTTACCAACAAGTTAAAGCCAAACACCAACGGCGTGGTAGATTATTGATTCCGTTGGAGATCCCATAGTGGAAATGGGAACACATCGTGATGGATTTTATAACCGGTTTACCAAAGATGAGAAGTGGATACGATATGATTTGGGTTGTTGTGGACCGGTTAACTAAGTCAGCACACTTCCTGCCCATCTCGAGCGAAACATCCTTGGATAAGTTGGTGATGTAGGACCTGTATATCACCACTTGAAGGGGGGTTGAATAGTGGCTGCGGAAAAAATAGGTTTTTAAAACTTTTTGAACAAATTACCCACTTCTGAAAACATTTTCTGTTTTTAGATCCTGATTTGAATTATTTGAATGACCTAGTTACAGACCTTAACAAATCATGAAATTTAGTGACAATATTCTATCAGATGTTTTGAGTATCTCATCAAAATTTCATATTAAAATTCTACTCCTAACCCATTGAAAATACAAATTTGGTAAGATTGCGCAAATCTGCCGGAAACTGTACTCTAATTTGAAATTTTTATTCCGATTAATTGGTGACTCCAAATGGTCTGAAAATTTAATGACAAGAACCTTAAGATGTGTATTTTAATTTATTGAAACATTTTTTGAAAATTCCTTTGGAAAGTAAGTCAACCACGTTGATCTTCTCAACCTTTGCAAATCTGAAAATCATATTGAACTAGTCTGAGAACTATTCACGTTTGACTAACTTATAATTATCCAAATGAGTTGAAACTTGCGGAAAATGAAATATAGATATGTGGCTATGTTTCTGAAAAATCTTGTAGTTTTTGAAATTCGTTTACTATTTTTTCTGTTGCAACGAAATTGATGCAGAATGCTGGAAACTGAAAGTAAAGTGCAGTAAAGTAAGAACACAAAGGATTTTATACTGGTTCGGTTAAATCAACCTACTCCAGTCTTCGAGGTCACCTTCCTTGGTTATCACTAAACAGAATAAACACCTTACCACATGGATGATTGGAGTTACACACTAACTCCACCCTTTTACAAACAATACAATCAAGCAAACGAATCACGGACACCACCATCGATTGAATGAAGGTTTGATCACACCATGATCAACCTCTTACAACAATGAATGAGTGTGGATGGTAATTCAAAGCCTATATAAGAATATATGAAAAAGTAGGCTTGAGAGAATATGAAGAAGAAAAAAGAAAGAAAGAAAGGTAGAAGAAGAAAGTAGCAGATCTTTTTGTACTTGAGAGAAATGTGTGAGATGCTTGGCCTTGTTTGCACTACTCTTCTCCTTTTATTCACATGTGGCTGCCCCCGCTAGGGCTTCTTCTTTTCTTGAGAATTCTCTTTAATGTCCTTGGAAGATTTCTTTGTGTAGGCATGACACTATCTTGCTTACTTGGCGCCACATGATTGGAAGGATGACTTGACCTTGCTTATTTGTCACTTAATGATTGGTCCAACTTGGCATCCTTTAATGAGCTGTAAAATCTAGAAAAAAACTCATAAAACATGTGCGCAAAAGTATTCAAAATATTTCCATACTACCAACCTTCAATCACTTGAATTTTGGGATGCAAATTAAGGAGAATTAAGACCACAAAATCGGCCAACTATACACATATGCTGAAAATTTTCAGCATGTGTTGTAGTTTGAAATATTTCCTTGTGTGGTGCCCTCTTTTATGTCACTAAACTTGTGTGGAATATTCTCCACTAATTGACATGCCAACTAATCTCCACCTAGGCTGCATTCAAAGTGAAATAGGCGTGTTGTATGACTTGGCCATGTGCTGAATATCATTTTAGTAAGCTTTGTCCAATAATGCACAATATTTAAACATATATGGTAAATTGCAATCAGCGCTAATTTGAATTTTCTTGAACACTTTAACATGCCTTAAATGTGTAAAAAAAAAGTCCAGATACATGTTACATCTCATGCCAAAAAAAGCGTTCCATGTGTCGTGTTCCTAGAAAACCGAATTTTCGACTTTCGTCGATTACACAATTTTTCCCTAATTAAATTCAAAAATCTTGCACATGTCATATATGTTATGTCACACATAATTTACATAAAATATGGTAGCATGTGACTGATGGAGAAGGCGCCCATGTGCTTAAAAGAATTTGAATTTGAAATCTCCACAATTTTGGCCTAAATTGTGGGTGATTTGTGTGTGCCAACATGGAATGATTTAGTGGATGATTTGAACATGTGAGCCACGAAATTGTTTGCTATTTTTGATGTATATGGGCTGGCCATCTTTATATGGCAAATACGTGACATGTCGGTGAAGTTTCGGTAGTCACCCGATACGACAATTTTTGGTTTATGACCTTGTAACGTGTCGTTATAATTTTGTCATCACCATGACTTATATCATATTATATAAGACCTGAATATACTTATAAATATGAGGTGTATATAGTGTGGTGACGTTGACGTATGTTTGTGATATATATAACGTGTCGGTAGTACGTCGAAATATATGTGTATTGTGCATTTTAAAAGAATAAATATATATATATATATATACACATAATATATATATATATATATCGCGTGTAAGATGAATAGGAAGGAGACTTTCAATTTCCAAATTTGTTACCATGTAGCTTCCACCAAATATGTCTCCATTTAATGAACTAGTTAGTTCATTAACTTAAGTACTTCATTTAATGAACTAGTTTAGTTCATTAATTGTGGTACCTGAAAATAGTTCAAAGACAACAAATGTTTGCCATTGATGTAAGTTTTAATGCTTCATGGCTTGTTAGTATGGCAACAATATATATCAACATATGAAGCATGTATATCACATAAACGTGTCAAGTAATAACTTGGTCATGCATTTTGTAAACCCGTACCATTTAAATCATGCATTTGTAAATCATTCAAACACTTTTTCTCAACAATCTCCCACTTTTCATGATTTACAAAATAACATTTGTTCATGATTTAAATATAATTGCTCTCCCTTAAATTATGCAAAAATTCAAATTTTGAATTTTATATCATCGTACGCTCCCCCTTAAATTATGAAATCATGCTCTCTCTCCCCCTTAAATCATGCTTTTATCTCCCCTTTTATTTTTTAAATATCATCAAAAGTCCTTGTAAGAAAGAAATAGCAGTTTATAGTATAACAACATAAAGCATGCATTTCAAGTGCGTTCTTAAGGGTTATTTATTCAACCCTTTGCAAATGTACCTTTTGGTACCCAAATTTGGGTGACCTTCCTAGGTTTTTCAAAAGGTGAGAAAAAAGATGAAGACGCAATATAATAGACATTAGGTTGTAATACGTTTGGCCTTTGGCCGAGAATCCAATCATGCATATGGTATGATCTTCGTTTTTGATATGCCTTTGTGTTAGTATGCATGGTGCGTGATCTAAATGCATTTATGTTGAATGAGTGTCGTGTAAGGTTTTTTATATTTATATCGCATATAATTATATCTTGTATGATATGAAGAAGAAGGATAATGAGATGAAGTAGGGGGTGATCTGGGTGTCCTCTTTGGTGCTACATTTGTCTTGAATGCATGTGTTTTCTTAGATGAAGATAGAATGAATTTGGTTGATTTATTTTGTGTTTTGTTTTTCTCAATGTATCCTAATACAATTTTGTCGCTTTCATGCTTTTGTGAGGAGATGATGCGATCTAGCATGTTTGTACCCGTATCAAACTGCTTTACCATTCTTTCTAAATCGGCATATCTTGATTTCAAATTTGAAATCTCGGATTTTATTTCATTATTTTCTGCCGTTAATGATGAGATCTCTAATTTCAATGCATTAATTGTGTATGACGACTCTTCTTTTGAATCGTTTAATTGAGAAACAAGGTTCGTGTTAGATTATTCTAACAACTTCTTGTCTTCAATTAACCGTTTCTTTTCTTTTGAAAGAGTCTTTGTGAATTTATGCAATTTAAGATATTGACTAAATAGATCATCATAAGAGGGTTCAGAATCAGAATTAGAGTCAGAGGATACCTCGTTTGATGCTTTGGATGCAAAGCATACTTGTGCCACTCTTCTTCGGTATCGTCAGTCTTAGAGTCGGATGAGTCACTCCAAGTGGAGGCCTTGAGAGCTCTTCTTGAATTCCTTTGTTTAGGTTCTGAGACGGGTCTATTTTTGTTCAAGTCCTTATCATGGTTTTTGTTTGTTTGTTTGTCCTTGTTCGGGCAGTTATATGACAAGTGTCCAAGTTTCCCACATTCATAGCACTTAATATCCTCATTATTTTTATTTCTATGGTTCTTAGACGAAGTAGGCTTAGGTTTGTTTTTACTCGATTTTCTCATGATCTTTCTTAATCTTTTAGCCAACGTGATTAGATCCTCATCATCGGAATCCGTGTCACTATCATCTACACGATCATAAGAGGTAGAGACGTATTCATTTGATTTAAACGCTATAACCTTATCTTGTTTTGAAGTTGATTCAGAATTTCTTAGAGTGAGTTTGTTTTCGAATACCTTTAAGGATCCGATTAGTTCCTCCATTTTTATAGATCTCGTTTCTTTACTTTGCTCTATTGCTGTGACTTTGGGGTCCCATTCAGATGCGAGACTTCTTAACACCTTTTGAACCTTTTCCTATGTAGAAAAAACTTTTCCAAGAGGCTCAAGAGAATTGTATATGTTATTCAAGCGTATGTTCATATCAACAATAGATTCGTTTGGTAATAACTTGAAGCACTCAAGAGTAGACATAAGCATATCTATTTTAGACTATTTAACTTGGCTAGTCCCTTCATGTTTCATTTCAATAATTCTCCACATCTCTTGGGCACTAGAGCAATTAGACACATAACTCGATTCACTTTTACTCACCCCGTTTAAAAGAAGTTGCATGGCTATAGCACTCATACTCAATTTCTTTTTGTCATCACTAATATATTCTTGTTTCGGTCTTACAGTCTCTAGTGTGACACCATCAACAGTAGATAACTTAGAAGGAATAAAAGGACCATCTTTTGTAATGGACCACAAGTATATATCAATGGCTATAAGGAAAAGTTTCATTCTAATTTTCCGATGTATGAAAGACTCACCATCAAAAAGAGGAGGCGTCTGACTTGACATACCTTCTTATTCGGTCTTGTGAATAGTGGTTGCCATCTCGCAAAGATCGTTGGATCCTCTAGTTGTGAGTGTGCCTGAGCTATGATACCACTTGTAGGACCTGTATAGCATCACTAGAAGGGGGATTAAATAGTGGGTGAGAAAAAATTGGTTTTTAAAACTTTTGGACCAAATTACCCAATTCTGAAACCAGCTTCTGTTTTCAGATCCTGATTTGAATTATTTGAATGACCTAGTTAAAGACCTTCAAAAATTATGAAATTTAGTGACAATATGCTCTCAGATGTTTTGAGTATCTCATAAAAATTTCAAATTAAAATTCTACTCCTAACCCCTTGAAAATACGTATTTGGTCAGATTGCTCAAATCTGCCAGAAACTGTACTCCGATTTGAAAAATTTATTGCGATTAATTGGTGACTCCAAATGGTCTGAAAATTTAATGACAAGACCCTTAAGATGTTTATTTTAATTGGTTGAAATATTTTTAAAAAATGCCTTTGGAAAGTAAGTCAACCACGTTGATGTTCTCAACCTTTGCAAATCTGAAAATCATATTGAACTAGTCTGAGAACTATTCACGTTTGACTAACTTATACTTATCTAAATGAGTTGAAACTTGCGGAAAATGAAATGTAGATATGTGGCTATGTTTCTGAAAAATCTTATAATTTTTGAAATTAGTTTACTATTTTTTCTGTTGCAACGAAATTGATGCAGAATGCTGGAAACTGAAAGTAAAGTGCAGTAAAGTAAGAACACAAAGGATTTTATACTGGTTCGGTTAAATCAACCTACTCCAGTCTTCGAGGTCACCTTCCTTGGTTATCACTAAACAGAATAAACACCTTACCACATGGGTGATTGGAGTTACACACTAACTCCACCCTTTTACAAACAATACAATCAAGCAAACGAATCACGGACACCACCATCGATTGAATGAAGGTTTGATCACACCATGATCAACCTCTTACAACAATGAATGAGTGTGGGTGGTAATTCAAAGCCTATATAATATAAGAATATATGAAAAAATAGGCTTGAGAGAAGAAGAAGAAAGAAAGAAAGAAAGAAAGAAAGAAAGGTAGAAGAAGAGAGTAGTAGATCTTTTTTGCACTTGAGAGAAATGTGTGAGATGCTGACCTTGTTTGCACTACTCTTCTCCTTTTATTCACATGTGGCCGCCCCTCTAGGGCTTCTTCCTTTCTTGAGAATTCTCTTTAATGTCCTTGGAAGATTGCTTTGTCTAGAGATGACACTATCTTGCTTACTTGGTGCCACATGATTGGAAGGATGACTTGACCTTGCTTACTTGTCACTTGATCATTGCTCCAACTTGGCATCCTTTAATGAGCTGTAAAATCAAAAAAAAACTCATAAAACATGTGGTCAAAATTAGTCAGAATATTTTCATACTACCAACCTTCAATCCTTTGAATTTTGGGATGCAAATTAAGGAGCATTAAGACCACAAAATTGGCCAACTATACATATGTGCTGAAACTTTTCAGCATGTGTTGTAGTTTGAAATCTTTCCTTGTGTGGTGCCCTCTTTTATGTCATTAATCTTGTGTGGTATATTCTCTACCAATTGAGATGCCAACTAATATCCACCTAGGCTGCATTCAAAGTTAAATAGGCATTGACTTGGCCATGTGCTGAATTTCATTTTAGTAAGCTTTGTCAAATAATGCATAATATTTACACATATATGGTAAATTGCAATCAGCCCTAATTTGAATTTTCTAGAAAACTTTAACATGTCTTGAATGTGTAAAAAGTGTCTATATACATATTACATCTCATGCCAAAAAACATTCTATGTGTTGTGTTCGTAGAAAACCGAATTTTCGACTTTCGTCAATACACGATTTTTCTCCAATAAAATTCAAACTTCTTGCACATGTCATATATGTTATGTCACACATAATTTACATAAATTAAGATATATATTCAGCTCATATGACTGATGGTGAAGGCGCCCATGTGCTTAAAAGAATTTGAATTTGAAATCTCCACAATTTTAGCCTAAATTGTGAGTGATTTGTGTGTGCCAACATGGAATGATTTAGTGGATGATTTGAACATGTGAGCCACGAAATTTTTTGCTATTTTTGATGTATATGGTCTGGCCATCTTTATATGGCAAGTACATGACATGTCGGTGAAGTTTCGGTAGTCACCCGATACGACAATTTTCGGTTTATGACCTTGTAACGTGTCGTTATAATTTTGTCATCACCATGACTTATATCATATGATATAAGACCTGAATATACTCATAAATATGAGGTGTATATAGTGGTGTGACGTAGACGCACGTTTGTGGTATACGTAACGTGTCGTTAGTACGTCGAAATATATGTGTATTGTGCCTTTCAAAAGAATGAATATATATATATATATATATATATATAATATACATATATATAATATACATATATATTTTTTATGAATGATAAATTTTTTTGAAAGCCTCACTCATGGTGGAGAAAAACCATATTACAATCATCGTTATATGAAAATAAATGACATAGCGCTCTAATGATGGCGAGTCTCCAGTCGTATATGATATGCCGCATTAAAACCTTACCAAGTAAAACCACCCCTTGTGGATAAAACCTTGGCGAAGGAAAAAGCGTACATATTTATACGGCTGGAATGGATGCCCAATCTATACATAAATAAATACATGTGTGGGAGGTCACTGTAAGAAATATCGCCACTGGGCCATGCATCACGAATTGCGCCAAATGTTGTTGAAGAGCCGTTACTTGAGCTTGTTGATTCCGGTGTAACATGTACCTCGTGATAGTTCAAGGAAGCCGTTTTGAGTAAGATAATGAGAATATAAGAGAATTCATGCAAACGAACCAAAACCATACCCAAGTCGCCTTGGCTCAGCAAGAACCAAGACGACGATATCTTCAGCTTGCCACTGAGTAGTATGATTGCGCAACGCTGGATTGTGATTGATGAGCTTTGGCTTTCCCTCATAGATGATGTCCACCATGGTATAGCAAACACAAGCGTCAGACATAAGTATGCATATGAAAATTTAATATGAATTGCCGCTTGCATAACAAAAGACTGTAAGACCAATAAATGCACCAGTGTTGCCCGTGTTCGAGAACACAAACAACGACAAGGATATTTTGCCGATGTAATGTAAGACATCAATCAAAATCGGAAGGCAGGTGTTGTACCCTAATTATAATGTACTCGAAACCATGACTAAGTGACGTAATGAAAATGATGATCCCTTCACGTGCATTCTACTTAAGTCAAATTAGCGCTTCTTTATTTAAGTCCTTTAAGTTCATTTAGGACGGACACTAAACAGTTATACAAGCGAACATCACAAGGTGTGTAATACACCTTGTAAATTCGGCCAAAGGCCTTGAGCAACCTTAGAATAAATCTGTTTTTATAAGAATGCAAACATAAATGATCCTCACAAAGCAAGATTAAAATCATAATTAAATAAAATAAATAACCTTATAAATTATATAAGTATGGGATATGATAAATGTGAAAAGACAAAACTACCCCCAAGACCCCCAAGATTTCGGCCAAGGGGAAATGGAGGGATCTAGAATCCTCTCCATATTTCTAGTATTTGAATTATCTAATAAAAATACAATTATACAATAAAGAAATAAAGAAGACATGCAAAAAGAAACAATAAAATAAGAAAAGAAGGCTAGCATGGGAAGAAAAAGCTTGAAGCTACAAGCCTAGGTTCTCTTTTTCCCTCCCCCCATGCACCGGCTGCCCTTCCCCCTTGCCCCCTAGATTTTTTTAAATATTGCAAGACAACCTCATTTCACTTCCATCTTGAACTCTTTCTCAAACCAAGACAAGCCAACACTTAGAGAGTTTTTCATCTCCCTCCACAAACACACCCTTCGACCCTTCTTCTTGAGGCTAGGAGGTTTAACTCAACTTACATTCTCAAGCTCAAGGAAACATCTAGGTAAGTTTTGTTCCAAGCTCCTTTAAGTGGATTCTTATTTCTATAAGGAATAAAGCTCACATGAGTTCCCTTTTTCTCCACCCTAAACCGTGACATCCATGGTCACTAGGTGCAAAGATTTCAACTCTTTTGGGTGGTGCAATCTCTTGCTAGGAAGCTCCATTCAAAGCCTCACTTTGGTAAGAAGGTCTAACCTCACATTAGTTCTATTTTCACTTTAGAATGATGACTAACATTCTTCCTTCCTTTTCTTCAAAACCGTATGCTCAAGAGTGAAGAAGGAGGAAGATTCCAACTCATCTCATCCAATAACCAAGCTAAGAAAAGAGTTTTAGCTTGAGGAGGCAAGTATACACTAGACTTTCATGATTTATTTGAAGAATTAGTGACTTGAATGACTAGATGCTTCTAAGATATGAACTTTAGTTGAATATGCTAAGTTTTAAGGTTGTACCTTAGTGATTCCTTAAGAACAATGCCTTGCATGTGGTTAATTCCTTCAAAGATGAAATCCTTACATGAAATGTGATATGAGGCTGTTTTAGGATGAAGTAAGGTTCAATCGAGTGACTCTAGGCAAGAATAGCTCTTGGATGAAACTTAAGAGGCATCAAGATGACATGCAAGTGTTAGTTGTAAATTCACAAGGTTACTTGGTAGGATTAAAAAATGAACTAGCATGTGAATGTGTTGCATGTCTAAATAAATGTTGTGTATGGCACCTCATAACTTTTGGCCAAAGATGTGAATGTGATGGTGAGTTTGAAATCCAAGAAAGAGCATATTTTGTGAACACTAAGATGTGTGGAATTTGCATATTAGATGAGTTACTATATGAGTATGGTTGTGCTTAAATTTAAATGTAACATTGGTTATCTTGGTACATGAACACGGCTGAGTATGAAGGAAAAAGGTGTACGTGGTGTCTAATAAGTTATTTCATAAGCGCAAGATAGTTAGTGGTCACTAGTCATGAAAAGACGACAAAACACAAAACTACTGGACCTGGACAGAATGGAGTAGTGTGTTGTGTGACCTCAAAATAGGCCTTACTAACGTGCAAACAATTTTATTTTTGGCATGATGATACCCTATGGGTGTAGCAAGCATGAGAGTTGGAATTTTGGTAAAATAAGTCGTGGATTATTTTTAATAAAATATTTGGTGAAACTGATCAAGCTGAAATTTTTGGAACTGGACAGAATTATATAACCATTTGTATGGCCTAAAAATGGTTCTTGGAAATGTGAAATTAAGCTGAGTTTTGGTATGGTGACAACCTTATGCATGTAGCAAGTATGAGAGTTGGATTTTTGGTAAAAGAGGTTATGGATTATTTTTAAGAAATTAATTGGTAAAACTGCTCCAGCTGAAATCACTGGAACAGGGCAGAAATGAGTAACGTGTTGCTTAACCCAAAAATAGACCTTAGAAATATGCAAATGGGCTAAATTTTGGTAGGATGCTATTTCGGTATGTTTATAACGTCTGCGAGTTGGATATTCGGGAAAAAGAATTATGGTTTCGCCACAATAGAATTTTTAGCAAAATTGGTCAGTCCAGTAACAGCATGTGACCCATTTCGGAAAAATAATTAAATTAACCCTTTAGAGTTATTGGATTGTTCTGGAAATTTTATGTTAATCACCTAAGACATAGAGGAGCATGACCATGTAAATTAATCAATTTGGTATTACCTTTTTGGTGGGTAATTATGGATATAAAGTTAATGTACTAAAACTGAAAAAATTGGGCAGAACAGGGGAATAAGTTAAGAGGCCTAATTTTGTGGATTTGGACCTATGTACACAGTTTGGGCCCATGAATGTTAGTCCTTAGGGAGTTTATTATATTTTTCAGGTTATGGTCCAAATGATTAAGGTTTCAAGGTCTCAAAAATTAAGGTAATGTTGGTTATTATACCGCAGAATTCAGCAAGTACACTTGGTAATGATTTGATGATTTAAGGGCTTTATTCGTCTTAGGAAGTTACGTAAGCGCATGTAGGACAAAAGACTATGAAAGTGGGCTTGTTTGGTCAATATAGCGGGCCCATGAACATGAGGTAAAATCTGGAAATTTTTAGTTTCCGAAACCATGCTTGTTGACATGTTATAAGGAATACTTATGATTATTCATGCCATGACTTGCATTTCATATCATTTCATGTATCATGCATGATCATATGCCTCACGAATCTGATTTTTATGAATTTTTCGATATGCAAGCAAGTTTTTCCAAGTAAATACGTTTTCGTTATGCATGAAAGTTTTTATGGTCCCATGTTTTAAAGAAAGCTTTATGATTCCCTTGCCGGCCAAGCATGCGACTAACCTGACTCCAGACCGGGGTTAATTGGTCTGATGATATGTTCTGGACCCGTTCAGATCTAGGGTTAATTGATTTGATACATGTTCTGGACCCGTTTGGACCCGGGGTTAATTGGTTTGAAGACATGTTCTGGACCCGTCCCCCGCCCCCGGTGTTAATTGGTTTGAAGACATGTTCTGGACCTGTCCCAGACCCGGGGTTAATTAGTCTGATGATATGTTCTGACCCGTTCAGATCCGGGGTTAATTGATCTGATATATGTTCTGGACCCGCTCAGATCCGGGATTAATTGATCTGACACTCTGTTTTATTTAAGAATATGTTATGGGACCACATGACGATGATTTTTACCATGACATGGCATCATGCATTGTATCATGCATAATCCATGCGCACATCACACAATAAATGCTTATGATATGGAGGATAATGATAACGTGAGAACTGTATTACCTAAGCATAATTTAGGTTACATTCAGGCGGATTATGGATCTATGGTCAGGTATGATGAATATTAAGATTATTGGGGTTTTACATTCATGTTATAATTCTTTATTTATTTCATGGTGGTTTATTGTATCTTGCTGGATGATTTTTATCACTTACACTTTTATTTTTTTCGCAGAAACAGTTAATGCTAAGATTGAGTGAATCGAGGATGAGCCGAGAGTGCCATACCCGTATGCGAGGAAGTCAGAAGAAGGCTATGCTTAAGGACTTTTGTGCGGCCATGATGTTTGTATTATGAAAAATGTTGAACTCTTTTGGATTTCGGTTATGTCATTTTGTGGGACTACTACTTTCGGGAACTTATTATGTTGAATGCATGTTTATCTAAAAAGTTTTAATTCTACCAAAATTTTGCTACCATGTTAAGTGTTAACATGAAAGTCCATGGCTTAAGTTATGGATTTTCGCATGTTATGCATGACGCTTTGTACTCTCCTTAGTGAAGTACGGCGGGTGCATCGTATTCGGACAAGGTCTGGGTGCGGGGCGCTACAGCAGGAAGCTGAAGATCTGTAAGTAAAGCTCCGCGAACTTCACATGGCAGTTCATGGATAGAGCTATAGGACTGCATTCCGGCTGTTCTGTAGCCATATCTCGCAATCCAATGTGCTGCGGTATTTGCTTTAAGTGGACAATCTTGAATTGTTAAATGGTTAAGTCTGAGAAACTGTCTCGCGCGTAAAAGATCTGACTCCAGGGCATCTGTGAATTGTCTAGTTTCGGCCAACAAAGTGACCATTACTTGGCAATCCGTCTCGACTACTATGTTATCATATTGTTGTGCATAATGAATCAACGCCATCGTCATGGCTTGGACCTGCGCCCTTAGTGGCCCAACCAAAGGTAGTGTCAAACAAATAGCCGAATGAAAATGACCTTGATCTGTTCTCAGCACCGTCCCCCCTGCTGCAAGTTTTTGTCCTACAGTGGCATCAACATTTAGTTTCAGTTTGCCCGATGGTAGAAATTGGCAACGAACTATTGTCAGACGCTTCATTCTTAATGTTGGTGAGAAGTGTAGTTCAATGAGGTGAGGTATTGTTTTGGCAAATTTTTTCCCATTCATTGCAGAACACCATGTGTAAATTGCTCCCTTTATCTTTGTATACAGCCGATCATAATGGAATTGTTCCTATCCAAATCTGCAGGATGCATATGATTTCCATATTTCCCAAGCTACAAGAGATGGCACTATTACCTTAAGTTGGCCTAACATTGTTTGTTGAGAGGATGTTTGCCACCAGCGAAATAAGTGAGCTTTAATTGTGCGAGATAGTGGCATTGGCCCAGAGAATGTAATTGCCATGTCCACCCAAAGAGGACGGATTTTTGAACAATGCAGAAACACATGATCTTGGTGATCATGATTCTGACAGTAGAGCACACACTGCGATGGATATGAGAAGAGCCAGGACCGAAGATTATTTACCATTGGTAGAGAATGAGTCCAAAGCCGCCAAAGAAATAGATTTTGACCTGGATGAGAAGTTTTCCACCAAATATAACGTGTCTCGACCTTAGAGGGGCCATGAGCCGCTATTAAAGAATAGGCCGATCGTATAGAAAATTGTCCATTTTCGTCTGGCGTCCAATGAAGCATATCTTGAATTCGATAAATGTGTATCTCCATGTAGTCATGTATACTGCATATTCGCTTCCACGTTGGTGAGTCATAGATATGAGAATATATAGAAGAGCGACTTCCATATTTGGCTCTACAAAATTCTGCCCATAGTATGTTGGAGTGGAAGTATTTCCACCACAATTGACAATCATATGCTTTTTGAACATGCAAAAGGTGACGAATGTCTAGCCTGCCAAATATGTATCCATTTAATGAACTAGTTAGTTCATTAACTTAAGTACTTCACTTAATGAAGTAGTTTAGTTCATTAATTATGGCACCTGAAAATAGTTCAAAGACAACAAATGTTTGCCATATGATGTAAGCGTTAACGCGTCATGGCTTGTTAGTATGGCAAAAATATATGTAAACATATGAAGCATGTATATCACATAAACGTGTCTAGTAATACTTTGTTATGCATTTCGTAAACTCATACCATTTAAATCATGCATTTGAAATCATTCAAACACTTTTTCTCAACAGGTGAATCTATATACGAACAACATTGTCAACTTACACGTTGTTCCAATGAGCATAGTGTTGGACCGAGACCCGCGGTTTACCTCCAAATTCTGGGAAGCATTTCAGAGAGCCATGGGCACAGAGTTAAGGATGAGTACAGCTTATCATCCTCAAACCAATGGATAGTTTGAGCGGACTATTCAGACCCTTGAAGACATGCTAAGGGCTTGTGTCCTAGACTTCAAAGGAGGCTGTGACAGAATGGTGAAATTGATGGAGTTCTCTTACAATAACAGTCATCACAGTGCAATCGACATGGCTCCCTTTGAAGCGTTATATGGACGGAAGTGTAGGTCTCCTGTATATTGGGACGAAGTTGGTGTGAGAACCATCACAGGATCTAAACTGCTTGAGAAGACATTGGAGAAGGTGAAGATTATCAAGGACAAACTCAAGACAGCCTGGGATCGTAATTAGAGCTCGGCGGACTCAAAACAACGACCTTTGGAATTTGATGTAGGTGAAAAGGTATATTTAATATATCACCTACAAAGGGCATTATGAGGTTTGGAGTGAAAGGGAAGTTAAGTCCATGGTTTATTGGTCCTTATGAGATATCAGAGAAGGTGGGAAACTTGGCATATCAATTGATATTACCCCCAGTATTGGCGCAGGTTCACAATGTCTTCCACGTTTCACAATTAAGGAAATATGTGACGGATCCGAGTCATGTACTAGAGGCACAACTATTGGAGCTAAATGGCAATGTTACTTACGACGAAGTACTGGCGAGAATCGTAGACTGTAAAGAGCAAGTGCCACAGAGGCGAGTGATTCCTTATGTAAAGGTCCAATGGAGTAATCACTCTGAGCGAGCAGCCACATGGGAACTCAAGGAGCAGATGCAGAAGAAGTATCCTCAGCTCTTCACTTAAGGTACGTAAGTTTCAAGGACGAAACTTTTTATTAGGGGGTGGAATGTCATACCCCGTGTTCCCGAGCCTAGTGTTAAATAATTAAAAACGGATCAAAAAGATATACTTAATAATTATTTATGTTTATAAGACTTAGTTAAATTTATTTTAGGTGGAAAAATAATTAAAAAGATGAAATTAAGAAAATTAAGCCCAAAATACCAAAATTACCCTTCCCAATTAAATGTTGAGGGAGTTACGCCAATTAGCATAACTCCCCCATTAAGTGTCTGTTATAGAGCAAAGCAAAAGGGGGAGTCGACTGAGAAGAGGAAAAGAGAGAGGAAGAGAGAAAAGGAGAAAGAAAAGAGGAAGAAGGAAGAAGAGATCGCGGCCGAACCTAGGTGCAATTCGTCCCAAAGTTCTATCCAATCTCCATAAGAACCTTTAGATTCGAAGGCAAGTAACTTTTCTATACGCTTTACGCAATTTTGATTTTTAGGCCCTATTTTTCTACAAAGAGAAAAGTGGATCACACATTAGTAATTTCGTTCTGTTTATGCTAATTGATCCACTATGTGCTTCTATATGTGTTGATTGCTTAAAGTTTAAATCTTTTGGGCCAATCTCGGAGAATAATTGCTATGTATTTGATCTGTGATGAAAATGCCCTAAAGATGTCATTTTTCTTGTGATGAACCCCTTGATGATTAGTTTACATGCTTGTTGTTTGTGTCGTATATGGAATGGTTGGATTGAAGGAATTTTGATGGGCGTAATGTGGTTGGCGGCTGAATTACAGATTGGGTAGAAGGTTTGCAGATTTGTTTGAATGAGTGAGTTGTGGGAAGTCTAGGATCCATGTCGTGGGATGTAATTAAGGTACAATGCGATGTCGTGAGTGTATGTGTAAGTTGGAATAAGGTTTTAGGATTGAATATAGGTGCTTCATAGGCTTGGAAGGAAGGGAGTTGAAGTGTGGGTCGATTTTAGGGTGAATCATGGTGAAAAGTTGCAGAAGCAGGGACTTGGATCGATCCTGCAGGGACATCGATCGATCCAAGTGGCCCTGGGAGGGTTTCCAAAGTTTCTGGAGGACATCAGTCGATCGACTGAGGACATCGATCAATTGATGTCCAGGAAACTTAACATCGATCGATCAGACGGACCACATTGATGGATCGAAGTGCTGAGGGTGCAGAACTGAAAGTTTCTAGAGGACATCGATTGCTCAGGAATAGGGACATCGATCAATCGAAGCCCAACGGGCTGGACATCGATCGATCAGTGGGGGGCACATCGGTCGATCGATGTGGCCAGTTTGCAGAATTTAAGATGAATCTCTATGAAGGATAGGAAATGAACGACAAATGATTTGAGGGATCTTTTTGTGACATTTGGGACTAGTATATGAGTTTAAGAGGTATTGTAGAAGTATGCTCGACATACGATAAGATGGGTAACCTTAAGTATAACAGAGTAAAGGTTAAGTATGAATTCAAGGTGACTTTGGGATACGAGAGGATGTGAAACGGAACGAGTGAGTTATGCTAGATACGTTTGAGGTTGTGATCGGTAACCAATACGTAAAGTGTGAGTGAACATAATTGGGAGTTGGCTATGACTTGACATGAGTATTCGGCATCACGACGTGAACATTTTGCCTCTGTCACGGGTTTTGTTTTACAATAAGTCTCGTGTTTGTAAAAGAAAGACACAAGTTTTAAATGATAAGTTTGGACTGTTGGTTGATGCAGGGTATAAAAGTCACGTCTGAAATGGCGGAGTATAAAAGCATGACCTGCGATTAACAGCAGGGTATAGAGTTTTGTTTTGGGGCTGTAGATCTTTCAGCATGGGGTATAAAGTTCTGCTTTGATGTGGATTGATCACCCACAGGGTATAAAGGTCTGCTACACGAAGAATAAGATAAGAATAAGTATGAACAGTTTGTGAAACAACACGCATGACATGTTTGAAAAGAATGCATATGCATGTGTTTTCGGTTAGTCTAGTGTATGTTTTTTGAAGGAATGCATGCATCATTAGTCAGAAAGCATGAGTCTTGTCATGAATGGATCGTTGTGTGCATATAACTTGTTTTGTAATATGTTTTCTTAATGTATATTTGATCTCTATTTTTCTTAGATTATGTGACTTACCTGTTTTGAAGGTTACTTATGACCATGATATTGCTAACCCGAGCACCTTATTTTGGGCATTGTTTCTATACATCGGTGACACTTCGTGTGCGATTCCGTAAGGTGTATAGAAGGGTTACTTGCTAGCATTTTTTCCGCTAAGAATAGATACTTCATCTCTTTTCAGGTGAACCCGAGTATGAGATGATATTCATGGAAGACGACGGCGAGTGGCCCCATTGGGATGATAGACATTGAGGAAAAAGGACTATGTTGCCCTTTAGTTGACAATTATCTCTTGATGTTCCTATGAAAAGATGTAGTAGATTACTCTCCCGAACATGTTTTGTTTTCTGCTGTATTTCATTTGATTACACTGGTTATTGGAGTTTTAAATTTTATATCGTTTCCGCTAATTTATCTTGCATCATGGATGACGTGTGCTTGATCTGCTTTGACGCTTTGTAGATCTCGTAGTAGACTACAGCGGGTGCACTGGTACCGATGTAGGCATCGGTTTGGAGCGCTACATCCAAGGTATTCAAGACAATTTTTCAAGGGAGATTTCAGCCATAGGGGGCGCCCACTTCACCTATAAAAGAAGGCAAAGTGTTCAAGACAATACAAGCCAAAGTTCATATTCAAGCAAGTTCAAACAAAACTATTCTCTTCTTCTCTTATTCTTTTCTCTTACTCTTAGACTCAAGCCTATCATTTTTATATTCTACATTCTATATAGGCTTTGATTATACCACCCATATACACCCCATTCTTGTACAAGTTGATCAAGGTGTGGTCATACTTTCATTTGTGTGGTGGTGGTATTTGTGTTTGTGGTTTGTGTTTGCTCGTTGTAAGAAGGGAGGAGTTGGTGTATAACTCCAGCCACCCTTATTCTAAGGTGTTTTTGTGTTTAGTGAATATCTAGGGAGGTGTCCTCAAAAACTGGAGTAAGTCGATTTGACCGAACAAGTATAAAAATTGTTTTCATAGCCACGGTAAAAATAGCAAACGTTTTTCAAAAATCACCAAACTTTGCATAAACATAGACAAAGGTCTTAGTTTTCATTTAAAACAAGTTTCATTGAATTTGGATAAGTATAAGTCATTCAAGCATTCATAGTTCTGAGACTAGTACAATCTGATTCTCAGATCTACAAAGGTTGAGAACATCAACGTGGTTGATATACTTACCAGAGGACACTTTTTCAACCCTTTAAAGCATACATCCTAAAGGTCATGCCATAATATTTTCAGACCATTTAGAGTTGTCAATAAATAGGAATAAATTTTTTATTTTGAGGAACAATTTTTGGTAGATTGACACAGTCTAAGTGAAAACATTTTTTCAAGGTCTTAAACTTTGTATTTTAATCTGAAATTTTTATCATATATACATAACATATGAGAGTACATTGTCACCGAATTTTATGATTTTTGGAGGTCTATAACCTGATCATTCAGATATTCAAAAACGGGATTTGAAAACCGAATCTGTTTTCAGAAGTGAGTAATTGGTAATAAAAAGTTTTAGAAACTAATTTTTTTGCACTCATTATTCAACCCTCCTTCTAGTGGTGCTGTACAGGTCCTATATGGACAACCCCCCGTGGCTGCCCCCTACCATGCACAAGTGGAAGAATATTTTATAGTTCTTCTTCCACTATCATTAGCCTTCTTACACATTTTTAGGAAAATTACAAGTGTACAACTTCTACCCACTTTCTTCCAACAAGTCTTCATATTCTTCCAACACAACACCATTTCCTTCCCTTTTTCTTATTTAGGCCGCCCATATGAGACAAGAAAGGAGAAAAATATATTTTCTTCCAATACCCACTTTCAACCACTCACAACACATGCAATTCTTACACAGCCATATTCTTACATGTCATAAAACACCATCATTTCTTCCATTTTTTTCCATTTTGGCCGCCCCCACACAAAAGGGAGAATATCTGCCATGTCTTCTTTCACACTCCACCCATTCATTCTTTTTCTTACCATGCCTTCCTCCCCACCAATCCTTTTTCATGCATTCTTACACCCATCACTTCATTCTCTTCCTAACCAAGAGAATGTTGAAGATTCCTCCCCCATCATGTCTAAAAATTCAGCCAAGACAAGAGGGAGAGGAAGAAACTTCAATTTAAACTCCATTTTTCCTTATACATTCATCTCCCCAACTAAACTCTTCTCTCCACTCATCAAGCCAGAAGAATCTTCTACTTCTTCTCTCAATCTGACTTCAAAACCTCTCAAACTCTCCCACTCTCCTACATCTCGGCCATACCAAGAAATAGAGAAGGACACACTTCTCTTTACACCTTCAAGCCAAAGAAAATCTTCTCCACCTCAAGAAGCTCTCAAGCCTTCACCTTTCCTTCCAAGACATCTCAAGTCTTCAAGAAACACCCCCAACCATGGCCCCTCTCAAGGAAGAAAAGAGAAAATTCTTCCATTATATGTGAAGAAGAAAACACCCAAGTGTAGGAATATTTAAGATAAGAACCTACACTATCACTTTCAGTCATCTTTTCTTCCATCAATCTTCAAAAATGCTCAACATTTCTCTTCATCTTGGAACCTAGGCTGAGAGTGATACCAAGGAATAGGAGGAAGTTTCTAGGTTGAAGGGGTAGGAGGCTTTAAGGATTTTAAAGGTGAGCTTTTTATTAAGGTTGATGATAAACCATTGTAAGTGTTCTTCCCTTTAAAATGACCAATTTTTCTTCATTTGGTGGCCTTTAGGCCGTGTACCCTACAAGCAGGAGAAGAAGAAATCTTGTTCTATTTTTAAGGTCTATGTCCAAGAAAAAAGCAAGTATACTTCTTGGTTTCTTCATGCATGTTCAAAAATCAAACATCTATTTTCTTCGACAAACTTGGATCATACATGCATTATGTTCAAACGACTTTTCTACCATGGATATGTAAAAAGTGTGGTTTGCATGCCAATTATGTGATGAATTCTATATGATTCTTGATTATGTGTACACTTATGACTATGATGAAATGAAAAAGTGTCTTGCACGTAAAGTTTAAGCTAAGAATTAGTCTCATATGAAGTTGCATGTCACATGTAGTAAAAGAATAGGCATGCATGTCTCGTACCATGATAAGTGTTGGTTGCATGTCACATTTTCTTTAAAAAGTGTACTAAGAACCACACTTTGGACCATATATTTATGTGTTCGCATGATGATCATCACTTATGTGTTCCTTGATGATTTTTGGTGTTCATGCATGTTTTTGGTCTTGCTTTAGCATGATTGTGAGGCATCATTATTTTTTCTATCATTCTTGACCATAAAAGATTGTTTCTTGATGATCATCATGCCATTTTTATGCATAAACGTCCATGGTTGGGGCTGTTTTGGGCCCCCACCTTGGCCTTGACCAATCACCTTCATGATGAAGTGTAATCTTGATGATCATGGCTCAAGGATGTGTGTTTTCATGGTTTCCATCATCCTATGTGTTTGCATGTAATTTTCATCATAATAATCATCATGATTATGGATCTTAAATTTATAACTATGATGGAAACTAACATGGTTGTGTTTAAATATGATGGAATCAAAAGTTTAATACGTGATCATGAAGAAAAATGCATAAGTCAAGTATGTTATATGTCATATGTCACTACATGAAGTATGTAAGTTTATGATGAATATATGTTGAAGGGCTAAGTGGTAAAATCACTACACATGTATGTAACGGGGGATAAAGTGAAGAATCATGTGTTGTATGGCCATGTCATAATTCGTCTTGGTGTGTATATGTTTGTACCAATAAAGTTGTTTTGATATTTACTTGGATATATGTATATACAAATATGTGTATTTTACATATTTGAATTGCTAAGTGGATGATGTTTCAAATATGTAGATTAAGAAGATGATAATAGTGGACAAAGCCAAAAGTGGTCTGTTTTTAGGTGGGTTAGCCGAGAGCCCCTAAAGGGTTAAAAGTGGTATTTTTCTTAAGTTTAAGACATGTAGAAAGTGGGTAAGTGATGAAGATGTATTGATGCAAATTGAGAATGGCTAAATTGACCCCAAACCGTGCCTACATGCATGCATAAATGAATAAAAGTTTTGATACAAATTTTTTTTATCACGCGATACGTTTTAAAAAGATTTTACACTTAATGAACCATACTACGAGAGAATGATTCCAAAGAGTTATACATGATATGTTTTATGATGCCACGATATGTTATTGGAGCATCGGCCTGACACCGGGACCGGAGTGATAGGTGTCAGAGACATATATGTTTACGTTATCGCCGAGTGTAACACCTTGTCCGGGATACGAGATCTCCGTCATAACGTGTCACTGTTAGACCCATGTACATATGATGTAACACCATGTTTGGAACATTGGGATTCATATTTGTACATGCGACTATATAGGAAATTATTCGGTACGTTGTGTGTTACCGTTTGTACGTTATGAAAAGTGCTATAGCCAACTCGTGAAAATGCCATGTTATGAAAGTTATGGAAATGATATGAACGTTATGAAAATGTTGTTGTTCCAAATGTTTTATGAAAAATGAATCATGTTATGAACTTTATCGATCATATGACATGAACCCCCGAGGCACCATCATTGACATGCCCATAAGCCTTCGGTATGATTAAGTTGAACGGATAGAAAGTTATGCATGATATGAATGTAAGGCATTGGGACTTAGCATAAGATATGATTTGGAAAAATAAGATTGAACAAGTGATGGTTGATTTCTCATGGAATTTAGATAAATGCAAGTTGTATCTTTATTTCACGCACTTTATGTGGTTGTGTTATGCTTTAGTTACTTGCTTTACATGTACTTTATTTGTGATCGGAGACGCGTTATGTTTCATTACTTGCACTTGTATTTATTTATCACCCCGTCTCCCATGCATGATCCACATGATGAACCTGGACAGACTACTTGTTGGATGATTCATTATTGCTCATACCTTATTTTTATCATGCAGAGATCCGAGAGCAGGATTTGGACTTTATAGACGATGAGCCAAGGGTAGGATATCTATGAGGAGCTTAGTGGGCCCAGCTGTGATATTTTGTACTTATATTATTTCAGCTATGTACTCATTTCCCCTTTTGTACTGATGGTACTTATGACGTAATCGGAGTTAGTTATGATGTACGATGCATGTCGATTGCGCTTTGTCTATTTTATGATGCTTCCACTGTTTTGACACATGTTTATGTCGGCATGCATATAAATAGTGTCGACGTCTTGTACTTCTCGTAGCAGAGTGCGACAAATTCACCGTTCCAAGATCGAAGTTTACGGGTTCCGGGATGGGGCGCTACACTAATTTGCTTTCCTTTAATTTAAGTGAGAGAAAATGTTTGTGTCATGTCTTTTCTTTTTTTTTCTATTTATCTTGTGTATGAACACTTAAATGTTACATTACTCATCCCATCTTACAACTATTTACTTATCATTCACCACATATTAGATGTCTTACTCCTATTTACCTAGATTATAACGATATTGTCACACAACAAGTCGTCAAGCATAACATCATAGCCCTTTATACACTACCTTAGTCTATTTCATATTATTGGAGCAAAAAGAAAACGAGGGTGTGACATCTCCCCTATAAAAAGTTTCATCCTCGAAGCTTGCGTACCTTAAATGAAGAGTTGAGGGTACTTCTCTCGCATCTGCTGCTCTAGTTCACTCGTCACTTCCCTTTCAGAATGATTACTTCATTGCACATTGACATAAGGATCGAAGCCTCCTTAGGACCTGTTCCTTTCGGTCAATAATGCGGATCGGGGCCTCCTCATAAGTCGCATCATCTCTGATCTCTATCGGTTGTGCCTCAAGATATGGCTAGGGTCGTGCACATAGTGTCGCAACTATGACACGTGAAATACATCGTTCACCTCTGCCAGTGTGGTGGCAAAGCTAGGCAATATGCCATTGGCTCGATGCTTTCTAAAATCTTGTAAGGGCCGATGAATCGGTGGCTCAATTTTCATTTAACTTCAAATTGCATTACCCATTCATGGGCGAGACCTTCAAATAAGCTTTCTCCCCTACATCAAACTCGATGGGTCGTCGTCTCGAATCTGTCCAGCTTTTGTTACGGTCCTGGGCTGCTTTCAGCCTATTGCATATTACCTTGACATTTTCTCTAGTCTACTCCACTAACTCTGGTCCCATGAGAACTCTCTCTCCAACTTCGTCCCAATATAGTGGAGACTTACACTTTCGACATACAACACTTCAAATGGTGCCATTCTAATTGAGTTGTGATAATTGTAGTTGTATGGGAACTCCATTAGTTTTAGAAACTTGTCCTAGTTACCCATAAAATCTAATGCACAGGAACGCAGCATATCTTTCAGCGTCTGTATGGTTCTCTCAGATTGTCTATCTATCTGCGGGTGGAATGCGGTACTCATCCTAATTTCAGTCCCCATCGCACGCCGACATGTTGTCCAGAATCGTGAAGTGAAACGCAGATCTTTGTCACATACAATGCTTACCGACACTCCATGTAAGCTCACAATGTCGTCCACATACATATTCACCAATTTCTCCATAGATGCCTGAATTGACATAGGTAGAAAATGTGCTGATTTGGTAAGTCGGTCCACTACTACCCATATTATGTCATTCATATTCCTTGTCCTATGAAGTCCTTTAACAAAGTCCATTGTAACGTGTTCCCATTTCCACTCAGGAATTTCTAATGTCTGCAAAATACCTGTGGGTCGCTAATGTTCTTCTTTTACCTACTGACAAATTAAACACCGCTCAACAAATTCTGCTATCTGATGTTTCATGTCATTCCATCGTAATTCTTCTTTAGTTCCTGATACATCTTGGTAGCTCTAGGGTGTATTGACAATCACAAACTGTGCGCTTCTTTCATAATTTCCCTCTTGATATCATCATCATCTGGCGCACATAATCTACCTTGAAACCATAGAATGTCGTCATCTAGGTCTGGAAATCATTCACTGCTCTCTCTTCAACTTCTCCATGAATTTAAACAACTCTTTATCACTTCTTTGGGCTTCCCTGATTCGATCAATTGAGGTAGGAGCAATCATCAATGTGACCAGAACACTCGCTATTGAGTCAGCCATATCTAGTCCGAACTTAGCCATTTCTCTTTTAAGGGGAGTCTATCTAGCATGGCTTGATTTTGTGCTCACTGCATCTGCCACCTTATTTGCCCTGCTTGGGTGATAATGAATATTGAGGTCATAATCTTTAATTAGCTCCAACCACCGTCGTTGCCTCATACTCAGTTCCTTCTGAGTGAAAAGGTACTTCAAACTTTTATGATCGGTATACACTTCGCGCCTCTCAACATACAGATAATGCCGCCAAATTTTTAATGCAAACGTGACTTCTACTGATTCCAAATCATACATGAGGTAATTTTGCTTGTATGATTTCAGCTGTCTAGATGCATAAGCAATTACCCATTCCCTTTGCATCAGCACACATCCTAATCCATTATAGGAAGCGTCGGTATATATCACAAATCCTTCACCCGAGATGGGTTGCGCCAGAACTGGAGCTGAGACCAATCTCTTCTTGAGTTTGGTGAAGCTTTGTTTGCATTTGGAAGTTCACTCAAACTTTGTCTTTTTCTGTGTCAGTCTGGTTAGTGGAACTGTAATCCTAGAGAATCCTTCGGGGAACCTCCGATAGTATCCTGTGAGTCCCAAGAAGCTTCTCACCTCCGTGACATTTGTAGGTCTCGACCATTTGGTGATAGCCTCAATCTTTTTAGGATCCAGTGATATACCCTCCTCTGAAATTATGTGGCCCAAGCGCACTTGCTAAATTTGGTGTATAGTTTCTTTTCTCACAGAATGTTCAGTAGTATCCTCAGATGTTTCGCTTGGGTTTCCTCGTCTAGCGAATAAATCAGGATATCATCTATGAATGCCACTACGAATTTATCCTACTGCTCCTAGAAAGTAGTGTTCATCAGATCCATGAATGCGGCAGGGGCACTAGTCAGTCTGAATGGCATCACTAAGAACTCATAATGACCATATCGGGTATGGAAAGCAGTATTAGAGACGTCTTCTGCCTTGACTTTCAACTGATGATATCCGGAGCGAAGGTCAACTTTACTGAACACCCACCTCGCAATTGATCAAACAAATCATCAATTCTTGGTAGTGGGTACTTGTTTTTTATTGTGATCTTGTTCAACTCCCGGTAATCGATGAACAATCTCATACTGCCGTCTTTCTTTTTTACAAACAGAACGGGTGTCCCCCATGGTGAGACACTGGGGCGTATGAATTTCTTGTTGATTAGCTCCTGCAACTGTACCTTCAGTTCTTTTAACTTTGCGGGGGCCATTCAATATGGCGATCTAGAAATTGGCTCCGCTCTCGAAACAACATTAATGTCAAACTCCACTTCTCGTTCTGAGGGTAAACCTAGCAATTCATCAGGAAAAACATCCGGAAATTCTCTTACCACTGGCACTATGTTTATTGAGGGTATCTCATGCTCGGCGTTCAGGACATATACCAGGAAACCTACATCTCCTTTCTTCAGGGCTCGATATGCCTAGCGGCTGTTAAGTATACGTTTTTCGGGATGTTCTTCAGATTCATGTTACCCTAATAGGTGACCTCTTCTGTGGTTGGATCTTTGATAATCACCTGTTTCTCTCGACAATTTATGTGAGCATGATTCCTGAATAGCCAATCCATGCCCAAGATGACATCAAAATCTCTTGTCTGTATAGGAATGAGGTTGGCAATGAATAGTTGTCCCTCTATTTCGATCTCACAATTCTTGTATATATGATGGGAAATGATGACATGTTTACTAGCTGGCTGGATTAGTACGGTGTCTCTAGCATTTGCTAAGGTTCTTGGCAAACCTTTTGGAAGCAAAAGAGTTTCTCGCACCACTATCATATAGCACATTTGCCGGTATATTATGTACTAGTATCGCACATGAGACAATTACATATTCACATACAAGATTCAAATAACATGCTATAACGCCATTTAAAATGCATAATTAAAGGTAACTGTCACCACATCTAAGGCATCCTGCACCTCGGTGTCGACCATCATATGTACCATCGCATTAGATCTTGGTCTGTCCCTCTGCTGTGGAGCATCCCTCTGAGGAGTCCTTCTCAGATTCGGGCAATCCCTTAAAAATGTGACCTATCTTTACACAGTTGAAGTAGGCCCCTGTTTTCCTCCAACATTCTCCGGTGTGCTGCTTCTCACATGTAGGGCGTAGAGGGATAGCTGGCTGAGGTCCAACTCAGTTCTGCTCCTGACGTTGTGGCTGCTGCGGAGGTCAAGGAATATTCTGCCTTGGGGCCTTTACCCCTCTCCTAGATCGATCATATATAACATCTATAGGTTATCTTGGCCATGGCCTCATCATCACGTCTCAACAGATCCTACTCAAACAGATAACAAGCATCAAGTTGTTCCCCGAAATTCCTTGGGTTGGCGGTCACGATCCAAGTACGGATACGAGAATTCGGCCCTCGTTCAAACTTAAATCATTTTCATCCGCTCATCTGTCATAGTGGACGAAACATACCTTCCCAAAGCAGTAATTGATTGGTGTATTCCGCCACTGTCACACCGGGTTCTTGTTTCAACGATTCAAAAGCTCCAATTTTCTCTAGGGTCACTGATGGCAGAATATAGAACTTACAGAATTCTTTTAGGAAATGGGTCCAACCAACTGTTACGCCAGGTTTTGGAGATTGGTTTTCCACCACTAGTTTGCTTCTCCGATGAGAAACAGTCGGACCACTCGTGCTTTCACCTCATCTTGCACCTGAATCAGCTTAAAGTTATTCTCTATTTCATCAAGCCATTTTTCAACCTCATCAGTGTCAGATCCCCCTTCAAAAGTCGAAACACGAGATCTCTTTATCTCTCCATAATAGAAACGAGTGTCAAGCTACTGCGGTGGGGGAGGTGGAAGTATGGTTTGTGGGGGTGCTGGCTAGTTGTTCACCACCACCTGCCCAATATGTATAAGAGCATTGATTAAGGCCTGTAGAAGGCCTCCTTGAGTGGGTCCCTACGGTGGTGGCATGTTCTCTTGAGGCTGTGGTGTTGGCTCCTGTGGTGGCTCATCACGCCTAACTTTAGCAGGTCGGCCACATGGATGGGGAGGCATCCTATCGTAAACGTACAGATTAGTCCAAAAGCAGTTGTAAACGCGAAAAATCTTAAGCATGTCATTTTCTAGCCCTAAGGGATGGTTCTGATAGTGTTCGGGTTAGTACCTTAGGCAAAATACGTATATCATTCCTATGTTTGCATGCATCCTAAATCTGTTCTATTCCAATTAGTCTAAGGTCGTTATTTTGACTAAGATCATCTTTTATGCCTGAGATCGTCACTTAATTTTAAGGCCATTGTTTAAATTCCGATTCTGCTGTGGATCTGGAGCATGGGCTCTGATACCACCTGTAACGCCCCACCTGAGACTACGATCTCAAAACGGTGCACCCGTCGTACTCTACTAAGAGAAGTACAAGGCGTCGATATCAATCGAATACACGTTACAACATAAAACATGGACTGATATAGTGGAAGCATCATAACTTAAACGTTTATAGAATATCAAACTGTCCAACAATACAGTCCGGGTTGCATAGCACGTACAATATATAAATGTCCCAAATAGAGTCTATAATGCATAACCATCAGAAATGAAATATCTAGGGGTAAAGCCGGGTGCATACTTCTCTAATCAAGGATAGCCTATCTCCTGTTCGTCTTCCACTTATCTTGCGTCACTGTCCCTGTTCTCTGCAAGTTTATTTAAATGGAAAGTTTGAGCGATAACACGAATCGCCCAGCAAGTAAACCCCTTAGGTCCGTCATGGGATCAAACATGCAAGGACGGGGTATTAAAATAATTTATGTCGCAAATGTATACATATTGGTCTTCATCTTTACAAATAAAAATTTAGCACATCCATCATACAAATATCCATACACAAATCATTACAAATAATCTACAAATCCAATCCATGTCCATATAAATCTCCATGATCCATTCCATGATGATGCAATAATGATGCCAATGTTATAAAACAATGCAATGTATATCCATGTCCATATCTGATCGGCGACCAGTACATATACATAATCCATTCCATATCCATATCTGGTCGGTGACCATTCCATGTCCATATCCCGTCCGCGGTGGGTTCGTGATTTTGCAATTGAATGCATTATGCAATTTTCCATGTCTAAAACCAATGAATTTTTGCAGAATGTGGTATACAATTGTCTATGTCCATTCGGTTCTGCAACCCTTCCATACAATATCCATATTTCAACATAATACACAATAAGTTCCATAGTCAAATATAAGTGCAGATGATCACGAGTGTTACACTATTCCGTATAGTTGAAGATTAACAAGTGTATCCATATTTTAATTGAAAGTGGGCCACACCTTTGTGAGGCCCGAATGCGAGACTTAGACATAGTCCAAAAGGGAAACACTCTCCAAAATATACAACTATATACAAGTTGAGACGCATTTTGCCAAATACATAGATCACACAAGAACAAGGGCACTAAGTCCGAAATTAATATACACACATACATATCACCCCTTTTTCAAGGCATACATCATGAATTACTTCTCTTCTAATTATTCATCCCCAAAACCGAAAGGGCAAGGTTTCCACCACCCTCTAATCCGGAACATATACTTGCCAAAATGGGTCATGAAGCTCACAACAATGACAAAATTTGGAAATCAAGTGATTGGGACTCTCATCATAAACAAGTATGTTTAACCCCCTAAAAGTCTTCAAACCGCAACATGGCATACTACACTAGGTGTAAAGTTTGTCAAGTTAATTATGTTCAATCAAGGAGATTTTATGCCATTATGGGCATGAGCCTTATGGAGATAGGATTCAACAAGTTCATCATGTAAGAACAAGAATCTTGTAATCAAATATTAGCCAAGTACATGCATCATAATTTTCATGCTTTATCAAGAACAAATCTTGATCAAAGCCACAATTCTCCCTTCCTCTAGCCGAAACATGCTCATATCTAGTCTTTATCATAGCCAAATCACACATGCAAAGCCTCATTACTTGATTTCATATGAACATAGCCTTGATTACACTCATATTTAGTCTTTATCATAGCTAAATCACACATGTAAAGCCTCATTACTTGTTTTCATATGAACGTAGCGTTGATTATACTCAAACCTAGGCTTTATCATAACCAAGCTACACATGCAAAGATTCATTACTTGTTCTTCATATGAACATAGCCTTGGTTATACTCACGAATGATCCATTTTTTCATAGAACTTACTTGGTGCTTTTAGAAAAGACATGAAGGATCTAAGAGATGTACTTGCCTATTTGACTTGATTCAAGTTTTGATTTAAAGGTTTCTTCCTTGATGGGTAACCAAGATGCTTGTTTCTTCACATTAACATGGAGATTCTTTCTTCTCCTTTCTTGTAGAAGTCACGGCTTGGTTAACTAAAAGAAAAGGTTAATGAGCAACTATGGAAGGTGTTAGATAGGAGCATTTAGAATCATTTTAAGTGAAATCCTTACCTTGGTTCTTCTTGCTCCTTTGTTCCTACCTCAAGGCATCTAGGACTTGAAGAAGAAAGGGTGTCTTAGCACATGTCTTGAATGAGTGGTGTGAGATGAAAAGAGGAAATCTTTCTCCTTTTCTTTCTTATTCAAGCCACGGTTTTAGATAGAGGGGTGAGCTTGAAGAGTTTGGTTCTTTCTTGGAGGATGAAGAAGAGTTTGTTCCCTTTTAGTTGAAGATGAAATGTGTGAAGTGAGGAGTGATGAGAAAAGGATTAGGGTCTCCCCTTTTTCTACTTGTTGGCCGGCCACTATGAGGGTTGGGGAGGGTTAAGTGGGTGTGACGATTAGATTCCATGTATGGATAGCTTTATGTAAAGTTGGGAAACTTTGTCCCTCCCCTAAGACTCACTTTGGTTAGCTACATGGGGTGGGGGGTTTCTTGTTCTCTTTTCCAAACCATGTGTAAGAGGGGGTAATGATTCTCTTGTGTTGTCATACCCCGTGACTTTTAAGCACGAATTTCAATACTTTAGGTCAACCTTGAATGCAATTTAATTAATGATGTAGAATGTGATACTTAGTTACTTAAAATATAGAAAAATAAGAAGAAGGGGGTTAAAAGTAGAATTAAAGGTAATTAAAGAAAATTACCTAAAAGGTCCCTACTAAAGGATAGGGGAGTTACACAACACTTAGTATAACTCCCCATCTCAGCCTAAGGGGGACGGTTAGAA
This sequence comes from Eustoma russellianum, assembly GCA_036186865.1. Lineage (NCBI taxonomy): Eukaryota > Viridiplantae > Streptophyta > Magnoliopsida > Gentianales > Gentianaceae > Eustoma > Eustoma russellianum. The sequence continues at coordinate 21,987,252 of AP025068.1, forward strand.
CACCAAAAAGGAGAGGAGAAAACCGCAGGAGAAAGAGAGAGAAGAGAAGAAGAAGAAAAGGAAGAAAGAGCGACCAATCTAGGTGCAATCCCTACCGAAATTCTGCAGTAAATCCGTAAGCTTAACTAGAAACAAAGGCAAGTAATCTTTCTATACGCTTTATGCAAATTTTGATACTTTAGGCCCTATGTTCTTACAAAGAGAAAACTTGGATCACACATTAGTAATCTTGACTTGTCTATGTTAAATGCTTTACTATATGTAATTGTTGTTGCTAGTTGTGTAAAGTCTTGTTCTTTGGGCCATATTTCTGAAAATAGTTACGTGGTGCTTTGTTGTTTGACAAGCGTGCTCATGAAAGTGTATTCTTGATGTGTTTATTGTCTTGTTCTATTCTCGGGTTGGTTGTCTACACCAAGATGTTTGAGAGTAAGAGCAGGGAATTGAAGGATGAATGATGGCATTGTTATAGACTTGTGGTGTTGGGAATGTTGATGATATCTTTTGAAGGTTGTGAATGATTGAAGGTTAAGAGTGGATATTATTAGACATAACTAAGCATCAATTCATGTTAGATGTGTGTTAAGTATGATGAATTTAGATGGTAAGATGGATCTTGATAGGTTTAACATGAAGGGTTGAAGGAGGAAGGAGATGGGAGGAAGTTACTGCAGAAAAACTGCAGTTTAGAACCATCAGAACACTTCGAACACCTACATTAGGCGCTTCAAGTCACATTAGGCGCCTAATGTAGGCGTTCAATGTGTCCCAGAGCATCCCCGTACACTTCGAACACCTACATTAGGCGCTCTATGTCACATTAGGCGCTTCATGTAGGCGTTTGATGTATACGGCACATCTCCGAACACTTCGAACGCCTAATATAGGCGCTCCATGTAGCGTTCGAAGTATACTGGAAGTCTTTTTGACCCTTTAGGCGCCCTATGTATGTGTAGCAACTTTATACACTTCTTTTGAACATAAAATGCAAGGGTATTTGAGGTGTAATTGAGGTGTAGATGGTAAATTGATCAAGTAAGAATGAGATTGAAATCCAAGTGAATTAGTGAGACGAACGGACTTGGAAAGATACGAACGTGGAGTGTTGGAGGTGTAAGACCGTATACTTGATATGTAAGATGTGTGTGTGTGTGTTACGTGTTTGATACGAAGTTACATGTGCATCCTGCATCATGACATGGGCACTCGCATTTGATTTGAGAATTGCTTTGCGAAAGAACATGTGTTTACAAGAAAAGTTTAAAGTTTTCGAAAGACAAAATGGCTGCTGGTTGATCGCAGGGTATAAAAGTCACGCCTTCGAAAGCAGGGTATAAAAGCGTGACCTGTGAATCAACAGCAGGGTATAAAATATGTTATGGGGCCGTGAACCTATCAGCACGGATATATGATGTATGTAATGGGGCCGTGGACCTTTCAACACGGGGTATAAAGTTATATGTTATGGGGCCGTGGACCTTTCAGCACGGGGTATATAGTTCTGTTTTGCTGTGGACTGATCACCCACAGGATATAAAGTTCTGCTACGCGAAGAATATGTTAAGAAGAGTTATGAAATGTTTTGTGAAATGACACGCATGACATGTTTATGAAAGAAGACATATGCATGGGTGTTGTGTGTGATTTTAAAGAAGTAAATGCATCATGATACACGAAGCATAAGATTTGATATGCAAGAGACGTGACTAGCTTATGACGTGCTTATGATGATATGTTGTTTTAGTACATATTTATTCTCGTATCCGTGTATCATTTATGTGTTTTATCTGTTTTGAGGGATTCTTATAAAGATGCTACTTGCTAACCCGAGCACCTTATTTTGGGCAATGATTTGTACACTGGTGACTCGTCATGTGTGATCCCGTAAGGTGTATAGACGGGTTACTTGCTGGCGATATTTTCGCTAAGAACAGATACTCTATTCCTTTTCAGGTGAGCCGGAATATGAAATGATATTTATCGAAGACGATGGCGAGTGGGCTCAGTGGGATGATGGACATGGAAGTAGATAGATGTTTGCTTATTTTCTTTATGTTGGAAAACTTGATGTTTATTATGCTGTACCGGAGGATAAGTTAGACAGTTGTTTGAACACTCTTTTATTTCCGCTGTACTTTCTGGTTGTATAAATGACGGTGAAGTTCTAAATTTTATGACGTTTCTGCTGATTTATCTTACGTCATGAATGATGTACGCTTGATCTGCTTTGACGCTTCGTAGTTCTCATAGTAGACTACGGCGGGTGCATTGGTTCCGATGACAGTATCGGGCCGGGACGCTACATATGTCCACTTTGTTTTCATTTTATTTAAGTGAGACAAAATGTTTGTGTCATGTCTTTTTTTTTCTATTTATCTTGTGTATTAATACTTAAATGTTACATTACCCATCCCATGTTACAACTATTTACTTATCATTCACTACATATTAGATGTCTTACTTCTTTTTACCTAGATTATAACGATACTGTCACACAAGTCGTCGACTATAACATCATAGCCCTTTGTATGCTACCTTAATCTATTTCATATTATCAGAGCAAAAAAGAAAACGAGGGTGTGACAATAATAAAAATAAATAGAATTGTAGGTTGTATTAGGAAAACTGAATAAATTTTTTTTAATATATTGGACAAAAGCATAACAATAAAGGTAAATGGAATAGTGGGCTGCACTAGAATAGACCCTAAGGTGCCCATTTATAGAATTTGAGATTTCCATTGGTAAAGGACACGCAACTTGGCTCAAGACGTAACTATTTAGTTTGAAAAAACTGAATAACTGTTTTTGATTAATATATTAGACGAAAACAGAAAATAAAAATAAATGGAATAGTGGGTTAGACTAGAAAAACTGAATAACTGTTTTTTATTAATCTATTATAAAAAAGGAGATAAAAATAAATGAAATTATGAGCTGCACTAGGAAAACTCAATAATGGTTTTTCGAATTAATATATTGGAGAAAAAAAATAAAACAAGTGGAATAGCGAGCTGCACAAGGATAGGCCCACAGTGGCCCAAGTCTTATACAATTCAAAATGAACATCGGTTTGAGACGAGATCCTCTCACCCCTCTTCTCCTTACCCCACTGCTCACCGCCCGACACGTGGCAGCAGGAGGGGGTGGTGAGGCTAGATGAGTGTCACCTGCATCTAGCATCACCACCCTCTCCTACTGCCACGTGTCGGGCAGTGAGCAGTGGGGTGAGGGGAAGAGGGGTGAGGAGATCTTATCCCCATCGGTTTATGCAACTTTGATCGGGATGCAATTATTCAGTTTGAAAAAACTAATTAGTATATTTGACGAAAAGAGAAAATAAAAAATAAATTGAATAATGCGCTACACTGGGATGATGGAATAAGATTGCTTGTTTTATCGAAATATTGCAGGAAACAAAAGAATAAAAATAAATGAAATAGTAGGATGCACTAGAAACTGAATAACTATTTTTATTAATATATTGAACAAAGGCAGAAAAATCAAAATAAATAGAATAGTGGGCTGCACTGGGAAGGCGCCAAGGCGCTCTACATATTATAGAATTTGAGATGACCAATGGTAAAGGGCATGCAGCTTAGCTCGAGCAACTATTTAGTTTAAAAAACTAAATAACTGTTTTTATTAATGTATTAGACAAAAACTTAAAAATAGAAGTAAAAGAATAATGGGCCACGCTAGAAAAATGGAATAACTGTTTCTATGGAATTTAAGACTATCGTGGCTACAGTTGGTAAAGGACACGTAGCTTGGCTCAGAACTAACCTACTTAGTTTGAAAATTTTGAATAACTTTTTCACTGATATATAGCACCAACAGAGAAAAATAAAACTAAATAGAATAGTGGGTTGCACTAGGAAAAATTAATAACTGTTTGTATATTTATATAAATAAAAGTAAATTGAATAGTAAGTTGCACAAGGAAAACAAAATAACAATTTTTGTATTAATTTATTGGAGGAAAACAGAAAAATAAAAACAAATGGAAGATTGAGATGTGTTGAGAAACGGGGGTTTGAGTGATTTGAAAATGCTGCATGATTTAAATGTTACATGTTTTCAAAATGCATAAGTGTTACATGACATGCATACGTGATAAATATGCTTTACATGTTTATATATATTATTGTCGTACTAACGTGCCATGAAGCGTTAAGGCTTACATCATATAGCAAATATTTGTTGTGTTTATACTATTTTCAGGTGTCATGTTAAATGAGCAAAACTAGTTCATTTAATCAAGCACTTAAGGAGATGAACTAAACTAGTTCATTTAAAGAAGCACTTAAGGAGAGATATTTGAATACACCTATTTGGTAACAAATTTAGAATGGAAAGCTCCACTCCACACTACCTACACATGGCCACATACATATTTTATATATATAATTTTTTTTATGGAAAGGAAATTTTATTAAAAACCTCTCTTATGGCGGAGGAAAACCATACTACAAGGCTTATCATCGCGTGTTGAGCAAGATAATGGGCTGCCATATTTGCCTCCCTATAAATATGCAGAAAGTCCAGTCGCTGAAGGTGTGTTAATGTATGAAGCAAACGAAGATAGTAATTTCCATGAATCAAGCATGGCCGCGAAAGACGTGATATCAGCTGCGAACAATCCGTCTCTAGAATGAGTGAGCGATACAGTGGAAGGAAGTACAATAATCCGAAGACAGCAGATTAGATCTCAGCATTTAGAGGTGTATTGGGGTGGAGGCATAAGGATACTGCCCCCACACATGAACCGGCGTGATCATGCAAAATAGCACCTCCTGCATTATAATGTCTGCCTACAGCTGCATCGATATTTAATTTGGATCTACCCGAAGGCGGAGTACACCAACGCACCAATATAGGACGCGGCGGCTGCAGCGAGGGAAACCAAACAAATTGCAGCAAAGGTCTAGTCGCTAGTTTAGATCCAGCAATTGTTTTGCTCCATATAGCAATGTCATAATTGACAGAAGCCCGAAAAGATGAGACTGAGAAATTGTGCTTATCACCATATGTTAAAGATGAATAAGAGCGCCATATATTGTAAACAATAATTGACGGAATAACAATTTTTAAAACACCCGAGAGCGAAGAGAAAGTAGACCGGTACCACCAGGATAATAAAGAGCATTTTCTTATGATAAGCCTCACTTATGGCGGAGGAAAACCATATTACATAAGTTCATCATATGAGAAAAGCGAACGTAGTGAGGTAACGATTGTCAACCACCAATCATATATGATATGTCGCATTAAAACCTTGCCAAGTAAAACCACCATTGTGGATAAAACCTTGGCAAAGGAAAAAGCATACATATTTTTATATGGTTGTATCGTTGAACCTATAGAATTCGCACTGAATAACATAACTGAACTAATGTATTTACAATATGCATAGTATCGTCCCAATACTCTCCATGATATCTGATATGTGAAGTGAACCGTTTTGGTATCTTCAACTGGCTGGGAAATAAGTCCGTAAGCTAGTGTCCACCTCTGTCTGCGACTTGTTGTATCATGGTGAGCAACAGAGGTCACCTGTGCGGTAGCTGGGAGCGGATCATCTACTGGATCTTCCTTGCCACAAGATTCTGCTTTATGACCAAGTCGTGAACAAACATTGCAGTACATTGGTAAATCCTCGTAAACAACAGGCTTTGAAATACAACGGCTAGAAGCCTGTATAAAAATACGTGCATGCAGTTCTTGAGACACATCAAGTTCAATACATAATCTCGCCACTGATGAACGCAAGTGCTCAGTTGTAGCCATGTCCAATTTCATTGGTGTCCCTAACATACGACCTATCTAAAATAAAGCTTCATTTTGATGAAAATGAATTGGAAGTCCCGAAAAAAAAACCCATACCGGTACAATCGGAACATCAACTTTTAGATCATATTCAGGGGTCCATTTTGTTACCCTCATATATTTACCAGAAATAGACTAACTTTGGTGGGCAAAACAACGTAAATAATCTTGTTCCTGTGCAAATGTCATCGAAATATGATTTATATCGAGAAGGCCAATACGTACCGTGCCAATGAAACCGATACAATCAATAGTGGCGCGAATAGTGGCAATGGGTGGACGGCCATACCAGAAAGTGCCGACCAATGAAAGCCTGTATGGTTCCGCCAACATATTAATCTCTTCATCCGTAAAAGCGATCGTGGGGCTACCCTTGAATTTCTGGATAGGTTTGGATGGGATGGATGGAGCAGGCAATGTTGTAAATAATGATGCAAAGGTTCGACTTTGATCCTGCGACGGCTGCGACTTTTGCGGAGGCATCCTGACAATCGCAGAAATCCGTAGGTGAAGAAATTACAGAAGAAACCAGAATCGCAGAGTAGCAATGTGATATAGAATCGAAGAAAGGGAAACGGAAATTGAGAACGTATGTCGGGACAGGATCGATGAAGTGGTGGCTTACGCCAGCAGCCGTTTTTCACAGAATCCCCAGAGTGTTTGTTATTATATTTATATACACACACATACATATATATATATATATACATATATATATATATATATATATATATATATATATATACATACATACATATTTCTTTATAACGACGACTACATATTTCTTTTCCAACATTTTCACCGATAAATTATAAATGTACGTCGACATCAAGCTACCATATATACATCATATTTTTGAGTATATACAGATTCCATGCATACATTATATGTCATCAAGTTACCAAAATTATACCGACAAGTCATCAGTCCATAAACCAAAAATTGTCACATCGGATGACTACCGAACCGTCACTGACATATCACATACTTATCATACAAACATAGCCAGTCTATATACACTTCAAATGCTCAAACAGTTCGTGCACCACATGTCTATTTCAGCCCCAAAGTCATACCATATTCACACATATCAATTACCTACAATTTGCTTTGATTTGTCGGAAATTCAAATTCAAATTCTAAACCACACATGGACGAATTGTCTTCAGATGTTGGAGCTGAAATTACAATTTATATTATGTATATTATATGTTACATAACATATTTTACATGTCTAAGAGGTTTGAAACAAATTGGAGAAAAATATTCGATTTTCTACACTTCTCTTGAATGGGACATTTTTATTATCTATGGTGTGACATGTATCTAGACACATTTTACGCATCTAAGACACATTGGAGTATTCTAGAAAATAATTTAAGTGATGATTGCAATTTACCATATGTGTGAAGATATTGTACCATTATTTCAAAAATAATTTCAGCACATGGAGCTTAGCCTTGCATGCCATTTTCAGCCTATGTGGAGCTTGTTTGGCTCTTTGATTGATGGTGGATGATCCACAAATGGATGGTGACATTGAAGAAGGCCAAGACACACAAGGAAAGGATTCAAATTCAAACAAGTGCTGAAGTTTTCAGCACATGTTGAGATGGCCGATTTTAATCTGAAATTTTTATGACACATACATAACATCTGAGAGTATATTGTCACCAAATTTCATGATTTTTTGAGGTCTATAACCTGATCATTCAGATAACCAAAAAAAGGATCTGAAAACAGAATCTGTTTTCAGAAGTGAATAATTGGTAACAAAAAGTTTTAAAATCCAAATTTTACGCACTCACTATTCAACCCCCCATTCTAGTGGTGCTATACAGGTCCGACAAGTGATATTAGAGCAAGGTACACTCACTACAAGAAGTTATAACAATCTTTGTGAGATGGAATCCACTAGTCACAAACTGAGCAAAAAGTTATGTCAAGCCAAAGGCCTCCCATTTTTATGGTGAGTTTTTTATTCAATGGGAACTTCGTATGAAACTTTTCCTTATGGCTATTGATATAGATTTATGGTCCATCATAGAAGATGGTCTGTTTTTTCCGTCTAAGATATCTACAATTGATGATGTCGCTTTAGAAGTTATAAAACCTAAGCAAGAATATACTATAGATGATAAAAAGAGATTGAGTATGAATGCTAAGGCTATGCAGCTTCTCTTAAATGGTTTAAGTAAAAGTGAATCGAGTTATGTATCAAATTGTTCTAGTGCCCAAGAAATATGGAGATATCTTGATATGAAACATGAAGGTACTAGTCAAGTTAAAGAATCCAAGATAAATATGCTTATGTCTACTCTTGAATCCTTCAAATTATTACCAAATGAATCTATTATCGATATGAATTTAAGATTGACTAACATCTATAATTCTTTTGAGTCTCTTGGCAAGTTATTTTCGTCACAGAAAAAGGTGCAAAAAGTATTGAGAAGCCTCCTGCAGCGCCCCGCTCCCGCACCCTAACATCACGAATAGTGCACCCGCCGTATCTCGCTAAGGAGAATACAAGGCGTCGTTCAAACTTCTTACACGTCAGAAATAACGTATAAATTTTATTCTGCGGAAACGATAATTGAAAGTCAAATTCAATTCGTAATAATCCAAAAATATAAATAAATCAGAGTTTAGGGCTGACGAATCCCAATACGTTAAATGAAAATTTAAAAGTCTAATAAAACGGAATAAATGTGAAAACCATCGAGTATTCCCCAAAGAAATATCTCCAGCTCACTTGCACTATCTTGCACAGTCAGACTCGTCTTCTACAAAAGTGTACTCGTACTCGGGCTCACCTGCGGGAGGATAAGTGGGGGGGTGAGTGATTTGGGAAAATCACCCGTAGGTTACCCGTCTAATCCCAGAAAGGAACCATACTTACAAAATAAATAAGCACGTAGGAAAAATAACAACAAACATATAAAGAAATAAAGAACAGTAATAACCGAAACATAAAATAAATATCCACCTGTCCAATCGAATGCAATGCGTAACTTCGTGATGCATGTTCCTTCTTCCTATCATGTCACATGCAACAACATCACTATCTCACACACAATATGTTCTTTCCTTTTGCTATGCTATGCATGACCCGGGTCCTACTCTTCGCTCCGTAACGTGGAGTCAGTGCATATCGCTTCGTAACGTGGAGTCAGCGGACAACGCTCCATAACATGGAGTCAGTGCACATCGCTCCGTAACGTGGAGTTAGCAGACAACGCTCCGTAATGCAGAGTCAGCAGACAACGCTCCGTAACGCGGAGTCAGCGGACAACGCTCCGTAACGTAGAGTCAGCGGACATCGCTCCGTAACGTGGAGTCAGCGGACAACGCTCCGTAACGTGGAGTCACCGGACAACGCTCCGTAACGTGGAGTCAGCGCCCGGAAGGGATGCAATGCAATGCACGTGCCATGAATGCTCCACACACATAATCCATAATCCGACGCATCAATGCTCCTATATACACCCGCGCCCATACACGTGCATATATACTTACATGTATACCCCCGTTTTATTACAGCGTATTCGTACTCATATATATACCCACGCCTATACACGTGCATATATACTTGTAGGGATACCCCTATTTTATTAGTATTAGTTTTTATTATTTTTTTATTTTTTTATTTAAATATATTTTTCTTATCTTTTTCCTGTATTTATTTACTATTTATTTATTTTTTTCCTCATCCAATTCCATCACTTTTTTTAGTAAAAGACGGGCGGTACCGTCTGGCGTTTTATTAATTGTAGCGCCCCGACCCGGACAGCAGAATCCGAACCGGTGCACCCGGCGTAGCTTACTGAGAAGACTACAAGACGTCTCATCTCTCGAATACACATCATCACTAACGTAAGAGAAATAAGTGCGGAAACATGTATCTAATGAATCTCAACCATCAAGTTCATACATCAAATGATAATAAAATCTCAAAGGGTAGTCGCAGTAATAACACACTAAATCCTCAAGTGCACGAAAGAACTGGAATAAATAACAACTGTCTCAACTAGCTCCCAAAATGTCTCTATGTATCCCATTCAGCCCACTCGCCATCGTCTTCTATGAATATCATATCGTAGCTAGGCTCATCTGCAATGACAAATGTAGTACCCTTAGCGAAAAACGCTAGCAAGTAACCTGCTTATAAGACATACGGGATCAACACATGGCAAGACATGAGTAGTATATAATTCAAGGGAAATGGGGCACATGTCTTGTATACTTTCAAAAGCATAGATTTAACAGTACAGGAACATAAAACAGTAATTCATAACCACTAACAATTAACAATCATTCAAGTCGCGTAACAATTATCCCAACTGACTCACATGATGCATGACAAAATATGTACTACACTACACAGTCACAAATGCATGTGCAATTTCTTTTTAAAACAATGCAATGCATGTCACAATGTCCGGTCTCGTAACTTTATATCCTGTAACGCACCCCGGCTTATATTTCCATCCCGGTTAACGTTACAGACAACTTTATACCCTGTAATGCACCTCGACTTATATTTCCATCCCGATTAACATTACAGACAACTTTATATCCTGTAACGCACCCCGGCTTATATTTCCATCCCGGTTAACGTTACATACAACTTTATACCCTGTAATGCACCTCGGCTTATATTTCCATCCCGATTAACATTACAGACAACTTTATACCCTGTAACGCACCCCGGCTTATATTTCCATCCCGGTTAACGTTACAAACACTTTGTGCCCTGTAATGCACCTCGGCTTATATTTCCATCCCGATTAACATTACATGTCACCTTCGCAAATCTGTGCCGAAACAAAGCTCTTTCAAAACAATATGCAAGTGCCATGATGCAAGACTGCTCATCTCATTCACATTCTTGTTCACATATTCAATTCATGTTCACATATTCAATTCACATTCTGTAACAATCAATCACACAAGACTCCCCTCACTGACACATCAATGCTTATGCTTCAAGCTAGGTCGTCAACACTTAAACTTGATTCTAAAATTCACAAACCAATGTGAATTCCCCCACATTCCTCCATTGATCTTCATAAAACCTCATACGTTCAATTCCTAACCCTCTTAGATCATTCACGTTGAAATCAGATTCGAATACCCTTCAAATTCTCCAAACTTGATTCACTATCTTAAGTCATGTTCCCAAGACTTAGACTAACTTCAATCAGGTCCTAAGAAGTCTCTAAGGTCACCCAAAAAGTCCCTTAGCTTCCCTCTTTCTTCCCTTAATTCTTCCCAAAACTAATGGACATCATACCCTCACATCGATCGATCGATGTGACTTCATACCCTCATATCGATCGATCGATGTCCATCAGAGGACATCGATCTCTCAACCCTCTTCCACATCGATCGATCGATGTCCATCAGAGGACATCGATCTCTTGACTTTCTCTACATCGATCGATCGATGTCCATCAGAGGACATCGATCTCTCAACCTTCTTCCACATCGATCGATCGATGTCCATCAGAGGACATCGATCTCTCAACTCCTCTCCACATCGATCGATCGAAGTACTTCATCCCCTCACTTCGATCGATCGATGTCCACGATTTTAGGACAGAAACTTTGCGGTTTCTGCAAAAACTGCAGAACCCTAACTCCAATGGATCCCAAACTTCATCCCAATCAATCCAAGCCTGATCCCTGCTATGATCTTATGCTTAAACTACAGATTGAACGTTCTATATACAACAAACAAAGATTCAAGCCTAGAACTCAATTATCCCAACCTTATCGATCCAAAGATTACACATTTCACCCTCAAACCCCACCTAACAATGAAATCACAGCAAGAAGGGATTCAAGGGGTAGGGATTTGCACGATTTCACGAAGCCAACAACAGCAAAACGATTTCCAACATATAACGGCCAAATCATCGACACCAAAACACATAAATCATATACAAGTAATCACGAAAAGAAACTACTGCATGGTGATCTATTTCATATCAAAATAGGCCATTAACTTTCGCAAAAACATAAGAACTTATAAGATAATTACTTGCCTTTGATTACTCGGAGAGGATTCGAAGAACGGAAGAAGATTAGATGAATGATCTTGCAACTTTCTTCTCTAGGGCTGAGGGGAGATGGGAATCGCGCATCGGTTTTCTCTGCGTAATGAGAAAACTGACGTTCTGTCAGTTTTTATATGGAAGGAGAAAGATTTGGAGTTTCTAAATTATATCCTATTTTCATATTTATCTTAAAGGATAAATTCCTAATATTTAATTCAAAAATTAGTCCTAATTAATTCCAATATTTAAACCTTCAATTAATTCACATTAATCCTATTACTTAATTCGTAATTCATTACTGTTGACCGTCATTACCCTCATTTAAATTCCTTCATTATCTTTAATTATTCTACGGAGGGTGCGGGGCATAACATTCCACCCCCCTTACAAAAAGTTTCATCCTCGAAACTGGCGTACCTTATTGGAAAAGGTGTGGATACAGCTCTTTCATTTGCTCCTCAAGCTCCCACGTGGCTTCACGCTCCGTATGGTTACTCCACTGAACTTTGACATACGGAATGACGCGTCTGCGTAGGACTTGATCTTTTCTATCCACAATCTTTATTGGATGCTCTGCATAAGTGACATCTTCTTTAACATCCAATGGTTGAGCTTCAAGGACATGGCTCGGGTCCGATACGTATTTCCTTAGTTGAGATACGTGAAATACATTATGAACTTGGGACAAGCTGGGAGGCAAGGCTAATCTGTATGCTCTTTCTCCAACCTTGCCAAGTACTTCGTATGGGCCAATATATCTAGGGCTTAATTTGCCCTTCATCCCAAACCTTGCAACCCCCTTGGTGGGTGAAACCCGTAGATATACCTTTTCACCTTCCCCAAACTCCAAGGGTCGTCTCTTGGTATCGGTCCAACTCTTATTACGATCTTGAGCCACCTTTAGTTTCTCTCTTATCACTTTGACCTTCTCAACTGTTTGTTCTACCAACTCGGGTGCAGTGATTGTCCTCTCCCCAACTTCGTCCCAACAAACTGGGGACCTGCACTTACGTCCGTATAAGGCTTCAAATGGCGCCATGCCAATTGCACTGTGATAGCTATTATTGTAGGAAAACTCCATCAACTTCAGCATGCTATCCCAGTTTCCTTTGAAGTCCAAGGCGCATGCTCTCAACATATCTTCCAAGGTTTGGATGGTCCTCTCAGATTGTCCATCCGTTTGAGGGTGGTACGTGGTACTCATTCTCAGCTCAGTACCCATTGCCTTCTGGAATGCTCTCCAAAACTTAGAGGTGAACTTGGGATCACGGTCTGACACAATACTGACAGGGACTCCATGCAAGCTCACAATGTTATCCACATAGGTGTTGGATAGTTTCTCATATGAGGTACCATGTGGCATGGCTATGAAATGGGCTGTCTTCGTCAGACGGTCTACAATCACCCAAATCATCTCATTTCCATTTCTGGTCTTGGGTAACCCCATCACGAAGTCCATAGTCACGTGCTCCCACTTCCGTTCTAGAATCTCTAGTGGCTTCATTAAACCACCAGGTCGTTGATGTTCCGTTTTAACTTGCTGGCATACCAAACACCTCTCAACGTACTCCGCGATGCCTCTCTTTATCCCCATCCACCAATAATTCTTTTTGAGGTCCTTATACATCTTTGTGCTGCCGGGATGGATGGATAACCTTGAATTATGAGCTTCGTTTAGCAACTTCTTTCGAAGCTCATCATTGTTAGGAACGCACAACCTATTTTGGAACCATAAACTTCCATTTCCTCGCAACTGGAAATAATTTACTGGTCCCGCAGCTAGTTTGTCACAAATTTCTCTTAGCGCTGCGTCACTATACTGCGCCTCTTTGATCCTGTCCACCAAGTCTGGGCTGATAGATAAAGCCGTCAGAATATTCGCTACTGAGTCCACCACTTCGAGGTCGAACTCCTCAATCTCTCTTTCCAATGGGGACTGTCTTGCGTGGCTAGACTTTCTGCTCAATTTGTCCGCCACTCTGTTGGCCTTACCCGGATGGTAATTGATGTTTAAGTCATAATCCTTGAGTAACTCCAACCATCTTCTCTGTCTCATATTTAACTCCTTCTGCGAGAATAAGTACTTTATGTAGGATCTGCAAGGCACCACTAGAAGGGGGGGGGGGTTGAATAGGTGGTGCGGAAGGTGTGGTTTTAAAAACTTGTTTGAACCTAAACAATTCAACTTCTGAAACCAGATTCTGTTTTCAGAGTCAGTTTTAAAATGTTTTTAAAATCAGGTTAGAGGTCTCCAAAAATTCTGAAATTTTGAGAGAACTTAGCCTCAGATGTTATGAGGGTCCCCTAAAAATTTCAAATTAAAATTCAACCTGTAACCCCTTCAAAAACCGTTGATACTCAGATTGCTCGAATCTGCCAGAAACGGTAGATGATTTTGAAAAATTTATTCCTATTTGTGTGAACGTCCAAATGCTCTGAAAATTTGACCACTAACTCCTTATACACTGTATTTAAGTGGGTTGAAACAGTTTTGCAAAATTCTTTGGGGAAGTAGGTCAACTACAATCAAAGTCTCAACCTTTGCAAGTCTGAAAATCAGACTGCACTAGTCTCAGAACTTTTGATGTTTGATTGAGTTATACTTATCCAAAAGGGTTAAAACTTGTGCCAAATTAACCCTAGAACGTGTGAGTATATTTATGAAAATTTTCTTGATGTTTGAAATTAGTTAACTATTTTTACGAATGCGAACAAGAAGGGTAATCAGTGCAGTAACTAAAAAGTAAATGCAGAAAGTAAATGGCACCAAGAATTTTATACTGGTTCGGTTATCAACAACCTACTCCAGTCTCCAAGGAACACCTTCCTTGGTTCACACTAATTACACAACTCAAAAACACCTTACCACAGGGTTGATAGAGTTACACCTAACTCCAACCCTTTACAAACCTTGTACGATTAATACAATTCGCACGAACACCGCCACCTCGCAAGAATGAAGATTGATCACACCTTGATCAATCTTTTACAAAGATATATAATGAGTGGTTGTATATATCAAGCCTATTCAAGATTGAAAGATATGAATACAACAGGCTTACAAGAAGAGAGAAAGAAAGAGGATGTAGAAGAAGAAGAGCTAGGCTTTTTGATCACTTTGATTTTCAATGCTTGTTGCTTGCTTTGTTTGCTCTCTTCTCTTTCCTTTTAATGATGCATGTCGTCCCCTTGTGTAGCCTCCCCCTCTTGAAAATTATCTTTTAAGTCCTTGGGAGAGTGTAAGACATCATTGTGACAAGGTCTTGCTTACTTGGCATCTTCTTATTGGATGATCATTTAGTCTTCGCTTACTTGGCACCTTCTCATTGGATGAATGTTGTCATCATTGATGACTTGGAAAAAAATCTGAGAATTACACTTAAACATGTGCCAAAATCATCACAAAATAACTTCCATAAATCATAAGATATATCACATAAATTGCAAGACAAAAATCCTTCCCAACTAAGGAAAAAATCGGCCATCAAGTGCTTGTTGCCATGCTGAATTTTCAGCATGTGCATCATTCAATTTTATTCAAAATAATGCCCAATTTACTTTGATTTTTCTTTAAGAAAATGAATCACCAATTTATGGAATTATTCCTATCACATGAGAAATGAATATGGACATCTTTATGCTCTAAAATTCGGCCACACCATGTCTTCACACATGCTGAAAAATTTCAGCATGTGTGATATGTAGAATAGCACACTTTATTAATTTAAATAATATTCAAATCATTTCCATTTCTTCTTCCAATCAATCACACAATAAAAGATGATGAAATATATCACAATAAAGATGAAAATTTCTGCCATCATTAGCACACATGCTGAATTTTCAGCATGTGTCACAATTGAGACAAAATTTGAATTGTTACCTTTTTGTAGCTTCTCTCTTTAAGTCACCAACTTTGTGTGATTTATTCTTGACCAATCAATATGCCAACAATGCTCCACATATGCTCCATCTCAGCTGTAGGTGGCGTTGGACAATGTATATACATGTGCTGAAATTTATTTTTTGCTAACTTTGTAAAATAGTGCACATTTAATAATACACACATGTTATATTCCAATCAGCCCTTAATTTAATTTTCTAGAACACTTTAAGATGTATAACATATTTAAAAAGTGTCTAGATACATGTCACATGATGTACCAAAAACGTTCCATGAGTTGTGTGCGTAGAAAACCGAATTTTCGATACTTATCGATAACCCGATTTTTCTCTAATTTAAATTCCAACTTTTGCACATGTTATATATATTATGTTATACATAATATATATAATATATACTTTAAATCTCAGCACTTGGCTGGTCTAAAGTGGTACCATTAACATGTGACAAAATTAAACTTGGAATCTTCACATTTTGGCCTTAATGTGGGATGATTTGTGTGTGCCAACATGGGAAGTATTTTTGGCTGAATATTACATGTAGCCCACGAAATGTTTATCAATTTTTGAAGTATAGGGGCTGGCCATTTATTTATGGCAAGTACGTGACACGTTGGCGAAGTTTCGGTATTCGCCCGATACGACAATTTTCGGTTTAGAACCTTTTATCGTGTCGTATTTAATTTGTCATCACCATATCTTATATCATATGATATAAGACCTGAATATACTCATAAATATGAGTTAAGTATAGTGGTGTGACGTTAACGTACGTACGTAAAATATATAACGTATCGGTAGTATGTTGAAATGCATGTGTATGTGCCTTTTTCAAAAAATCTGAAAATATATGTAATATATATGTATATGGCGTGTCACATTAAAGAGGGCAGGAGGAGAAAACTTTCCTTCCTTAGCTTTGTTGCCTTTGTGCCTTTTCCAAATGTGGCTTCCTTTAATGAACTACTTAGTTTAATAAACTAAGTACTTCACTTAATGAACTATTTTAGTTCATTAATGGTGGCACCTGAAAATAGTATAAACACAACAAATGTTTGCCATATGATGTAAGCTTTAACGCTTCATGGCTCGTTAGTACGGCAACATAATATATAAGCTAAATAAGGCAAGTAATAGCAAAGTATCATGCATACATGTTTATATCATGCACGTTTTATCTTAGGCTCGTTTTTGTGCATATTTAAATCATGTATTTGAAAATCACTCAAACCCCTTTTTCTCTACAATCCCCCCTTTTGATGATTTTCAAAATAACTTATGCACATGATTTAAATCCTATCGCTCCCCCTTCAATTATGCATAAAATCAAAACTTGAATTTTAAATTCCGAGTCGCTCCCCCTTAATTTATGCAATCAGAATCTCTCTCCCCCTTAAATCATGCTATCTCTCCCCTTTTGTTTTGAAAAGTAAATCAAAAGATGCCTGTAAAGATGAAGAAAAAAATCATGTATTGCATATAACGTGCGTTCGTAAGGGTTATTTATTCAACCCTTTGAAAATGTCCCTTTTGGTACCCAAATTTGGGTGACCTTTCTAGGTCTTCCAAAAGGTGAGAAAGGTGATGAGAACGCAACATAATATATATTAGGGACAGACGTGTTTGGCCTTTGGCTAATAATCCCATCATGCATGTGGTATGGTTTATGTTTTTGATAAGCATTTCGGTTTGCACGCACGGGACGTGATCTAGATGCATTTTTGTGATATGAGTGTCGCGTATGCATCACTTGTTTCTTCTCATATCTATATGGCACATGATATCTCTTTGTATGATAAGAAGCACGATGAGATGAGATAAGTGGTGTACTAGTCTGCTTCTCATATTTATACGGCACATAATTATACCTCGTATGAGATGAAGAAGAGATATGACGAGATGAGGGAAGAGGGGGTCTTTGCGTTACTTTAGACGCTACGCATGCCTTTGATGTGTCTACTTTCTTAGATAAAACAGACTTAGATGGTTTAGATGATGCTTCGTTTGTCTCAATGTATCCTAATCCAGTTTTATCATTGTCATGTTTTTGTGATAAAATAATGCGATCTAGCACGTTAGATCCCGTATCAAATTGTTTCATCATTTTCTCTAGTTCGGTATTCCTTGATTTCAAGTTTGAAATCTTGGATTTCATTTCAGTGTTCTCGGATGTCAATGATGAAATTTCAGACCTTAATGAATTTATGATGCAAGACAACTCTTCTTTTGAATCGTTTAATTGAGTGACAAGATTTTCGTTAGAAGATTCTAACATCTTCTTGTCTGCAATTAATCGCTTCTTTTGTTTTGCAAGAGTTCTAGTAAACTTATGTAATTCAAGACATTCAACATATAAATCATCATAAGATAGTTCAGAATCCGAGTCAGAATCAGAATTTACCTCATTTTCAAATAGTGGAGGCATTTGGCTTGACATACCTTCTTGCTCGGTTTTGTCGCTAGTGGTTGCCATCTCACTAAGATCGTTGGATCCTTTTGTTGTGAGTGTTCCTGCGCTCTGATACCAATTGTAGGATCTGCAAGGAACCACTAGAAGGGGGGGTTGAATAGGTGGTGCGGAAGGTGTGGTTTTTAAAACTTGTTTGAACCTAAACAATTCAACTTCTGAAACCAGATTCTGTTTTCAGAGTCAGTTTTAAAACGTTTTTAAAACCAGGTTAGAGGTCTCCAAAAATTCTGAAATATTGAGAGAACTTAACCTCAGATGTTATGAGGGTCCCCTAAAAATGTCAAATTAAAATTCAACCTGTAACCCCTTCAAAAACCGTTGATACTCAGATTGCTCGAATCTGCCAGAAACAGTAGATGATTTTGAAAATTTTATTCCTATTTGTGTGAACGTCCAAATGCTCTGAAAATTTGACCACTAACTCCTTATACACTATATTTAAGTGGGTTGAAATAGTTTTGCAAAATTCTTTGGGAAAGTAGGTCAACTACAATCAAAGTCTCAACCTTTGCAAGTCTGAAAATCAGACTGCACTAGTCTCAGAACTTTTGATGTTTGATTGACTTATACTTATCCAAAAGGGTTGAAACTTGTGCCAAATTAACCCTAGAACGTGTGAGTATATTTCTGGAAATTTTCTTGATTTTTGAAATTAGTTAACTATTTTTACGAATGCGAACAACAAGGGTAATCAGTGCAGTAACTAAAAAGTAAATGCAGAAAGTAAATGGCACCAAGAATTTTATACTGGTTCGGTTATCAACAACCTACTCCAGTCTTCAAGGAACACCTTCCTTGGTTCACACTAATTACACAACTCAAAAACACCTTACCACAGGGTTGATAGAGTTACACCTAACTCCAACCCTTTACAAACCTTGTACGATTAATACAATTCACACGAACACCACCACCTCGCAAGAATGAAGATTGATCACACCTTAATCAATCTTTTACAAAGATATATAATGAGTGGTGGTTTATATCAAGCCTATTGAAGATTGAAAGATATGAATACAACAGGCTTACAAGAAGAGAGAAAGAAAGAGGATGTAGAAGAAGAAGAGCTAGACTTTTTGATCACTTTGATTTTCAATGCTTGTTGCTTGCTTTGTTTGCTCTCTTCTCTTTCCTTTTAATGATGCATGACGTCCCCTTGTGTAGCCTCCCCCTCTTGAAAATTATCTTTTAAGTCCTTGGGAGAGTGTAAGACATCATTGTGACAAGGTCTTGCTTACTTGACATCTTCTTATTGGATGATCATTTAGTCTTCGCTTACTTGGCACCTTCTCATTGGATGAATGTTGTCATCATTGATGACTTGGAAAAAAATCTGAGAATTACACTTAAACATGTGCCAAAATCATCACAAAATAACTTCCATAAATCATAAGATATATCACATAAATTGCAAGACAAAAATCCTTCCCAACTAAGGAAAAAATCGGCCATCAAGTGCTTGTTGCCATGCTGAATTTTCAGCATGTGCATCATTCAATTTTATTCAAAATAATGCCCAATTTACTTTAATTTTTCTTTAAAAAATGAATCACCAATTTATGGTAATTATTCCTATCACATGAGAAATGAATATGGACATCTTTATGCTCTAAAATTCGGCCACACCATGTCTTCACACATGCTGAAAAATTTCAGCATGTGTGATATGTAGAATATCACACTTTATTAATTTAAATAATATTCAAATCATTTTCATTTCTTCTTCCAATCAATCACACAATAAAAGATGATGAAATATATCACAATAAAGATGAAAATTTCTGCCATCATTAGCACACATGCTGAATTTTCAGCATGTGTCACAATTGAGACAAAATTTGAATTGTTACCTTTTTGTAGCTTCTCTCTTTAAGTCACCAACTTTGTGTGATTTATTCTTGACCAATCAATATGCCAACAATGCTCCACATATGCTCCATCTCAGCTGTAGGTGGCGTTGGACAATGTATATACATGTGCTGAAATTTATTTTTTGCTAACTTTGTAAAATAGTGCACATTTAATAATACACACATGTTATATTCCAATCAGCCCTTAATTTAATTTTCTAGAAAACTTTAAGATGTATAACATATGTAAAAAGTGTCTAGATACATGTCACATGATGTACCAAAAACGTTCCATGAGTTGTGTGCGTAGAAAACCGAATTTTCAATATTTATCGATAACCCGATTTTTCTCTAATTTAAATTCCAACTTTTGCACATGTTATATATATTATGTTATACGTAATATATATATAATATATACTTTAAATCTCAGCACTTGGCTGGTCTAAAGTGGTACCATTAACATGTGACAAAATTAAACTTGGAATCTTCACATTTTGGCCTTAATGTGGGATGATTTGTGTGTGCCAACATGAGAAGTATTTTTGGTTGAATATTACATGTAGCCCACGAAATGTTTATCAATTTTGAAGCATAGGGGCTGGCCATTTATTTATGGCAAGTACGTGACACGTTGGCGAAGTTTCGGTATTCGCCCGATACGACAATTTTCGGTTTAGAACCTTTTATCGTGTCGTATTTAATTTGTCATCACCATATCTTATATCATATGATATAAGACCTGAATATACTCATAAATATGAGTTAAATATAGTGGTGTGACGTTAACGTACGTACGTAAAATATATAACGTGTCGGTAGTATGTTGGAATGCATGTGTATGTGCCTTTTTCAAAAAATCTGAAAATATATGTAATATATATGTATATGGCGTGTCACATTAAAGAGGGGAGGAGGAGAAAACTTTCCTTCCTTAGCTTTGTTGCCTTTGTGCATTTTCCAAATGTGGCTTCCTTTAATGAACTACTTAGTTTAATAAACTAAGTACTTCACTTAATGAACTATTTTAGTTCATTAATGGTGGCACCTGAAAATAGTATAAACACAACAAATGTTTGCCATATGATGTAAGCTTTAATGCTTCATGGCTCGTTAGTACGGCAACATAATATATAAGCTAAATAAGGCAAGTAATAGCAAAGTATCATGCATACATGTTTATATCATGCACGTTTTATCTTAGGCTCGTTTTTGTGCACATTTAAATCATGTATTTGAAAATCACTCAAACCCCTTTTTCTCTACACTTTAAGCTCTTGTGATCAGTGAATACGGCACACTTTTCTCCATATAAATAGTGCCTCAAGATCTTGAGAGCAAATGCCACAGCTGCGAGCTCCAAGTCATGCGTCAGGTAGTTCTGCTCATATGGTTTCAGTTGTCTTGACGCGTACGAAATAACTCGTTCATTTTGCATCAAGACAAACAGAAAGTTAATTTAAGACTAGCATATGTATATACAATGTATTAATTGTAATGATGTACATACCTAGTTCTTTCTTGGACGCGTCACTATAGATCACGAAACCGTCGGTGCCGGAGGGTTGAGCCAACACCGGGGACGTGGTCAATCTCTTCTTCAGCTCGGTAAAACTCTACTCGCATTCAGCAGTCCATTCGAACTTAGTCTTCTTCTGCGTAAGTCGACTCAATGGAACTGCTATTGTTGAGAATCCCTCAACAAACTTCCTATAGTATCCTGCCAAGCCTAGGAAGCTTCTTACTTCAGTCACGTTTATAGGTCTTGGCCATTCCGTGATGGCCTCTATCTTCTTAGGATCCACCGAAATCCCATCTTCTGAAATCACGTGACCGAGAAAGGCAACACTTCTTAACCAAAATTCACACTTGCTGAATTTGGCATAAAGCTATTGTTGCCTCAGAATTTGCAACACCACTCTTAAGTGTTCAGCATGTGCTTGCTCGTCGGAAGAATATACCAAGATGTCGTCGATGAATACCACTACAGATTGATCCAACTGTTCTCGAAACACGGTATTCATCAAGTCCATAAAAGCTGCTGGGGCATTAGTTAATCCAAAAGGCATCACTAAGAATTCGTAATGCCCGTATCGAGTCCGAAAAGCCGTTTTAGGTGCGTCTCCGGCTTTCACAATCAGCTGATGATATCCTTGACGAAGATCAATCTTTGAGAACCAGCAAGCTCCCTTTAGTTGATCGAATAAATCTTCAATCCTTGGCAAGGGATATTTGTTCTTGATGGTGATTTTATTCAGCTCTCTGTAATCAATACACAACCTCATGCTGCCATCCTTCTTCTTTACAAATAGAACTGGAGCTCCCCAAGGTGATACACTGGGGCGAATCAATTTCTTGTCTAACAACTCTTGAAGTTGTCCTTTAAGCTCCTTAAGTTCGGCTGGAGCCATTCTATAGGGTGCCTTAGATATAGGCTCGGCTCCGGGAATCAAATTAATCTCGAATTCCACTTCTCTCGATGGCGGAACTCCCAGTAAATCGTCCAAAAATACGTCCTTGAACTCATTGATCACCGGAATTAGATCTATAGAGGGAACCTCCTGCTTCGCATCTATTGCATACACCATAAATCCCTCTGCTCCTTTCTGTAAGGCTTTAAAGGCCTTAATCGCCGTCAAGTATATCTTCTTTGGGGCTTTTGTTAACTTGACGTTTCCTTGAACCGTTATTTCATTCATCTCAGGGTCCTTAACGGTCACTCGCTTAAGTTTGTAGTCAATATTGGCATGATTCTTGGTCAGCCAATCCATGCCCAGTATAACGTCGAAATCCTTCGTCGGAATTGGAACTAGTGTCACTGAAAACAATTTTCCATCCAACTCCAACTCACAATCTTTGTACTGGTGGTGGGATACCAGCACTTGTTCGCCGGCTGCTTGCACTCTAAATGGGTTCTCAAGCCATTCGGGTAAACAGTCGAGTCCTTTGGCGAATCGCTTAGAGATGAAGGAGTGACTAGCTCCGCTATCAAACAATACGTTTGCAGGTACTTTATTAACTAGGATCACACCTAAACACAAAAGTGTAGCACATAAAGGTTTTCACATAAAACACATTTGATCATCAACTTAACAAGGCTAAAAAATTCAACTTAAGTAACTATTATTTAACCTTAGTCGTACCTGTCACCACGTTGGCGTCCTCCTGTACCTCAGCGTCCGTCATCGCGTGGACTCTTGCATTGGGCCTGCCTTTTTGCTGCTGGACCGACCCTGCTGCTGCTTGAGGCTTAGGGTTCCATTCAGGGCAATCCTTGATTCTATGGCTCCCCTTTCCACATTTGAAACACGCTCCGGTTATTTTCTAGCATTCACCCGCGTGTCTCCTCTGGTAGTGTGGGCATACTCCGGGTGCTTGACGATCAGGCCGGTTCTGTTGCGGTGCCCTCTGAACTGTCCCCGCCTGCCCCTTTCTAGGAATCTTGACCCAACGTCCGGGCCTACCACCACTTTGATCTTCCCTCGGCCTCTTGCTCGACTCCTCACGAGCCTCTCTCGGCTGTGACCTGCGCATGTCACTCTCCACGCAGTAACATGCATCCAACATTTCCTCAAAAGTCTTCAAACTAGACCCTGCTATGGCCGTCCGTATGCGAGGGTTCAATCCTTCCTCAAGCTTCAACATCTTCATCCGATTGTTTTCCAATACCATGGGCATGAATTTGCCCAAGGCCTGGAACCTATCTGCATAATCAGAGACAGACATCCTTCCTTGCTCAAACTTGTCAAACTGCCTCATCTTCTCCAAGATAGCAGTCTCAGGCACATAGTAGTCCTTGTAAGCCTGTACGAATTGCCTCCATAGAATAGGAGGAGTCATCTTTGGCAGAATGCCATTCCACCATGCATTGGCTCTGCCGATTAGTAACGGGTTGGCCACATCCACCTTAAGTTCTTCTGGCACTTGCACCAGTCTAAGGCATTTCTCGATCTCCTCCATCCAGAATCCTGCCACCTCAGGGTCAGTGGTCCCCTCAAAGGTTGGGACATGCATTTTGCGCATCTCCCCAATATAATATCTGATGCCTTGCTGGGGAGGTGGTGGAGGAGGTTGCTATGGTTGTTGCTGCTGCTGAGCAACCCCTTGAGCTATCACTGTGATAGCTTCTATCAATGCTTGCGGCACTGGGACTGGTGGTGGTGGTGGTGGTGGTGGTGGTGGAGGGTTCTCGTTCCCATTTCCACCGTTTCCTTGGTTGTCTCTTCTGGGAGGCATTTTCTGCAAAATCAACGCTTATTAGCATTCAGCAATTCCAAAAAGTAAGTACTGAAGACCCATATGCGTTGTACAAGGTAGAATTTGTACCCTAAATAAGGTAACATTTATTGATTAACTTTTATCGCGCTCGCACACACCCATCCCGATCAAACTTACATATATGATCACATACTTAGACCTAAAGATCAACTTAGGATGAAAATCATAACTTAAGACTCTACATGTCATAACCTAGGTCTCCGAGGTAGATCTGAAGCCTAGGCTCTGATACCACCTGTAGCGCCCCGACCCGGACAGCGGAATCCGAACCGGTGCACCCGTCGTAGCTTACTGAGAAGATTACAAGATATCTCATCTCTCGAATACACATCATCACTAACGTAAGAGAAATAAGTGCGGAAACATGTATCAAATGAATCTCAACCATCAAGTTCATACATCAAATGATAATAAAATCTCAAAGGGTAGTCGCAGTAATAACACACTAAATCCTCAAGTGCACGAAAGAACTGGAATAAATAACAACTGTCTCAACTAGCTCCCAAAATGTCTCTATGTATCCCATTCAGCCCACTCGCCATCGTCTTCTATGAATATCATATCGTAGCTAGGCTCATTTGTAATGACAAAGGTAGTGCCCTTAGCGAAAAACGCTAGCAAGTAACCCACTTATAAGACATACGGGATCAACACATGGCAAGACATGAGTAGTATATAATTCAAGGGAAATGGGGCACATGTCTTGTATACTTTCAAAAGCATAGATTTAACAGTACAGGAACATAAAACAGTAATTCATAACCACTAACAATTAACAATCATTCAAGTCGCGTAACAATTATCCCAACTGACTCACATGATGCATGACAAAATATGCACTACACTACACAGTCACAAATGCATGTGCAATTTCTTTTTAAAACAATGCAATGCATGTCACAATGTCCGGTCTCGTAACTTTATACCTTGTAACGCACCCCGGCTTATATTTCCATTCCGGTTAACGTTACAGATAACTTTATACCCTGTAATGCACCTCGGCTTATATTTCCATCCCGATTAATATTACAGACAACTTTATACCCTGTAACGCACCCCGGCTTATATTTCCATCCCGCTTAACGTTACAGACAACTTTATACCCTGTAATGCACCTCGGCTTATATTTCCATCCCGATTAACATTACAGACAACTTTATACCCTGTAACGCACCCCGGCTTATATTTCCATCCCGGTTAACGTTACAGACACTTTGTGCCCTGTAATGCACATCGGCTTATATTTCTATCCCGATTAACATTACAGGTCACCTTCGCAAATCTGTGCCGAAACACAGCTCTTTCAAAAAAATATGCAAATGCAAGTGCCATGATGCAAGACTCCTCATCTCATTCACATTCTTGTTCACATATTCAATTCATGTTCACATATTCAATTCACATTCAGTAACAATCAATCACACAAGACTCCCCTCACTGACACATCAATGCTTATGCTTCAAGCTAGGTCGTCAACACTTAAACTTGATTCTAAAATTCACAAACCAAAGTGAATTCTCCCACATTCCTCCATTGATCTTCATAAAACCTCATACGTTCAATTCCTAACCCTCTTAGATCATTCACGTTGAAATCAGATTCGAATACCCTTCAAATTCTCCAAACTTGATTCACTATCTTAAGTCATGTTCCCAAGACTTAGACTAACTTCAATCAGGTCCTAAGAAGTCTCTAAGGTCACCCAAAAAGTCCCTTAGCTTCCCTCTTTCTTCCCTTAATTCTTCTCAAAACTGATGGACATCATACCCTCACATCAATCGATCGATGTGACTTCATACCCTCACATCGATCGATCGATGTCCATCAGAGGACATCGATCTCTCAACCCTCTTCCACATCGATCGATCGATTTCCATCAGAGGACATCGATCTCTTGACTTTCTCTACATCGATTGATCGATGTCCATCAGAGGACATCGATCTCTCAACCTTCTTCCACATCGATCGATCGATGTCCATCAGAGGACATCGATCTCTCAACTCCTCTCCACATCGATCGATCGAAGTACTTCATCCCCTCACTTCGATCGATCGATGTCCACGATTTTAGGACAGAAACTTTGCGGTTTCTGCAAAAACTGCAGAACCCTAACTCCAATGGATCCCAAACTTCATCTCAATCAATCCAAGCCTAACCACTGCTATGATCTCATGCTTAAACTACAGATTGAACGCTCTATATACAACAAACAAAGATTCAAGCCTAGAACTCAATTATCCCAACCTTATCGATCCAAAGATTACACCTTTCACCCTCAAACCCCGCCTAACAATGAAATCACAGCAAGAAGGGATTCAAGGGGTAGGGATTTGCACGATTTCACGAAGCCAACAACAGCAAAACGATTTCCAACATATAACGGCCAAATCATCGACACCAAAACACATAAATCATATACAAGTAATCACGTAAAGAAACTACTACATGGTGATCCATTTCATATCAAAATAGGCCATTAACTTTTGCAAAAACGTAAGAACTTATAAGATGATTACTTGCCTTTGATTACTCGGAGAGGATTCGAAGAACGGAAGAATATTAGATGAATGATCTTGCAACTTTCTTCTCTAGGGCTGAGGGGAGATGGGAATCGCGCGTCGGTTTTCTCTGCGTAATGAGAAAACTGACGTTATGTCAGTTTTTGGAAGGGGAAATATTTGGAGTTTCTAAATTATATCCTATTTTCTTATTTATCTTAAAGGATAACTTCCTAATATTTAATTCAAAAATTAGTCCTAATTAATTCCAATATTTAAAGCTTCAATTAATTCACATTAATCCTATTACTTAATTCGTAATTCATTACTGTTGACCGTCATTAACCTCATTTAAATTCCTTCATTATCTTTTAATTATTCTACGGAGGGTGCAGGGCATAACATTAATATTGCCCTCACTTGTGGCGGAGGAATACCGTGGTTACATGGACTTTAGGAGACTCTCCCACTAGATAATAAGCGAAATCTATAAACTGTACATTAGGTCCTGTGTAAGAAGAATAATAGCTAGCGTTAAAAAAGGCCAATGTTGTAGAAAGCTGTAAAGCAAATAACAATCTAAAAACAATTATATCTTTATGCAGTGGCGCAGTTTTTGATCGAGCTAGTCTTGTTCGCGGTGGAGTTAACTCTGTCGAATATTTAGGCTCTCCAATGCAGGTCAGCAGCATTCCATTTTGTGAGGTCCTCAGAAAACAATAAATCAGAAAATGGTGAAATATGAATTCAAAGGATATAAGACCACTATTGGAGGACGTACCCATGTTGCCTGTATTCATCAAGAATACAAGCAACTTCCAAAGTAGTTCGCTGTGTAGGAGTTGGATAATGGCGCCAGTTAACCTCGCAAGAATATTAAAGACCGCTTTATCTGTGGCAGAGAAGTAAATATAATCGAAATAGAAGTCATAGAAAGAAAACGTACCGACGTTGCCTATGCCAACGAATGATATTGGCAACAATATCGCAAGAAAGCCAACCCAATGGGAGACATCAATTAAAGACGTAAATGTGGTAGCGAAACATCCAATAGAATTGCTCCTCGAACTTCGCATGGTAAGTCTGTGATCAAGTTAAATGTAAGTGCACCAGATGCATGTAGACCATAGCGTGCCAAGGTATGTGCTGATGTATTCGATTCACGGGGACAATGTTGTAGCGTGGATGCGTTAATGAAAAGGAAGCTAGTAGTTCGACGCAGATCTCTCAAAAAAGTGCCAGTGTAGCGTTCAGTGCGTGACATGAGTGTCAAAAGCATACGGCAGTCAGTCTCCACAATCAGTCTATCATAGTCACGCATGTAATACAAGAGGCTATAAGTCAATGCCATTAGTTCTGCACGCAATGGTGTGGTAGACGGAAGTGAAAAAGCAATGCCCGATATAAATTCTCCCAAATCATTACGAAGTATGGCACCCGCCGCAGCGCCTAACCTTCCCAATATAGCATCTACATTAAGTTTAAACCGACCAGTGGGGGGCAATTCCCAATGTACTATGCGATGCCTACGCTGAAGCAGTGGAGGTGAGAATCTGAGATTTACCAGTTGAGACAACGTCTTGGAAAATGTTCGCCCTTTTGTGGACATACACCATGTATATATTTGTTCTCGAGCGCGCTCAAACTAATGTCTTACGAGAATGAATTTTCGCCAAAGCGTATAGAGTTATATTCCTTCCAAATGACCCAGATTACAAGAGTTGGGACGGTGGCTCGTAGCTGGCCAATCATAGTTGTAGTCGAAGATGTGCGCCACCACCTCAAGAGATATGCTTGGATTGTGGATCGCCGAGCAAAAGGCCCCGCTAATAGAATAGACATTTCTTGCCAGAGCGAAAGAATATTCGGACAGTTGAGGAAAATGTGGTCTTGGTTGTCCGAATGAGTCTTGCGAAAGACACATTGCGATGGGTAGATAAGTTGCCATGCGCGCAAATTATCTACCAGAGGTAATGAATGCATCCAAAGTTTCCATAAGAAAGCTTTTGCCCCAGAAGGCAATGTCGGCCACCAAATATACTTGTGGCAAGCAAAAGTGTTCAAATGGACACATAATTGGTTATAGGCCGACCGTAGTGAAAATTGGCCCTCCGAGTTGGCGGTCTAGGAAACGCCTTCAGGTGTATATGTAACCTGCTGATCCATGTATGAGTGTAATCTACAAATACGCTTCCATGCTGCCCAAAGATTGTTGTGTTAATTAAGTAAATTAACACAACTTCAGCAATTAGGTGAAAATATTTTATTTTTAGCATTTTATATTTTCTATAATTTAATTATAATTTTCTAGAATTTATTTATATATTTCTAGAATTTTAAACTAATTTTAAATAGTTATTAATTATTTATTCATTTTTTAGAAATTAAATTTAAAAAAAAAATTTCTCTGTTATTTGGGCCCTGCCCGCAGCAGCAGCCAGGCACACGCAGCCCGCTGCCATCCTTTTTTTTAATTCTTTAAATTCTAATTTTCTTTAGAAATTCATAACTTTTTCGTTTTAACTCCGATTGACCTCAAACCAGTTGCATTTGACTCATTATAACGAGACGCACCCAATGGCACTTGACACATCAGCACGTGTCCAGAACGCGCCGTCGGAGGCGCGCGTGGGGCCCACGCTCCACCCCTGAAACGCGTGCATGTTGCGCACACGCCGCCATCCAGACCCCGTTTTTGATTTCCAGTTCAATTTTGACCTAATTTCCGGGCTACGTGACCTATTTCTAAGGTTATTCATGCAATTTTTCTCCTAATCGCATAAAGATTCAACCTTTTAAATTTATTTCACCACGTACCATCAACATCTTCGCACACATACACATACTCGATCATAGAAACATCAAAGAGCATGCATTTATGTATAAAAGCAAAAATGAAAATAAAACAAAAAAATAAAAATCATCGTAAGTATGATTCACACACGAGATGCAGGCAATCCGAGAAGAGGGGAAGGTAACTTTCCTTTTGCGGACGAATTTCCTACGCAACTTTTTTTTCTCTATCCAAGGGGTGGCTGCCGGAACTTGTTTTGGTGGTATGGTGGCTGGCAGAAGACTCAAAGGGTGAGGAGTAATGCAAGGCTGCCTATTGGTCTTTTTTTCTTTTGTTTTCTTGAAGGCTGCTGCCATTGGATTTCAATTTGTGGATAAAATTTCAGCTAGCCGAATTGCTTCTGCAAGCAAAAAGGAGGTGGTCGGCTGGTTGGTTGGGGATGGTGGGTTTAGATTTTAGGGTTTATATAAATATATATAGATAGGTTTAGATAATTCATGGGAAATTATTTGTAAAGTAAATCCTTTATATTTAATTTTATCACCTAGGTTTTATCTCAATCCAATATTTCCTATTCCTACTCTAATACCATATAATAAGTTTATCCTATTTTTGTATTTTCCTTTTTTTTCTTATTGCTTATATTTTATAACCTTTTATTTTCCTTTATTCTTTATTACTTATTTTATACTTCACTTTTTTTCTTATGTCCCCAGGTCACGGGACATAACACCTCCCATCCGAATAGGATCCTAAAGTCACTGCAATTGAAGAAAGTAAGGAAACCAAGTCAATAAAATGGAGGAATTGATCGGATCACTAAAGGTATATGAAAACAAACTCACTCTAAGGCAATCGGAATCAACTTCAAAATAAGGTAAGACTATAGCATTTATATCAAATGAATATGTCTATACTTCTTCTGATCATGTAGACGATAGTGACGCAGATTCGGATAACGAGGACCTATTATTATTGGCTAAAGGCTTAAGAAATTTTGAGAATGTCCTTTAAAAACAAATCTAAGGCTACTTCAACTAAGAAAAATAAAAATAAGAATAAGGATAAAGATATCAAATGCTATGACTGTAGAAGACTTAGACATATATCCTATGACTGCCCGAACAAGACTAATATCGTCAACCTATTTTGATAATACTAAATTCAATATCTTAACTATAGACTATGAATTCCATTGTATCATATCTTTCACTAAACTCTACTTATCATAATTATAAATCGTTACTTAGTTTTTATCATTCTACTATACTTATTACACTTATCACTAACAATCAATATCTCTAATAGAACTAATATTTTCGGCTTACGTGATACTCTAAAATTCAACATCTTAATTATAACTATAACCCATTTGTACAATTTTTTTTGTTGCTAAACTCTACAGATCGTAACGCTAATAAATCATTCTTTTTTAAAAAAATTTCGTTTTACTATAATCATTTCTTAAGAACTACGATTCCAACTTAGACCTAGTCACGTTTCGACATTATTGTCAAAATAGAGATGTGAACCTGCTTTATTTGTTATAATGATACCGGGTTTGCAGGGGTCAGATCTAAGGAATTACACAATTGGTTATAATCAGCATTAAGGTAAGGCAAATAATCCAGAGTCATAAGGAGAGCCCTAGGCATATGTGGGCATATACCTTACCCGATCATCACTTAAGTCTAATGTCATGAATTATTTCTAGAATCAATACTTGGTATCATCGTTTCTTACATCTAAAATCATTACTTATTATAAGTTTAATGCCTAGAATTTAATCACAGCTTATGACTGAGATCAGTGCTTTTGTTTAAATCATCACCTATGTTCAGATCATCACTTTTGTCTAAGATTGTGACTTAGGGGCAAAATCGTAACTTAATCTCTAAGATCATAGCTTAAATCTATGTTCCGCCGTAGATCTGGAGCCATGCTCAAAAGATCGCTCTATCGGCATGTATTAACTCTTGAACTCATCCCGATATTGAGTCCAAATGTTCAGCGGTGTTAGCTGATTCAACACAAACTGCTGCTTTGCTAGGATGTTGGTCACGATGACCATGACATCTGCAAGTGCTTGGAGATAATTCCCTTATTATAGTGGTTTTCACCACTATATCCTATATTACCGGCTTGTTCACATCTTGTCGGCATTTTTTCCTGGGATTGAGAACATTTGAAAATATATTTATTTAAATACAGACTAAGATAATGGGTATTCTTGGAATTTCTCATCACTTAGGGGTTACATGCAGAGGTTCAGGGGTAAAACGGTAAATAAATAAGAGAAAGCGAAAGAACGCTCACACTCCCCTTAACCCAATCATAACTTAAGTTTAAGATCATCTCTTAAGTCTACTTTATTTATTAGGGGTAAAATCATCATTTTCGAAAAAGATCATAGCTTATGTCTAAGTGATCTAGTTAATCCTGCGTTTCCGAGGCGGGTCTGGAGCCTTGGCTCTGATACCACCTGTAGCGCCCCGCTCCCACAGACTAACATCGGGAACAGTGCACCCGCCGTATCTCGCTAAGGAGAATACAAGGCGTCGTTCAAACTTCTTACACGTCAGAAATAACGTAGAATTTTTTTCTGCGGAAACGATAATTGAAAGTCAAATTCAATTCATAAATAATTCCAAAATATAAATAAATCAGAGTTTAGGGCTGACGAATCCCAATACGTTAAATGAAAATCTAAAAGTCTAATAAAACTGAATAAATGTGAAAACTATCGAGTATTCCCCAAAGCAATATCTCCAGCTCACTTGCACCAGCTTGCACAGTCAGACTTGTCTTCTACGAAAGTGTACTCGTACTCGGGCTCACCTGTGGGAGGATAAGTGGGGGGTGAGTGATTTGGAAAAATCACCCGTAGGTTACCCGTCTAATCCCAGAAAGGAACCATACTTACAAAATACATAAGCACGTAGGAAAAATAACAACAAACATATAAAGAAATAAAGAACAGTAATAACCGAAACATAAAATAAATATCTACATGTCCAATCGAATGCAATGTGCAACTTCATGATGCATGTTCCTTCTTCCTATCGTGTCACACGCAACAACATCACTATCCCACACAATATGTTCTTTCCTTTTTCCATGATATGCTATGCATGACTCGGGTCCTACTCTTCGCTCCGTAACATGGAGTCAGCGCACATCGCTCCGTAATGTGGAGTCAGCGGACAACGCTCTGTAACGTGGAGTCAGCGGACATCGCTCCGTAACGTGGAGTCAGCGGACAACGCTTCGTAACGTGGAGTCCGCGGACAACGCTCCCTAACGTGGAGTCAGCGGACATCGCTCCATAACGTAGAGTCAGCGGACAACGCTCCGTAACGTGGAGTCAGCGGACAACGCTCCGTAACGTGGAGTCACCGGACAACGCTCCGTAACGTGGAGTCAGGGACCGGAAGGGATGCAATGCAATGAACATGCCATGAATGCTCCACACACATAATCTATAATCTGGCGCATCCACGCTCCTATATACGCCCGCGCCCATACACATGCATATATACTTACATGTATACCCCCGTTTTATTACAGTGTATTCGTACTCATATATATACCCGCGCCCATACACGTGCATATATACTTGTAGGGATACCCCCATTTTATTACTATTATTTTTTATTATTTTTTTTATTTATTTAAATATATTTTTCTTATCTTTTTTCTGTATTTATTTACTATTTCTTTATTTTTTCCTCATCCAATTCCATCACGTTAGTTATTGGGAATATCATGAAAATATTATTAGCCACCACGTATCTCTTACCTAGCTACTATTAATTTTTCTGTGACTTTATACTATTTCATCCTATTTATTTCGTATTTATTACCTAATTATTTTAATTAAGTAAATTAACACAACTTCAGCAATTATGTGAAAATATTTTATTTTTAGCATTTTATATTTTCTATAATTTAATTATAATTTTCTAGAATTTATTTATATATTTCTGGAATTTTAAACTAATTTTAAATAGTTATTAATTATTTATTCATTTTTTAGAAATTAAATTTTAAAATTTTTTTTCTCTGTTATTTGGGCCCCGCCCGCAGCAGCAGCCGGGCACACGCGGCCTGCTGCCATCCTTTTTTTTAATTCTTTAAATTCTAATTTTCTTTAGAAATTCATAACTTTTTCGTTTTAACTCCGATTGACCTCAAACCAGTTGCATTTGACTCATTATAACGAGACGCACCCAATGGCACTTGACACATCAGCGCGTGTCCGGAACGCGCCGTTGGAGGCGCGCGTGGGGCCCACGCGCCACCCCTGAAACGCGCGCATGTTGCGCACACGGCGCCATCCAGACCCCGTTTTTGATTTCCAGTTCAATTTTGACCTAATTTCCGGGCTACGTGACCTATTTCTAAGGTTATTCATGCAATTTTTCTCCTAATCGCATAAAGATTCAACCTTTTAAATTTATTTCACCACGTACCATCAACATCTTCGCACACATACACGTACTCGATCATAGAAACATCAAAGAGCATGCATTTATGTATAAAAGCAAAAATGAAAATAAAACAAAAAAATAAAAATCATCGCAAGTATGATTCACACACGAGGTGCGGGCAATCCGAGAAGAGGGGAAGGTAACCTTCCTTTTGCGGACGAATTTCCTACGCAACTTTTTTTTTTCTCTATCCAAGGGGTGGCTGCCGGAACTTGTTTTGGTGGTATGGTGGCTGGCAGAAGACTCAAAGGGTGAGGAGTAATGCAAGGTTGCCTATTGTTTTTTTTCTTTTGTTTTCTTGAAGGCTACTGCCATTGGATTTCAATTTGTGGACAAAATTTCAGCTGGCCGAATTGCTTCTGCAAGCAAAAAGGAGGTGGTCGGCTGGTTGGTTGGGGATGGTGGGTTTAGATTTTAGGGTTTATATAAATATATATAGATAGGTTTAGATAATTCATGGGAAATTATTTGTAAAGTAAATCCTTTATATTTAATTTTATCACCTAGGTTTCATCTCAATCCAATATTTCCTATTCCTACTTAAATACCATATAATAAGTTTATCCTATTTTAGTATTTTCCTTTTTTTTCTTATTACTTATATTTTATAACCTTTTATTTTCCTTTATTCTTTATTACTTATTTTATATTTCACTTTTTTTCTTATGTCCCCAGGTCACGGGACATAACACCTCCCATCCGAATAGGATCCTAAAGTCACTGCAATTGAAGAAAGTAAGGAAACCAAGTCAATAAAATGGAGGAATTGATCGGATCACTAAAGGTATATGAAAACAAACTCACTCTAAGGAAATCGGAATCAACTTCAAAATAAGGTAAGACTATAGCATTTATATCAAATGAATATGTCTATACTTCTTCTGATCATGTAGACGATAGTGACACAGATTCGGATAACGAGGACCTAATATTATTGGCTAAAGGCTTAAGAAATTTTGAGAATGTCCTTTAAAAACAAATCTAAGGCTACTTCAACTAAGAAAAATAAAAATAAGAATAAGGATAAAGATATCAAATGCTATGACTGTAGAAGACTTAGACATATATCCTATGACTGCCCGAACAAGGACAAACCAATGAACAAAAATCTTGACAAAGATTGGACAAAAACTAGACCCGTCTCAAAACCTAAGTAAAAGAATACAAGAAGAGTTCTCAAAGCCTCCACATGGAGTGACTCATCCGATTCTGAGAATGAAGAAACGGAAGAGGAAACGGCTCAAGTATGCTTTGCATCCAAAGCATCTAGTGAGGTACATTCTGACGCTGATTCTGATTCTCAACCTTCTTATGATGATTTGTTTAGTCAATATCTTGAGTTTCATAAATTCACTAAGACTCTTGCAAAAGAAAAGAACCGTTTAATTGAAGACAAGAAATTGTTAGAATCTTCTAACACAAATCTTGTATCTCAATTAAATTATTCAAAAGAAGAGTCATCCTGCATGATTAATGCATTAAAGTCTGAAATTTCATCATTGACATCTGAGAATAATGAAATGAAAGTCAAGATTTCAAATTTGAAATCAAGAAGCGCAGACCTAGAAAAGATGGTAAAACAATTCGATACAGGAGCTTGCACGTTAGATCGTCTTATTTCTTCTCAAAAGCATGAAAACGACAAAACCGGATTAGCGTATATTGAAGATAATAAGTCACAAAACAAGTCTACAAACTTTGTTCTATCTTCATCTAAGCAACCGCATGCATTTAAGACGATTATACAGTCTAAGAAGACAACTAGCATGGCACCTGTTATATCCCATCGCACTCTTTCTTTTTCATCACATGCAAAGTATAATCATGTACCATATAGATATGAAAGAAAGTCATTGATGCATATGCAACTGTCATATCACACTAATGCATCTAGATCACGAACTATTCATACAAACCGAAATGCATATCAAAACCGAAAATCACATTATGCCCACAATGATGATTTCGGCCATAGGCCAAATAGAAATGCTACTAACGTATATTATATTGCTTCTTCATCTTTCTTCTCACCTTTTGTAAGACCAAGAAAGGTCATACAAGTGTGGGTACCAAAAGGTACTCTTGCAAAGGGTTGAACGACTAACCCTTAAGGACCCAAAATAAAGGGTATCTAAATAATTGTTACACATTGCAGGGGTCACATAAATCGAAAGATACATTGAATAAGTGGTTCCTTGACAGTGGTTGCTCGAGACATTTGATTAGAGACCTGAGCTTGTTCTTAAAATTTAAGAAGGTTATGAAAGGTGGATCGGTAACCTTTAGAGATAACAACAAAGGAAGGATCATTGGAAAAGGAACAATCAGAAATCCAAGCACCCTTCAGATCTCAAAGGTATTCCTGGTAAGTAACTTATCCTACAATTTTTTTAGAATTTCACAATTCCATGATAGTGGTTTTGATGTATGTTTTTCTCATCCATATTGCAACATTGTTAATAAAAATGGAGAAACAATATTAAATGGGAAAGGAGAAGGAAATATATTTACATTATCTATGGATGATATGTTAGATGCTAGTGTTTATGTCAAATGAACCAAATGTGAATTTATGGTATAGACGTTTAGGACACATTGGCATCTCAACTCTTGAAAAACTTCAATGTAAGAATCTAGTACGAAGAATGCCTAAACTTTATTTGTACAACTTTAAGTTGTGTGCATCTTGTATTAAAGGTAAACAAACACGTGAATCACTTAAGTCTAAGAATGGGATTAGCACGTCTAGAGTCTCAGAATTATTATATATTGATTTGTTTGGTCCTAGTCGTACTAAAAGCCTTAGTGGGCGACACTATGCATGCGTTATCGTTGATGATTTTTCTCGCTATACATGGACTTTATTTCTTGCAAATAAAGATGATAGTGCCATTGAGATTGCTAAATTAAAAAAACTTGAAAATGAATATGGTGTAAATATGAAAAAGATTATGATCGATAAAGGCGACATGTTGTACCTCAACAGGGAACCACCATGTACTTACAGCCTACTCAAGAGAGAGTTTATGAGAAATTGTTCCTGTAAACACAATTTATTTAGTTGATGATCATTTCATTTTATTAAATTATGTTACGGAAAGTATTATACTAGAATATCAAGAGCGAATACTGAACCATGAGAAGGGACCTAATTCCCTCTCAAGGGCTTGTAAGATTTCGGCCCTTAGCCCAAAAAGGGGCTCAAAAAATTTTTCCTAATTAACTATTTTAAAAGGAAGAAAAATAAATAAATAAAAAGAAATAATTAACTTGATTAAGGCATGTTGGGGTCATTAAAGACCCTAACCGCCGGATGTGAAGGGGATAGCCAACCAAGGGAGAGACTTTTACTACACCATGGTTAAGTAACCATAATTAAATAAAAGTAACCAAGGTTAGTTCCAAAAGTAATCATGATTAGATTAAAGTAACTAAGGTTAATGATAAAGTAACCTTGGTTTACTAAAGTAACCAAGGTTACTCCCCTCAACCTTACCATGGTAACCTTAACCCTCTTACACCCCTCCCCCAACGGCTAAAACATAGCCAAGAGAAAGAATTCCCTCCAGAAAAACCACACTTGAGAATTCTCTAAACATTTCTAAACACTCAAAAGACTTCTAATGCAAGAGGAGTTTATTCTCTTCCTTTCTCTCCAAACCACACGGCCAAAGGAGCAACCAAGAAGGTCTAGGTTCTTCCAAGACTAAGGGGTATTAGGTAAGCATTTCTAACCTTCTTGAGAAGATATTTACATTTTCATAAGAGGAAACTTATGGTGCTATTTTCTTGCTCATAACCGTGACCTTCAAGGTCACTAGGCTTAACAAGTCTCAAACTTTTGTGGATACTAGTTTTGAGAAGCTTGCATACCACTCAAGCTCCATTTTCGTAAGTCCATCTAGCCCTTACTAAGTGTATATTTTAATTAAGGATGTAAACTAACCATTTACCTCTTTTCCTTTCCACCACCGTGGGATACATGCATAAAAGAGGAGAAAGGTTTCAACTTTCCATACATCTTTCAAGAGGAGTAAGTTGAAAATGCACGTACACTATACTTTTTGTGGCTTGAATGTGAAAGTGCTTGCATGAATGACTAGATAACCTTAAGATTCAAATTTAGATGTGAAATGCTAAGTCTTAAAGGCATGAAGCTTTCGGCCTAGGGGTTAAATGGCGTGTATGTGTGAGTTTTTTCTTAAAGGTGGATTCTTTATTGGTTTTAAGCAATATTATGTGATAATCCAAGATGAACATGCTAAAGATCGCTTCTTTTCCATGGATAGGGCATACGGTGGAGAGGGCTAAAGAAATAGGGGTAGTTTTTGCATGAAGTGATAAGTTATGGGGTCTAGTGGGAACAAGATTTATGCTTTTGTGCATTAATCTTAATATTCTCTTTGTGGAGTTGTGATTTTGCCTTGCATGTGCATAAAAAGGGCTGTTTGGGGGCTAGGGTGCGTGTGCACCAAATTTTGCTAACGTGATTTAGTAGAAATGTAGTGTGCTTGGCCTAAAGGATAATGTATGTGGTGTACAAACTGTTTTGTAGAGACTTGGATATGATTTTTTAATTTCCCATGAAAAAGGTGAGTTGAGGCTTAATGAAGTGTTTACATCAAACAATGCAAGTTGGGGCCATATAGGAATGAAATATGACCAAATCTGAAATTTACTGGAGCAGGGCAGATTTTAGGCCGTTTTATGAGACCTGAAAAGAGACCTTAGGGGTATTCAATTTAGTTGATTTTTGGTATGACACTAGCCTTATGTGTATATTAGATCTGAGATTTGGAATTTCGTTAAAAAGAGTTACGGATTATTTTTAGTGAAATATTTACTAAAACTGGTCATGCTGGAAATTTTACTGGCTTGACAGATTTTATGTGACATAATGAATAACCAGGAAATGGACCTTAGGAACATGAAATTGGGCTAATTTTTGGTAGGATACTAACCCTAGGTGTTTACTAAGCTTGAGAGCTGGAATTTCTGAAAAAGGATTTACGGTGTGGTCACACTTAAATTTGTAGTAAAATCGGTCAATCCAGAAATCAGCATGTAACGGTTCTAGGAAAAAGAATAAATGATACCTCTAACGATATTATAAAGCCGTTTATTTACCAATTACTTAAGACATAAGGGAACCCTTCTATGGAAGCCACTTATTTTAGAATGACTAACTGAAGGGTAAACACCATAAATAAGTGGGCGTCACTAATCTGAGATTTTGGGCAGAATTGAGGAACTTATTATAAGGCCTTATTTGAATTGACTTAGGCTAGTTATACGACTTGGGCTTACAATCACCAATTAATGGAATGTTTATAATAAGTTTCCAAAGCTGGCCCAAATTAAAAGAGGTGTAATGGGCTTATATGAAAGACCAAAGAAAGGGGCGCTGAATTGCCGAAATTCAGCAGCCTTGTTTCGTGATTAATTAAACTAAGCGTCTTACGCATTTTTGTATCGTCACGAGAATTTTATTATAAACAAATAGGGCATTTTTATGCATACGCATGACAAGCATTCTTGTTAGTGAGCCTAACCATAAGGGATTAAGGCCGTGTATATGGATTAATAAGGCTGAAATTTTTCAGCATAAAGAATGAGTTGTACGAACGTGTATATGTAACGCATTATGTCATGGTTTGCATAATACATGTCATGCATTGCATCATCGTCATATACATGATCTATGACATTGATTTTATGTGAAAGAAAGACGAAAAGTGTTTTTAAAGAAAAGATTCTGTTTTAAAAAGAACGCTTCCCACTGGTACCGTGTGTGTATGTTCCTGGCTAGTAAGGACCCGTCCAGATCCGGGGTTAATTGATCTGATGATATGGACCGTTCAGGCCCGGAGAGAATGGACCTGATATGGACCGTTCGTGAAGCACCCTGCTCCCGAACCCTAGCATCGGGAACAGTGCGTCAGCCGTATCTCAATAAGGAGAATACAAAGCGTCGAATCAATTTCCAACATGTCCGAAAAGACGTAGAAATTTTTCACGCGGAAATGAAATACAATAACGTAAAGTTCTCTGATTAAAGAAAATCCTTAATACAATAATGTACCGACTTCTGAAAAGAGTACTAGCATCTACTATCTATCATTTAATGCAAGGTAGTGTCTAATATAATTCCAATAAAATAACCACAGACAGCCGCAAGGTCTCTTCGTACCCTAGGTGCGACCATCAGTCTGCCCATACCAATGTGTCAGTCACATCCTCAGCAAAGATATAGTCGTACGCTTCTTCGTTCTCATCTGGTGGGGGGGAAGTAGGGGTGAGTGACGGGAAATCACCCAGTAGGCACCTGCCTCCAACTAGTACAAGACTAGCACACTAAAATGATATAACACATAACACATAAAACATGATATCACATAAGCATATGAAAGAATGCGGAAAGTAATTCACTCCAGATAAAGTATGCGCAACATCGTGATGCATGTCCTACTATGCATGTCACACGCAACAAAGTCATGTCACACAGAATGCCGATATCTCCACCGTGCAATGCATGAACCCGGGTCCTACTGAGTGGCTGCAGGTCATACACCCCACAGTCACCATACTAAGTGTGCGTGGCCGCGCCACCGCACACCATCCTGAGTGTCATGGCCCCACCACTGTACACCATCCTGAGCGCCCGTGACCCGTACGTTACGACCCGCCATCAATGCAATGCATGTGCCATGAATGCAAAAACACAATCGCCTGAGGCCCCTGGCCCATACTCACCATCCTCCGGCACTCAAATCTAGGTTCAGTATTACTCGAATGCTAACTCAACATTTTCCGGCATCAAATCAACTTTTCCACGGCTTGTATACATTTATCGTGCATTTTCTATATTTTTCCTCATTTCCCCCTTATTTATATCTATTTATTACCTAATTATCCAATTTAAATAAATTATCATAATTTCTGAAATTTAATGGAAATAACTTTATTTTAGCATTTTATAATTTTTGGAATTTATTTATAATTTTCTGATATTTATTTATAATTTTCTTATAATTATTACCATTTAAAATTAATTAAAACTCAATTACTAAAATTTCAGAAATTCCAGAAATTAAAATTAATATTTAAATAGAGATTGGGCTGGCCCCTTTTTGCCAGCCCTGGTCCGCAGTTAATCTGGGTCCGGCCCGCAATCCCCTCTCTTTTTTTTTATCTCGTTATTGGGCAGGCTGGCAGCTGGTCCGGTCCGTTAGCCATTCGGCCCGGATCCGCTAAGCTCAGCCTGCCCTTTTATTGTTTTTTTATACATCTAACAGAACTGAGCCAGGACTGCTGAAATGCAGCCGGCCCGTTAAGGCTGGCCTGGCCAGAAATCAGAGCCTTCGGCCCTGTAGCTAATTTATTTTTTTGTGTGTTTAAAACGCAGTTTCAGCGCCTGCGATGTCAGTGGCGCGTGCAGCCACGCGCGGCCGCTTCCGGCAGCGCATGCGGCGCACCGGCGGTCTTCGGCGACCGTTTTTCGACCTCGACTTATATTTTCGCTTATTTCCAGTCTATGGGAACCTATTCTAAGGCCAAATCAACAACTTAAAACCCTAAACTGTATTATTTTGATTATTAAATTTTCCTCCAAAATCAAAACCAAAGCACGCAATATCATCAAACGCATTCCACAGACTGCAACTTTCATGCTTCTCACGGATTAACATCATGCCATGAAATTCAACAATTAAAACAACAAAAAAACACATAAAATACCACTAGAGCATGCTTGAATTTGCACCAAATGGAGGGGGAAAAGGAAACCTACATGTTTATAGACAACAACACGATTGAGTCGGGAATCGTTTTGCGCGCTTCTCCTTCTTTCTTCTTCTTTCTTCTTCTCTCTTCTCTCTCCTTCCTTCACTTTCTCTGATCGCTGCCCCTCTCCTCACGTTATTCCCCTTTTCTTTTTTTTTCTTGTGTTGCTCTCATTTGGTCTCCTCCCTTAATATCTGGTTGTTACGAAATTTAAGGGGGCAGTTAGCCCCCACAACGCATCTTTTCTTTTTCTTTTTTTTATTAATTTACCCATTATCCCCTCCCCTTTATTTACCATATCATTCAATGTTTATGTATTTTTTTTCACCCCTTATCCCACGACACCTTTTTTTTCCTTTGAAATATTTTATTTATTAATATTATTTATTTTTCTTTTATATCCTTGTCTCATTATTATTCTTATATATTATTATTATTAGCATTACTACTTTTTTTTTTCCATTTCTTTTCTTACCGTATACATACCTAACAACTTCATATAATTATACCATTACTTTGACATGATCGACACGATACCGTTAATTTAATTTATTTTTTTGAAAGGGTCGTTACACCCAACGGCTACCTTTTTTTCTTTTTTTTTCTTTTAATTAACGCATGACAATTAGTCCAAAAATTCCGGGTTATAACAGTTCGGGCCCAGAGAGAATAGACCTGGTAAGTGATGATGTTACCGTTCTAAATCCGGGAATAATATATTCGAAGGGGAGACGTGTGTAGCGCCCCGGCCCGATACAGTCATCGGAACCAGTGCACCCGCCGTAGCCTACTATGAGAACTACGAAGTGTCAAGCAGATCAAGCGTACGTCCTTCATAATGTAAGATAAAAACCAGCGGAAACGTTATAAAATTTAGACCTTCATCATCATTAATACAACCAGAAAGTACAGCGGAACTAAAAGGGTGTTTGTCCTTCTCGCCAACATAAGTTTTAGATCAATATAACAACAGCAGAGTTTTCCAAACTGAAATAAAGTAATCCAGCATCTATCTATTCCCCATGATCATCATCCCATTGAGCCCACTCGCCGTCATCTTCAATAAATAACAACTCATATTCAGGCTCACCTGAAAAGGAACAGAGTAATTGTTCTTAGCGAAATTATCGCCAGCAAGTAATCCGTCTATACACCCTACGGAATCACACACGTCGAGTCACCAGTGTATAGAACATTACCCAAAAATAAGGTGTTCGGGTTAGCAAATAACATTTTAATAAGAATTCCGCAAACAGATAAAGCACATATATGTACACAGATACGAGAACCAACATGTATTAAAGCAACGTACCACATAAGCAAGTCATAGAATAACCACGTATCTTGCATGTCAAGTCTTATGCTTCGTGTATCATGATGCATGTACATTCTTTAAAATCACACACAACACCCATGCATATGTCTTCTTTCATAAACATGTCATGCATGTCATTTCACAAAACATTTCATCACTTTACATATCATATTCTTCGCGTAGCAGAACTTTATACCCTGTGGGTGATCAGTCCACAGCAAACATAACTTTATACCCCGTGCTGAAAGGTCCACGGCCCCATAACATATAACTTTATACCCCGTGCTGAAAGGTCCACGGCCCCATTACATATATCATATATCCGTGCTGAAAAGGTCCACGGCCCCATTACATATATCATATATCCGTGCCGAAAGGTCCACGGCCCCATTACATATATCATATATCCGTGCTGAAAGGTCCACGGCCCCATAAAATAACTTTATTTTCCGTGCTGATAGGTCCACGGCCCCATAAAATAACTTTATTTTCCGTGCTGATAGGTCCACGGCCCCATAAAATACTTTATACCCTGCTGTTGATTCACAGATCACGCTTTTATACCCTGCTTTCGCAGGCGTGACTTTTATACCCTGCGATCAACCAGCAGCCATCTTGTCTTTCGAAAACTTCAAACTTTTCTTGTAAACACATGTTCTTTCGCAAAGCAATTCTCAAATCAAATGCAAGTGCCCATGTCATGATGCAGAATGCTCATGTAACATCATATCAAACGTATAAACATGCACACACACTTTACATATCAAGTACAAAGTCATGAACCCCTATCACATTCTGCTCGTATCATTTCATGTCCCTTCGTATTACGAAATCATCTCGAGTTCACACTTAACCTTGCTCGTTCATACTTCCTCAAACACACCATTTTCGTACCATTTTGTGCTCTTTCATATTGCTAACTCACTTTGGATTCATACTTAACTTTACTCATTCACACTTAATGTTTACTACTCAAATACACCTCATTCACACCACTTCATGCCCTTTCATATCACGAACCCTCTTCGATTTCATACTTAA
The DNA here is from genome assembly GCA_036186865.1 of Eustoma russellianum. NCBI lineage: Eukaryota > Viridiplantae > Streptophyta > Magnoliopsida > Gentianales > Gentianaceae > Eustoma > Eustoma russellianum. The sequence goes on from AP025068.1 coordinate 22,031,561, forward strand.
CCCTACTCATTCACACTTAATGTTTACAACTCTAGCACACTTTCAAACACTTTGTAATTCATGAACAATGGAAGATAATAAAGGTATCCCACACACTCATCTTACATATCAAGTATACGGTCTTGCACCTCAAACACTCCCTGTTTGTATCTTCCCAAGTCCGTTCGTCTCACTAATTCACTTGGAATTCAATCTTATTCTTACTTAGTCAACCTTACCATCTATTCCTCAATTACACCTCAAATACCCTTGCATTTTATGTTCAAAGGAAGTGTATAAGGTTACTACACATACATAGGGCGCCTAAAGGGTCAAAAAGACTTCCAGTACAGTAGGAACGCTACATGAAGCGCCTATAGTGACTTAAAGCGCCTATACTAGGCGTTCGAAGTGTTCGGGGATGTTCCGTAGACATTGAACGCCTACATGAAGCACCTAATGTGACATAGAGCGCTTTATGTAGGTGTCCGAAGTGTTCGGGGATGTTTCAGGATGCATTGAACGCTACATTAGGCGCCTAATGTGACATAGAGCGCCTAATGTAGGCGTTCGAAGTGTTCTGACGGTTCTAAATTGCAGTTTTTCTGTACGGGAAAGCTTCAGGACACATTGAACGCTACATTAGGCGCCTAATGTGACATAGAGCGCCTAATGTAGGCGTTCGAAGTGTTCTGACGATGCCAACCTGCAGTTTTTCTGCAGTAACTTCCTCTCCAACACCCTCCTTCTTCAACCCTTTCATTTTCAACACTTAAAGATCCATCTTAACATCTAGATTCATCTTACTTAACACACATCTAAACATGAATTGATGCCTAGCCATGCCTAACAATATCCACTCTAGCCTTCAATCATTCACAACCTTCAAAAGATCTCATCAACTTTCCCAACACAACAAGACTACAGCAATGTCATCACTCATCTCTCAATTTCCTGCACTTACTCTCAACATCTAAGTGTAGACAATCAACATAAGAGTAGCGCAAGACAATAAGCACGTCAAAATATACACTTTTATGGGCATGCTTGACAACAATAAAGCACCACACAACTATTTTCAGAAATATGGCCCAAAGAACAAGACTTTACACAATTAGCAACAAGACTTACATATAACAAAGCATTTAAGATAGACAAGACAAGAATACTAATGTGTGATTCATGTTTTCTCTTTGTAAGAACATAGGGCCTAAAGTATCAAAATTTACGTAAAGCGTATAGAAAGATTACTTGCCTTGGTTTCTAGTTAATCTTACAGATTTACTGCAGAATTTCAGTGAAGATTGCACCTAGGTTGGCCTTCTTCCTTCCTTTTTCCTTCCTCTCTTCTTCTTCTTCCTCTCCTTTCTCCTTCTCTTTGCTCCTGCGGTTTTCCCCTCTTCTTTTTTTTGATGGTATAACCGTCCCATAAGGCTGAGATGGGGAGTTATACTAAATTTTGGTAACTCCCCTATCTCCTAGTAGGGACTAGTTTAGTAATTTCCCTTAATTTTCCATTAATTCTACTTTTAACCCCTTCTTCTTATTTTCTATATTTTAAGTAACTAAATTTCACAATCTACATCATTAATTAAGTTGCATTCAAGGTTGACCTAGAGTGTTGAATGTCGTGCTTAAAAGTCACGGGGTGTAACATTCCACCCCCCTTACAAAAAGTTTCGTCCTCGAAACTTACGTACCTTAGTCAAAGATTTGAGGGTACTTCTCCCGCATTTGTTCCTCGAGTTCCCAAGTGGCCTCACGTTCCGTGTGGTTGCTCCACTGGACTTTCACATAAGGGATCACTCGCTTCCTCAACACTTGATCCTTTCGGTCCACAATTTTCACGGGTACCTCCTCATATGTAACATCGTCCTTGAGTTCCAACGGTTTAGCTTCAAGTACATGACTTGGATCCGTCACGTACTTCCTTAGTTGTGACACGTGAAAGACATTGTGAACTTGCGCCAACACGGGAGGTAACGCTAACCTATATGCCAAGGCTCCCACCTTCTCAAGTATTTCATAAGGACCAATAAAATGAGGGCTTAACTTGCCTTTTACTCCAAACCTCATGACGCCCTTCGTAGGTGATACCTTCAAATAAACTTTTTCACCCACATCGAATTCCAATGGTCGTCGTTTGGAATCTGTCCAACTCTTGCTGCGATCCTGAGCCGCCTTGAGTCTTTCCCGGATAACTTTCACCTTCTCTAACGTTTTCTCCAATAGTTCAGGTCCCGTGATAGTTCTCACATCGGCTTCACCCTAATAAATCGGGTACCCGCACTCCGTCCATACAGCGGTTCGAAGGGAGTCATATCGATTGCACTGTGATGACTGTTATTGTTAAATAACCCCATTAACTTCACCATTCCATCTCAACTCCTTTTGAAATTAGGATGCAGTCTCTTAACAAGTCCTCGATGGTCTGAATAGTCCCTTCAAATTATCCATCTGTCTGAGGGTGATAGGGTGTACTCATCCTTAATTTTGTTAAAATCCAAAATATCATCCAGAGCATTGGGAATAAACTATTGATCTCGGTCAGACGATATGTTCATTGGAACACCATGCAAGTTGACAATGTTACCTATATCTAAATTAATCAACTTATCAAGAGATATATCCCTTAAGATAGGTATAAAATGTGCAACCTTGGTTAACCAATCCACAATCCCCACAATCATGTTATGTCCATTTTTTTTTGGTAAAGTAGCCACAAAGTCCTTCCTAATACGTTCCTATTTCTACTCTGAACTCTCCAACGACATCACTAATCCACCAGGTTGCTGGTGTTCACAATCAACTTGCTGACACACCACATATCTCTCAATAAAGTCCACAATATGCCTCTTAATCTCACACCATCAATAATATTGTCAGAGATCCCTACACATTCTGGTGCTACCAGAATGTATCGATAACCTTGAGCTGCGAGCCCTTGCAAAAATTTTCTTTCCTTAACACATCCAAATCAGGCATACACACATTTTTTTTTCTAAACATAAGCTCCCATCCTCATTGGTTTGAAATCCATCAACCTAACTATACCTCAGTTTCCCAGCAATATCACCCACAGTCTTATTTTTCTCTTTTGCGCTTCTTTCACACAATCCATCAAACTCAAGGTGACGGTCAATGTTGTGAAAACATTAACTATAGAATCAACCAAATCCAAGCTAAATTCTTCTATTTCCCACTCAAGTGGTGACTATCGCGCATAGTTAGATTTTCTGCTTAATACATTGGCCACTCTATTAGGTCTTCCTGGATGGTAATTAATGGTTAAGCCGTAGTCCTTTTGTAGTTCCAACCCTCTTAGCTGTCTCATGCTTAGTTGTCCTGAGGCATACGTGATAACTCGTTCGTATTGCATCAAAACACAGTCTACAAGTGAAGTATCAACTAAACTCAATTTGGATGGAAAGTCATAACTTACGCTACAGTTTACGTACCTAGACTTTTTTTTTTGACACATCACTACATATCAAAACCCATCAATACCAGAAGGTTGAGCCAATACTGGAGTTATGGTTAACCTCCTCTCACGCTCCGTGAAGCTTTTCTCGCATTATGCCGTCCACTCAAACTTGAACTTCTTTTGAGTAAGGCAATTGAGAAACATCGCTATTGTCGAGAATCCCTCGACAAACTTCCTATAATAACTAGCTAGACCCAAGAAACGCTGACTTCGGTGTCATTTGTAGATCTAGACCACTTGGTAATCAGTTCAACTTCCTTCAATCAACAGCAATTCCCTTGAAAGGTTATACCTTCCATCACAGAATTCTTAACTGTCACTTGTTTTAAATCGATAGTCAATGTTGATTTGAAATCGTAATTTGATCTTGGACGATTGGACACAGTATGGAATCTCCAACTATTCTGGTGAACCACAAAGGCGCTTAACAAATCCCTTTGCCACAAAAGAGGGGTTCACGCCGCTATCAAAAGTACATTGGTGAATATCTTGTTCACTAAAATTGTACCTCATACCACATCGGCGACTTCCAAATATCCATGGCAATCATGACATTGACGCAGACATTCGTCCTCGGCTGCTGAGCGACTTTTTCCAGAGCATTCTTTCTCATCTCTGAGCAATCTCTAATGAGACAACCCACCGGTCTGTATTGGTAACATACTCTTGCCAACTTCCCACATTCCCATCATGACTCATATTGCAATGCAGCAACTCCTATGGCCTGTCACAAACTCAAATCTCTTCTCTTAACCTCTTACCTTTGTCGGGGTATCCTGCAACGGCCTTTCTTTCCGCCACTCTGCGGAGATCACTCTCGACGTGAAAACATGCATCCATCATGTCCTCGTATGTTCTCATCCATACGTTTACAATTACTGACTGAATTCTTGAGTCCAAACCTCGCTCGAACTTTGTCATCTTTAAGCGATTATCAGGCATAATCGCAGGAGCGAACTTACCCAAAGCATGGACATGGTCGGCATACTCCGACAATATCATCCGACTCTGTTTTAGCCCATCGAACGCCCTTGTCTTGTCTAAGATCGTTGTCTCGGACACATAATACTTCAGGAAGGAATCACAAAGTTTTATTCAAGAGATCGGTGGGGTCCAAAATTACAATTATTATAGAAAGTTATATGATATACGCGCTCGCACACACCCAACCCAGATCATACTTAGGCTCTAGATAATCAGCACTTATACCTAAGGATCAATCTTAAGGGAGAATCATAACTTAAATTGCTAAAAGATCATGAACCTAAGTTTCCGAGATAGATCTGAAGCCTAGGTCTCTGATACCACCTGTAGCGCCCCGGCCCGATACAGTCATCGGAACCAGTGCACCCGCCGTAGCCTACTATGAGAACTACGAAGCGTCAAGCAGATCAAGCGTACGTCCTTCATAATGTAAGATAAAAACCAGCGGAAACGTTATAAAATTTAAACCTTCATCATCATTGATACAACCAGAAAGTAAAGCGGAACTAAAAGGGTGTTTGTCCTTCTCGCCAACATAAGTTTTAGATCAATATAACAACAGCAGAGTTTTCCAAACTGAAATAAAGTAATCCAGCATCTATCTATTCCCCATGACCATCATCCCATTGAGCCCACTCGCCGTCATCTTCAATAAATACCAACTCATATTCAGGCTCACCTGAAAAGGAACAGAGTAATTGTTCTTAGCGAAATTATCGCCAGCAAGTAACCCGTCTATACACCCTACGGAATCACACACGTCGAGTCACCAGTGTATAGAACATTGCCCAAAAATAAGGTGCTTGGGTTAGCAAATAACATTTTAATAAGAATTCCGCAAACAGATAAAGCACATATATGTACACAGATACGAGAACCAACATGTATTAAAGCAACGTACCACATAAGCAAGTCATAGAATAACCACGTATCTTGCATGTCAAGTCTTATGCTTCGTGTATCATGATGCATGTACATTCTTTAAAATCACACACAACACCCATGCATATGTCTTCTTTCATAAACATGTCATGCATGTCATTTCACAAAACATTTCATCACTTTACATATCATATTCTTCGCGTAGCAGAACTTTATACCCTGTGGGTGATCAGTCCACAACAAACATAACTTTATACCCCGTGCTGAAAGGTCCACGGCCCCATAACATATAACTTTATACCCCGTGCTGAAAGGTCCACGGCCCCATTACATATATCATATATCCGTGCTGAAAAGGTCCACGGCCCCATTACATATACCATATATCCGTGCTGAAAGGTCCACGGCCCCATTACATATATCATATATCCGTGCTGAAAGGTCCACGGCCCCATAAAATAACTTTATTTTCCGTGCTGATAGGTCCACAACCCCATAAAATAACTTTATTTTCCGTGCTGATAGGTCCACGGCCCCATAAAATACTTTATACCCTGCTGTTGATTCACAGATCACACTTTTATACCCTGCTTTCGCAGGCGTGACTTTTATACCCTGCGATCAACCAGCAGCCATCTTGTCTTTCGAAAACTTCAAACTTTTCTTGTAAACACATGTTCTTTCGCAAAGCAATTCTCAAATCAAATGCAAGTGCCCATGTCATGATGCAGAATGCTCATGTAACATCATATCAAACGTATAAACATGCACACACACTTTACATATCAAGTACAAAGTCATGAACCCCTATCACATTCTGCTCGTATCATTTCGTGTCCCTTCGTATTACGAAATCATCTCGAGTTCACACTTAACCTTGCTCGTTCATACTTCCTCAAACACACCATTTTCGTACCATTTTGTGCTCTTTCATATTGCTAACTCACTTTGGATTCATACTTAACTTTACTCATTCACACTTAATGTTTACTACTCAAATACACCTCATTCATACCACTTCATGCCCTTTCATATCACGAGCCCTCTTCGATTTCATACTTAACCCTACTCATTCACACTTAATGTTTACAACTCTAGCACACTTTCAAACACTTTGTAATTCATGAACAATGGAAGATAATAAAGGTATCCCACACACTCATCTTACATATCAAGTATACGGTCTTGCACCTCAAACACTCCCTGTTTGTATCTTCCCAAGTCCGTTCGTCTCACTAATTCACTTGGAATTCAATCTTATTCTTACTTAGTCAATCTTACCATCTATTCCTCAATTACACCTCAAATACCCTTGCATTTTATGTTCAAAGGAAGTGTATAAGGTTACTACACATACATAGGGCGCCTAAAGGGTCAAAAAGACTTCCAGTACAGTAGGAACGCTACATGAAGCGCCTATAGTGACTTAAAGCGCCTATACTAGGCGTTCGAAGTGTTCGGGGATGTTCCGTAGACATTGAACGCCTACATGAAGCGCCTAATGTGACATAGAGCGCTTTATGTAGGTGTCCGAAGTGTTCGGGGATGTTTCAGGACGCATTGAACGCTACATTAGGCGCCTAATGTGACATAGAGCGCCTAATGTAGGCGTTCGAAGTGTTCTGACGGTTCTAAGTTGCAGTTTTTCTGTACGGGAAAGCTTCAGGACACATTGAACGCTACATTAGGCGCCTAATGTGACATAGAGCGCCTAATGTAGGCGTTCGAAGTGTTCTGACAATGCCAACCTGCAGTTTTTCTGCAGTAACTTCCTCTCCAACACCCTCCTTCTTCAACCCTTTCATTTTCAACACTTAAAGATCCATCTTAACATCTAGATTCATCTTACTTAACACACATCTAAACATGAATTGATGCCTAGCCATGCCTAACAATATCCACTCTAGCCTTCAATCATTCACAACCTTCAAAAGATCTCATCAACTTTCCCAACACAACAAGACTACAGCAATGTCATCACTCATCTCTCAATTTCCTGCACTTACTCTCAACATCTAAGTGTAGACAATCAACATAAGAGTAGCGCAAGACAATAAGCACGTCAAAATATACACTTTTATGGGCATGCTTGACAACAATAAAGCACCACACAACTATTTTCAGAAATATGGCCCAAAGAACAAGACTTTACACAATTAGCAACAAGACTTACATATAACAAAGCATTTAAGATAGACAAGACAAGAATACTAATGTGTGATTCATGTTTTCTCTTTGTAAGAACATAGGGCCTAAAGTATCAAAATTTACGTAAAGCGTATAGAAAGATTACTTGCCTTGGTTTCTAGTTAATCTTACGGATTTACTGCAGAATTTCAGTGAAGATTGCACCTAGGTTGGCCTTCTTCCTTCCTTTTTCCTTCCTCTCTTCTTCTTCTTCCTCTCCTTTCTCCTTCTCTTTGCTCCTGCGGTTTTCTCCTCTTCTTTTTTTTGATGGTATAACCGTCCCATAAGGCTGAGATGGGGAGTTATACTAAATTTTGGTAACTCCCCTATCTCCTAGTAGGGACTAGTTTAGTAATTTCCCTTAATTTTCCATTAATTCTACTTTTAACCCCTTCTTCTTATTTTCTATATTTTAAGTAACTAAATTTCACAATCTACATCATTAATTAAGTTGCATTTAAGGTTGACCTAGAGTGTTGAATGTCGTGCTTAAAAGTCACGGGGTGTAACAACGTGACCGCCTCAGATCCGGGAAGATAGATCTGAACACTCTATTGTTTTCTTGACGATGATGTTTTGAAAGAAAAGCATGAAAGATCATATTCTCATTTTATCATGATTCATCACACGTTCATATGTATGCATATCACGTTTATTGAGTCATCGTGTAGTGACACATGATAATTAGACTAAGTTGTTATAACTTGGTAGCTACTAAGTATGACCTCATTTAGTAATGATCCTTGATACGTTACGAATTTATGCAAGTTGCGGTCTTTTATTGTTATGTTCTTTATTAAGTAACGATCTTACTTAAGTTATGATCTTGACGCATTAAGTGTTGATCACTATCGGGTATTGGATGGAGGACAGGTATATTTCTAAACAGAAATTTTTGGGGTTCGGTTCTTGTATGTACTTTCCATTTAATCCTCGATTATTATAGTATACTTGATGGTGACTTTGTCACTCATCCCCTATTTTTCCTCCCAGAGGCTGCATGGAACAAAGTAGAATGGATTGAGGATGAACCTAGGGTCCCCTACCCGTGAATGCAGCGAAGGATGGATGGATTAGAAGACATGACTTGCCGATTATGACTGATGACTGATTATGTAATTTTGATGGGAAACATCTACTTTTGAGAATTTCGGTACATTTGACTTGGGTTGTAAAACTAAGAATGATCTCGTGGATGTTTTTAATTTGAAGTTTTCATTCTGCCACGGTTTCGCTTACTTGATGACGTGTAAGCACGAAAATCCATGCATTTTATTATGGATTACAATACGTTATGGATCGACGCCTGGTACTCTCCTTAGTGAAGTACGGTGGGTGCACCGATTCTGGCTAGGCCGGGATGCGGGACGCTACACGACGAGTTTAAAAATAAGGATATTATTGCGTTTTGTGATGAAAAAGGTATTAAGCACGAGTTTTCACCACCTAGAATGCCACAATTAAACGGAGTACTCGAAAGAATGAATAGGACATTACAAGAAATTACAAGAACCATGCTATGTGAAAATAAATTGCCTAAATTTTTGTGGGCGGAAGCCGTAAATTGTGCATGTTATATAATCAACTGTTTATTAATTAGAAAGAAAATTAACAAAATGCCATATGATATTTTAAATAATCGCATGCCAGAGATTGATTATTTTCGTGTGTTTGGTTGTAAATGTTTTGTATTAAACACAAAAGATAATCTAGATAAATTTGAATCTACATCTATTGAATGCATCTTTGTTGGATATTATGTGAATTCTAAAGCGTAAAGATGCTATGATCCTGTTACTAGACAAATCTTAGAATCTATTCATGTGAAATTTAATGAATTCGGTGAAATTGAAAAAAATAAAGAATATGATGATGATCTTGAACTTAAACCTGTGGTGGATGATACAGAAGAAAATATCGTACATGATGAACACGACACATTAGAAATGCATGATCACTTAGAAATGCATGAGAACTTAGAAAATAATCAACCAAGATGGCATAGAGATCACCCACACGACCTCATTATAAGCGACATATCTCAGGGTGTACGACCATGTAGAAGAATAGATCAAGATGAAATAAATCAATTCCATGCTATGATTTCTAAAATAGCACCCAAGAATGTGCTTGATGCTTTGAATGATTCTTCTTGGATTGATGCTATGCATGATGAATTAAATCAATGTACAAGAAACGATGTATGGGATTTAGTACCTTGGCCACAAGATAAAACGATAATAGGCACAAAATGAGTGTTTAGAAATAAAATGAATGAGAATGATAAAGTCGTTAGAAATAAATCTAGACTTATAGCACAAGGATATAATCATGAAGAGTGAATAGATTATGACAAAACATTCACACCCGTAGCACGTTTAGAAGCTATACGATTACTACTTGTTATTGCTTACATAAAAAATTTTAAACTTTATCAAATGGATGTAAAAAGTGCATTCTTAAATGGTTTCATACAAGAAGAAGTCTATGTAAAACAACCACCCGGCTTTGAGGATATAAAATATCTTAATCATGTGTATAAGTTATAGAAAGCACTATATGGTTTAAAACAAGCACCTAGAGCTTGATACGATCGATTTGCTACTTTGTTTTAGAAAATGGATTTAAAAGAGGAACCATAGATAGTACTTTATTCTTGAAACAAGAAAAATTGGATTTACTCATTATTCAAATTTATGTTGATGATATTGTTTTTGGATCTACATGTCATAAGTTAGTAGAAGAATTTGAAACTTGCATGAAATCCGGTTTGAAATGTCTATGGTAGGTGAACTAAATTATTTTCTTGGCTTGTAAATTAAGCAAACTAGTAAAAGAATACATATAAGTCAAGTAAATTATGTAAACGACATGATTAAGAAGTTTAATTTTATAAACCTGAAACCATCTATCACCTCTATGAGTGTAACCACTAAACTTGATAAAGATGAAAATGGAAAAGATTTTGATAATGGATTGTATAGATCTATGATTGGTTCTTTGCTTTAACTTACTTCAAGTAGACCCGATATCATGTTTAGTATTTATATGTGGGCTCGTTTTCAAAGTAATCCTAAAGTCTCACACTTTAATGCTGTATAAACGATATTTCGGTACATTAAGCACACTCCCACCTTAGGACTTTGATATGATAAAAACTGTGAATTTAATTTGTATGCCTATACTGATGCAGACTTGGCAGATGTAGAAAAGATAGAAAAAGCACAAGTGGTACATGTCAATTTATTGGTAACTCATTAATATCATGGTTCTCGAAAAAGCAAGCTAGTGTAGCATTATCTACCACTGAAGCTGAATACATGGCCCTTAGTCTTTGTTGCACACGATTATTATGACTAAAACAACAGATATCAGATTTTGGTATAGTTGTAAATTGAATTCCCATATACTGTGACAATTTTAGTGCTATTAACTTGTCTAAGAATCCTGTTTTACATTCTAAGGCAAAACATATAGACGTAAAATATCATTTTCTCCGTGATCATGTAAATAGTGGTGATATCATTATAGAGCATGTTTGTAGTGAAGCACAAATAGCCGACATATTCACAAAGCACTTAATCAAGTCACATATGAAAATTTACGTTCTAAATTAGCCATGATTTCTATTGATATATTATAAATTGCTCTTTCTTTCCATTGCTACTAACGCTTTTTCTATGAATTACATAATATAGGGGGAGAGAAAAGCCTGATTTAAGGGGGAGGGAGAGATTGATTTAAGAGGAGCACAAAACGAAAAATTTTGAATTTAAAAATGCATGATTATAAGGAGAGCGATCACATTTAAATCATGAATAAAGCTTATTTTGCAAATCATCAAAATGGGGAGATTGTTGAGAAACTGGAGTTTGAGTGATTTGAAAATGCATGATTTAAATATTACGTATTTTCGAAATGCATAACTGTTACATGACATGCGTACATGATAAATATGCTTTACATGTTTATATATATTATTGTCGTACTAACGTGCCATGAAACGTTAAGGCTTGCATCATATGGCAAACAATTGTTGTGTTTATACTATTTTTAGGTGCCATGTTAAATGAACTAAACTAGTTCATTTAATGAAGTGCTTAAGGAGACAAACTAAACTAGTTCATTTAAAGAAATACTTAAGGAGACATATTTGAAGAAACCTATTTGGCAACAAATTTGGAATGGAAAGGTCCACTCCACACTACCCACACACGGCCACATATTATATACATATATATATATATATTTTATTTTTTTTTACATATATATATATATATATATATATATTTCTTTATAACGACGAACTATATATTTTTATTCCGACGTTTCACTGACACATCATAAACGTACATCGACATCAAGCTACCATATACACATCATATTTTTGAGTATATACAGGTTCCATGTCATACATTATATGTCATCAAGTTACCAAAATTATACCAACATGTCACAAGTCTATAAACCAAAAATTGTCATATGGAATGGCTATCGAACCGTCACGGACATGTCACATACTTACCATACAAAGATGGACAGCCTATATACACTTCAAATGCTCCAAAATTTCGTGCACCACATGTCCATTTCAGCCCCAAAGTTATACCATATTCACTGATGAGGCTCAAGAGCCTCCTCGTGATAATCTTGCACAAGGACCCTCCAACGAGACACATAGGGGTCCCTTTACAAGAAGCCAAGCGAGACGACTAGGTTTTGACACTGGAGCTTTCTTGACAAGGCATGTGCAAGAGATTCCAACACATGGTGGGCAGCATTGGGTGTTCATCATTGAGGCCGTGACTTGATTATCCTTGAGTCTATTGATGTAAGGGTTGGTGGGAGGGCAGGATGGTCATTTCATGCGTTGTCGTTGTAATATCGAGTCTAGTTGTTTGTGTTGTCTTTATTTTAGGTCTAGGCTATTTTATAGAGTCTTTTAATATGTGTTTATAGTACTAAATATCGTTTTTGAGTGTTTTCTAAGGTGACAAGGCTAAACAAGGAAAGTGGCTTGGAGAGTCCCTATTTTTCAGGAAGGCAGCCAGACACCAGTCGCTATTTTGGACGCCTAGGTCGGAGTACTGATCCAAATGGGTTCAAACCACTTGGAGGTTTCAGATAACTCAATTTGTGACGAGTTTTATGTTTTACACTTTGTCTAATTCGGGCTACAAGGTTGACCGAAACCAGGTGCAAGTTGGGAGTCCAGAATGGAAAGTACTGAAGATCACTGGATGGGTACCTAATCTTTGAAGGCCCGTATCTCTGTCAAGAAAAGTCCAAATGAGGTGATTCAAAAGCCCAAATTCAATAGAATTTTATGAGCTACAACTTTTCTGAAGAGTGCAAACCATAATTTGGTGTGTAGAAGCGGATACAAGTCAATAACCGACAGGGTGTAATTCCAGTGCGAGATTTTAGGGATTTGAATTATGTAATCTTCCTTGATTAGCTTTGACTTATCCTTTATGTAAATTTGATTAAGATTGATAGATAGTAATCTGAGGAATTTGATTTATTAGTTAATATTTAGGATTAGAAAATGATAGCATTAAAAGAGGGAAAACTCGGCAGCCTAGGGGGGCAGATTTTTCAGAATAAACAAAATTTCAGCTTTCTTTGAATGCAACCGTGTGTTGCTTTATTCTTGTGTTTTTCCTTTGGTTTTCACAAAGTAAAATCAAGGCTAGATCCAATCAAGGTTTGAGCAAACCTAGTTGGTGAATCACAATCCAAGGATACGGAACGACGTGTTGGATTGGGAGATTCGAATTGCTCAACGTAGACGTTGTTGATTTTCTCTTGTCCAAGAAGGTGGTGTTGGCGCCATTGTCCCACGCAAGGGTGATCAAACGTGTCTTTTGGAGTTGAAAGAAGCGATCGTCATTTCCATACGATCCAAGATCGTATCAAAGTGGTATCAGAGCGAGGTTTCTTTACAAGGACCCTCCAACGAGACACATAGGGGTCCCTTTACATCAATAGACTCAAGGATAATCAAGTCACGACCTCAATGATGAACACCCAATGCTGCCCACCATGTGTTGGAATCTCTTGCACATGCCTTGTCAAGAAAGCCCCAGTGTCAAAACCTAGTCGTCTCGCTTGGCTTCTTGTAAAGGGACCCCTATGTGTCTCGTTGGAGTTTTGTATCTCCACAATTAGTATTTTTGTGGCTTGATTTGGTTTGAAAGGTGATAGCTTTGTATCAAGAGTTTTCAGCCGTGTGTATGGCGTAGGAGAACTAGTCTTGGATACAAGAAAAATTGCAACGCAAACCAGACAATAATGCAATCAAGTCACACAAGTCTAAAATCAACTAAAAGCTTCGCTAGCAACAATATATATATATGTGACTAAGTAGCACTTTTAAGCAATGGACTAGATTTATATGTTATGGCTGAATTTAAATCCTAACACTGACCCTATTGTTAAGTGTGTGTAAAGATTCAATCTTGAAGTGTTAAGATCACAAAATATTTGCAAGCTCCAAACTTTTGTACGCACGTACTGTCCACAACAAGATCCAAAAGGTATAAAATTTCTTTTTGTTGAAAACAAACGAAAGCTTCCTGTGAGGGTATGTTTTGAATAAGATGACACTTTGAAATTGAACCAAAAGGTGTGCAAGGGAATGTAAGGAGCAGTAGGGTGATCTGAAGCAAAAGGTAGGATCTTTTTTTTTTCTGTATAACAAAGTGACAAGCCAAACGTACTGTGGGGATGGGTTTTGAATAAGTCGAGTCTTGTAATTGAGGGAAAAGAAAGAGCAGAGGTGGGAGATTGTCTTTTGTGGTAGGAGGAGAAACAATGAGAAAACACAAGAACAAAAAATAAAGGATATGAGAGTTGTAAAGAAGAAACCTCGCTCTGATACCACTTTGATACGATCTTGGATCGTATGGAAATGACGATCGCTTCTTTCAACTCCAAAAGACACGTTTGATCATCCTTGCGTGGGACAATGGCGCCAGCACCACCGTCTTGGACAAGAGAAAATCAACAACGTCTACGTTGAGCAATTCGAATCTCCAATCCAACACGTCGTTCCGTATCCTTGGATTGTGATTCACCAACTAGGTTTGCTCAAACCTTGATTGGATCTAGCCTTGATTTTACTTTGTGAAAACCAAAGGAAAAACACAAGAATAAAGCAACACACGGTTGCATTCAAAGAAAGCTGAAATTTTGTTTATTCTGAAAAATCTGCCCCCCTAGGCTGCCGAGTTTTCCCTCTTTTAATAGCTATCATTTTCTAATCCTAAATATTAACTAATAAATAAAATTCCTCAGATTACTATCTATCAATCTTAATCAAATTTACATAAAGGATAAGTCAAAGCTAATCAAGGAAGATTACATAATTCAAATCCCTAAAATCTCGCACTGGAATTATACCCTGTCGGTTATTGACTTTTATCCGCTTCTACACACCGAATTAGGGTTTGCACTCTTCAGAAAAGTTGTAGCTCATAAAATTCTATTGAATTTGGGCTTTTGAATAACCTCATTTGGACTTTTCTTGACAGAGATACGGGCCTTCAAAGATTAGGTATCCATCCAGTGATCTTCAGTACTTTCCATTCTGGACTCCCAACTTGCACCTGGTTTCGGTCCACCTTGTAGCCCGAATTAGACAAAGTGTAAAACATGAAACTCGTCACAAATTGAGTTATCTGAAACCTCCAAGTGGTTTGAACCCATTTGGATCAGTACTCCGACCTAGGCGTCCAAAATACCAACTGGTGTCTGGCTGCCTTCCTGAAAAATAGGGACTCTCCAAGCCACTTTCCTTGTTTAGCCTTGTCACCTTAGAAAACACTCAAAAACGATATTTAGTACTATAAACACATATTAAAAGACTCTATAAAATAGCCTAGACCTAAAATAAAGACAACGCAAACAACTAGACTCGATATTACAACGACAACGCATGAAATGACCATCCTGCCCTCCCACCAACCCTTACATCAATAGACTCAAGGATAATCAAGTCACGGCCTCAATGATGAACACCCAATGCTGCCCACCATGTGTTGGAATCTCTTGCACATGCCTTGTCAAGAAAGCCCCAGTGTCAAAACCTAGTCGTCTCGCTTGGCTTCTTGTAAAGAGACCCCTATGTGTCTCGTTGGAGGGTCCTTGTGCAAGAAACCTCGCTCTGATACCACTTTGATACGATCTCAATGAAGAACACCCAATACTAATTGTGTTACTTCACGCAAAACAGCACCTAAGAGTGCCTTGAACATCAAGAGACGTCCTATTGAGTCCTAGATCACGAGCTAGACATTGTTAAATACCTACTTTCCATTGTGTTCTTTCAGCAAAATTCAAAAAAAAAAACATTCGGCAGATATACAAAATAGCCGAGATAAGGAAATAGACAAAAAAAAGGATAAGCTGCAGCACCAAAAAAAAAGCTGCATTTCCCGTTATTCATTTCAACTCGTACGAAGACAACAAAAAAAAGAGGTTGCACCCTTTTTAAGCCTCAAAATACATAAATTCTTCATTGCCTTTTCACTTGGATACTTGATTGTTGCACTTAAATCAACAACTTGTGATTAATTTGCATAAGGCTAAGGTTAACTAAAGATTGCCCAGGGCAACCCTTAGTTTTCTTTGGCTCAGCCTTTGACATAATTTTTGGTCTCTTTTTCTTTGATTCTTAGAAGGTTAAGTGTGTCGAATTGTCTTGTTTTTGGCTTGATACCTTTGCTTGATAGTTGCTGAAATTTGGGTGACACATTGGAGAGAAGGGCGCAATTGATCATCGGATTGTGTTAGCCACTTGAGGAGCTTGCTTTGGTTGTATCTAGCCCAAGATTGGCCGGGGAAAGCACAAACTTGAGTGACTATACAAGAGCGAAAAAAAAAACATACACTTGGATTTTGATTTTTACTAACGTAACGAAATCTCTTTTGTCTTTGTGTTAGTTTTTCTTTTCTTGTTTTCTTTATTTTATTTCAGGAGAAAACATGTCGTCAACCAATGCCGTAGCAGAGGAGGTGAGGGTGGAAGTGTCTCTTGAAAAGGTACTGGAGAAGCTACAAGAGATCTCTAACAAGGTTGAGGAGTTGGACCGAAGGACTTCCAGCCAAAGCTCGGCACATGCGCCTTTACCAAGCCACGGGCAGACCTCGAGTGGAGGAGAGGCCAGAGGATCCGTTGCCATGGGAAGTCGAGGACGGTCCGAGCGAGGGAAAGCACCCATGAGACATCGTGAGCCAAGAGAAGAATATCCACCGCAAGAGTTTTACGAGGAAGAGATAGATGAGGCGCAAGCTTGGCCCCAAGGCCTAGTGCAAGCAAGGAGAGCGCCACCGCAAGAGGATGATTTTCTCAAAACCAAGATGAACATTCCTTCCTTTTACGGTAAGAGTGACCCCGAAGCATACCTTGAATGGGAAAAGAAGGTCGATCTTATTTATTCATGCACGAACTACTCTGAGTGGCAAAAGGTATGTTATGGTAGTATTGAATTCATGGAATATGCATTAATTTGGTGGGATCAAATTCAAAATATAAGAAGAAGAACCATGAGAGATCCGATTTCCACTTGGGATGAAATGAAATTCGAAATGAGAAAAAAATTTATTCCTGAATCATATGAATGTACTTTACATCAAAGATTGCAGGGACTCACACAGGGGTCTAAAAGTGTTGATGACTATTTTAAAGAACTTGAAATCTTAATGATAAGAACCAACACAATAGAACCCGAGGAGGCAACTATGGCACGATTTTTAGGAGGATTAAACAGGGAGATTGGTTTCCAGCTCGAGCTTACGAACTACGTAGACCTGGACTCTATGGTACACAAAGCTCAACGGATCGAAAGACAGTTAAAGGTACGTTCTTCGGCTAGTGGTTACGGTTTTAGAACTAATGTGTCTTCTTCCACTAAAATGCAGCCTAGGTCGAATCCTACTGGGGAAACATTCGGCCAAACATAACCACACCTACCCGAGGACCTAGTCAAGTTCCAAGCAAGGTGAATCCCTCTCCAGCGGGAGGTGACAAAGGGAAGAATAGGGCCGGAGAGAGAAAGGCAGGAAACCCAACCCCTAGATTTCGGGATATTCAGTGCTTCAAATGCCAAGGTAGGGGCCATTATGCGAGAGAATGCCCTAATCCCAAGAAGATCATGTACCTAGACGATACGCAAGAGTACTACACTGATGAAAGTGAGGAGGAAAAACCTAAGTCCGAGGAGGAAGATGAAGCGGTTAGTGAAGAAGAGATCAAGGAAGAAGAGGGCGCCTACAAGGACTTCTTAGTGGTCAGAAAAATTTTGAGCGCCCATGTTAAGGAAGAAGAAGAGGCCCTACAGCGAGAGAACATCTTCCACATTCACTGCACGGTGAAAGGTAAGTGTTGTACCTCAATTATTGATAGTAGATCTTGTGCTAATGTTGCTAGCGTAGAACTTGTTAGGAAACTTGATTTACCTTTGGTTGATCACCCCCACCCGTATAGGCTATCCTGGTTAAATGATTGTGGAGAATTAAGTGTGTCCAAACAAGTTATGCTTTCCTTTTCTATCGGTGGTTACAAAGATGAGATTTTGTGTGATGTCGTACCTATGCACGCTAGTCATATCATTTTAGGTAGGCCCTGGCAGTTTGACAAACATGTTACGTATGATGGTCGTCTCAATGTCTATTCATTTAAGTTTCACAACAAGATTTTCAAACTTCATGCATTGCCACCGCACAAAGTTTTTGAGGACCATCAAAGAAGGAACAAAACTCAGAATGACCCAAAAGAAAAAGTGGCCGAAAGGAGGTTCTTAGAGGACCTCAAGAAGGGAAAGAGGAGCCAGGGAGAAAGCTCCAAGGCTTCCGCAAAGGGCACCAGGCCCGCGGACATGATCCCCACACCACCATCCCCTTCACTCGTTACTCATCCACCCACAAAACATGCATTCTTTGCCAAACCTAGTGAAGTTACGCATGCATTGCATTCTCAGAAGACTGTTTATGTGTTTTTGTTCAAAGAGAGTGTTGACTGCCTATTTTCTAGGGATGACTTACCGACTTCTTTACCCAGTGGTGTCGTGACCATACTAGAGGAGTATTCCGACTTGTTTCCCGATGAAGAACCCCCAGGACTACCCCCACTGCGAGGCATTGAACACCAAATAGATTTCATTCCAGGGGCCACACTCCCTAATAGGCCAGCCTATAGGACAAACCCCGAGGAAACAAAGGAAATTCAGAGACAGGTAGAAGAGCTTTTGAGTAAGGGTAAGATAAGGGAGAGTATGAGCCCATGTGCTGTACCCGTAATAGTAGTCCCTAAGAAAGATGGAAGCTGGCGGATGTGTGTGGATTGTAGAGCCATCAATAAAATCACAGTGAAGTATAGGTACCCAATCCCTAGACTTGATGATATGCTTGACATGTTGCACGGTGCTAAGTACTTTACTAAGATTGATCTTAAGAGTGGATATTTTCAAGTGAGGATAAAGGAGGGAGATGAGTGGAAAACAGCTTTCAAAACAAAATTTGGATTGTACGAGTGGTTAGTGATGCCCTTTGGTTTAACTAATGCACCCAGCACATTCATGAGATTGATGAATGAAGTTTTGAGAGCTTTCATTGGCAAGTTTGTCGTAGTGTACTTCGACGACATCCTGATTTACTCTAGGCACTTGCTAGACCCTCTTGACCATCTAAAGGTTGTTTTTGACACGCTTAGGAAACATCAACTGTTTGCCAACTTTAAAAAGTGTTCCTTTTGTATGGAGAAGGTTGTGTTCCTAGGGTTCGTAGTGAGTGCTTCAGGGATAGAAATGGACCAGGAAAAGGTGAAATCCATCATAGAATGGCCCACGCCCAAAACCATGGGAGAAGTTAGGAGCTTCCATGGACTGGCAAGCTTCTACCGGCGTTTTGTGAAGGACTTCTCTACAATAGCCGCACCACTAAACGAGATTGTCAAGAAGGATGTTGGGTTCCATTGGGGAGAAGCTCAACAAAAGGCCTTTGACGAATTGAAGGTAAGACTCACCTCAGCCCCCATCTTACGATTACCTAACTTTGAAGAGACTTTTGAGATTGAGTGCGATGCTAGCGGGGTTGGGATAGGTGCCGTTCTTACACAAGGAAAGAAGCCTATTGCATACTTTAGTGAAAAGTTAAAAGGTGCGTCATTGAATTATTCCACTTATGACAAAGAATTGTATGCATTAGTGCGGTCTTTGCAAACTTGGCAGCATTACTTGCAACCTAAGGAATTCGTGATCCACACTGATCATGAGAGCCTTAAGTACCTTAAAAGCCAAGGTAAACTGAATAAGAGGCATGCGAAGTGGGTAGAGTTCATTGAGCAATTTCCTTATGTCATTAGATACAAGCAAGGTAAGGATAACATTGTGGCAGATGCATTGTCTAGAAGATACACTTTAATCACTAAGCTGTCGTCACATTTGCTTGGGTTTGAGCACGTTAAGGAAATGTATAAGGATGATATAGATTTTGGATCTATCTACGATGCATGTCTTGAGTCACCCTTCGGTAAGTTCTATTTGCATGAAGGATATCTGTTTAGGGCACACCGCTTGTGCATACCAAGGGGATCTATGCGAGAGTTGCTTGTGAGAGAGGCTCATGGGGGAGGACTAATGGGACACTTTGGGGTTTTTAAGACTTTGGAAACCCTAAAAGAGCACTTCTTTTGGCCCCACATGAAAATGGACGTGGAGAGAGTTTGTGGGAGTTGCCTCACCTGTAAGCAAGCAAAATCAACCACGCACCCCCATGGACTTTATACCCCTTTGGTTGTCCCTTCTTCACCATGGGTAGACTTGTCTATAGACTTCGTCTTAGGTTTACCTAGGACCCAAACTGGGATGGATAGTGTGTTTGTTGTTGTAGATCGATTTTCTAAGATGGCACACTTTATTGCATGCAAGAAAGCCGATGATGCTTCCCATGTTGCACACTTGTTCTTCAAAGAAGTTGTCCGTTTGCATGGTATGCCTTGCACAATCGTGAGTGATAGGGATACTAAGTTTTTGAGTCATTTTTGGAGAGTCCTTTGGGGCAAACTTGGTACTAAACTTTTGTTTTCTACTACGGCCCATCCTCAAACTGACGGCCAAACTGAGGTAGTTAATAGGACTTTATCACAATTGTTGCGTGCATTGATCAAAAAGAATCTTAGACATTGGGAAGAATGCTTACCTCATGTTGAATTTGCATATAACAGGACAGTGCATAGTGGGTCGTTGTATTCACCTTTTGAGATTGTTTATGGTTTCAATCCCCATTCCCCACTTGATTTACTTCCCATTCCTGTAAATGAACGTGCTAGTCTTGATGGTAAGAACAAAGCTGAAATGATTAAGAAATTGCATGCTAAGGTCAAATTGCAACTTGAGCGTAAAAATGAACAATATGCTAGGAAGGCTAATAAGAATCGAAAACATGTTTCTTTTGTTCCTGGTGATCTTGTTTGGTTGCATTTGCGAAAAGCTAGGTTTCCTACCGAGAGGAAGTCCAAGCTCATGCCAAGGGGAGATGGACCTTTCAAGGTCATACAAAAGGTTGGTGAAAATGCTTATGTTCTTGATCTTCCGCCAGACAGGTATGGTTCTATCTCTCACACTTTTAATGTTAGCGATCTTACTCCTTTTGAGCATTTTGATGACTTTGATTCGAGGTCGAATCCTTTTGAGGAGGGAGGGATTGATGAGGCTCAAGAGCCTCCTCGTGATAATCTTGCACAAGGACCCTCCAACGAGACACATAGGGGTCCCTTTACAAGAAGCCAAGCGAGACGACTAGGTTTTGACACTGGGGCTTTCTTGACAAGGCATGTGCAAGAGATTCCAACACATGGTGGGCAGCATTGGGTGTTCATCATTGAGGCCGTGACTTGATTATCCTTGAGTCTATTGATGTAAGGGTTGGTGGGAGGGCAGGATGGTCATTTCATGCGTTGTCGTTGTAATATCGAGTCTAGTTGTTTGTGTTGTCTTTATTTTAGGTCTAGGCTATTTTATAGAGTCTTTTAATATGTGTTTATAGTACTAAATATCGTTTTTGAGTGTTTTCTAAGGTGACAAGGCTAAACAAGGAAAGTGGCTTGGAGAGTCCCTATTTTTCAGGAAGGCAGCCAGACACCAGTCGGTATTTTGGACACCTAGGTCGGAGTACTGATCCAAATGGGTTCAAACCACTTGGAGGTTTCAGATAACTCAATTTGTGACGAGTTTCATGTTTTACACTTTGTCTAATTCGGGCTACAAGGTGGACCGAAACCAGGTGCAAGTTGGGAGTCCAGAATGGAAAGTACTGAAGATCACTGGATGGGTACCTAATCTTTGAAGGCCCGTATCTCTGTCAAGAAAAGTCCAAATGAGGTGATTCAAAAGCCCAAATTCAAGAGAATTGTATGTGCTACAACTTTTCTGAAGAGTGAAAACCCTAATTCGGTGTGTAGAAGCGGATAAAAGTCAATAACCGACAGAGTGTAATTCCAGTGCTAGATTTTAGGGTCTTCCTTGATTAGCTTTGACTTATCCTTTATGTAAATTTGATTAAGATTGATAGATAGTAATCCGAGGAATTTGATTTATTAGTTAATATTTAGGATTAGAAAATGATAGCATTAAAAGAGGGAAAACTCGGCAGCCTAGGGGGGCAGATTTTTCAGAATAAACAAAATTTCAGCTTTCTTTGAATGCAACCGTGTGTTGCTTTATTCTTGTGTTTTTCCTTTGGTTTTCACAAAGTAAAATCAAGGCTAGATCCAATCAAGGTTTGAGCAAACCTAGTTGGTGAATCACAATCCAAGGATACGGAACGACGTGTTGGATTGGGAGATTCGAATTGCTCAACGTAGACGTTGTTGATTTTTTCTTGTCCAAGAAGGTTGTGTTGGCGCCATTGTCCCACGCAAGGGTGATCAAACGTATCTTTTGGAGTTGAAAGAAGCGATCGTCATTTCCATACGATCCAAGATCGTATCATTCACATAGATCGATTACCTATAATTTGCCCTAATTTGTTGGACATTCAAATTCTAAACCACACATGGCCGAATTGTCTTCAGCTGTTGCAGCTGAAATCACACTTTATATTATGTATATTATAAGTTACATAACACATTTTACATGTCAGAAAAATCGCATAATCGACGGAAGTCGAAAATTCAGTTTTCTACACTTCTCTTGGATGGGATGTTTTTCTTATCTTTAATGTGACATGTATCTAGACACATTGGAGTATTCTAGAAAATAATTTAAGTGATGATTGAAATTTGCCATATGTGTGAAGATATTTCACCATAATTTCAAAAATAATTTCAGCACATGGAGCTGAGCCTTGCACGCCATTTTCAGCCTATGTAGAGCTTGTTTGGCTCTTTGATTGGTGGTGGATGATCCACAAATGGATGGTGACATTAAAGAAGACCAAGACACACAAGGAAAGGATTCAAATTCAAACAAGTGCTGAAGTTTTTAGCACATGTTGAGATGGCCAATTTTCGGCACATGTCTATCTTCAAAATCATTCCAAAAATGAGAGGCAATCACATTATGATTGATTGACAATTAACACATTTAAATTTGGACATGTTTTCAGATTTTTTATGTTTAAAATCCAGGTCATATTATGTGTGCCAAGGTGGAAAATGAAGGCCCTATCATAGAGTGAAAACAAGGCGAAGACACATCGTTTGTCCAATCACATTTCGCCAAGTAAGCAAAAGTGTGTCACAAAGTTATACAAGGCATCTTCCAAGGGTGTTCAAGACAATTTTTAAAGAAGAAATCATCACATGGGGTGTGCCATACACCTATAAAAGGGAGCAAGAAGTTCAAGACGAAGCAAGACACATTCTCATATTCAAGCAAGTGCAAAGCAAGACTTCTGTTCTTCTCATATCTTCTTCTCTTGCACATAGCCTCAAGCCTATTATATTACATTTCACATTCTGTATAGGCTTTTTTTTACCACCCATATACATCCCATTCTTGTACAAGGTTGATCAAGGTGTGATCAACCCTTCATTAGCGAAGTGGTGGTATTTGTGTTGGTTGTTTGTGTTTGATCATTGTAAGAAGGGTGGATATTGAAGGAGTTGGTGTATAAATCCTGACACCCTTATCTTAAGGTATTTTTGTGATTAGTGAATACCGAGGAAGGTGTCCTTGAAGACTAGAGTAGGTCTATTTGACCGAACTAGTATAAAAATCTCGGTGTTCTTACTTTTCAGAACTTTTACTTTCAGTTTCTGTTTTTTTCATCGTTTTCATAGCCACGGTGAAAATAGCAAACGTTTTTCAAAAATCATCAAACTTTTCGGAAACATAGCCAAAGGACTTATGTTTCATTTGAGACAAGTTGCATTTAATTTGGATAAGTATAAGTCATCCAAACATTCATAGTTCTGAGACTAGTGCAATCTGATTCTCAGATCTGCGAAGGTTGAGAACATCAACGTGGTTGATATACTTACCAAAGGAATTTTGAAAAAAATATGTTTCAACCCTTTAAATTATACATCTTAAGGGTCATTCCATAAAATTTTCAGAGCATTTAGAGTTATCATTAAATAAGAATTAGTTTTTCATTTAAAGGAACAGTTTCTGACAGATTGACAAAGTCTGAGTTAAAACGTTTTTTGAAGGCCTTACACTTTGAATTTTAATCTGAAATTTTTGTGAACCATACATAACATCTGAGAGTACATTCTCACCAAATGTCACGAATTTTTGAGGTCTATAACCTGATCATTCAGTTAATAAAAAAAAGATCTGAAAATAGAATCTGTTTTTCAAAAGTGAGTGATTGGTAACAAAAAGTTTTATAAAGTAATTTTTCTGCACTCTCTATTCAACCCCCCCTTCTAGTGGTGCTATACAAGTCCAACAAGATGCATTAGGATAGGGCCCAAGGTCGAAGTTTCATAGGATTCAAGATGACCGTTAGTAACGGACACACAACTTGGCTTGGGAGACAACTATTCGATTTGAAAAATTGAATAAATTTTTTTATTAACATATTGGAAGAAAACAAAAATTATAAATAAATAGAATAGTAGGCTCCATTGAAAAAATTGAATAGCTGTTTTATTTATTAATATATTAGACGAAACTAGAAAAATAAAAATAAGTAGAAGAGTAGGTGGCACTGCAGCAACAACAACACATACCCATTATATCCCAACGACAGCAAAAGCTATCGCTAGGGTCTAGAGAGGGTGAGAGGTAGGCAAACAATACCGTCATCCCAAAGGATAGAAAATTTGCTTCCAGTGAGACCCCTAGCTCTATATGTATCTGTGTAGATGGCACACTAATATAGATATGGTGTGCTAATGTGTTAGTGAAGGAATTTAGTAAATACAAATAGAAAGCTTCCAAAAATAAAATAACCATAATCGTGTATATGCACGAATAATGAAAGACAAGGACAAAAACAAAAGGTGCAAAGTCAACCTAAAGTGTGGAGAGTATCTAAGCCCCTAAATATACTCTAAGGTGCCCCTATATCATGTCTAAACCTTGTTAGCCTTAATCATCTGCCTCTATGAACTCCTATCATGTACCATATCCTCAGAGAAGATCAAATCTAGTAGGTCATGCCGAATCCGCTCATCCCAAGTCAGTTTAGGCCTGTCTTTACTTCTCTTCTCCTCTACAATGAGGCTTTCAACTGCTCTGACAGATGATGTTGTCTGTCTCCTCTTGATATGCCCAAACCATCTCAGTCTCCCCTCCCTTATCTTGTCTGCTATACTAGCCACCCCTAACCTTTCTCTAAATGCCTCATTTCTGATCCAGTCTAGCCTTGTATGCCAACACATCCACCTCAGCATCCTCATCTTTGCCACTTTTATCTTTTTCGACTGTGTCCTCTTGATGGCCCAGTAGTCTGTTCCATACAACATTGCCGGCCGCACTGGCATCCGATAAAATTTTCCCTTTAATTTAGTTGAAAAATTCTTGTCATACAGTACCCCTGAGGCTGCCCTCCACTTACACCAGCATGCCTGAACTTGGTGTGCTACATCACTGTTTATGTCCCCATCCTGCTGTACAAATGATCCTAGATACTTGAACTTACTTACATGTGGTACCATTTGACCCTCAATAGTGAGATGGCTATTCTCACCGTTGGCTGAGCCGCTGAAGTCGTAGTGCAGGCACTCGGTCTTAGAGTGACTAATCCTTAGGCCTTTTCTCTCTAAAGCACCTCTCGGCTGCTCAAGTCTCATACTCAGGGTATGTCTACTCTCTACGACTAATACAATATCATCAGCAAAAAACATACACCACGGAACTGCCTTCAGGATCGGCTTTGACAGCTTATCAAGGACAACTGTGAAAAGAAATTGGCTTAAAGCAGGCCCGTGATGGAGGCCTACCTCCACCGGGAAGAAGTCCATATTCTCCAGAAGCGTACGAAGGGTTGTTTTCGTCCTATCATACATATTCCTAATTATGTCTATATACTTAAAAGGAACCCCTCTTGCATCTAGACTATCCCAAATTAGTCTACGTGGCACACTATCATATGCTTTTTCAAGATCAATGAAGACCATATATAGATCGCCTTCTTCTCCCTATACTTCTCCATCAATCTCCTTAGGATGTGTATTGCTTCTGTCGTTGACCGCCTGGCATGAACCAAATTGGTTCACCGTAACCTTAGTTTATCCCCTAATTCTAGAGTCCATTACTCTCTCCCACAACTTCATAGTATGGCTTAGCAACTTATCCTCCTGTAATTCCCACAACACTCTGTGTCTCCTTTGTTCTTATATAGAGGGACCATAACACTCCTTCTCCACTCATCTGGCACTTCTCCTGTTTTGAAAATAAGGTTGAACAGAGTAGTTAGCCATTGAAACCCTTCCTCTCCCAAATACTTCCACGCCTCAATGAGTATGTTATCCAGGCCAACTGCCTTAGCTCTTCCCATCTTCCTAAGTTCTCTCATCATCTCTCCTTGTGTGATGCTCCAACAATCTGTAGGACCTGTATAGCACCACTAGAAGGGGGCGTTGAATAGTAGGTGCGGAAAATTTGGTTTTTGAAATATTTTGACCCAAAAACCTAACTTCTAAAAACAGTTTCTGTTTTCCGATCCTTATTTGAAACGTTATAAAGACCTGGTTACAGACCTTGAAAAATTCTAAAATTTGGAGAGATTCTACTCTCAGATGTTCTGAGCATCTCCCAAAAATTTCACATTAAAATTCAACTCCTAACCCTTTGAAAATACGTTTGTGGTCAGATTGCATAAATCTGTCAGAAACAGTACTCTGATTTGAAAATTTTATTCCGATTAATTCGTGACTCCAAATGGTCTGAAATGTTAATGACAAACCCCTTAAGATGTGTATTCTACTGGGTTAAAACAGTTTTGAAAAATTCTTTTGGGAATGTGTTTCAAATATGTTGATGTTCTCAACCTTTGCAAGTCTGAAAATCAGATTGCACTAGTCTCAGAACTATTAATGTTTGATTGACTTATACTTGTCCAAATGGGTTGAAACTTGCGCCAAATGAAAGCTAGGATATGTGGATATGTTTCTGAAAAGTTTTGTATTTTTTGAAAATCGTTTACTATTTTTACGATTACAAAGAACGCAATGCAGAAAATGAAAAACTGAAAGTAAAGTGCTGAAAATAAGAACACCAAGAATTTTATACTGATTCGGTTAAAACAACCTACTCCAGTTTTCGAGGACACCTTCCTCGGTTATCACTAAACACCAAACACACCTCACCACAAGGGTTTCTGGAGTTACGCACCAACTCCACCTTTTCACAAACAATACAATCAATCAAACGGATCACGGACACTACCATCGAACGAATAAAAGTTTGATCATACTTGATCAACCTTTTATAACAAATGAAACGTGTATGGTGGTATAATCAAAGCCTATACAATATTTTGAATATATGAACAATAGGCTTGAGAGAAGAAGAAGAAGAAAGAAATGTAGAAGAAGAAAATAGAAGACCCTTTTACACTTGAGAGAATATGAGAGTTGTCTTGCATTTGTTTGTTCTATTTCTCCTCTTTTATTCAGCCTTGGCCACCCCCAAGGGCTCCTTCCCTTCTTGAGAAATCTCTTTTATGTCCGTGGAAGATTGCCTTGTGTAGATATGACACCATCTTGCTTACTTGACACAACATGATTGGATGGATTACTTGGCTTCGCTTACTTGGCACTTGATGATTGGCCCAAAATTGTCATCACTTAGTGCTCTAAAATCTGAGAAGAAAATGCAAAACATGTGCCAAAAAAAGTTTAAAATGTTGTCAAATAATCATCATTTAATCCCTTCAATTTTGGGATGCCAATTAGCCACCATCAAGACACTAAAATTTGGCCAGCACTTAGTGGCATATGCTGAATTTTCAGCATGTGTTACATTTGCAAAATGTTTGAATTGTTACCTTGTGTAGCTCCTTTTTTTATGTCACTAACCTTGTGTGGCATATTCTCCACCAATCAAGATGCCAACTAAACTCTACATAGACTCCATCTAGCATGTAGTAGGCGTGTAACATGTCTTGAACATGTGCTGAATTTTACTTTTGTAAACTTTGTCAAATATTGCACAATAATTACACATATATAGTATATTCCAATCA
Organism: Eustoma russellianum; assembly: GCA_036186865.1. NCBI lineage: Eukaryota > Viridiplantae > Streptophyta > Magnoliopsida > Gentianales > Gentianaceae > Eustoma > Eustoma russellianum. The sequence goes on from AP025068.1 coordinate 22,059,717, forward strand.
GACCTAATTTGAATATTCTAGTATACTTTAACATGTCTTGAATATGTAAAAAGTATCTAGGTACATGTTACATGTCATGCCAAAAGCATTCTATGTGTTATGTTCATAGAAAACCGAATTTTCGACTTTCGTCGATTACGCGATTTTTCTCATATTAAATTCAAACCTTTTGCACATGTTATATATATTATGTCACACATAATATACATAAAATAAATTAAACATTCAGCTCATAAGGCTGTTTGAAATGGCGTCCACATGTGAAAAAAAATTGAATTTGAAATCTCCACAATTTGTCCTTAATTGAGGATGATTTGTGCATGCCAACATGGAATGATTTCATGGCTGAATATATCATGTAAGCCACGAAATTTTTGGCTCTTTTTAGAGTATATGGGCTGGCCATTTATATATGGCAAGTACGTGGCACGTTGGCGAAGTTTCGGTAGTTACCCGATACGACAATTTTCGGTTTACAACCTTGTAACGTGTCGTAATAATTTTGTCATCACCATGACTTATATCATATGATATAAGACCTGAATATACTATAAATATGAGGTAAATAAAGTGGTGTGACGTTGACGTACATTTGTAATATATGCAACGTGTCGGTAGTACGTCGGAATATATGTGTATTGTGCCTTTAAAAAAAATCTGAATATATATATATATATATAACTATAACGTGTATAACCAAGTGGATATGAGACTTTTTATGTTTCAATTTGTTGCCATCATGCCTTCTCCAAATATATCTCCATTTAATGAACTAGTTAGTTCATTAACTTAAGTACTTCACTTATGAACTAGTTTAGTTCATTAATGGGGGCACCTGAAAATAGTTCAAATACAACAAATGTTTGCCACATGATGTAAGCTTTAATGCTTCATGGCTTTTTAGTACGGAACCAATATATATAAAGCATATGAGGCATGTATATCACAAAAACATGTCAAGTAATAAATTTATCATGCATTTTGTAAACTTGTACTATTTAAATCGTACGTTTGTAAATCACTCAAACTCTTTTTCTCAACACAGTCACTGTTATTATGTTGTCATTTTTAAGTAATGATGCTTTCTCTTTCTTTATGGTCGGCCCTCCTGCCGTTGAAAAGATTGGGGAAGTATGTTTGTCATTTCCACTTGATGTCTTATTCTTTGACTAAAACATGTCCATCTTCTCCCTCTATAAACTTCTCGCCTCCTAGATCCTAACTCTTTCAGTCCCTAACTTTGGCAATCTTGAACATATCATGCTCTCCGTCTTTTGTTTCTAGTCTTTCATACATCTTTTTACTGGCTACGGTCTTTGCCTCTGGCACTGCCTTTTTCGCCTTCTTCCTAGCGATTTTGTAGTTTTCCCTCAATCTCACTTTCTCTTCCCCGTCTATGCAGCTTAACAGCTCTCTAAAACTCCTTTGTTTATCCCTTATTTTTTGTTGCACATCCTCGTTCCATTACCACGACTCTTTATGTACGGCTGGCTTCCTTTTGTTACCCTAAGAATTTCTCTCACCACGTGAATAATAGTAATCATCATAGTCTCACATCTGGTTTGTGTCCTCACCCAGTCGATCTAATATCGTAGAGACGACATTGTCTCTAAATATGTTAATTTTTTTGTCCTTCAAACTTTTCCATTGAATCTTGTGTGGGAATTTTCTGGTCCCCTTGCTCAGCTTTTGGCTCAATAGTATAACTACCACTAGTAAACGATTGTGTCACTGCTGCCTCCCCTGGTATACTTTGTAGTCCCTTCACAACCGTCGATCTTCACGCCTCATCAGAAAATAGTCGATATCTGTGTGTTACGTCCTCCGCTGCTAAAAGTGATCAAATGTGGTTCTTTTTTCTTAAAAAACAAGTTTATAATACCTAGGTCATGGGTCACGGCAAGGTCTAGCAGATCCCTATACTGCTTATTTCTATCTCCACAACCAAACCCGACATGTGCTGTAGTGCCCCGCACCCCGGCCCAGCCAGATACGGTGCGCCTGCCGTACTTCATTACGGAGAGTACCAGGCGTCGATCCATAATATGTCGTAGTCCATGACGGACTTTTATGCTTACCCGTCAACAAGTAAGCGAAACCGTGGTATAATAAAAACTTTAAATTAAAACGTCTATGAAATCATCATCACTTTTACAACCCAAATCATAAAGTACGGAAAATTCTCATAAGTAATTGTTTCCATCACAACATCATAAAAAGTTCATCGATCACAATAATATCGTCATGTCTCATAGGCCATCCATCTCTCGCACGTCTTACGGGTAAGGAACCCTAGGTTCATCTTCAATCCATTCTACTTTGTTCCCTGCAGCCTCTGGGAGGAAAAATAGGGGGTGAGTGACAAAGTCACCAGCAAGTAAACTATAAATAACCGTGAATTAAATGGAAAGTACATACAAGAACCGAACCCCAAAATTCGGTTTAGAAACATACCCGGCTTTCCATCCAATACCCGTCAGTGATCAATACACAATGTATCAAAGATCATAACTTAACCGAGATCGTAACTTGTTAAAGATCATGACTTATAAAAGATCGTAACTTATCAAAGGTTGTCACTCAATAAGATCATAACTTAGGGGCTACCAAGTCATAACAACTTAATCTAAGTATCACGTACCATTATTTGATGACTCATTAAATGCAAAATGCATGGGTATGTACGTGTGATGCATCATGACAAAAATGCAGATAAGATCCTTTGTTCTTTTCTTTCAAAACATCATCGTCAAGAAACAACAGAGTATTCAGATCTATTCACCCGGATCTGAGGTGGTCACTGCTTCCCTTCGAATTGATACATTGTTTTTTTTCTTCTCAATTCCTGTGATATAATAAATGCTAAGGGAGAAACGGTATTAAAAGGAAATAGGGATGGTAATATTTACACGTTTTCCTTAAGTAATATGTTAGATGTTAAAATTAAATGTTTAATATCACATGACTTAGATGTGAACTTATGACATAGACGACTAGGCCATATAGGAATTTCTACTATTGAAAAGTTATCTAAGAAGAACTTAATTAGATGAATGCCTAAGTTAGACTTAGATAATTTTCAACTTTGTGAAACATGTATTAAAGGAAAACATATAAAAGAAACATTAAAACCAAAACATGAAGTGAGTACTAGTCATGTACTAGAATTGCTTCACTTAGACTTATTTGGTCCAAGTAGGACAAGAAGTCTAGGTGGACACTACTATGTGTGTGTCATACTAGACGATTACTCACGATATACATGGACATTGTTCTTAACACACAAAGATGATGCTCCATTGGCAATCGAAACTCTTATCAAGCACCTCGAAAATCTTTACGAAGAAAATGTTAAAAGAATTAGGAGTGATAGAGGTGGAGAAATTAAAAACAAAGATGTAATCAAGTTTTGTGAATTACATGGAATAAAACATGAATTCTCACCGCCTAGAATTCCACAACTCAATGGAGTTGTTGAACGTAAAAATAGAACCATACAAGAAATAGCAAGGACAATGTTGTGTGAAAACAAAGTACCTAAATATTTATGGGCTGAAGCTGTTAGTTATGCTTGTTATATTATAAATAGGCTTTCTATTAGAAAGAAGTTCAACAAAACACCATATGAATTATTAAACAATAGACAACCTAAGGCAGATTATCTTAGAGATTTTGGGTGTAAGTGTTTTGTACTTAATACTAAAGATAATCTAGACAAGTTTGAACAAAAGTCTATTGAATGCATATTTGTTGGTTATTCAACTAATTCTAGAGCATATAGGTGTTATAATCCTGCATCTAGAAAAATAATTTAATCTATACATGTGAAATTTAATGAGAATGCATATTTTGAAGTTAGTGATAAAACTCAAAATAAATAAGAAAATAATGTTGGAAATATGTTTAATGGTGATGACTTGTTACTTGAGCCTGTACATGATCATTTAGAACCAACTCCCCCTGAACAAGACATGCATGAACCCTTAGGTGAAATAAATGAAGAAATTTTGCAATTGGAAGATAATACAACTAACTTGCAAGATGTTCCTAATGTATATGATAATGTTCACATTAATGAAACATTTGAAAAAGATAAGGGTGAATTTGGTCAACCTAGGAATTGGTGGCTTATAAAAGTTAAACATAAACACCCTAAATAGTTAATCATTGAGGATCCAAGTGTTGGGGTTCGAACACGTAGAAACATAAGTCAAACGAAAGGACATAGCTTAATCTCACACTTAGAACCTAAGAATGTTAAAGAAGCCTTAGGTGATATATTATGGATAGATGCCATGCATGAGGAATTGAACCAATTTACCTAGAACAACGTGTGGGACTTAGTACCTAAACCAGAAAATAAATCCGTTATAGGGACGAAATGGGTATTTAGAAACAAAATGGATGAACAAGGAAACATCACACTAAATAAGGCTAGGCTAGACGTACAAGGTTATAATCAACAAGAATGAATAGATTATGAAGAAAACTTTGCACCTGTTGCACGACTAGAAGCAATAAGATTGTTATTGGCTATTGCAAGTCTAAGTAACATCAAACTCTTTCAAATGGATGTCAAGAGTGCGTTCTTGAATGGATACATCCAAGAAGAGGCGTTTGTGAAACAACCTCCTAGATTTGAATATCCAAAGAATCCTAACCATGTATGCAAGCTTAAGAAAGATTTATATGTTTTGAAACAAGTTGTAAGAGCCTGGTATGATATATTTGCAAACTTTCTTATTGAAAATAATTATCAAAGAGAGACTATAGACAACAAATTATTCCTAAAAAGAAAATAACTTATTAATAGTCCAAGTATATGTAGATGACATAATCTTTGGATCAATCCATATTAGTCAACTTAAGATAATCAATGATATGATTAAGAAGTTTGGATTCGAAGAGTTGAAACCAACACCTACCCTATGAGTGTTAGTACCAAACTAGACAAAGATGAAAATGGAAAACCTTTTGATGAACACACTCTATAGGTCTATGATTGGATCACTGTTATACTTAACCCCGTCAAGACCTGATATCATGTTTACTGTGTGTATGTGTGCTAGGTTTCAATCTTTTCCTAAGATATCTCATTACAATGCAGTAAAAAATATAGTTAGATATCTTAAACACACACCTTATTTAGGACTTTGGTACGGTAGAAATACTAAGTTGGAATTATAAGCTTATAGCGATGCAGATTATGGTGGTTGCAAGTTAGATAGAAAATCCACTAGCAGAACTTGTCAATTTGTAGGAACCAACTTGATTTTGTGGTTCTCTAAGAAACAAGCTAGTGTAGCTCTCTCTACCACTGAAGCCGAGTATATAGCTTTAAACTTATGCATTACCCAAATACTTTGGCTTAAACAACAACTTAGTGATTTTGGCATTAAAATGAATAAGGTTCTAATTTTCTGCGATAGCACAAGTGCGATCAATATTTCTCGGAATTCGGTACTTCATTCCAAGGCCAAACACATTGAGGTAAGATACCATTTCCTTCGAGACCATGTTCAAAATGGAGACATAACCATAAATCATGTAAGAACTGATCATCAAGTAGCTGACATCTTCACAAACCCCTTAATCAAGCCACTTTTGAATACTTAAGAGCCAAGTTAGGTATGATGACCTACGATACAATCGCATAATTCTATCTTTTGCATGATTTGCAAAATAAAGGAGGAGATAGAATAAGAACATGATTTTAGATTTTAAGCCATGATTCTAAAGTTGAATAATAAGTTAATTTCAATTGGTAAGTTTTAATTGGTAATTAAATCGGCTTGGAGTATAGGTTAAGGGGGAGAGTATAAGTTGAGGGGGAGCACAATTGTTAAAAGCGTGTATCTAAAAGAATTTGAGAAGCGTGTATCTAAAAGAATTTGAGAGTTTGAAAACAATTGGTATAGAATTGGTGAGGTTTTCAAACCAATTCAATTTGTATAAAATTAGTAGATATGTGATAAACAATTGGTAAAGAGTTGTGACATTAAAATCAAGGAGGGTTATTTTGAAAATCATCTAAAGGGAGAGAATGTTGAGAAATATATTTGGATAATTTTCAAGGTCATGATTTAAAGTGGTGAATACTTAAAAATGTCACACATAATGTTATAACTGATAAAAAGTTGAATAAGTGAAGAAAAATGACATCGATCTCTCAGGTTGTTGCACTTCGACTGATCAATGTACATCGGTCCCTCACATCGATCGATCCATGTAAGGCAAAAAAAACCTAGACCTTATTGTGAGACATCGATCTCTAAACCTGAGACACATCGAACCCTCACTTCGATTGATCGATGTAGTTCAGAGACAAACTCTGAAACTCACTGTGAGACATCGATCTCTCAATCAGAAGTACTTCGATTGATCGATGTCTAGGGTTTTTAGAAATATTTTTCAAAAACATGATAAACTAGTTGTTTTGATTTGTACATGATTTATATATGTTTTTCATGTTGTTATTATGTGTTTTTGATGAAATAAATGTCTTGTGACTAATGTGCCTTGGAAGTTTCTACTACTTACCAAAAGGGATAAAATTGGTATTTTGAGTTTTGTAGGTACTTGACATGGTAAAAATATTTCAAAGATACATTTATCATTCATTTATCATCACAAATGTGTTATTATATCTATTTCTGAGTATCGGGGTCATTTTTGGAGTTTTCTCTCACCAGGGGTATTTTGGTCATTTTACCTTCAAGGACAGTTTCGGTTTTTTTTGCTCAAGCAATCTCTTGAGTATCTTTTCATTATGGAGTTTATTTATGATATTCTTGAAGATTAGTTGGTGGTTTTCTATTTTATTTCATTTGCAATAAGAATCACCTGATTTGAGCAAAGGAATGTTAGCCTTTCAGTTGTTGCAAGATAACTGCTCCATTCTGACTGCAATCTCACCAGTCTCAAAGAAACTTGAATTATGATTTCATCAAAAATAGTTTCAGGTCAGGACCTTTTGGAAACTTAAACTAGAAATCAAAGGAGTGTTTTGACATAAAGATCGACAATTTTGGTTGAGTATTTAAAGAGAAACACGTTTTCAAAGTTCAGCACTATCCTATCTAGTTCTGTCCAGATTGACCATCTGAATCTTTTTATTTGGTTGAATTTCCAAACTATCTTATTTTTGTCTCATTTTTAGATAGAGTCTAGTCAAGCCATTGAAATTAATTCTCTGAAAAGTTTCATAATTTTTGGAGTTGTGTACACTGAGTTTTGAATTTTTCAAAAACGGGTACTGAATCTGAGGAGGTCTAAGATTCTGTTTTCAAAGAGGATTTTATTCAAAGGTAGTAGTGTAATTTCCGCTAACCACTATTCACCCTCCCCCTCTAGTGATGTTTATTGTAGGCGTACAGTCCAACAAAAGGTACTCTTGCAAAGGGTTGAATCGCTAACCCTTAGGAACCCAAAAAATGTGTTTGATACTTTGAATGATTCTTCTTGGCGTGATGCATGATTCATTGCATAAATTGCTATTTATTGCCATTGCTACTAATTGCATTTTTATATGATTTACAAAATAAAGGGGAAGATAAAAAGCCTCATTTAAGAGGGAGAGATAGATTAATTTAAGGGGAAACAAGAAATGAAATTCAAATTTTGAATTTAAAATTTTATGAATGCATGATTGTAGGGGAGCGAGAATGACATATTAAGATCATAAATAGAGGTTATTTTTCAAATCATCAAAAGGGAGAGATTGTTGAGAAACTTGGGTTTGAATGATTTGAAAATGCTTGATTTAAATGTTACGTGTTTTTGAAATGTATGATTTAAGTGTTACATGACATGCGTACGTGATAGATATGCTTTATATGTCTATATATATTATTGTCGTACTAACGTGCCATGAAGTGTTAAGGCTTACATCATATGGCAAACGTTTGTTGTGTTTATACTATTTTCAGGTGCCATGTTAAATGAATTAAACTAGTTCATTTAATGAAGTGCTTAAGGAGATGAACTAAACTAGTTCATTCAATAAAGTACTTAAGGAGATATATTTGAAGATACCTACTTGACAACAAATTTGAAATAGAAAGGGCTTCTTCACATTCACACACACGACCATATATACATTATATATATACATATTTTTATAACGACGAGCTATATATTTCTATCCTGACGTTTTACCGACACATCATAAATGTACGCCAACACCATGCTATCATATACACATAATATTTTTGGGTATATACAGGTTCCATGTCATACATTACATGCCATTAAGTTACCAAAATGATGCTGACATGTCACAAATCCATAAACTGATAATTGCCACATCGGATGACTACCGGACCATCACCGACATGTTACATACTTACCATACAAAGATGGCCAGCCTATATACACTCCAAATGCTCAAAAATTTGGTGCACCACATGTTCATTTTATCCCCAAAGTCATACTATATTTACACATATCAATTACCTATCATTTGCGTTAATTTGTTGGAAATTCAAATTCAAATTTAAGCCACACATGGCCGACATTGACTTCAGCTGTTGAAGCTGAAATTACACTTTATATTATGAATATTATATGTTGCATAACACATTTTACATGTATTAGAGGTTTGAGACTAATTGAAGAAAAATCGATTAATCGACAGAAGTCAAAAATTGGGATTTCTACACTTTTCTAGAAGACGCCTTTTTGCTATCTTTTTGTAACATGTATATAGAAAAATTTGACTCACCTAAGACATATTAGAGTATTCTAGAAAAACAATTTAACTGATGAATAAAATTTACCATATGTGTGAAGATACTACACAATTATGTATCAAAATTTCAAAAATAATTTCAGCACATGAGCTGAGCTTATGGACACCTATGTGAGCTTATGTGGAGCCAAGGTGGAGTTTGTTTGGAACTTTGATTAGTGGAGGATGATCCACAAATAATTGGTGACATGGAAGAAGACCAAGGTACACAAGGAAAGGATTCAAATTCAAACAAGTGCTTAAGTTTTCAGCACATGTTTGTAGTGGTCGAATTTTTGTTTGATTTGCCTTCAAAATCATACCAAAAATGGAGGGCAATCACATTATGATTGATTGGCAATTAACACATTTGAATTTTGACATGTTTTAATATTTTTATGATTAAATTCCAGGTCAGATTATTAGTGCCAAGGGGAAAAATGAAGGACCTATCATAGAGTGACAACAAGGTGAAGACACATCGTTTGTCCAATCACATTTCGCCAAGTAAGCAAAGGTGTGTCACAAAGCTATACGGGGCATCTTTCAAGGGCATTCAAGACAATCTTCAAGTGAGAAATCAGCCATAGGACGCGTGCTCTACACCTATAAAAAAGGGGAGCAAGATGTTCAAGACAATGCAAGACTCATTTCATATCCAAGCAAGTGCAAAGCAAGACTTCTCTTCTTCTCCTATATTCTTCTCTTGTACATAGCCTCAAGCCTATTATACTTACATTCCATATTCTATAGGCTTTGTTTTTACCACCCATATACGTCCCATTCTTGTACAATGTTGATCAAGGTATGATCAAACTTTCATTAGTGAGGTGATGGTATTTGTGTTGGTTGTTTGTGTTTGTTCATTGTAAGAAGGGGTGAATATTGAAGGAGTTGGTGTATAACTCTAGTCACCCTTGTCTTAAGGTGTTTTTGGTATTTAGTGAATACCAAGGAAGGTGTCCTCGAAGACTGGAGTAGGTCGATTTGACCGAAACACTATAAAAATCTCGGTATTCTTACTTTTCAGCAGTTTTGCTTTTAGTTCTTGTCTTTTACATCGTTTTTATAGCCACGTAAAAATGGCAAACGTTTTCCAAAAATCATCAAAATTTGTAGAAACATAGACAAAGGTTTTAGATTTTATTTGTGACAAGTTTCATTGAATTTGGATGAGTATAAGTCATCCATACATTCATAGTTTTGAGACTAGTGCAATCTGATTTCCAGATCTGCAAAGGTTGAGAACATCAACGTGGTTGATATACTTGCCAAAGGAATTTTGAAAAACTGTTTCAACCTTTTAAATTATATCTTAAGGGTCATTTCATAAAAGTTTCAGATCATTTAGAGTTGTCATTAAATAGGAATTCATTTTTCATTTTAAGGAACAGTTTCTGGCAGATTGACAGGGTCCAGGTAAAAACGTTTTTTAAGGACTTACACTTTGAATTTTAATATGAAATTTTTATAGTACATAGATAACATCTGACAGTACATTATCACCAAATTGCACGATTTTTGGAGGTCTAGAACCTGATCATTCAGTTAATCAAAAACATGATTTGAAAACATAATCTGTTTTCAAAAGTGAGTAATTAGTAACAAAAAGTTTTAAAAATCAATTTTTCCACACTCACTTTTCAACCCCCCTTCTAGTGGTGCTATACAGATCTGACATCAGCTTGGCTCAAGATGCAACTATTCAGTCAGAAAAAGCTGAGTATATTTGTTTATTAATGTATTAGAAGAAAACAGAAAAATAAAAATAAATAGAATAGTGGTCTACAGAAGAAAATTTGTATAACTGTTTATCTATTATATATTGGGCAAAAACATGAAATAAAAATAATTGAACAGTATGCTGCACTAAGAAAAATCAATGAATGTTTTTTTTATTGATATACTGGATGAAAAATAAAAAAAAAGTAGAACAGTGGTATGCACTAAGATAGGCCTGAAGGTGTCCCAAGTGTTATAGAATTCCACATGGTCGCTAGTAATGGACATGCAGCTTCTCTTAGGGCAACTATTCTGTTTTAAAAAAAATGAATATTTTTTAATAAAATGTTTGAGAAATAGAAAACTAGAATAAATAGAAAACTAGAATAAATAGAATAGTGAACTCCACTAGTAAAACTGAATAACCGGTTTTTTATTAATATATTGGACAACATCAAAAAATAAAAATAAATAGAATAGTGGGTTGTGGATAGCATTTTATTTTATTTTATTAATATATTGGACAAAAATAGAAAAATAAAAACAAATAGAATAGTGGACTACACTAGGATAAGCCCTAAGGTGCCTTAGGTTTCATCGAATTCAAGACTACCATGACTACAGTTGGTAAAGGACACGCAGCTTTGCTTGACTACTCAGTCTGAAAAAATTAAATAATTGTTTTTATTAATATTTTACACAAAAATAAAAAAAAGTAAATAGAATAGTGGACTGCACTAGAAAACTGGGGTCCTTTTATTTAAATGTTAAACGAAAAAAGAAAAGTAAAAATAAATTGTTTAGTAGGCTGCACTAGGAAAACTCAATAAATAAGTGTATTAATATGTTAGAGAAAAGCAGAAAAATAACATCAAATCGAAGGTGAACAGCATTAGGATAGACCCCCTAAGTGCCCTAAGTTTTATGGGGTTCGAGATGACCGTTGGTGATGGACAAGCTCTTGGATCGGGATGCAACTATTCAATTCAAAAACACATAATATATAGCGCCCTGCCATGGGACATATTAACTTCAGTCTCGGAACGCTTCACCCACCATACTCTGCTACGAGAAGTACAAGGGGTCGATAACATTCATATACATGTCGACATAAACATAGATTGGAATAGCGGAAGCATCAAAAATATAAACATGTACAATCGCCATGCATTAGTACATCATAACTAAACCTGTACAAATCATAAGTGTCATTGATACAAAAGATAATAAATACATGATCGAAATAATCATCAGTATAAATGCATCATCGGGCCCACTATGCTCTCAGCTCGTCCTCTATAAAGTACAAATCATGCTTGTGGTGATCTGCAAGATGATGAAAATGGTATGAGCAATAGTGAATCGCCCAGCAAGAAGTCCATCCAGGTTCGTCATGTGGATCATACAACGCAGACAAGGTGATAAAACAATTACGAGTGTAGATAATAAACATAACACGTCTCCGTTCGCAAATAAAGTAATATGTGGTGCAAGTAAACATAAACATCACATATTCATATAAAGTATGTAAAGCAAAGTCAATCACCTACTTTTATCTAAGTCCTCATGAAACCAATCTTATACTTAATCATTCTTACATCCCAATCCATATTCTATGCTAAGATCATAATTCCTTATATTCATATGAAGGTCACTTTCATATATAACTTTCTCTTTGATCCACTTAAATCACATCAAAGGCTTATGGTCATGTAACAGTGATGGCTCGGGGTTCCATGTCATATGCACTTTAAAATTCATAACATAGTTTGTATTTCGTAAAATCCTTTCAAAAACATGTCATTTTCGTAAACATTCATACCATATCATTTTCGTAAAAATTTGTAACGTGACTTTTCCATAACTTTCATAGATATGGCATTTCATATGACGGCTATAGCACTTGTCATAACGTAAAAACAATAACACGCGACATACCGATTGATTCCCTATATAGTCACATATACAATTATGAATCCTAATGTTCCAAAAGTGGTGTTACATTATATATATATGGATCTAACGGTGACGTCGATAGGGTGGAGATACCTTGTCCCGGACAAGGTGTTACACTCGGCCAAAAAGGATAGGGTACATGTATGCCAATGACACCAACCTCTTTAGGTACCAGTGCCAGGCGGCGCTTCAGTCATCGATAACATACATATGCCCATGACATCCACCATTCCGGTCCTGATGTCATGATGGCACACCAATAACATAACATATCATCATATAACATAACATGTGTCATCGGAATCAATCATCTTGTGCATGGTTTTTTACGCGTAAAATCTTTTAAAACGTATCGTGTGATAAAACATTATGTATCAAAACGTTAGTTCATGCATTTAGCGTATCGTGTGATCAAAACACTTTGCTTTGAAAACTTTGTTTCGTTTATTGATGAGGCTCAAGAGCCTCCTCATGATGACCTTGCACAAGCACCATCCAAAACTACATATACCGGTCCATTAACAAGAAGCCAATTAAGACAACTAGGGTTTGATGTTGGGGCTTTCTTGGTAAAGCATGTGCAAGAGGTTCCAACACATGGTGGGCAGCGTTGGGTGCTCGTCATTGAGGCTATGATTTGATTATCCTTGAGTTCTAATGCATATTATAAGATGTAAGGGTTGGTGGGAGGGCAGGATGGTCATTTCATTTATACGCATCATAGTTTTGAGTCTAGTCGTTTGTTTTGTCTTTATTTAGGTCTAGGGCAGCCTGTGGAATCTTTTATTACGTGTTTGATGTACTAATGCCGCTATTTGAGTGTCTTTGTAGGAGCATGATTCATATAAGGAAAGTCCTAATTTCTAGGAAGGATCTAGCTGCACCAGTTTAGTATTTTGGATGTGCAGGCCGGAGGACAGGTCCAAACCCACTCAAACTACTTGGAGGTGTTAAAACACTCCATTTAAGACGACTTTCGTGCATTTCTTTTTTCCTAATTCGGGTTACAAGAGGGTCCAAAGTCAGCTTGAATATTAGAGTCCAAATTTGGGGAGTTACTAAAGCCCATTGAACCTGTATCCGACTTTTGGTAGATGATATCTCTACAAAGAAGTGTCCAAATGAAGTGATTCCAGAGCCAAAATTCAAGGAAATTTCGTGATCTAAAACTTTTTTTAAGAGTCCAAAAGCTAACTCAGATTGTACAATCATATAGAAGTCTGAAACCGACAAGGTGTCATCTAGTACAAAAATTTAGGGATTTGATTTCGAACTATTTTCTTGATTAGAGACTTAATGTAGATTCACAAGAGATATCTTGGTTGATTTTATTATCTTTTAGAAGTATCAAATAATGCCCATACAAGGCAAACAACCAGCCACATTGTAAACAGATTATTCTTCTCAGATTTTATAAAATTTTGGCAGCCTTTGTGTGCCTTCTTCCCTTTGGGAGTTTGTGTTTTTTCTTTGGATTCACCTTAACAAATCAAAACTAGATCCAATTCAAGGTTTGAGAAACCCTTGTTGGTGTCCACAATCTATGGAAAGGAACGACTTGGTGTATTGGAAGGCAGAATTTCTTAACAACCAATGTTTTTAGCACCATTGAGGAGAAAGGTGGTGCCTTGCATTATTGTTCAACCTTAACCGACGTTGGAAGCTTGGGAGTGTTGAAGTAAGGGTCCTATGCTTGTACATACGTGCCTCAAACACGTATTGATTTGGTATCGGAGCATAAGGTTCTTCCTTTAAACTCACATATCTTTCTTTTATTGTCATCTCTTCTTTTAGTCACGCCAAAACATCCCCCACGGTTTACCCCTGTTCTCTACCCTTTGTTTTTCTTTGTTCTCCTCCATATATTGTCACCTAATCTTTGATCATATATATAAAAAGAAAAGAAAAAAGTGATCTTTCTTGAGAAACAAGTGCAAAACCGAGGCCTTTGCATCGAAGGTTGCACCTTTGCCTTGCTTCTATCATTCGTACGTCAAAGAATCAATCTTGCACACTTAACTTAAGGTTTTCATGCTATTTAGATAATCAAAGTCTCATCTTTTACATAAAATACGACCATAGACAAATGGATTCCTTGTGTCACATGTAAATCTTGTTGCTAATGAAGCTTTTAGTTGATCTTAGGCTTGTGTGACATTGGTTGCATTGTTTGCTTGGTTTTTTTGTTGCATTTTTCTGGTATCTAAGGCTGACTTTACTCCATGCAAAACACGACCTAGTCCTTACATCCAAAGGCATCATCTTTCAAACCACATCAAGCCACGAAAGGCCAAATCTTGGTGACAAAACACTGTTTTGGCCAATCTTGGTGACAAAAACACTGTTTTGGCCGATACACCAAAACAGCGCCAAAGGTATTTTTTTCTTCCTTGAACAACAAGAAAGACCAGCAAAAACTCTAAATCAAGTACCATCAGTTGTGATACACTTATCTTCTCTTGTGTTCTTGTTACAAAAGTAAAAAAAGGCTCGGACAGTGGACAAAAGACAGAGAATCCGAGACAAGAAAGAAATGAAAGTTGGTACAAATTATATCACAAAGAGCATCAAGTTTGTTGACATATTTTGGTACATATCAAGTTCCATCAAAAGACCACGAAACCGTGTCTTTAAACACCTCAAAGCCCTACCTATTTCATTGTTTTATTCTTGGATACTTGATAGTTGTAATAAAATCAACAACTTTGTAATTGATTTGCATAAGGCTAAGGTTAGCTAAAGATTGCCCAGGACAACCCCTTAGCTTTCTTTGGCTCAGCTCTTGACATAATTTTTGGTCTCTTTTTGTTGAATCTTAGTGGTTAAATGTGAAAGGAGTCTTACTTTGTGTCTTAAAACCGTTACTTTTGGAAGTGATGAAATTGTTTGATTTAACGATCAAGAAAGGGTGTGTGCTTCTTGAAATTGTGTTTATCACTTGGATTACTTGCTTTGGATTGTATCTAGCTCAAGATTGGCCAAGGAATTCACAATTTTGAGGGTTAAAGTGAGGTTAAACACCCCAAAAACTATTTTCATTTTATCACTAACGTAACGAAATTTTCTTTTGTCTTTGTGTTAGTTTTCCTTATCTTGTTCTTTTTTATTTGATCTCAGGTGAAAACATGTCCTCCACTAATGTCGTAGCTAAGGAGGCAAGGGCTGAAGTGTCCCTTGAGAAAGTGTTGGCGAAATTGCAAGAAATCTCCAACAAGGTTGAAGAGTTGGATATGAGGACATCCAACCAAAATCTGGCCCAAACACACTAACAAAGCCACGGTCAGATTTCACATGAAGGTGACGCAAGAGGTTCCATATCAATGGGAAGCAGAGGAAGAGTGGATAGAGGCAAAGCACCCATGAGACATCGTGAGCATTGGGAAGATTATCCACCACATGAATTCTATAAGGAAGAGATGGATGAGGTTCAAGCATGGCCTCAAGGCTGTGTGCAAGCAAGAAGAGCGCCACCCCACGAAGATGAGTTCCTTAACACAAAGATGAACATCCTTTCATTCTATGGTAAGAGTGACCCCAAAGCATACCTTGAGTGGGAGAAGAAAGTTGACCTTATCTATTCATGCACAAACTACTCGGAACGACAAAAGGTGAGGTATGCTAGCATTGAGTTTATGGAATACGCATTAATTTGGTGGGATCAAATTCAAAACATAAGGCAAAGAATAATAAGAGATCCTATCTCCACTTGGGATGAGATGAAATTTGAAATGAGAAAAAATTTTATCCCCCAATCCAATGAGAGAACCGTACACAAAAAATTGCAAAGGCTCACCCAAGGAGCTAAGAGTGTTGATGAGTATTTTAAGGAACTTGAAATCTTGATTATAAGAACCAACACCATAGAATCCGAGGAGGCTACTATGGAACGGTTTCTTGGAGGGTTGACTTAGGGAGATTGGCTTCGAACTTGAGCTCACAAACTATGTGGACTTGAACTATATGGTGCATAAGGCTCAAAGGATTGAAAGACAAATAAAGCTTCATTCTTCTTCTGGTGGATTCGATTTCAGAACTAATGTTTCTCTTTACACTAAATTGCAGCCTATGTCAAACCCTAATAGAGGGAGCATACAGCCAAACCCAACCACGCTAAGCTGAGGTCCAAGCCAAACTCCTCTCAAGTGGTGAGAAAGGAACGGTTAAAGTAGGAGAGGGCAAAGCAGGAAACCCTACCCCTAGATTTAGGGATATTCAGTGTTTTAAATGTAATGGTAGGGTTCATTATGCTAGAGAGTGCCCTAACCCGAAAAAGATCACGTACTTCGAAGAAACACAAGAATATTACACTGATGAGAGTGGGCAGGAAAAGCCAAAGCTTGAGGAGGAAGAAGGAGAAAGTGAAGAAGAGATAAGAGAGGAAGAGGGAGCCTATAAAGACTTTCTAGTGGTTAGAAAGGTCTTGAGCGCTCACGTGATGCAAGAAGAGGAAGCCTGGCAAAGGGAGAACATCTTCCACATCCACTACATGGTAAAAGGTAAGTGTTACACTTTAATTTTTGATAGTGGATCTTGTGCTAATGTTGCTAGTGTAGAACTTGTTAGAAAACTTGAATTGCCTTTGATTGATCACCCCCACCCCTATAGACTGTCTTGGTTAAATGATTGTGGTGAGCTAAGCATTTCTAAACAAGTTTTGCTATCTTTTTCTATCGGTGGGTTACAAAGATAAGATCTTGTGTGATGTTGCACCTATGCGTGCTAGTCACATCTTTCTAGGTAGACCTTGGCAATTTGACAAGCATGTTACACATGATGGTCATCTTAATGTCTATTCATTCAAGTTTAACAACAAGGTGTTTAAACTTCATGCATTAACACCTCACAAAGTTTGTGAGGACCATCAGAGGAGAAAGAAGTCTCAAAGTGATCCAAAGGAAAGGGAGGCCGACAAGAGGTTCTTAGAGGACCTCAAAAAGGGAAGAAGGAGCCAAGGAGAGAGCTCCAAGGCCATAGCCAAGGGCACCAAGCCCTCGGATTTGGCCCCCCACACCCCCATCCCCTTCACTTGTTTCACATCCATCCACTAAACACGCCTTCTTTGCAAAACCTAGTGAAGTTACTCATGCATTACATTCCCATAAGGTTGTTTACGTGTTATTGTTTAAGGAGAGTGTTGAATGCTTGTTTTCTAGGGATGACTTGCCATCTTCTTTTCCTAGTGGTGTTGTGACCCTTTTAGAGGAATATTCTGACTTGTTCCATGAAGAAGAACCCTAAAAAAAACCCTTTGAGAGGCATTGAACAACAAATAAACTTCATCCCTGGGGCTACACTTCCTAATAGACCGGCTTATAGGGCCGACCCTGAGGAAATGAAAGAGATTCAGAGGAAGGTAGAGGAACTTTTAAGGAAGGGCAAGGTGAGAGAGAGTATGAGCCCTTGTGTTGTACCGGTGATTGTAGTCCCTAGGAAAGATGGAATTTTGAGGATGTGCATGGATTGTAGGGACATTAACAAAATCATAGTGAAGTATAGTTACCCAATCCCAAGACTTGATGATATGCTTGACATGTTGCACGGTGCTAAATACTTTACTAAGATTTATCTTAAGAATGGCTACTTTCATGTGAGGATAAAGGAAGGAGATAAGTGGAAAATGCCTTCAAAACAAAATTTGGATTGTATGAGTGGTTATTGATGCCTTTTGGGTTAACTAATGCATTTAGTACATTCATGAGGTTAATGAATGAAGTTTTGAGAGATTTTATTGGAAAGTTTGTTGTGGTATACTTTGATGACATCTAGATCTATTCTAAGAAATTGCTTGACCATCTTGATCATTTAAGTGTTGTTTTTGAAACCTTAAGGAAACAACAACTATATGCCAACTTTAAAAAGTGTTCCTTTTGCATGGAAAAGGTCGTGTTCTTGGCTTTGTTGTGAGTGTTTCAGGAATAGAAATGGATCAAGATAAGGTGAATTCCATCGTAGAGTGGCCCACGCCCAAGATTGTGAGCGAGGTTAGGAGCTTCCATGGTTTGGCAAGCTTCTATAGGCATTTTATGAAGGATTTCTCAACCATAGCTGCCCCATTAAACAAAATTGTAAAGAAATATGTTGGGTTTCATTGGGGCGAAGCTCAACAAAAAGCCTTTGATGAACTGAAGGTAAGACTCACCTCAACCCCTATCTTAAGGTTGCCTAACACTAATGAGATTTTTGTGATTGAGTGTGACGCTGGTGGGGTTGGGATAGCTGTCGTTCTTACGCAAGGGAAAAGCCTGTTGCATACTTTAGTGAGAAGTTGAAAGGTGCGTCATTGAATTATTCTACTTATGACAAAGAATTGTATGCATTAGTGAGGTCGTTGCAAACTTGGCAACATTACTTGCAACCTAAGGAATTTGCGATCCACAACGATCATGAAAGCCTTAAGTATCTTAAAGGCCAAGGCAAATTGAATAAGAGGCATGCTAAATGGGTAGAGTTTATTGAGCAATTTCCTTATTTCATTAAGTACAAGCAAGGTAATGATAACATTGTAGGTGCATTGTCTGGGAGGTATACTTTGATCACTAAGTTGTCTTCACATTTTCTTGGTTTTGGGCACGTTAAGGAGTTGTATAACGAAGATACTTATTTTGGGTCCATTGATAATGCATGTCTTGAGTCACCCTTTGGTAAGTTCTATTTGCATGATGGATATTTGTTTATAGCACAACGGTTGTACATACCAAAGAGTCTATTAGAGAATTGCTTGTGAGAGAGGCTCATGGTGTTGGCCTGATGGGACACTTTGGGGTTTTTAATACTTTGGAAACTCTAAAGTAACTTTTCTTTTGGCCTCACATCAGAGTTGATGTTGAGAGAGTTAGTGGGAGTTGCATTACTTGTAAGCAAGCAAAGTCAACCACACACCCACATGGACTTTATACTCCCTTACCTGTACCCTTTTCCCCTTAGGTAGACTTGTCTATGGACTTTGTCTTAGGCTTGCCTAGGTCCCAAAGTGGGAACGATAGTGTGTTTGTTGTTGTTGATAGATTTTCTAAGATGACACACTTCATTGAATGTAAGAAAGATGATGAGTCTAGTCATTTGTTTTGTCTTTGTTTAGGTCTAGGGTAGCCTATGGAGTCTTTTATTATGTGTTTGATGTACTAATGCCATTGTTTGACTGTCTTTGTAGGAGCATGATTCACATAAGCAAAGTCCTAATTTCTAGGAAAGCATCCAGCTGTGCCAGTTCAGTATTTCGGACATACAGGACAGAGGACAGGTCCAAACCTGTTCAAACAACATGGAGGTGTTTAAAGACTCAATTTGAGACGACTTTGATGTTTTGCACTTATTCGAATTCGGGATACAAGAGGGTCCAAAGTCAGCTTGAAGATTGGAGTCCAAATTTGGGAAGTTGCTGAAGCCCACTAGACTGGTACATGACTTTTGGCAGATGATATCTCCATGAAGAACTGTCCAAATGAGGTGATTCTAGAGCCTAAATTCAAGGACATTTTGTGATTGACAACTTTTTTGAAGAGTCCAAAAGCTAACTCGGATTGTATAAGCATGTAAAAGTCTAAAACCGACAACATGTCATCCAGTACGAAAATTTCGGGATTTGATTTCAAACTATTTTCTTGATTAGTTTTGATTTACT
The DNA here is from genome assembly GCA_036186865.1 of Eustoma russellianum. Taxonomy (NCBI): domain Eukaryota; kingdom Viridiplantae; phylum Streptophyta; class Magnoliopsida; order Gentianales; family Gentianaceae; genus Eustoma; species Eustoma russellianum. The sequence continues at coordinate 22,079,744 of AP025068.1, forward strand.
TTCCTAGGTAGAATTAATGTAGATCCACAGGAGATATCTTGGTTTATGTTATTATCTTTCAGAAGTAGCAAATAATTCCCATATAAGGCAAACAATCGGCCACATTGTAAACAGATTGTTAATTCTCAGATTTTATAGAATTTTGGCAGCCTTTGTGTGCCTTCTTCCTTTTTGGAGTTTGTGTGTTTTCTTTGGTTTCACCTAAACAAATCAAGGCTAGATCCAATTCAAGGTTTGAGAAACCCTTGTTGGTGGCCACAATCTATGGAAAAGAACGACTTGGTGGATTGGAAGGCTGAATTTCTCAACAACCAACGTTTTCAACGCCATTGAGGAGAAAGGTGGTGCCTTGCGCCATTGTTCGACCTAAACCGATGGTTGGAAGCTTAGGAGAGTTGAAGGAAGGGTCCTATACGCGTATATACGTGACTCAAACACGTACCATTTATGCATGTGTGTAGGATCGGTTTTGGGGTCCATTTAGCTGTTCCAAATTTACATCATCATAATTCCAACACTTATGGATATGAAATGCATGTCATAACTTAAGAAAATACCCTTTTTACCCTTTAGGTAGCTATCGGCCAAGCTCATCAAAATAGCCCACTTTTTTGGGCTTTAACCTCCAACATTATCATCTTAAATTCTCTATTTTTCATAATATTCCATGGCCAATCAAAGGAGGCATAATATACATGTTTTCATACACATATGTACTTGTAAATATATGAAAAATATAAAAATTCGATGGTGGGAGGATCTGGAGATCGCTGGCGGCGGCTGTAACTGCCGCCGCTGCTGGCCGTAACTGTCATCAGATAAGCACATCTGATCATCTCTCTGCTTCGCCATCACCTAAAACTTGTCTTCTTATGTTTTCTTACAAGACTCGGCGATACGTAGGCTACGATTGCAAGGATGGCAAGCCTGTCTCAGCTACCGCAGTCTGCAGGAAAAGCTTAAACTTTTGCCTCCCTATTCAAACCTTTATCCAATCCAGCCATTAGCGCAAAGCCAATTCAGCAACATAAAGGAAGCCCGATGATATCTTTCTCAGATGAAGAAATTGCGTGGTTGGCCGAACCATTTTGGTTTTCATTGATGGGTACATTTTGGTATGGACGTCCTCCACTTGCAACAATTCGTGCCACCATCGATCGTATTGGATTCACCGGCAGTGTACATATTGGTCTCCTTGATTCAAATCATGTTTTGCTGCATTTTTCTCAGGAACAGGATTATTTGCGATGCTTCGCAAGGAAAAGTTAAACTATCGCTGGAAAGTATATGCGGGTCACCAAATGGACCCCTGATTGTGATTCAAAGATTGACGTTCTGATCGTTCCTGTTTGGATCTCCTTCCCATGTCTTCTAGTTCATTTCCATTAAAAAGAAGCGTTATTCCAGATCGGTAGGATGCTAGGCACGCCAATGAAGCTGGATAATGACACATCAGAGAATTTACGGCCATCTGTGGCACGTTTATGTGTTGATCTTGATGCTTCTCAAGAATTTCCAACACGTGTGTATATTCAGGCATCGAATCGATGCATCTCACAATTGGTGGAATATGAGGATTTGCCAATGTATTGCACGACTTATTCTAGACTTGGCCACAAATCTGCTGCATGTGGAACGGAGGATCAGGTGGCGGCCAAGCTACCTGCTGAGCCGCAGACAGCTAAAGCGCCCTCCTGCGACAAGAAGGTGCAACCCCAACGTTGGACCCCTAAAAAACAACTACTACTTATGTTGTATCTCAATAGGGTTTAGAGCGCAAAGACGTCGATCGGCGCCAGGCCTCGACATCCAGCTTTACAACTTTAGACTCTCCAGAATTGATGCCGAACCTTCCCATCTCAGATGCACAGGATCTCTCTAGGTTAAAAGGGATCGATGATAGCATTTTGAAGGACTTGTCTGACAATCCCGCTTCTTTCTCTATGTCTGATACTGAGGTAACTGTCAGAAATTGTTCTCAGATACCGGCTGATTCACCGGAAAGGGAGTTTACTTCATATGTCGATGGCCTGATACAAGCAGTTGTCATAGATGAGACACACAAGGAAAGGCAGAGGTGTCCCAGGTGGCACCGTAAACACCATCAGATTAAGGTCCGAAGCAACCGTTTCAAGTGCCTCCAAGATTACTACGTGGTCATCATCGAGATGCTGAGCCGCTGTCTCCACCATTCACGCGCTCTCGTGTGGCTCTCTCTCTAACTCGTTTGATATATTGTCCAATCAATGAAGATGCTCATTCGGAATGTTCGTAGTATCCGTACCTTGCTATCTAGAATATTATCTCTAAATCGCAGATATCATTTCTAGATTCTTGTTATTATTGAATCTAAAGCTAGGCAGACTGCATTAGTCTCGAATCGTCTACAACTTGGTTTTCCTCATGCATTGTCAGTATGTGGTGATCGCATCTGGATTTTCTGGCGGCATTCTTTCTTGAAGTTAGAAGATCAGCGGTAAGAGTTCAAAATCATTCATTCAGGTTTTGTTGGTTGCTTACAGGAGATTCCTTTTGGTGCACTTTAGTTTATGGTCTTCATACTGTCACAGCGCGACGCCCATTGTTGGAGGATCTTGTCTCATTTCATGCCGCATTAGATTTACCATGGCTTCTTGGAGGGGACTTCAACACTTTCTTGTCACTTGATGAGCATAAAGGACGATCAACTCCAGTTTTGCGCATATTGCAGGATTTTAATGATTTTGTTTTTGCCTGTTCACTACAATTAATTAATTTTCAAGCCTCTCCTTATACTTGATGGATGGCAGGGGCTGGGCCTTGTATGTCATTGACTGGATCATTATCTTTGTTCTTCAGACTTCTTTGATTTATTTGCGACTGTTCAATATCAGCATCTTAATCGATCACCTTCAGATCATTCTCCTATATTTCTAGATTGTTCTGTGATATCAATAACCACGCCTACTTCCTTCAGATATTTGGATGCTTGGATAACTCATTCTGATTTTGACAGATTTGTTATACACCATTGGCGCTCCTTTCCAACTGTTAAAGTCATGTGGAGTTTTTATTTTAAGTTGCGGCAGCTGAAGTGATGCCTAAACCGCTGGAATAAAGACATTTTTGGAAATATATTTGATGCAGTGGCTAATGCTGAAACTGAGGTATTGAGAAGTGAAAGAATATATGATTCTAACCCATCTGATGAGGCCCATACATCATATCATTTGTCTATGGCAAAGCTGCGTTTAGCGCAGTCTCGAGCCCTATTATTTTGGAAAAAATGGCAAACATAAAATGGATGCGAGATGGCGATGCAAACACATGGTTTTTTCACCAATAGTGAAGGAGAAGAGGCGGAGACAATGCATCTGACGAATAATAAGTGAAGATGGGGTAGAATGTGACCCTCAGCAGGCTGGTGAAAATGAAGCCATTTGTAACTATCAGACATTGTTTACGGAAGGACAAACTGAAGGTCATGATGATATCTTACAATATATTCCAAGACTGGTAATTAAACATGAAAATCGATAACTTCTTTCTTTGCCTACTTTGGAAGAGGTTAAGCAGGCTGTGTGGGAGTTGAGTCCCACAAGTACAGCTGGTCCTGATGGCTTCCCAGGGTCCTTTTATCGACATGTCTGGGAGATAATTTCCATGGATGTGCATAAAGCAGTTCAGGAATTTTTTGTAGGGATTCGGTCGCCGAGTCAAATGGCTGCAGCACTCATTATGCTGATTCCTAAAGTGCCCAATCCATCATCCTTTTTAGAGTTTCACCCAATTTTTTTGACTAATTTTTTTAGCCAAGATAATTACACGCTATTAGCTACTTGGCTCTCTCCCTTGATACCCTGTTTGATATCTCAAGAACAGGCAGGGATTTTGAAAGGTCGCGATATTACAGAAAAGATATTACTAGCACAAGAATTGGTGCATGTATTGGATAAGCCAGTTCGGGGTGGTCATGTGATTATTAAGTTAGACATGGCTAAAGCGTTTGACAGGGTGAGTTGGTCTTACCTGGCCGATCTTTTGTCGAAAATAGGCTTCCATCCGAGGTTGGTGCGCATCCTAGTCAATAATTTGTCTGCCACATGTTGCTCAGACTTAATTAATAGAAAGCCAGCTGGCTTTTTTCCTGTGTTCCAGGGTGTTAAACAGGATGATCCTCTTTTGCCTCTTTTGTTTATATTGGCTTCTGAAGGATTTTCTAGAGGTCTTAACAAACTTATGAAAGAGGGGGTAATACACGGCTTTTATGCAGGCAGGGTTCCCAAATTTTTGCATCTGGGATTTGAAGATGATTTGGTCATTTTCTTGAATGGCTCTATTACGAATTTGCAGCATTTTTGTCGATTTTTGGATACTTATCAGCGAGCTTCGGGACAGTTGGTGAATCTAAACAAAAGCCAGTTTGTAGTTGGAGAAGGGATCTCTGGAACCTGAGTTTCACATGTTTTAGGTATGTGTCATGCTACTTTACCTATTAAGTACCTGGGTTCATACTTGTGTAGAGGTATAAATCGCGCTACTTACTGTACACCGTTGATTACTCATTTCGATGCTGTGTTGACATCTTAGTCTTCTAAACTTCTTTCAATGGCTGGCCATGTGGTCCTTTTGCGGCATGTACTTTGCTCGATGTCACTGCATATTATTGCCAGCTCTAGATTACCAAAGAGTGTGATTGATATTCTCAACAGGAAAATGTCTAATTTCTTATGGAATAATCGGCACCACTGGCAATCATAGGATAAAATTTGCCGCCCTAAGGAATTTGGAGATCTAGACATTCGTTCCTTTTCTGTAGTGTAGCAGGCATATGATTGTCGTCTGTGGTGGAATTAACATCACTCTTCATCATTGTGGGCAGCCTTTTGTCAGATTAACATCACCCACAAGGAAACGCATCTACTGGATTAATGAGTATATGGTTCCTTTAGTGCAGATTACTAATGATGGTCTCAATTGGACTGCTGACAATAATGGACAGTTTTTGTTGAGATCGGTGTATAAGCTATTATCGGCTGCACCGTCTCAATACCCATATTCAAGATACTTCTGATGGCCAACCTTGCCATTGGAAGGACGGCTGTTTCTATGGAAATTGTGGATACGATCACTGCCTCTTGCTGACAATCTTCGTTCATAGCAAAGGCTATATATCCTGCACAATGTGTTTTTTGCAGGTTGTAGTCGGATAATTTAGATCACATCTTTGTTTAGTGCCCTGCAATTATGCCGTTATGGCATGAAGTGGCGATACTTTTTCGGGCCTAATGCCTACTCGTTCAACAGTTCATGAGTATCTGCTTCATTGGTGGAGATCATCTTCTTCAAACACAATGATTGGTCAGTTGAAAGCTGTGGTGCCAGCATTAGTAGTATGGGTCGTTTTGAAAGAATATCCACGTATACGTTTTGGAGAGGATGGCTTCTCAAACAGAAGACTATTTGAGAGGGTTAGAGATCATGTATACACTTAGTGCGCCACAACACAGGGATGGAAATTTCCGCAGCACATTCCACACTTGTCTGCCCTCTCCTTTTCTCCGGTTATTCGCTCGCGTAGAACAAGAATAGTTTGCTGGTTGCAGCCTCCAGTTGGTAAATTCAAGTTGAACGTAGATGCAGTGGTGAGACACAAAAATTTGGCTGTAGGAGTAGTTTTGTGTAATCAACATGGGGATTTCGTTTCCGCTATTTGCTTTTATTTGCTTGCTATGTCGCCATTGCGAGCCGAGCTCATGGCACTCCAGTATTTGCTTATATTTTACTCCCGGGAATATGATCAGCTAATTATAGAAACAGACTGTCAGGTTTTGCTAAACCATATATCTGGCCCAGATACCTTTATGGGTGACTATGCTACTGACTTGTGGTGTACAATACATTTTCTGCAATTAAATGTTTCAACTCTAACTTAATAACCACGAGAGGCAAACACGGCAGCACATGCTCTATCGCGACATGGGTTGCGTGCACAGGGGTCATTATTTTTACACATTTATCAGCTTTTTCATGTGAAGTTCGTGGCGCGATAGCTTTGGATACTATGGTGCCTAACCTGCGGTTTTGATGATTTTGATGACTCCCCATGGGTTGGCATCCTATTGAAGCTGTTGCCTATGTCAAATATTGGCGTAGGCAACATTGCATAGCATGCTGCACTATTTTGGTCCATTCAATCATTGATGCATCAGCGAGCTGGATTGCGATTTATAATACAGGCAACACCGGTATGTATCGTGCTTACCTAACTTGTTTTCCCCTATACTTGGCTTCTTGTTTACTGATCAATCTACTTTGGTGTCTTACACGGCACACTATGGAGTAATAAACGACATCAAAATTGATCCCATGGGGCACATCCATTCATCAAGATATGTCTTTCTTGTGGCAATGTCATCCAATATTGCAAGCAACAGACAATGACTACCAGCATACGACTGAAGCGGCTCACATTTACATTAGATTATCATGTAATATATTTAGAATCTCAAAATTCAAATTGTTATTAGCTAGTGTTTTGTGTTTACTATATATCATTGCTATTCTGTTTGATTTGGTTTGGGAGAGTCTCTTCCCGTAGATAGGACAATTCTTGTAACCACGGTATTCTTCCGCCACAAGTGAGGGAATATATATATCAATAAAACATCCGAACGGTACCACCCGTCCTTCATCCAAAAAAAATATATGAACAATTTTTGTTGGTGCATACATGTATACACATATGCCCACATACATATATCCGTGTAAATATGAATACAACTTTATAGATGCACACGTTTGATGCATAGGTAGATAGGTGCCTATGCCCCTACCACACTTAATTCGTCACTTAGCACATATTTCTCACCTGCATCATAATTGTGACACTTAACATTTTAACATATCATGCTATTGGACATGCATTCTTGAGGAAATGATATATGACATACAACATACTTGACTTATGCATTTTCACTTCATGATCATGTATTGAACTTTTGATTCCATCACATTTAAACATATGCATGCTAGTTTCCATCATAGATATGAATGTAAGAGCGATGATCATAATGATGATCATGATGAAAATTACATACAAACACATAGGATGATGGAAATCATGAAAATACACATCCTTGAGCCATGATCATCAAGATTACACTTTATCATGAAGGTGATTGATCAAGGCCAAGGGCGGCAGCCCAAACAGCCCCAACCATGTATGTATATGCATAAAAATGGCATGATGATCATCAAGAAATTTTTTTTATGGTCAATCATTATAGCAAACATTATGATGCATCACCATCATGCTAAATCAAGACCATCAACATGCAAGAACACCAAAAATCATCAAGACACATATAAGTGATGATCATCATGAAAACATATTAAAATATATTTCAAAGAATGGTTCTTAGTATACTTTTCCAAGAAATGTGGCATGCAACAAACAGTTTCCATGGAATGAGACATGCATGTATATCCTTTCACTACATGTGACATGTAACTACATATGAGACTAATACTTAGCTTAAATTTCACATGCAAGACACTTTTTTATTTTACCATAGTCATATGTGTACACATATTCAAGAATTACATAGAAGTCATCACATAATTAGCATGCAAACATACTTTTTACATATCCATGGTAGAAAAGTCATTTGAACGTATTGCATGTATGATCCAAGTTTGTAGATGAAAGTAGATGTTTAAGTTTTTAACATGCATGAAGAAACTAGGTGAAGTACTTGCCTTTCCCTTGGACGTAGTATTAAAATGGAAGGATTCCTTCTCCTTCTCTCTTGAAGGGGTGCACAGCATAAAGGCCAAGAAAAGAGGGTGAGTTAATCATTTTAGAAGAATAATACTTAGAGTTTTCTATGATCAACCTTAATACAATTCATACCTTTGGAGGTTCTTATGGTTTTTCTCCTTCTTCAACTTAGAAAATTTCTTCTTCCTTCTCCTATGAAGTTTCGGCCTAGGTGTCAAAATGAGAGGAGTGTTAAGAAATTTATGGGATGGATGGAAGAAAAGATGACTAGGATGGGTGGTGTAGGTTATTACCTTAAGGATTTCCTACACTTGAAAGCTTTTTCCTTCACTTAGAATTGAAGACTCTTCATTTCTTCTTCCTCGAGAAGCCACAGGTTGGGGGCTTTTTTGGGATGTGAGTGTGACTTGAAGTGAGAAAATGAAGACTTGGAATTGTTTTGGAGTCGAGAGTGAATTTTACTTGTTGGAATGAGGTGAGATGCGGGAGAATGAAGTGGAAATGAGTTTTCCTCTTCTTCCCCTTGTCTTGTTGGAAATTTTGAGGATGGTGGGGAGGAATCTTCATCATGCTTTTAGTTAGGGAAGAGAGAAAATGATTATGTTGTAAGAGGTGCATGAAGAGTGATTGCTTGGGAGAAAGAGAGGAAATGAAATATGAGAAGTGGAGTGTAGGAAATTTTTTGCCTTCTTTCTCCTTGGTTTTGCCAAATTTTGAACGGTAAGTGGTGGAGGAATTTCTATCATGTAGTCTTATGGAAGAAAGAAATACGAGGTGATGGAAAGAGAGGTTGCATGTGATATAAATTGGTTGAGAGATTTGCATGATAGGAAAAGAGGGAAGAGTGGAGTGTTCTTGTCTTGTAATAGAGTTGGAATGAAGTATGAGAGAGGTAATGAAGACTTGAGCTTTTCTTGGAGAGAAGAAAGATATGTTCTTGGTTGAAATGGGATGAAACGAAATGAAATGGAAGAAATAATGAAAATCTCTCCTCTTAGGTGGCATGTGCCAAAATTGTGGAGCTTGGGAAGGAGTGGAAGAATCTTCATCATGTCGTATGGAAATGAAAGAAAAGGAAGGAGTGATGGAAGTGTAGGGCTTGCATGAAAAGGGATTGGTTGGAGGTGGGGTGTATATAGAAATTTTTCTTGTCTTTCGTGCATTTAAGTTTGGCCAGTGGAGGGGGTGTTAGATGGAAGATGATGATGTCTTGCAAGGTGATAAGAAATGACAAAGTAAGGAATGCATGAAATATGGTTGGGTGAAGGTTGAGTGGTGTAAGACAAAGACAATATTCTTCCTTTTCTTGGTTTGAGGGGGGCGGCCAAGTGGTGTGGAGAAGAGTGAAATGATGATATTTTGAAGATATAAAGAAGATGACAAAATGTGAAGGCTTCTTGGAAGAAAGTGGGTGTATGTATACTTGTTAATTTCCTAAAGTTGTGTAAGATGACTAATGATAGTGGAAGAATAAAAATAAAATATTCTTCCACTCATGTAGGGCAGTGGGCGACCAAAGGGGTGTGGGCGGGTAGATAGGACAAAATTTGGTTACATTTTTTTCCTATGTCCTACTTCCTTTTATCTTTTATTTAAGTGTAGAAATTAGTTGTGTCCCATTTTCAATTCCATTTACTTATTCCACCTAAATTATTGTTACCTAGGATTTAGTTTATTCATTTAGTGCGTGCCAAAATTTTTACCTATACCACTTAATGCGGTACAACGATTTATTCAAATTTTATCCGATGCGTCCTATCTTCATAATTATAATTTCTTTTATTCTCTTTTTCTAATGGTGAAGGGTTACCGGTCGTAACACTCCTCCCCTCTTACAAAAAGTTTCGTCCTTGAAACTTATGTGTTGAGTCATAATCATCTACTTAGTGTAGTTCTACTTAATCCTCCCTTAGTATATATCACTAACATCATCAATAACCTAGTACACCGAATAAGGGTATGGACATGTTTTCCTAAAATCATAACTTATGTGGTTATGCTTTGGGATACAGGCTTATCTGTTTACAATAACATCTATTCTATTTTTTGAAAACACAAAAACTGTAGTAATATATGCTGGTTCTACTGAATTCTACCCTATCATATGTCACGAATATCATCCATAAATTGGTATACAAAATTATTGTTCAGACATGTTTTTCTAAAATCATAACTTATGTGGCTCTACCTGGAAATATAGGTTTGTTGGTTGTAAAAATATCCATTTTATTTTTGAGAACACAAAACTATAGTGGTATATTTTTGGTTGCAAAATATTGCAGTTAAAACCATTTTAAAATATTGGAAGCCTAATAATCATGAATAATTTGAACAATTTGAAACAATATGAACATGTACCTTTTCTTTTCCAAATCAAAAATAAATTTGAAAATTACTTTTCGTTCGGGTACTTAGGATAAAATCTTCAACTAGATTGCGCAATTCTAACAAGGTACACAAAAATTAAACACTTAGGGCATTTCTAATTTCCACGCTTCCGCTGCGCCATTCTGATCCTCCACATTTCCTTACTTGGTTATTTACCATTAGTCTTAGTTTAGTTGACTCCTACATGATCAACTGTCATTACTTGCTCATAATGATGATAAATCATTCTTAGTAATCATTATTCTACTACAATGTCAGTTGTTTGCAACTATGACCTTTTCTTAGCTTGAAAACCAATTCTTAACCTTTTTTATCAAAAATATGGTCATAGTCCCGTTTCATTCCATAATATTGGATTCCATGTTGCTGCCGCAGTCAGTAACTCTCTTGTGGTATCCCTCACAATTTAGAGTTCTTGATTGGGTTGTGTAAAATGTTTCTTATCTTGTCATAATTCAGGGGTTAATTTCAATGTTCATAATTACGTGTGAAATTTTGATCAAAGTTGGATATTTAATCTCCACGGAGCAATTCTGGTTGCTAGGGTTTAGAGGTAATCATCCTTTGACTAAGTAGAGGTAAGGTTCTTTTGGTCGTTCATCTCTAAACCATTCTAGTGGACCTAGTGTAAGGCTGTCACTCTCTGTCTAAGATCATCCTTGTGTTATGACCTGCACCCTAGGCTAGTGAAAAAGAGAACGAAGGGAATTACGATAGAAATCAAGTGCAATCATTGTACCGCACTTGGTATAATAGGCATAAGTTACCCTAAATAAAACTTAAGGATTACTAAGAATTAATTTAATAAGTGAAAAGCTAACTAAAATGTATATAAATAAATGGTACAAAGTTTATTTAGGAATTAAATAAAGGAAAAAGAAAATATCACACGAGGAAGGATAAAGTAGTAATTTCACCATCCACTTGGAACCACCACCCACCATTAGCCGTTTCCCATGCATGTAAGACCAATTTTTCTTACATGAAACTATCATTGCTATCTCTGACACCAATCCAACTAATTCCCAATCAATTTTCATGCATAAACTTCACCTCTCCACTAACTTCCCAACTCAAGAAACACAATCATTCTTTAGCCACTCACTTCCCCACATTTTGGCCAACTCAAGTAAATAGGCAATACCATTTCATTTTATTCCTTCCACTTTCCATTTCCTTCCAATCCTATTCAAATAATCTTTTTTCCCTTCTCTCTAATCTCTCTCTTATTCCTCACACAAAAATCTTACTCTCCCCTCTCCAACATCTTCAACTGAGAGTTACTAGCCAAAAAGGAGGAGGGATTCCTTCAAATTTCAAACCAAGAGGACACCTTAATTCACTCCACAATATTTATCTCACTGCTTCCAAACCTCTCTCCCTTCATCTTATCTCACTCAAACAAAGTTTCTCCTCTACGATTTCCTCAAAGAACCCGTTAGCTCAATACAAGAAAGAAGAGAAAAATCTTCCAACATCAAGTCAAGATTCAAGCTTGCATGTGTAAAAATCAACAAGGTAAGGGTCTATTACATTCTTTCTAGCTTTCTTCTTCCATGCACCTTTCAAAAAGCTCATTTTTCCTCCTTTCTTCACCTAGGTCGTGGGTGACCATGAGCAAGGAGAAGGAATTTTCCAAAGTTGTGAAGTAGGAATCTTCAAGGTATCCAAGAGTAAGTCTACTTAAGGTTGATTTTTAAAAATTTTATTAAGATCCTTTTTCTCAAAATGACTAATTTTCCTCTCCTCTTGTCCATATAAGCCGAGAATACCCAAATAGGGAGAAGAAAAGAACTTTATCTTCTTAAGTGTAAGAAGCAAGAGGAAAAGGCAATTACTCTTCTTGGTTTCTTCATGCACTTTGAAAATACATTATCTATGTTCACTTATCAAATTGGATCATGCATGCATATGTTCAAATGAGTCTTCCACTATGAACATGTAAAAAAAAGTTTACTTGCATTCCTCCTATATGAAGGTTGTGTATGATTCTTGAATATATGTATGATATAAACTTAAGATGATGTGAAAATTGATCTTGCATGTGAATATGTGAAAAGTGATCTTGCATGTGAATATGATTATGAAGGCTACTCTTAAAAATTACTGCACGTCACCTTTAAGATAAGAAAATGAATGCATGTATTTTATACAAGTTATATAATGTTCCTAGTATGAATATTTGAAATTGGTAGAAGTATATGATAAAGATGAATAGGAAAGAAAACACGCATGTGAAAATAGGAACAAGATGAGGTCTCTTATGTGATTGCATGTTACATGTGGTAAAGCGACATCAATGTTGTTTCATCATTCCATAGGATTGATGTTCATGATCATTACATGCTAAGAAGGCTAAGTAGAGTAATTATAATACATATATGGAAAGGTATCAAAGTGATAAGTCAATTTATGGTGATGCCTAACTTTCGCTTGTGAGTGGGTGTGTATGTCCAACGACTTGTTCATTTACCGATGTGGAGATATGTATATTGGAAATATGTGTATTACAGGATGTTGGATTTAACAAATAAAGAATGCGACAAATAAGTAAATGTGACACCATTATGAGGCATATAAGAATTGTAATTAACATGATGAAATATGTGTGGTGTGGATGTTTATATACCTCGGCTCATGGGATATTTTATAGGACCAGTGAATTTGTTATATCCAATTGTATACATGCATGTAAATTACATGCATGATATGATGTTAGAATGGCTAAATCAACAACGTGTTATATATGTAATTTAAAAGTATGACAACATTGGAAAAGAATAAAGATGGGGTTGTTTTATAGGTTTAAACCTAAGCTCAAGTGAGGGGCAAAATGGGAATTTTATACAAGATATGGTATGAAATCTAAGCCAACTGTTGACCTTAAGAGCTGAAGGAATTAGAGACTAAAGTCAGCCACAACCTAGTATACTTGTATACATACATGAAAATAAGTTTTTAAACGATACGATTTATTATACGATACATGTTTGCGAAATGTTTTCACCACGCGATGCATTTCAAAGAATTTATCCTACGTGATATGCTTTTACAGAAAGACTTGACATAAGATATGTTTAAAAGAATTTTAACGCCCTGTACCTCACGTCGAATAATTCCAAAGAGACGGTCTATGATATGATTCGCTGTTTGCAGTGTATCGTACATGATTCGCGGTTCGCATCATACAGTACACGATTCACTGCTCGCAGCATACAGTTATATGATTCGCTGTTCAACAGCATATAGTTATAGGAGGCTGGACTAACATCGGGTAGGGATGTTAGTAGGAATACAGTATGACACAGTATATTACAGTTATAGATGGTGCCATGACGCTGAAACCTATGGATAGGTTGGTGTCATGGGCATACAGTATGTTTACAGGATTACGTGGGAATCAATCGGTATGTCGTGCGCATTATTTATGCATGTAAAGTGATACATCATGTATTTGACACAGTTTGAAAAGAAAAGACATAAGTATGTTATGTTTTAAACGCTTATGATAAAGTCATGTTACAGTTAATTGAGCACATGCATATCACCGAGCCACTCTATCGGATACATGTTTATAGCCTCAGTAAAATTAAGATGAATGGATAGAATATGTGATTCGTGACATAGATGTAATTAGAATGCGCTCAGCATAGAACATAAGACATAAGCAAACGGATAAGCAAGACCAAAAGAGAGGCTGAAAGCTATACCAGTTGTTTTGTGATTTTATTCCTATATTTTCTCTGTTATATGTATTCAAGTGGTTTATCCTACCTATTACAGTATTTGTGAATCGGAGACGTGTTAGGTTCCTTACATTATTGTAATTATTTTATCACCTCGTTCCTGATGCATGATCCACATGAAGAATCCAGGCGGAGATACCCGGTGGGTGATTCATTATCGCTCATCCCTTCTTTTTCATCATGCATAGCCTCGGGATCCAGAGCTGGATTACATAGAGGACGGGCCGAGAGAGTAGGTTCTGCAGACAATCTAATGGGCCTCAGTTTTAGCTTTTGTATTCTGATATCATAGCTTTGTACTTTTGTTGATGTACTGACAATACTGTATTTGGATGTAGTCTATGTCGATGTTTATTTCTGTCTATTTTATGATGCTTCCGCTATTCGATACATATTTATGACGGTGTGCATATATATGTTATCGACGCTGTGTACTTCTCGTAGCAAAGTATGGCGGGTGCACCGTGCCGAGACCCTAGTCCTGAGTGGGGCGCTACACCTTATGCCTAAGATCATCACTTAGATTCTAAGATCATATCTTAATTAACATGTCGTCACTTACTTTATGTTGTCCGCTGTGGATCTAGAGCCATGCTCTGATACCACTTGTAGCACCCTGCCCCGGGACCTGTAAACTTCGGTCTCGGAACGGTTAACCTGCTATACTCTTCTATGAGAAGTAAAAGGCGTCGATACCATTCATATGCATGTTGACATAAACATGGATCGAAATAGCAGAATCATAATAAATATAAATATGTACATTCGACATGCATCAGTACATCATAACTAAACACGTACAAATCATAAGTGTCATCGATAGAAAAGATGATAAAGACATGATCGAAATAATCATCAGTACAAATGTATCATCGGGCACACTATGCTATCAGCTCGTACTCTATAAATTCCAAGTCATGCTCTTGGTGATCTACATGATGATAAAAATATGGCACGAGCGATAGTGAATTGCCCAGCAAGTAGTTCATCTGAGTTTGTCACATGGATCATACATAGGAGACAGGGTGATAAAACATTTACGTGCATAGGTAATGATGCGTTTGCAGTGCGTGATCAACTCTCCATCTCAAGCCTCCTCCTTCAGAATGGTTTAGGCTCAAAGGAGTTGGACTTGCCCTTTGCTTCCCTTGTGTTAAAATCGATCTAATGAGCTCTCTTTTGCATTGGAATAGTCGTTGCTTAGGCAAGTTGATTCAACTCTCTTCGACGGTATTCTTTTAGCAATGGCACACCCTCAAATACCTCAATCCTTGAGAGATCTTAACTTCGATTTTTAGTGCAAAACCAAGAAAACAAGGTGCAGGTTTCACAAGAGAAAAGCAACAAAAGTTTCATTCAAACAAAAGCTGAATTTGTCCATCAGTTTTTACAAAGCTTAAATAAGAATAAAACTTAATTCTAACACCCATCCTAGCCAAAGGGTGCAATAAAAAAATCTATTCTGGTCTCATGACCCGAGTACAACGGCTGAAGTCTTTAAAGGTGGTTAAAGAATTCAATCTTCAAGAGTTACACAAAAAGGCTGCATTTTAGGCTGAAGTGGCGCCCTCAGTTGACTGGCCTTTTCCCACAGATGACGGTTGAGTTTGAAGAAGTGTCCTACTTGAGAAATTTAGTTCATGTCCTGAACTTCACTTCTGGATTTTGAATGACCCAATTTGGAGTTTGCATGACTGAGTTATGTACCCACAAAGTTCAAGCAATTTTCAACTCTTTTCAGCATTCTTGGTCTAACACTTCCACACGGGTTTGGCAACTCCAACAGCCCCTACAAAGCAAACAAAGGCATAACAAGCATCAAATAAGTAAGAAAAGGATAATAAACAAAAATGCAAGAAACCCAAAGTAATAAAAGCGTTTATTGAGCTGGTTCAATGAAATGAACCCAATGAACTTCAGGTTCGTCTTGCATATGCTAAAACAAGAAGTTTCAAACTTCAAACCCAAGTTGTCTGGCCTTGTTTCTTGCTATAGGGCCTTGAGGCACCAAGGCCTCTTGATGGAATCCTTGGTCTGCATCAATCCCCCTTCCTCAAAATTATTCGCCCTCGAATCAAATGGATCATCATTGTAAGGGGTCAAGTCAGCGACATTAAAAGTGGAGAAAATAGTATCATACCTTTCAGGAAGATCAAGAACATAAGTGTTCTCACTAATACGCTGAAGGACTTAGAATGAGCCACCCCTCATGGCATGAGTTTAGACTTCCTTTCCTTAGGAAATCTCTCTTTCCTTAAATGCAGCCATACTACATCACCAGGCCGAAAAGAAATTTGTTTGTGATGCCTATTTGCTCTCCTAGCATAAGCCTTATTCTTTTCCTGAAGTTGGTTTTTAACTTTTTCATGCAACCTTTTAACCATTTCAATTTTTCGTTTACCATCAAGACTATAACGTTTATGTACGGGGATTGGAATCAGATCCATGGGTGACGAGGGATTAAAACCATACACAATCTCAAAAAGACTATGTAATGTACCATGATGAACGCTTCTATTATATGCAAACTCATTATATGGTAAACAATCTTCCCAATTTGTTGATGTGTTTTTGAATGATGGCACGTAAAAGTTGTGATAGAGTTCTATTGACTACTTCAGTTTGTCCATCCGTTTGTGGGTGAGCAGTGGTGGAGAATAACAATCTTGTGCCTAGCTTACCCACAAAACACGCCAAAAATGACTAAGGAATTTAGTGTCTCTATCACTCACAATTATTCTAGGCATACCATGCAAGAGAACAATTTCCCTAAAGAATAAGTTAACAACTGTGTAGCATTGTCAACTTTCTTGCATGTAATAAAATAAGCCATTTTTGAAAATCTATCAACCACAATAAAAACACTATCCCTACCTGCCCTAGATCTTGGTAGGCCTAAGACAAAGTCCATGCAAAGGTCAATCCAAGGTGAGTCAGGAACATGCAATGGTGTACAAAGGCCATGTGGTTGGGTCTCGGATTTAGCTTGTTTGCAAGTGATACGATTTCCACACATCTTCTGAACATCTACACGCATATGGGGCCAATAGAAGTGTTCCTTAAGGGTTTCTAAATATCCCATCAACCCTCCCCCATGAGCTTCCTTAACCAACATCTCCGTCATGGATAATTGGAGAACACACAACTTATGCTCGTTAAAAAGGAATCGCTCATGCATGTAAAACTTTCCAAATGGTGCCTCTTTACAAGCTTCAAATATGTTTTCAAAGTCGTGGTCATTTGTATACATTTCCTTAAGTGATTCAAAGCCTAAAAATTGTGAGGATAAGGTAGTCACTAGGGTATATCTCCTAGAAAGGGTATCATTAACTATATTATCCTTACCCTGTTGGTATTTAATCACATAAGGGAATTGTCCTATGAATTCCACCCATGGCATGTCTTTTGTTCAATTTACCTTGTCTCTTAAGGTACTTTAAGTTCTCATGATCAGTATGGATAACAAATTCCTTAGGTTGAAGGTAATGTTGCCAAGTTTATAGGGATCTTACTAAGGCATACACTCCTTATCATAGGTGGAATATTTCAGAGAGGCTCCTTTCAACTTCTCACTAAAATAGGCCCACAGGCTTCTTTCCTTGGGTCAATACAGCACCTATGCCCACTCCACTTTCATCACACTCAATCTCAAATGTTTCTTCAATGTTTGGTAGCCTAAGAATGGGTGCAGTGGTTAGCCTTCTTTTAAGTTCCTCGAATGCCTATTGTTTTGTACCATTCCACTGAAAAGGAACATCTTTGTTTTACAATCTCATTCAGGGGTACAACTATAGATGAAAAGTCTTTTACAAATCTCCAATAAAAGCTTGCTAACCTATGGAAACTTTTCACTTCTCCCACAGTCTTTGGTGTTGGCCACTTGGCAATTGATTTGACTTTCTCTTCATCCATCTCTATTCCTTCAGCCATGATTACAAAGCCTAGGAAAAAAGCTCTCTCCAAGCAAAAGAACACTTCTTAAAGTTCACATAGAGTTGTTCTTGTTTAAGCTTCTCAAAGACGGCTCTAATGTGATCAAGGTGGTCTTCGATGGTCTTTGAATAGATTAGGATGTCATCAAAGTACACTACCACAAATCTCCATGTGAGGCTCTCAAGACTTTATTCATCAACCTTATAAAGGTGTTGGGGGCTTTGGTTAGTCCAAAAGGCATCACCAACCACTCGTAGAGTCCAAACTTAGTCTTGAACGCAGTCTTCCATTATCTCCCTCCCTAATCCTCCCTTGCAAGTAGCCTTGTTTAAGATCTATTTTGGTGAAGTACCTAGACCCATGCAATATGTCCAACATATCATCCAACCTAGGTATGGGATACCTATACTTTACGGTAATCTTATTGATCGCTTTACAGTCAGTGCACATTCTCCAAGTGCCATCTTTCTTAGGGACTAGGATGACTAGTACAGCACAAGGGCTCAAGCCTTCTCTAACTTTGCCTTTGGTCAGAAGTTCCTCAACTTGTCTTTGGATTTCCTTTATTTCTTCATGGTTGGCCCTATAGGCTGGTCTATTTGGAAGGACAGCTCCTGGGACAAAGTCAATCTGATGTTCTATCCCTCGCAAAGGTGGTAGCCAGATGGTGCTTCAGAAGGAAACAAGACGTCGCACTCCTTAATAAGTGATGTTATGGCACTAGGCAATGTGGGTGGTAAGTCAGCACTAGAGATCATGCAGTCTTTATACTTAAGAATGAAGACGATTTTGTGGCTCTTTAGGGCATGTGTCACTCACTTTGCTTAGCAATACACACACCTTTTCCTAGGTTCTTCTCTCTTAGGGGCACTATCTTTTTTCCCTTGGACCCTTCTTTCTTAGCCTCACTTCTCATGCACTCCAAGAACTTCTTCTCAGCTTCCTTTTCTTTTGGGTTACTTCTAGACTTAGACATACGTCTTCGATCTTCGTAGACCTTATGGGGTGGAAGTGCATGTAATTTGAATAGTGTGCCATTAAAATTGAAAGAGTATTTGTTGAGATAACCATCATACATAACACGTCTATCAAATTTCCATGGTCTATCCAACAAAATATGACTAGCATGCATGGGACCTACATCACACAAAATCTCATCTTTATAGCTACCAATGCTCAAGGAAATCAAAACTTGTTTACTTACACTAACTTCACCACAATCATTAAGCCATGCAAGTTTGTATGGGTGGGGGCTATTAGTCATAGGCAAACCAAGTTTCCTAACAAGTTCTATGCTAGCCACATTTGCACAAGAGCTAGCATCAAATCATAGCACACACTTTACCATTTGTCGTGCAATGAATATGAAAAATGTTTTCCCTATGCTTTTCATGATCATCTACTTTTTGGAATGCATTCAAGGCTCTCCTAAAAACAAGAAATTCTTTGTTTTCATAATCTCCTTCTTCTCCTAAGTTTTCTTCAATTTCAGATTCATTTTCATGTTCGGTTTCATGCTCATTTTCATCTTTAGCCATATATTCATTTGTTTTCTTAATTAATGTTACTCTTTTAGCATTTGGATAGTGTCTACCTATGTGACCACGTCCATGATATTTAAAACACTTAATGTCTCGAAATCTAGAGGAGGGATTAAAAGAACTCCCAGAGTAGGCTTTTGTTTTCGTCCTTCCATCCTGTTTTTGTGGGTTTGATATACGGCCTTCATCTCTCCTATGTGATGTGCTATGGACTGGGTCTTGGCTAGGGCGTGAGCTCCCAACCTGTGTAGACCTACTTTGCAATCTAGAAGAGGAAGAATTATTAGTACGAAAACCTGAATTGAAATAGTTTGAGCTATGTACCTTTAATTGTTGTTCCACCTTCTCGACCATGTATACCATGGATGTTAGATCGGCATAGGGATAAAATTCAACCTTTTGTGCAATCTCCCTATTCAGGCCATGCAAGAAACATGCCATGGTCGACTCTTGAGGTTCTTCCAAGTTTGACCAATAGAGAAAAGGGGGTTTGAGTGATTTCAAAATATGTGATTTAAATGCATGACATACACAAAAACGTGCATGATATATACATGATACGTTGCTTACTACTTGCCTTACTTAGCTTGTATATAATGTTGCCATACTAACAAGCCATGAAGCGTTAAAGCTTACATCATATGGCAAACATTTGTTGTGTTTATACTATTTTCAGGTGCCACCATTAATGAACTAAACTAGTTCATTAAGTGAAGTACTTAGTTTATTAAACTAAGTAGTTCATTAAAAGAAGCTACATTTGGAAAAGGCACAAAGGCAACAAGGATAAGGAAGGAAAGTTTTCTCCTCCTCCCCTCATTAATACATACACGCCATATACATATATAATACATATATTTTCAGATTTTTTGAAAAAGGCAGATGCACATGTATTCCAACATACTACCGACACGTTATATATTTTACGTACGTACGTTAACGTCACACCACTGTACTTAACTCATATTTATGAGTATATTCAGGTCTTATATCATATGATATAAGTCATGGTGATGACAAATTAAATACGACACGTTAAAAGGTTCTAAACAAAAAACTGTCGTATCGGGCGAATACCGAAACTTCGCCAACGTGTCACGTACTTGCCATAAATAGATGGCCAGCCCCTACATCTCAAAAATCATCAAAAATTTCGTGGGTTTGAGAATATTTTCAGCCAAAAATACTTTCCATGTTGGCACACACAAATCACCCCACATTAAGGCCAAAATGTGAAGATTCCAATTTTAATTTTGACACATGTTAATGGCACCACTTTAGACCAGCCAACTGCTGAGATTTAAAGTATATATTATATATATTATGTGTAACATAATATATATAACATGTGAAAAAGTTAGAATTTAATTAGAGAAAAATCGGGTAATCGATAAATATCGAAAATTTGGTTTTCTACGCACACAACACATGGAACGTTTTTGGTACATCATATGACATGTATCTAGACACTTGTTACATATGTTATATATCTTAAAGTGTTCTAGAAAATTAAGTTAAGGGCTGATTGGAATATAACATGTGTGTATTATTAAGTGTGCACTATTTTACAAAGTTAGCAAAAATAAATTTCAGCACATGCACATACACTATCTAACGCCCATACAGCTGAGATGGAGCTTATTTGGAGCCTTGTTGACATATTGATTGGTTAAGAATCAACCATGCAATGTTGGTGAATTAAAGAGAGAAGCTACAAATGGTAAGATTTCAAACTTTGTCTCACTTATAACACATGCTGAAAATTTCAGCATGTGTAAGTATGGCTGGCCGAAATTTGCACATTAAAAGGCTATATCTTATCATCTTGAATTATGTGATTGATTGGGAAAGAAATAGAAATAATTTGAATATTTTTTTTAAATTCATAAAGTGTGATATTTTATATATCACACATGCTGAAAATTTTTCAGCATGCGTAGTATGTATAATGGCCGAAATTGAGGCCATGTGGGAGACCAAATTTCATTTCCAAATTGATGAAGATATTTATCATCAATTGGTGATTTATTTTAAAAAGAAAAATAAAGAAAAAATGGTAATATTTTGAACTTTATCTCCATGTGTCACATGCTGAAAATTCAGCATGGTATATACTCATTATGGCCGATTTTTTGGCTTAGTAAGGGAGAAATTTTGTCTTGCAACATTTATGTGACAATCTTGAGCTTTATGGAAATTATTTTGTGATTGATATTGGCACATGTTTGAGTGATATATTCAGATTTTTCCAAGTCATCAATGATGACAACATCCAACCAATCATGAAGTGCCAAGTAAGCAAAGCTTAAATGATCATCCAATGAGAAGATGCGAAGTAAGCAAGACCATGTCACAATGATGTCTTACATTCTCCCAAGGACTTAGAAGATAATTTTCAAGAGGGGGGAGGACCCAAGGGGGAACGGCTGCAACAAGATTAAAAGGAAAGAAGATGAGCAAAAACAAGACAAGCACAAGCATTGCAAAATCAAAGTGATCAAACGCCTAGCTCTTCCTCTTCTACATTCTCCTTCTTTCTTTCTTCTTGAAAGCCTATTATATTCATATTTTCAATCTTGAATAGGCTTGATATAGACCACCACATATTCCATATCTTTGTAAAAGATTGATCAAGGTGTGATCAATCTTCATTCTTGCGAGGTGGTGGTGTTCGTGCGAATTGTATTCATCGTACAAGGTTTGTAAAGGGTTGGAGTTGGTGTGTAACTCCATCAACCCTGTGGTAAGGTTTATTGCGTGTGTGTGGTTAGTGTGAACCAAGGAAGGTATTCCTTGAAGACTGGAGTAGGTTGTTTATAACCGAACCAATATAAAATTCTTAGTGCCATTTACTTTCAGCATTTACTTTCTGTTACTGCACAGTTTACTCTTTTTGTTGGTGTTCGTAAAAATAGTAAACGACTTTCGAAAATCACGAAAATTTCCAGAAACATAGCCACACGTTATAGAGTTAATTTGGCATAAGTTTCAACCCTTTTGGATAAGTATAAGTCGATAAAACATCAAAAGTTCTGAGACTAGTGCAGTCTGATTTTCAGACTTGCAAAGGTTGAGACTTTGATTGTAATTGACCTACTTCCCAAAAGAATTTTGCAAAACTGTTTCAACCCACTTAAATATAGTATATAAGGAGTTAGTGGTTAAATTTTCAGAGCATTTGGACTTACACACAAATAGGAATAAATCTTTCAAAACCATCTACCGTTTCTGGCAGATTCCCGCAATCTGATCACCAACGGTTTTTAAAGGGGTTAAAGGTTGAATTTTAATTTGAAATTTTTAGGGGACCCTCATAACATCTGAGGCTAAGTTCTCTCAAAATTTCAGAATTTTTGGAGACCTATAACCTGGTTTTAAAAACGTTTTAAAACTGATCCTGGAAACAGAATCTGTTTTCAGAAATTGAGTTGTTTAGTTTTAAACAAATTTTAAAAACCACACTTTCCGCACCACCTATTCAACCCCCTCCCCCCTTCTAGTGGTGCCTTGCAGATCCTACATGACCTCTCCAACAAGATCTCCAACACCTTAAAGTATTCATCCACACTCTTGGAACCCTGTCTTACGTTATGCAAGTTTTTTGAAGACGGATATTTCATAGTTATCTGGGATGAATCTTTGCCTAAGTTCCATTTTCATCTCTTCCCAAGTAAGAACTTGGGGTTGACCTGTTTTTATCCTGTTTCTGCAAAGGTTAGTCCAACAATTTAAAGCATAGCTAGAAAACTCGATAGATGCGTACCTAACCTTTTGCAACTCAGTATAGTTTGTACAAGAAAAGATAAGATCTACCTTTGTCTCCCACTCCAAGTATTCTTCCCGTTGCTTTTACCATGAAACGTAGGAGTACTTTGTAGAGAAAAAGGGGTTTGAGTGATTTTCAAATACATGATTTAAATGTGCTTAAAAACATGCATGACATAAAAGTGCATGATATATTGCATATTACTTGCCTTATATAAATCACATATAATGTTGCCGTACTAACGAGACATAAAGCTTTAAAGCTTACATCAAAAGGCAAACATTTGTTGTGTTTATACTATTTTCAGGTGCCACCATTAATGAACTAAACTAGTTCTTTAAGTGAAGTACTTAGTTAATTAAACTAAGTAGTTCATTAAAGGAAGCTACATTTGAACAAGGCACAAAGGCAACAAGACTAAGAAAGGAAAGTCCCCTCCTCCTCCTCTCACCTTATGGCACGCCTACATACATATATAAATATATATTTTCTGATTTTTTGAAAAAAGGCACATACACATGTATTCCAACATACTACCGATACGTTATATATTACGTACGTACATTAACGTCACACCATCATACTTAACTCATATTTATGAGTATATTCAGGTCTTATATCATATGTATAAGTCATGGTGATGAAAAATTAAATACGACATGTTAAAAGGTTCTAAACCAAAAATTATCGTATCGGGCGAATACCGAAACTTCGCCAACGTGTCACGTACTTGCCATAAATAGATGGCCAGCCCCTACACCTCAAAAATAATTATTAATTACGTGCATATGATGATATTTCCAGCTATAAAATCATTCCATGTTGGCACACACAAATCACCCCACATTAAGGCCAAATTGTGGAGATTCCAATTTCAATTTTGTCACATGTTAATGGCGCCACTTTAGACCAGCCAAGTGCTGAGAATTAATTTTTATATTATATATATTATGTGTAACATAATATATATAACCTGTGCAAAAGGTTGGAATTTAATTAGAGAAACATCGGGTAATCGATAAACATCGAAAATTCGGTTTTCTACGTACACAACTCATGGAACATTTTTGGCACATCATACGACACGTATCTAGACATTTTTTACATATGTCATACATCTTAAAGTGTTCTACAAAATTAAAATTAAGGGCTGATTGGAATAAAACATGTGTGTATTATTAAATGTGCACTATTTTACAAAGTTTGCAAAAATAAAATTCAGCACATGCATATACATGTTGGACACGCCTATACAGCTGAGATGGAGCATATGTGGGGCCTTGTTGGCATATTGATTGGTCAAGAATCAATCATACAATGTTGGTGATTAAAGAAAGAAGCTACAAAAGGTAATGTTTCAAATTTCATCTCATTTGAAACACACTAAGAAATGCCATATTTTACTATCTTGAATCATGATGATTAATTTAGGATGTTATGGAAATGTTTTGAATTAAATATGAAATTAAAATGGTGATATTTTTAATATCACACATGCTGAAAATTTCAGCATGTGTAGTAATGTATCTTGGCCGAATTCTTGGCCATATTGGTGTCCAAATTCATTTCCAAAAATGATGAGATTATTTTCTACTAATTGGTGATTTATTTCAAAGAGAAAAATCAAAGAAAATTGAAAATAATTTAAATAAAAGCACCATGTATCACATGCTGAAATTTCAGCATGTCAAGTTCATTCATGGCCGATTTCTTGCTTGTTTTTGTGGAGAAATTATCTTGCTTAATTTATGTGAATCTTATGAGTTATGGTGTTGTACCCCAACGATCATGTACGTGAAAACTATGAATATGAGACGGAATGAAAGCGGCAATTTCCTTTAGCGCATGTTACTTAAGTCAACTTAAGCCTCTTTACTTAATCATTATTGAGGTGATACCAAGCCAAATTAAATAAGGGAAACTTCAAGGAAGATATATATATACATATGCATTACACATGGCGTGTATATGTATGTATCCATACATATGTTAATTTTAGAATATGATAAAATAAAGAAAAACAATATAGTGCATGAATTAAAATTTCAAGAAATACCAAGTTGCCCAAGAAGCCTAAAATTCGGCCAAGGCATGAATGGGGATTCTAGAGTCTACTATACCATTAAGACAAGAAGTTATTATGCAAAGAATAAATACAAAATAAAATAGACATGCATTTAAAGAACAAGTTAAGACAACTCATTAAAGAAGGAAGTAGTATGGTTGAGGCCATAAAGACCCCAACCAAAACCGCCCCCCCCCCTTAGCATCTAGACATGGAGGATTTTTAAATCCTACCATGGTTACTTTTTTTCCCTAAACCAAGGTTAATGTAACCATAATTTAATAAAGTAACTTGGGTTAGCACTAAAGTAACCATAGTTGGAATAAAGTAACTAAGATTATTACTAACCTAACCTTGATTAACACCCATGAGAACCCTAACCCTCCTATTCTCCCTCCAAAACCGTCCCCCTCTCCTAAGTCCCTAACATGTTTTAAATCAAACCATTCTAGAAACATCTATCTTCTCATCATGCAAGAGCAAAAAACTTAGACAATCTCCATCCCCTCACCAAGATTTCGCCCCTTTCATCTTGAAGGATAGAAGTTCAACTTCACTTTCAAGACTCAAGAAGACATCTAGGTAAGTCTTGTTCCAAGTTTCCTTAAGAGAATTCTCATTTTGGTAAAGAATGAAGCTCACATGAACTCCCTTTCTTCATACCCAAAACCGTGGGTTTTATGGTGTAAATAGGTGAAAGCCATCAACTTTCTTAGGTGGTGACATATTGTGATGCTTGAATCTCCATTCCAAGCTCATTTGGTAAGATGTTCTAGCCCTCAAACCTATCCTATTTCCTCTATTGAATAAAGACTAATCTTTTCATTTCATTTCCTTAAAACCGTATGCTTAAGGTGAAGAAGGTGAAGGATTTCATCACATCTCACTTCATAACCAAGCAAAGACAAGAGCTTTAGATTGAAGAGGCAAGTATACTTTAACCCCTTACAATATATGTGATTATGTGCATACTTGAATGTCTAGAAGCCTAAGACATGACTTTAGTGAAAATATGCCTAAGTTGTTACCTTTTCTTATGTTTTGAAATTGTTGGACTAGAGGACTGTTTTGTTTAAGAGGAATGAACAGCCCATATGAACGACTTTTGCATGCTAGAAAGAGACTTGAATTAGCATAAGGAAGTCTTATTATGTCTATTGAATGACCATTAACTTGGATTATAGGCTAAAGAATAAAATTAGGAAGGAAATAATATTTCTATGCATGTTGGTTGAAAACAGAGTTCTGGACAGATTTTATGCCAAATTGATGGACTTAGTTAAGGACCTTCTAAACGTTGGATTGAGCTTATTTTTGTTATGGTCGTATCTTATCATGTCTATTTTATTGTGGAGTTGGAATTTCTGGAAAATCATTTGTGGATTGGTCAGAAATGAATTTTTAGTATCAAGGGGTCAAAACAGTTTCTGGTCGTACCACCTTAGGGAGAAAAATTATTTAAGTGCCCTAAACATCTTGGATTGACCTGGAATTTTTAAGAGGTACTTAAGACATAGATTTAAGTATCCATGTAAAGAAATTGATTTTATCTATTGATCTTGGTGGTAAACCATTGAGGTAAATTGGGTGTAACATTCTGGAAAACCGAGCAGATTGACCCTTTGTGCTTGTATGACTTGTATTGTATTTATTTTGACTTGTTTTGGTGAATGTGCATTTGGATATTGTTCATGAAAGGAAGAGGAAAGATTTCCAGGTGTTAAGTGAGCCCCATAATGAGTTTATGGATGGAGACAAGGTAAGGAATGGAGTTGAGAGTGCAGCAGAATTCCTGTTGTACCCTTGTTGGGAATTATTTTTATTGAGGTACCTACGCTTGTCGGAATCGCATGAAATTTGTACAGAATGTAGTTAAGATCATGTGGTGCATGTCCATATTTTTAGTTTCTGGAAAATAGGCTCAAAAGGTTGATTTTGAGGCCGGGCAATACAGGACATGCTGCTGGATCGTTTTTCAGCCCATGAAGAAAGTTGTTTATGATGTTATAAGTGCATTTTACCATGTTGCATCCCATGCACTTGCATTGACATGCTCATATGTTCCATGCTCATGATTTTATTGATGTTTTATATAAAGTTTCCGTTTTGAAAGGATTCTGTCCCTTCTGGCCAGCTTAACCCGCTACAGATCCGGGGTGAATTGATCTGAAGAAGTATAAGAACCGATCCAGGCCCGGTATAATAGGTCTGATGAAATATAAGAACCGATCCAGGCCCGGTATAATAGGTCTGAAGAGTATAAGAACCGAGCCAGGTCCGGTATAATAGACCTGAAGGTGATCATGTTATAAGAACCGAGTCATGCCCGGTATAATAGGCTGACACACTCTCTTGTTTTATGATGAGCATGATTTAAAAGAAAGAAAGAAAGTTCAAGCATTTTTATGAGCATGTCTAAATGAAAGAAAGAATATTTTCCGTTGCATTGCATTGCATCGCATTCACATTTTCATACACATTATGCATGATACCTTTTCGTAGTAGTACGGGTTGGCTATAGCACATAGAATCTAACTAAGTGATGACATTTAGTTCTTAGCTAAGTATTGATATGACTTTAAGTATGATGTTTCGGAAAGGTATTGGCAGGTATGTTTTAACTTAAGGAATTGGGGTTTGATTCTTGTATGCCGTTTTCTCTTTATTGTACGGTGTTATTGTATACTTGCTGGCGACTTTGTCGCTCACCCATTTATTTTTCCCCCCAGAGCCAGGTAATGAAGTCGAGTGGATTGATGATGAGCCAAGGGTGCCATACCCATAGGTTATTGAAGTCGCTGTTAAGAGAATGATGATGGAAGCTTTTGATGAGCCTTTGGGACATTTTGGGACTTAGCTACTTTCGGACTCTTTTCGGATAATGTTTGTATAATTTCGCGGTGTAGTTTGATATCGGTTCAGTTTGTATAATTTTGCTATGTATTCGCGATTTGACGCTTTCGGATTAAGGTTCAAATTCTGCGGTATTTTTATCTACCTGTTAAGATCGTGACTTTGTAATCCATGATTATCCATGGGTTTTATGAGTTAAGTATCGACACTTTGTACTTTTCCGAAAGGGAAGGTACGGCGGGTGCACCGTACGAGGGATAGCCGAGTATGGGGCGCTACAGGTGGTATCAGAGCCCAGGCTCTAGATTCGGGCAGAACGTAGAAGCTAAGTTATGATCTTAGAAAACTAAGAATTGATCTTAGACTTAAGTCATGATCTTAGAAGAGAGATGGCCTTAGCTTAGACAACTTAGGTTGGAAATAGGGTCCCCTGGTTGATCTGCTAGCCTGATATGTCGCATATTAACTCTTTTTCCTGCTTTAAATTCCTTTTTCCCAGCATGTCTAAATTCAGTCAGTCATTTCGATCCGTATATACATATATATCTTTCTGCTCCGTATACAGATGGTTCGGACTCGTGGTAGACCTCACAGAGATGCTGCCCAGGCACCCGAACCAAACCCTCCACAACCTCAAGATCAAGTCCCTCCACCTCCTCCTCAGAATCAGAATCCACCGCCTCCTCCTCCACCGCAGAATGAGAATCCCCCACCAGCTCAAGGAAACCCTCTTCCGCAAGTGCCACTTCTTATTCTGGATTTCCAAGCATTCTGTCAGACCGTAACTCAGATTGGCCAGGGAATGATTCAGCAAGTTGCCCCTCCTCCCCCTTATGAATCGATAAGAGATGCGCAGTATTACTTTGAGAAGCTCAAGCGAGCAAATGTGCCGCCTTTTGAAGGCAAGTCTGACCCCGATATGGCTGAAAAATGGCTAGATAAAGTGGAGAACTGTTTTGAACTGAATGGAGCCCCTGATAATATGAAAACCCAAGCTGTGAGGCCTTTCCTCCTTGGTGAGGCGAACCAGTGGTGGAAGGCTAAGCTGCAACCTTTGCCCCGACCTATTCCATGGGAGAGATTCATCCAAGAGTTCAACAAGTTCTATTTTCCCCCGTCAGTAAAGATGCAAAAGAGGCATGATTTTGAAATGTTGAAGCAAGAACCTGGTATGACTGTGTCTGAATATGTGAGCAAGTTTCTGGCTTTGGGTAGATTTTCTCCAGCTACGATGAATGATGAGGAATCTAAGATGGTGAAGTTTGAGAGTGGGCTGAACCCAAGGATTCGCACTTGGTTGGTAAATGTTATCTCTGCTGATTTTGAGGCGCTCGTTGATGCATGTTATCGGATCGAGAAGGATATCATTCGTCGCGATACGATAGTGGGCCAGAAAAGAGGAAGGGACACTTCCGGTGATAAAGGAGCAAGGAAAATGACTAGACAGAATTTTCATGGGAGGCAAGGTAGACAGCAGAATCAGAACCAAAGAGGAAATCAGAATCGTGGACAGCGCCGTGGGCAGAATCAGAATAATCAAAGAAATAATCAAGGAAATCAAGGATAGCAGCAGCAGGCCATTCCCATGTGTCCCCATTGTCAGAAGAATCATTTGGGCGAGTGCTATGTACAAGCTGGTAAGTGCTTTGGTTGCGGCAAGACTGGTCATATAATTAGGGATTGTCCTGATAAGGGAGCTGCTTGTGTTGGATGTGGAAAGACTGGGCATATTCTGAGAGATTTTTGTGAGCGTGGTGGTCAGCAGCAGAGGAACCAACGTCAGCGCTCGAATGCGCGTGTGCATGTGATGACCGATGCTGCAGTTGAGGAAGCTGGAGACGTCGTGGCTGGTATGATTTAAAATTATGCAATACTAAGTTGATAAATATTATATTACTGCGTAGTTAAAGCTTTGTATGATTCAGGCGCTATTCTTGTATGTTGTATGCCCGCAAATATGTTGTTTGATAGTGGCGCCAGCCACTCCTTTATATCTAAGAAATCTGCAAAGGGACTAGACCATGATCCCATCCGGCTGAAATCACCCTATCGAATCCAAGCCGCTGGTGATCAAGTGCTTACGTCTCATTATCTGTATAAGAATTGCGCGGTCGAGCTCGATGACCATCGGTTCGCGGCTGATCTGATCCCGATTGCTATGAGTGACTTTGACATTATTCTTGGTATGGACTGGTTGTCTAAGAACCATGCCCGTATTGACTGCAATCAGAAGAAAGTCACTTTCAGAGCCTCGGAGCAAAAAGAAGTATCATTTCAAGGAGGTCCCAAGTTGAAGAAGTCAAAGAATATTTTTGTGAATACAGCTCGTGCCTGTCGAGCGTTGCGAAAGGGATGTCAAGGCTATCTTGTTTATGCTCTTAGTGCCGAGCAGGCAGCAGTGGACATTTTGCAAGTTCTAGTAGTTCAAGAGTTTCTTGATGTCTTTCCAGAGGAACTGCCAGGACTTCCCCCTGATCGAGAAATTTCCTTTGAGATAAACCTCATCCCCGGAGCTGAGCCCATTTCTAAAGCTCCTTACCGCATGGCACCCGCTGAGCTGAAGGAACTAAAAGAACAATTGCATGAGTTATTGGAAAAGAAGTTGATTCGTCCAAGTGTGTCACCATGGGGTGCCCCAGTTTTATTTGTAAAGAAGAAGGATGGAGGTATGCAGCTGTGTATTGATTATCGGGAACTCAACAAGATCACCGTAAAGAATAAGTATCCGTTGCCTCGGATCGACGATATGTTCGACCAGCTTCGGGTCAGTAATTACCAAGTCTTATTTCAATATAATAATCATGAATAATATCTAAAGTATCCTAATGCAGGGAGCTCGGGTGTTTAGCAAAGTGGACCTAAGATCTGGATATTTTCAATTGAAGATAAGAGCTGAGGATATTCCTAAGACAGCATTCAGGACGAGATATGGACATTATGAATTTCTCGTGATGCCTTTTGGACTGACCAACGCCCCTGCAGCGTTTATGGATCTTATGAATCGGGTGTTTCGGGACCAGTTGGATAAGTATGTGGTCGTCTTTATTGACGATATCCTGATTTATTCGCCTGATGAGGAAACTCATACAGCCCATCTGAGGACAATACTTGGTATTCTAAGAAAGCATCAGCTCTATGCAAAATTCAGTAAATGTGAGTTTTGGTTGCATAGTGTGTCATTTCTGGGCCATATTATTACTGAAAATGGGATTTCGGTTGATCCCAGAAAGATTGAGGCAATTACTGAGTGGCGGAGGCCGACCAATGTCACTGAAGTAAGGAGTTTTCTCAGACTGGCCGGTTACTACCGCAAGTTTGTTGAAGGATTTTCAAGGATAGCTATGCCACTCACTAGATTGACTCAGAAGAAGACAAAATTTGTATGGAATGAGGATTGTGAAAGAAGCTTTTCTGAACTGAAGGCAAGGTTGACGTCTGCACCAGTTTTGGCTCAACCCATTTCAGGAGAACAGTTTGTGATCTACAGTGATGCTTCCAAGAATGGATTGGGTTGTGTTCTTATGCAGAATGGGCGTGTGATTGCGTATGCGTCTCGCCAGCTTAAGCAGTTTGAGCAGAATTATCCAGTACATGACCTTGAGCTTGCAGCAGTTGTATTTGCTCTGAAGATTTGGCGTCATTATCTGTATGGAGAGAAGTGTGAGATCTTCACGGATCATAAGAGTTTGACATACCTCTTCACTCAAAAGGAGCTGAATATGCGCCAAAGGCGATGGCTTGAGTTGATCAAGGATTATGACATCTCTATTCAGTATCATCCAGGTAAAGCTAATAGAGTCGCTGATGCTTTGAGTCGTAAGACGAGTCATCCCCGTCAACCACCTCTACAGCGTGATATGGAAGAGTTTGGTCTGGAAGAAGTGAATTCGATTTCCGACGTACTTGCAAAGTTAGTAGTGGTTCCTTCTTTGATCGATAGGATTAAGGAGACTCAAGTTAAGGATGATGCATTGATGAAAATTAAGAGCAAGCTGAAGGAGAAGCCATTTGACGATTTTGAGGTCCGTAGCGACGGCAGTTTGTGGTTTAGAGGTCGATTGTGTGTGCCTAATGATGATGCGATAAGAAGTGAAGCGCTTCAGGAAGCCCATAATTCTCGATTGTCTATTCACCCAGGAGCAAATAAGATGTATCATGACTTGAAGCAAAAGTTTTGGTGGCCAGGAATGAAGAATCAGATAGCAGAGTTTGTTGAGAAATGTCTTGTATGTCAGAAAGTCAAAGCAGAACATCAGAGGCCAGCTGGATTATTGCAACCACTTGAGGTGCCTGAGTGGAAGTGGGATCACATCGCTATGGATTTTGTGACCGATTTACCTAAGACAAGAAGTGGATATGACACTATTTGGGTTGTTGTGGATCGTCTGACGAAGAGTGCTCATTTCATGGCAATGTCGATTAAAGCACCCATGGAAAAGTTGGCTTCTATGTATGTTGATCAGATTGTATGTTTGCATGGAGTTCCTATGAGCATAGTTTGTGACCGAGACCCCCGCTTCACATCAAGGTTTTGGACGGCATTTCAGAAAGCGATGGGTACGGAAGTTCGCATGAGTTCAGCTTTTCATCCCCAGACTGACGGTCAATCAGAGAGAACAATTCAAACATTGGAGGACATGTTGCGTGCTTGTGTGTTGGACTTTGGAGGTAGCTGGGATAAGAGTTTGAAGTTGGTTGAGTTTTCATACAATAACAGCTATCACAGATCCATTGGAATGGCTCCTTATGAAGCTCTTTATAGAAGAAAATGTCGATCACCATTGTATTGGGATGAGATTGGAGATAAGATTTTCACAGGACCTGACTTAGTAGAGCAAACCAAGGAAAAGGTGATGATTGTAAGACAAAGATTGAAGCCTGCTCAGGATAGAAGCAAGGCGTGGGCCGACGTGAGGCGTCGACCACTTGAGTTTCAAGTAGGAGATAAGGTATTCTTGAAGGTATCCCCATCGAAAGGAGTAAAGCGGTTCGGAATTAAAGGTAAACTTAGTCCTAGATTCATTGGACCATTTGAGATCTTGGAAAGGATTGGAGAAATTGCTTATAGACTTGCACTACCACCATCGTTGTCTCAATTACACAACGTGTTTCATATATCTCAATTGCGTAAGTATGTGCATGATTCGAGCCATATTATGGATGAGCAACCTATGAGGATTGAAGCTGATATATCATATGTTGAAGAACCCGAAAGGATAATTGATAGGGAAGTGAAAGCATTGAGAAATGAGTCTATTCCTATGGTCAAGGTGCAATGGAAGAACCATTCAGTTGATGAGGCCACTTGGGAGTTAGAGGAAGGCATGAAGCAAAAGTACCCCTATCTCTTTGACAGTTCATAAGTTTCGGGGACGAAACTTTATTGAAGGGGGGAAGGATGTTGTACCCCAACGATCATGTACGTGAAAACTATGAATATGAGACGGAATGAAAGCGGCAATTTCCTTTAGCGCATGTTACTTAAGTCAACTTAAGCCTCTTTACTTAATCATTATTGAGGTGATACCAAGCCAAATTAAATAAGGGAAACTTCAAGGAAGATATATATATACATATGCATTACACATGGCGTGTATATGTATGTATCCATACATATGTTAATTTTAGAATATGATAAAATGAAGAAAAACAATATAGTGCATGAATTAAAATTTCAAGAAATACCAAGTTGCCCAAGAAGCCTAAAATTCGGCCAAGGCATGAATGGGGATTCTAGAATTCTCTAGTCAATTTCATTAGTTAAAATAATCACTTAAAGTCTACTATACCATTAAGACAAGAAGTTATTATGCAAAGAATAAATAGAAAATAAAATAGACATGCATTTAAGGAACAAGTTAAGACAACTCATTAAAGAAGGAAGTAGTATGGTTGAGGTCATAAAGACCCCAACCAAAACCGCCCCCCCTTAGCATCTAGACATGGAGGATTTTTAAATCCTACCATGGTTACTTTTTTTCCCAAACCAAGGTTAATGTAACCATAATTTAATAAAGTAACTTGGGTTAGCACTAAAGTAACCATAGTTGGAATAAAGTAACTAAGATTATTACTAACCTAACCTTGATTAACACTCATGAGAACCCTAACCCTCCTATTCTCCCTCCAAAACCGTCCCCCTCTCCTAAGTCCCTAACATGTTTTAAATCAAACCATTCTAGAAACATCTACCTTCTCATCATGCAAGAGCAAAACACTTAGACAATCTCCATCCCCTCACCAAGATTTCGCCCCTTTCATCTTGAAGGATAGAAGTTCAACTTCACTTTCAAGACTCAAGAAGACATCTAGGTAAGTCTTGTTCCAAGTTTCCTTAAGAGAATTCTCATTTTGGTAAAGAATGAAGCTCACATGAACTCCCTTTCTTCATACCCAAAACCGTGGGTTTTATGGTGTAAATAGGTGAAAGCCATCAACTTTCTTAGGTGGTGACATATCGTGATGCTTGAATCTCCATTCCAAGCTCATTTGGTAAGATGTTCTAGCCCTCAAACCTATCCTATTTCCTCTATTGAATAAAGACTAATCTTTTCATTTCATTTCCTTAAAACCGTATGCTTAAGGTGAAGAAGGTGAAGGATTTCATCACATCTCACTTCATAACCAAGCAAAGACAAGAGCTTTAGCTTGAAGAGGCAAGTATACTTTAACCCCTTACAATATATGTGATTATGTGCATACTTGAATGTCTAGAAGCCTAAGACATGACTTTAGTGAAAATATGCCTAAGTTGTTACCTTTTCTTATGTTTTGAAATTGTTGGACTAGAGGACTGTTTTGTTTAAGAGGAATGAACAGCCCATATGAACGACTTTTGCATGCTAGAAAGAGACTTGAATTAGTATAAGGAAGCCTTATTATGTCTATTGAATGACCATTAACTTGGATTATAGGCTAAAGAATAAAATTAGGAAGGAAATAATATTTCTATGCATGTTGGTTGAAAACAGAGTTCTGGACAGATTTTATGCCAAATTGATGGACTTAGTTAAGGACCTTCTAAACGTTGGATTGAGCTTATTTTTGGTATGGTCGTAGCTTATCATGTCTATTTTATTGTGGAGTTGGAATTTCTGGAAAATCATTTGTGGATTGGTCAGAAAAGAATTTTTAGTATCAAGGGGTCAAAACAGTTTCTGGTCGTACCACCTTAGGGAGAAAAATTATTTAAGTGCCCTAAACATCTTGGATTGACCTGGAATTTTTACAAGAGGTACTTAAGACATAGAGTTAAGTATCCATGTAAAGAAATTGATTTTATCTATTGATCTTGGTGGTAAACCATTGAGGTAAAGTGGGTGTAACATTCTGGAAAACCGAGCAGATTGACCCTTTGTGCTTGTATGACTTGTATTGTATTTATTTTGACTTGTTTTGGTGAATGGGCATTTGGATATTGTTCATGAAAGGAAGAGGAAAGATTTCCAGGTGTTAAGTGAGCCCCATAATGAGTTTATGGATGGAGACAAGGTAAGGAATGGAGTTGAGAGTGCAGCAGAATTCCAGTTGTACCCTTGTTGGGAATTATTTTTATTGAGGTACCTACGCTTGTCGGAATCGCATGAAATTTGTACAGAATGTAGTTAAGATCATGTGGTGCATGTCCATATTTTTAGTTTCTGGAAAATAGGCTCAAAAGGTTGATTTTGAGGCTGGGCAATACAGGACATGCTGCTGGATCGTTTTTCAGCCCATGAAGAAAGTTGTTTATGATGTTATAAGTGCATTTTACCATGTTGCATCCCATGCACTTGCATTGACATGCTCATATGTTCCATGCTCATGATTTTATTGATGTTTTATATAAAGTTTCCGTTTTGAAAGGATTCTGTCCCTTCTGGCCAGCTTAACCCGCTACAGATCCGGGGTGAATTGATCTGAAGAAGTATAAGAACCGATCCAGGCCCGGTATAATAGGTCTGATGAAATATAAGAACCGATCCAGGCCCGGTATAATAGGTCTGAAGAGTATAAGAACCGAGCCAGGTCCGGTATAATAGACCTGAAGGTGATCATGTTATAAGAACCGAGTCATGTCCGGTATAATAGGCTGACACACTCTCTTGTTTTATGATGAGCATGATTTAAAAGAAAGAAAGAACGTACAAGCATTTTTATGAGCATGTCTAAATGAAAGAAAGAATATTTTCCGTTGCATTGCATTGCATCGCATTCACATTTTCATACACATTATGCATGATACCTTTTCGTAGTAGTACGGGTTGGCTATAGCACGTAGAATCTAACTAAGTGATGACATTTAGTTCTTAGCTAAGTATTGATATGACTTTAAGTATGATGTTTCGGAAAGGTATTGGCAGGTATGTTTTAACTTAAGGAATTGGGGTTTGATTCTTGTATCCCGTTTTTTCTTTATTGTACGGTGTTATTGTATACTTGCTGGCGACTTTGTCGCTCACCCATTTATTTTTCCCCCCAGAGCCAGGTAATGAAGTCGAGTGGATTGATGATGAGCCAAGGGTGCCATACCCATAGGTTATTGAAGTCGCTGTTAAGAGAATGATGATGGAAGCTTTTGATGAGCCTTTGGGACATTTTGGGACTTAGCTACTTTCGGACTCTTTTCGGATAATGTTTGTATAATTTCGCAGTGTAGTTTGATATCGGTTCAGTTTGTATAATTTTGCTATGTATTCGCGATTTGACGCTTTCGGATTAAGGTTCAAATTCTGCCGTATTTTTATCTACCTGTTAAGATCGTGACTTTGTAATCCATGATTATCCATGGGTTTTATGAGTTAAGTATCGACGCTTTGTACTTTTCCGAAAGGGAAGGTACGGCGGGTGCACCGTACGAGGGATAGCCGAGTACGGGGCGCTACATATGGCAACTATTCTATGTTGATTTTGGCACATGTTTTTAGTGGAATTCTTGGATTTTCCAAGTCATCAAATGATGACAACATTCAACCTATCAATGAGTGCCAAGTAAGCAAAAGTTAAATGATCATCCAATGAGAACATGCCAAGTAAGCAAGATCATGTCACAATGATGCCACACATTCTCCCAAGGACTTGGAAGATAACTTTCAAGAGGAGAAGGACTCCAAGGGGGCGGCCAACACATGTTAAAAAGAAGGAAGAAGAGCAAAACAAGAACAAGAACAAGAGTTGAAAATTCAAAGATCAAAAAGTGTTCTAGCCTTCTTCTACACTCTCTTTCTTTCTTTCTTCTAAAAGCCTATTGTACTTATATTCATAATCTTGAATGGGCTTATCTTAGACCATCACACATTCTTTATCTTTGTAAAAGATTGATCGAGGTGTGATCAATCTTCAATCTTGCAAGGTGGTGGTGTTTGTGCGAATTGTATTCATCGTACAAGGTTTGTAAAGGGTTGGAGTTGGTGTGTAACTCCATCAACCCTATGGTAAGGTGTACTTGTGTGTGTGACTAGTGTGAACCGATGAAGGTGTTCCTCGAAGACTGGAGTAGGTTGTTTATAACCGAACCAGTATAAAATTCTCGGTGTCATTTACTTTCAGCACTTATATTTTGTTTCTGTCACTGTTTACTCTTTTTGTTTACATTCGTAAAAATAGTAAACGATTTTCAAAAATTACGAAAATTTCCAGAAACATAGCCACACGTCTTAGGGTTAATTTGGCACAAGTTTCAACCCTTTTGGATAAGTATAAGTTACTCAAACATCCAAAGTTCAGAGGCTAGTGCAGTCTGATTTTCAGGCTTGCAAAGGTTGAGACTTTGAGTGTATTTGACTTACTTCCCGAAAGAATTTTTCAAAACTGTTTCAACCCATTTAAATAAAACATATAAGGGGTTAGTGGTTAAAATTTCAGAGCAATTGGAGTTAAGAACAAATATGAATAAATTTTTCAAAACAGTCTACCGTTTCTGGCATATTCGCGTAATCTGACCACCAACGATTTTTGAAGGGGTTAAAGGTTGAATTTAAGTCTGAAATTTTTAGGAGACACTCATAACATCTGAGACTAAGTTCTCCCAAAATTTCAGAATATTTGAAGACCTACAACCTAGTTTTAAGAAACGTTTTAAAACTGGTCCTGAAAACAGAATCTGTTTGCAGAAGTTGAGTTGTTTGGTTTTAAACAAATTTTAAAAACCACACTTTCTGCACCAACTATTCAACCCCCCCCCCCCCTTCTAGTGGTGCCTTGCAGATCCTTCAAGTGGTATCAGAGCGCAGGAACACTCACTACAAAGGATCCAACGATTCAGTGAGATGGCAACCACAAATCTCAAAACCGAGCAAGAAGGTATGTCGAGCCAAAGGCCTCCTCTTTTTGACGGTGAGTTGTTTATTCAATGGAAACTAAGAATGAAGCTTTTTCTTATGGCTATAGATATTGATCTTTGGTCGATTATAGAAGATGGTCCTTTTGTTCCATCTAAGTTATCAACCATAGACGGAGTCACACTAGAAGTTGTCAAACCTAGACAAGAATATACAAGTGATGATAAAAAGAAACTAGGCATGAATGCTAGGGCTATGCAATTGCTCTTGAATGGATTAAGTAAAAGTGAGTCTAGTTATGTCTCAAACTGTTCGAGTGCATAAGAAATGTGGAGGATACTAGAAATGAAACACGAAGGCACGAGTCAAGTAAAAGAGTCAAAGATAGACATGCTTATGTCCACACTTGATTCGTTTAAACTATTGCCTAATGAATCTATTGTTGATATGGATCTTCGTTTGACTAACATCTATAATTCTTTTGAGTCTCTTGGTAAAGCTTTTACCATGCAGGAAAAAGTACAGAAAGTCTTGCGAAGCCTTCCATCTGAGTGGGACTCTAAAGTAACGGCCATAGAAGAAAGCAAAGAGACTAAATCGATTAAGATGGAAGAACTAATTGGATCACTTAAGGTATATGAAAACAAACTTGCTTTAATACATTCTGAGTCCATTTCTAATAATGATAGGGCTATAGCATTTAAATCAAATGAATACGTCGTAGATGATAGTGATATAGATTCCGATGATAAGGACTTACTCACGATGGCTAAAAGATTAAGAAAAATATTGAGAAAATCGATTAAACATAAGTCTACCTCATCTAAGGATCATAAAAATAAAAATAAGGAAATAAAGTGCTATGAATGTGGCAAACTTGGACATCTATCATATGACTGCCCTAATAAAGAAAAGCAAACAAACAAATACCCTGACAAGGATTGGAACAAGAATAGACTCGTCTCAGAACCTAAGCAAAGGAGAAGAGCCTTCAAAGCCTCCACTTGGAGTGACACATCCGACTCTGAGACTGATGATACGGAAGAACACAAGGCACAAGTATGCTTTACATTTAAAGCATCAAATGAGGTATCTTCCGACTCTGATTCCGATTTTGAATGTTCTTATGATGATTTATTTAATCAATATTTAGGATTGCATAAGTTTTCAAAGACTCTTGCAAAAGAAAAGAAGCGATTAATTGAAGACAAGAAATTGTTAGAATCTTCTAACAAAGATCTTATGTCTCGATTAAACGATTCAAAAGAAGAGTCGTCATGCATTATAAATTCATTAAAGTCTGAAATTTCATCATTGACATCTGAGAACACTGAATTGAAATCCGAGATTTCAAACTTGAAATCAAGGAATGCGGATGTAGAGAAAAAGGTGAAACAATTTGACACGGGATCTAACATGCTGCATCGTATTATCTTATCACAAAAGCATGATAGTGATAAAATAGGTTTGGGATACGTTGAGACAAATGAAGCATCCACTAAACCAACTAAGTTCGTTGTGTCTAAGAAAGTAGACACCCCAAAGCCAAAAACGGCGTCTAAGATGACGCAAAGACCTCTTCCCTCATCACGCCCCACTTCTTCATCATATCATGCGAAATACAATTTTGTACCATATAGATATGAAAAGAAAAGAGTGATGCATACACGGCATTCATTCCATCCACGCACTACGCACACAAACACAAGGACATATCAAAAACGTCCTACAAATAATGCGTATAAAGGAGTTCTTGGCCAAAGGTCAGATACAGTTGCACCTAAAGTATATTATGTTGTGCTTTCATCACCTTTCTCACCTTTTGGAAGACCTAGAAGGGTCACCCAAATTTGGGTACCAAAAAGGACATTTTCAAAGGGTTGAATAAATAACCCTTACGAACGCACGTTATATGAAATGCATGATTTTTTTTCTTCTTCATCTTTACAGGCATCTTTTGATTTACTTTTCAAAATAAAGGGGGAGAAATAGCATGATTTAAAGGGGAGAGAGATACCGATTGCATAAATCAAGGGGGAGCGGTTTTTAAAATTTAAAATTCAAATTTTGAATTTATGCATGATTGAAGGGGGAGCGATAGGATTTAAATCATGAGTATAGGTTATTTTTAAAATCATCAAAAGGGGGAGATTGTAGAGAAAAAGGGGTTTGAGTGATTTTCAAATACATGATTTAAATGTGCTTAAAAACGAACATGACATAAAAGTGCATGATATATTGCATATTACTTGCCTTATATAATTCACATATAATGTTGCCGTACTAACGAGCCATGAAGCTTTAAAGCTTACATCAAATGACAAACATTTGTTGTGTTTATACTATATTCAAGTGCCACCATTAATGAACTAAACTAGTTCATTAAGTGAAGTACTTAGTTAATTAAACTAAGTAGTCCATTAAAGGAAGCTACATTTGAACAAGGCACAAAAGCAACAAGACTAAGAAAGGAAAGTCTCCTCCTCCTCCTCTCACCTTATGGCACGCCTACATACATATATAAATATATATTTTCTGATTTTTTGAAAAAAAGCACATACACATGTATTCTAACGTACTACCGACACGTTATATATTACGTACGTACATTAACGTCACACCTAGGGCTGTAAACGAGCCGAACGAGCCGAGCATTGCGTTGTTCAAGCTCTATTCATTTAACTTAGCGAACGAGCCGAGCTTGTTCATTTATTTAAACGAACATATTTACTTGTTCAAGCTTGGTTTGTTTAACTCACGAACAACATTAACGAGCCGAACACCTTAAACGAACGGTGCCACTTACCGAGCTCGAACAGAAAAAGGTGTTCAAGCTCTGTTCATTAACCTTTTATCCGAGCCGAGCTCGAGCTCGAGCTCGAGCTCGAACAAACTAGCCGAACAACCGAACGGCTTGGTTCATTTACAGCCCTAAGTCACACCATCATACTTAACTCATATTTATGAGTATATTCAGGTCTTATATCATATGATATAAGTCATGGTGATGACAAATTAAATACGACACGTTAAAAGGTTCTAAACCAAAAATTGTCGTATCGGGCGAATACCGAAACTTCGCCAACATGTCACGTACTTGCCATAAATAGATGGCCAGCCCCTACACCTCAAAAATAATTATTAATTACGTGCATATGATGATATTTCCAGCCATAAAATCATTCCATGTTGGCACACACAAATCACCCCACATTAAGGCCAAATTGTGGAGATTCCAATTTCAATTTTGTCACATGTTAATGGCGCCACTTTAGACCAGCCAAGTGCTGAGAATTAAAGTTTATATTATATATATTATGTGTAACATAATATATATAACATGTGCAAAAAGTTGGAATTTAATTAGAGAAAAATCGGGTAATCGATAAACATCGAAAATTCGGTTTTCTACGTACACAACTCATGGAACATTTTTGGCACATCATACAACACGTATCTAGACACTTTTTACATATGTCATACATCTTAAAGTGTTCCAGAAAAGTAAAATTAAGGGCTGATTGGAATAAAACATGTGTGTATTATTAAATGTGCACTATTTTACAAAGTTTGCAAAAATAAAATTCAGCACATGCATATACATGTTGAACACGCCTATACAGCTGAGATGGAGCATATGTGGAGCCTTGTTGGCATATTGATTGGTCAAGAATCAATCATACAAGTTGGTGATTTAAAGAAAGAAGCTACAAAAGGTAATGTTTCAAATTTCATCTCATTTGAAACACATGCTGAAATTTGTCTAGTTTGAGTGGCCGATTTTATCACTAAGAAACGGCATATTTTACTATCTTGAATCATGAGGATTAATTTAGGATGTTATGGAAATGTTTTGAATTAAATATGAAATTAAAATGGTGATATTGTTAATATCACACATGCTGAAAATTTCCGCATGTGTAGTAATGTATCTTGGCCGAATTCTTGGCCATATTGGTGTCCAAATTCATTTCCAAAAATGATGAGATTATTTTCTACTAATTTGTGATTTATTTCAAAGAGAAAAATCAAAGAAAATTGGAAATAATTTGAATAAAAGCACCATGTATCACATGCTGAAATTTCAGCATGTCAAGTTCATTCATGACCGATTTCTTGCTTGTTTTTGTGGAGAAATTATCTTGCTTAATGTATGTGATAATCTTATGAGTTATGGCAACTACTCTATGTTGATTTTGGCACATGTTTTTAGTGAAATTCTCAGATTTTCCAAGTCATCAAATGATGACAACATTCAACCTATCAATGAGTGCCAAGTAAGCAAAAGTTAAATGATCATCCAATGAGAACATGCCAAGTAAGCAAGATCATGTCACAATGATGCCACACATTCTCCCAAAAACTTAGAAGATAACTTTCAAGAGGAGTAACTTCCCGAAAGAATTTTTCAAAACTGTTTCAACACATTTAAATACAACATATAACGGGTTAGTGGTTAAAATTTCAGAGCAACTGGAGTTAAGAACAAATAGGAATAAATTTTTCAAAACAGTCTACCGTTTTTGGCAGATTCGCGCAACCTGACCACCAACGATGTTTGAAGGGGTTAAAGGTTGAATTTAAGTCTAAAATTTTTAGGAGACACTCATAACATCTGAAGCTAAGTTCTCTCAAAATTTCAGAATTTTTAAAGACCTACAACCTATTTTTAAAAAACATTTTAAAACTTGTCCTGAAAACAGAATCTGTTTTCAGAAGTTGAGTTGTTTGGTTTTAAACAAATTTTAAAAACCACACTTTCCGCACCAACTATTCAACCCTCCCCCCCCCCCTTCTAGTGGTGCCTTGCAGATCCTACATACTTACTTTGGTTTTTAAGAAATCATCTTCTTGCGGGTAAAGCTGGTTGTGCCCTCTTTGATAGGCACGAGGATGGTACCCATCATAGTGTTCTTCTTCTGGTGGAATAGGATTGTATCCGTCAACATACCTCCTTGCTTGGTGTTGTCTCCTTGGGCATTCGAAGGGTACGGCTGGAATCCTCCTAGGCCTCCTTGGTGATTGCCTTTGTCCTTCATCTTCAAATTCCTCTTGGTTCCTCTTCTTGATGGAATGGACGGTTCAGCCCTTGAGACACTTTGCTCCTCGGTCCTTTGAACCCTCTGGTTCATGTCATCCAAATCAGTCCTTAGCATTGCTTTTTCATTCATGATTTGCTGAAGCATGTCTACCACTTGTTACATCATGGGCTCACGCCTTTCATCCTCCTTGGACTTGCTGCTCGAACTTTGTGATTTTGACTCCATTTATAACCTAAAATCAAGCTAGAGTAAGAAAAGAGGAAAAGGAAAAACTAACACAAAACAAAGTAAGGTAAGTGAGTTAGTGAAAACCAAATGTTTGCACTCTTTCCTTAATTTTCTTTCCGCTCTCTTACCACTTTGTTTATTGGCCAATCTGAGGTTAATAAGACTCAAAGAGATCAAGGAAAGGTGAATGCCAATCTTCAACCAAACAATCTTAACCTTCCACTTCCACACAAACTTCCTTCAAATCTGCCACAACGGAATCTGAATTTTTGCTGGACCAAAACACTTCCATGCACACCTTAAATGACTTCAAAATAGTCCCAAAAAGTGTCAAAACAACAACAAAAATGCACCAAAAAGACGCCTGAAAAGAACCAGGTCACACCCACACAAACTTGAACAATTGAACTAAGATTCAAGGACAAAATGAGACCAAAGATGATGTATGAGACTGAGCCAAAGAAGAACTAAGGTTGCTTAGGCAATCTTTAGTTAACTTTGGACCTTTCGCACTCAAAGTCCCTATGGGACTCAAAGCATGCAACAATCAGGTCTTTAAGTGTTTGGACAATATGTGAGGCTTAGTTAGTGATATAAAAAGGGTAGGAAATGGCAGGTTAAATACGGCAAAGGGGTAGGCAAACAAGCTTCTCAAAATTGCACAAAAAGAGTTCAAACAATTTTGCACTTTGCCCCTTTCTTTTTTTCACTTCTTCTTTTGAATTTCCTTTCACTTTTCTTTCTTTTCTTGCTGTAAATGTTATGAGCAAGCCTCAGATTCTGAATTTTTGTTTTTTTGACTAAGGACAAAAAGGTAATTTTACAAGTTGTTTTGTCAAGACTCATACAGAACGTTTTGAACCCTGATTTGGCTTATTTAGACTGTTATTTGATGGTTAAAGTTCGTGGCTAAGCACTTGGTTTTGGTTGCAATTGATTTGGGCTAAAATTTTCAACTTTTGGCCTTTTGTATTCTTATGGTGTTTTGGCTTGTAAGTGATGGATTCAGTCCAATTTTGTTTTTGATTCTAACTTTAGGAACAAATTTGAGTTGTGAGAGGCCTGGTTATGTATATGGAGTGGTGGGTTTTGAGGGGTGTTTGGTCGTGAGGTATATATTGGAAAGTGTAGGGT
The DNA here is from genome assembly GCA_036186865.1 of Eustoma russellianum. Taxonomy (NCBI): domain Eukaryota; kingdom Viridiplantae; phylum Streptophyta; class Magnoliopsida; order Gentianales; family Gentianaceae; genus Eustoma; species Eustoma russellianum. The sequence continues at coordinate 22,124,461 of AP025068.1, forward strand.
TTTTTGGCTACTTTAGGCTTGCTGAATTTAGTGAAATGAAAAGAGGCCACATAAATAACCAAGTTGCGCCATTCAGTCACAAAGTAAGAAATAAGATGCACAAAGACCTTAATCAACATAAATTTTCATAGCAACAAGAGTAGATATGAACTAGGTGGCTTTATAGGCTAAGTATTCCAATGTTTGTGAAGCTGAATTTTACTTCTAGATGCAAGGCCTATTTTGTTCAAGTTTCGCAAAGAAAATTTCAATCCTTGATGCTTATAATACACATAAAATGATGGAGGGACAAGAGAAAATAGTATCCAAGGCTATGGATACGTTTTGAACCAAGAACTTCAGCTTTTGGACAACAATTTTCCCTCGGTTTTTTTGTAATAATTTCAAGGCCGAAATAATTTATTTTTAAATTGGGGCAGAATGGAATGACAAAATATGAAGAACAAATTGGACAACAAATAAAAGAAACAGACAGATTGTTTTAGGAAGAAAACAGACCAAAACAAAAATAGGAAAATATGGTGGATTGAGTGACCTTGGCTCTGATACCAAATTGGTGCGCACACGGTGCGTGATCCACTCTCCACCTCAAGCCTCCTCCTTCACAACGGTTTAGGTACAAAGAAGTTGGACTCCTCCTTGCTTCCCTTGTGTTAAAATCGGCCTAATGAGCTCTCCTTTGTGTTGGAATAATCGTTGCTTAGGCAAGTGGATTCAACCCTCCTAGACGGTATTCTTTTAGCAATGGAAATCACCCTCAAATACCTCAATCTTTGAGAGATCTTAACCTTGATTTTTAGTGCAAAACCAAGACAACAAGGTGCAGTTTTCACACGAGAAAAGCAACAAAAGTTTCATTCAAACAAAAGCTGAATTTGTCCATCGGTTTCAACAAGCTTAAATAAGAATAAAACTTGATTCTAACACCTATCCTAGTCAAACGATGCAATAAAAAAATCTATTCTAGTCTCATTACCTGATTACAACGGTTGAAGTCTTTAAAGGTGGTTAAAGAATTCAATCTCCATGAGTTACACAAAAAGGCTGGATTTTAAGCTGAAGTGGCGCCCTCGGTTGACTAGCCTTTTCCCACAGATGCAGGTTGAATTTGAAGAAGTTTCCTTGAGAAATTTAGTTCACATCCTGAACTTAACTTCTGTCTTTTGAATGACCCGATTTGGAGTTTGCATGACTGAGTTATGCGCCCACAAAGTTCAAGCATTTTTAGCTTTTTTCAGCATTCTTGGTTTAACACTTCCACACGGGTTTGGCAACTCCAATAGCCCCTATAAAGCAAACAAAGACATAACATGTTTCAAACAAGTAAAAAAAGGATAATGAACAAAAATGCAAGAAACACAAAGTAAGAAAAGCGTTTATTGAGCTGGTTCAATGAAATGAACCCAATGAACTTCATGTTCGTCTTGCATATGCTTCAACAAGAAGTTCCCAACTCCAAACCCAAGTTGTCTAGCATTGTTTCTTGTTATAGGGCCTTGAGGCGCCAAGGACTCTTGATGGGACACTTGGTCCGCATCAGATAATAAACATAACACGTCTCTGTTCGCAAATAAAGTAACATGTGGTGCAAGTAAACATAAACATCACACATTCATATAAAGTGCGTAAAGCAAAGTCAATCACCTTCTTTTATCTCAGCCCTCATGGAACCAATCTTATACTTAATCATTCTTACATCCCAATCCATATTCTATTCTAAGATCATGATTCCTTATATTCATATAGAGCTCACTTTCATACATAACTTTCTCTTTCATCATCATCATCATCATCATCATCATCATACTCAGTATATCCTAATGTTACACCCTGTGACTTTTAAGCACGATTTTCAATACTTAGAGGTCAACCTTAAATACAACTTAATAAATTTTGTAGGTTATGAGACTTAGTCACCTAAAACATAGAAGAATAAGAAAGAAGGGTTCAAAGTAGAATTAAAGGTAACTAAGGGTAATTACCTAAAAGGTCCCTACTAGGAGTTAGGGGAGTTACAAGATTTAGTATAACTTCCCATTTCAGCATGAGGGACGATTTTTCACACCAAAGGAGGAAGGAAAATTCTGAGAAAAGAGAGAGAAAAGAAAGAGGAAGGAAGAAGAAGAGAAGAGGAAGGAAAGGAAGGAAGAGCGTGCAACCTAGGTGCAATCTTTACAGAAATTCTGCAGTAAATCCGTAAGCTTATCTAGATTCCAAGGCAAGTAATCTTTCTATATGCTTTACGTAAATTTTGATACTTAAGGCCCTATGTTCTTACAAAGAGAAAACATGAATCACACATTAGTATTCTTGTCTTGTCTATCTTAAATGCTTTGTTATATGTAAGTCTTGTTGCTAATTGTGTAAAGTCTTGCTCTTTGGGCCATATTTCTGAAACAGTTATGTGGTGCTTTGTTGTTTGTCAAACATGCCCATAAAAGTGTATATTTTGACGTGCTTATTGTCTTGCTCTACTCTTATGTTGATTGTCTACACTTAGACGTTGAGAGTAAGTGCAGGAAATTGAGAGATGAGTGATGACATTGCTGTAGTCTTGTTTTGTTGGGAAAGTTGATGAGATCTTTTGAAGGTTGTGAATGATTGAAGGCTAGAGTGGATATTGCTTGGCATGACTAGGCATCAATTCATGTTTAGATGTGTGTTAAGTAAGATGAATCTAGATGTTAAGATGGATCTTTAAGTGTTGAAAATGGAAGGGTTGAAGAAGGAGGGTGTGGGAGAGGAAGTTACTGCAGAAAAACTGCAGTTTGGCATCGTCAGAACACTTCGAACGCCTACATTAGGCGCTCTATGTCACATTAGGCGCCTAATGTAGCGTTCAATGTGTCCTGAAGCTTTCCCGTACAGAAAAAACTGCAATTTAGAACCGTCAGAGCACTTCGAACGCCTACATTAGGCGCTCTATGTCACATTAGGCGCCTAATGTAGCGTTCAATGTGTCCTGAATCATCCCCGAACACTTCGAACACCTACATAAAGCGCTCTATGTCACATTAGGCACTTCATGTAGGCGTTCAATGTCTACGGAACATCCCGAACACTTCGAACGCCTAGTATAGGCGCTCTATGTCACTTTAGGCGCCTCATGTAGCGTTCCAAGTATACTAGAAGTCTTTTTGACCCTTTAGGCGCCCTATGTAAGTGTAGCAACTTTATACACTTCCTTTGAACATAAAATGCAAGGGTATTTGAGGTGTAATTGAGGAATAGATGGTAAGATTGACTAAGAATAAGATTGAATCCCAAGTGAATTAGTGAGACAAACGGACTTGGAAAGATACAAACAGGGAGTGGTTGAGGTGCAAGACCATATACTTTGTTACACCCCGTGACTTTTAAGCACGACTTTCAACACTCTAGGTCAACCTTAAGTGCAACTTAATTAATTATGTAGTTTATGAGACTTAGTTGCACAAAACATAGAAGAACAAAAGAAAGGGGTTAAAAGTAGAATTAAAAGAAACTAAGGGTAATTACTTAAAAGGTCCCTACTAGGAGTTAAGGGAGTTACACCACACTTTGGTATAACTCCCCATTGGCCATAAGGGGGGGACGGTTTTAACATCACAAAAGAAGAAGGAAAACCGCAGGAATTGAGAGAGAAGAGAAAAGGGAGAGGAAGAAGAAGAAGAGTGGAAGGAGAAGGAAGGATAAAGGCCATTCTAGGTTCAATTCTCATCAAGATTCTGCAGTAAATCCGTAAGCTTATCTAGAATTCAAGGCAAGTAATCTTTCTATACGCTTTATGCAAATTTTATACCTTTGGCCCTATGTTCTTACAAAGAGAAAATATGAATCACACATTAGTATTCTTGTCTTGTCTATCATACATGCTTGTTATATGTAAGTCTTGTTGCTAATTGCGTAAAGACTTGTTCTTTGGGCCAAATTTCTGGAAAGGTTGTGCAGTACTTGTTGTTAGTCAACCATGCCCATGATAGTATATATGTTGATGTGTTTCTTGCCTTGCTCTACTCTTGTGTTGATTGTATACACTTAGATGTCGAGAGTAAGTGCAGGGAATTGAGGGATGAGTGATGATATTGTTGTAGTCTTGTTGGTTGGGTATTGTTGATGATAACTCTTGAAGGTGGTGAATGGATGAAGATTTAGTGTGGATCTTGTTAGACATTCAATAAGTGTCAAATCATGATTAGACGTATGTTAAGTGTGATGAATCTAGTTGTTAAGATGGATCTTTAAGTGTTGAATCTGGAAGGGTTGAAGAAGAAAGGAGTTGGGTGGAAGTTACTGCAGAAAAACTGCAGTTTGGCATCGTCAGAACACTTCGAACGCCTACATGAGGCGCTTCATGTCACTATAGGCGCTTCATGTAGCGTTCCAAGTGTCCTGGAGCTTTCCCGTACAGAAAAACTGCAATTTAGAACCGTCAGAACACTTCGAACGCCTACATGAGGCGCTTCATGTCACATTAGGCGCTTCATGTGGTGTTCAATGTGTCCTGAATCATCCCCGAACACTTCGAACGCCTACATGAGGCGCTTCATGTCCCCATTAGGCGCTTCAAGTGGTGTTCCAAGTGTTCTGGAAGTCTTTTTGACCCTATAAGCGCCCTATGTAAGTGTAGTAACTTTATACACTTCTTTTGAACATAAAATGCAAGGGTATTTGAGGTATATTTGAGGTGTGGATGGTAAGTTGATCAAGTTAGAATAAGATTGAATCTTGAGTGAGTTTGTGACAAGAATGGGCTTGGAATAACACGACCATAGAGTGTGTGAGGTGCAAGGCCGTATGCTTGATAGGCATGATGTATGTGTGTGTGTTACATGTTGATATGAAGCTATTTGTGCATCCTGCATCATGACATGGGCACTTGCATTTGATTTGAGATATGTTTTGCAAAAGAACAAGAAAGGTTTAAAGTTTTCGAAAGACAAAATGGCTGCTGGTTGATCACAGGGTATAAAGAGTCACGTCTGCGAAAGCAGGGTATAAAGAGCGTGATCTGTGAATCAACAGCAGGGTATAAAGTATGTTATGGGGCCGTGGACCTATCAGCACGGAAAATGAAGTATTTTATGGGGCCGTGGACCTATCAGCACGGATATATGATATATGTAATGGGGCCGTGGACCTTTCAGCACGGATATATGTTATATGTAATGGGGCCGTGGACCTTTCAGCACGGATATATGTTATATGTAATGGGGCCGTGGACCTTTCAGCACGGGTATATGATGGCTGTGGGCTGATCACCCACAGGGTATAAAGTTCTGCTACGCGAAGAATATGATATGTAAAGTGATGAAATGTTTTGTGAAATGGCATGCATGACATGTTTATGAAAGAAGACATATGCATGGGTGTTGTGTGTGATTTTAAAGAAGTACATGCATCATGGTACACGAAGCATAAGACTTGACATGCAAGAAACGTGATTAGTTTATGACTTGCTTATGTGATACGTTGTTTTAATGCATGTTGGTTCTCGTATCTGTGTTCACACATGTGCTTTATCTGTTTTGAGAAGTTCTTATTAAGATGCCATTTGCTAACCCGAGCACCTTATTTTGGGCAATGTTTTATTCACTGGTGACTCGTCGTGTGTGATTCCGTAAGGTGTATAGACGGGTTACTTGCTGGCGAAGTTTTCGCTAAGAACAATCATTCTGTTCCTTTTCAGGTGAGCCTGAATATGAGTTGATATTTATCGAAGATGACGGCGAGTGGGCTCAATGGGACGATGGACAAGGGAATAGATAGATGCTGGATTATTCTGTTTAAGTTTGGAGACTCATTGTTATTATGTTGTTCTAAAACTTCTGTTGACTAGATGAACAAACAGTTGTTTTTATTTCCGCTGCATTTTATGGATGTTTAATGACGATGAAGGTTTAAGTTTTATGACGTTTCCGCTGGTTTTAGTATCTTACCTTATGAAGATTGTACGCATGATCTGCTTGACGCTTCGTAGTTCTCGTAGTAGGCTACGGCGGGTGCACTGGTTCCGATAACGGTATCGGGCTGGGGCGCTACAGGTGGTATCAGAGCCTAGGCTTCAGATCTATTTTGGAAACTTAAGTTCATGATCTTTAGACATCTAAGCTATGATTCTCCTTTAAGGTTGATCTTTAGTTATAAGTGTTGATCTCTTTATTGGTTAAGTATGATATGGGTTGGGTGTGTGCGAGCGCGTCTTATTATCTAACTTTGTATTAATAGTTGTACTACACACCTCACCTATTAGTACGCATTCGAGCCTTCAGTAATCTTTTTGTATTTACTGAATGCTAATGCAATGTCGACCTTTTCAGAGAAATATGCCTCCAAGAAGAGATAACACAGGCAACTCAGGCAATGGACAGGAGAACCAGCCCCCACAAGTTGTTTTACCCCAAGTACTCACTGATGCGCTGACGGTCATTGCACAAGGGTATGTGCAGCAGCATCAGCCTCCGCCTCCACCACCGCCACATCATAACATCAGGTTCTTTTATGGGGAGATGAGAAAGATGAGGGTGCCGGAGTTCGGTGGATGTACGGATCCTGAGGAGGCTCAGCATTGGTTGGCTGAGGTCGAGAAATGCTTCCGGTTGGTGCAAGTTCCGAATGAGATAAAAGTTGAGGTGGCCACACCCCTTTTAAGTGGCAAGGCTGGCGAATGGTGGGAAGGAATGGTGTTGAGAATGACCCCACCAATCTCATGGACACAGTTCTGTGATGTTTTCCTGAAATATTATGTACCGGAGACGGCGATCTTGGACAAGATAAGAGCATTTGACAGACTGGAGCAAGGAAGGATGACGGTGTCGGAGTATGCAGATCGTTTTCATGCCTTAGGTAAGTTTGCCCCTGCGATTATGTCTGATAATCGTCTTAAGATGACAAAGTTTGAGAGGGGTTTGGATTCGAGGATACAATCGGCGATAGTGAATGCGGGGATGAAAACTTATGAGGATATGCTAGATGCGTGTTACCGTGTTGAGAGTGATTTTCGCCGAGTGGCGGCAAGAGCAGCTAGCATAGGAGGGTCTGATAGAGGCAAGAGACCAAGGGAGGATGTGAGAGTGGGTGGAAGACCCGGACGTTGGGTCAAGATTCCGAAGAGAGGGCCAGTTGGGAATTTTCAGAGACTGCCACCCCAGAATCAAGTAGCTCAGCAGGTTATAGGAGTTTGTCCACATTGCGGCAGGAACCATGTTGGAGAGTGTAGGAAAGTAGTCGGAGCATGTTTCCGATGTGGCCAAGTGGGTCACTTGATTAAAGACTGTCCGGAGATGAAGAAGAATAACCCTGGAGAGGCGGCTCAGCAGCCGAGAGTGAAGCCTCGAGCAAATGCCCGTGTACATCTAATGACGGACACAGATGTGCAGGAGGCTACCGATGTAGTAGCAGGTATCCTCTAAACTAAGTTTGAATTCATATTGAGTTAAGTGTCTATGTGCGTAACTTTTGTGTGCAAAACTTTATGTGGCTTTAGGTGCGGTTTTAGTAAATAAGATGCCTGCCAATGTACTTTTCGATAGCGGCGCAAGCCATTCCTTTGTAGCGAAGAGATTCACTAAGCACTTGGGTAGTTTGCCTGAATGGTTAGAGACTCCGTATCGCGTACAAGCGGCCGGAGATCAGATTATGGTTTCATACCAGCAGTATCGAGATTGCGAATTGGAGTTTGAAGGACAAGCATTCTCTGCCACACTGATCCCTATCCAGATGTATGACTTCGACGTTATATTAGGAATGGACTGGTTGGCTAAGAATCACGCCAATATTGATTGTCGGTTGAAGCAAGTGACAATCAAGAATGATAAGATGGAGGAGGTAATATTTCAGGGAGATGCAGAACGAAAGAAAGTCCCCAAGAAGGTATATGTGTCTGTCGCACAAGCACGCAAAGCATTGAGGAAGGGTGCTGAGGGATTCTTAGTGTATGCCATGGATGTTACTCAGGAGGTGTCGTCTATGGAGAAAATTCGAGTGGTCAATGAATTTCCTGACGTGTTTCCAGAAGATTTACCAGGAGTGCCACCTCCGAGAGAAGTTGAGTTTGAGATTAACTTGATCCCCGGTACTGAACCTATTTCTAAAGCTCCTTATAGAATGGCTCCGGCGGAATTGAGAGAGTTGAAGGAACAACTGCAGGAGTTACTAGACAAGAAGTTTATCCGACCTAGTGTGTCGCCTTGGGGAGCACCTGTGTTGTTTGTAAAGAAGAAAGATGGTAGCATGAGGCTGTGTATTGATTATAGAGAGCTGAACAAAGTTACTATCAAGAATAAGTATCCCCTTCCACGAATCGAGGATTTATTTGATCAGCTCAAAGGTGCCAAGATCTTTTCGAAAATTGACCTTCGATCAGGATATCATCAGCTACGAGTGAAGGCCGAGGACATCGCAAAGACAGCCTTCCGCACAAGGTATGGCCACTATGAGTTTTTGGTGATGCCATTTGGATTAACCAATGCCCCCGCAGCTTTTATGGATCTTATGAATACCGTCTTTCGAGAGCAGTTGGATAAGTTTGTAGTGGTATTCATAGATGATATCCTTGTGTATTCTCCTGACGAGCAAACTCACACTGAGCATTTGAGAACTGTATTAGGCATTTTGAGGCAGAAACAACTTTATGCAAAGTTTAGCAAGTGTGAGTTTTGGTTAAGAAGTGTGGCGTTCCTAGGCCACGTGATATCAGAAGAGGGGATTGCTGTGGACCCGAAGAAGGTGGAAGCTATAACTGAATGGCCTAGACCTACAAATGTCACCGAAGTGCGAAGTTTCTTGGGTCTAGCGGGTTATTACAGAAAATTTGTTGAGGGATTCTCAAGAATTGCCGTACCTCTCAGTCGCCTTACACAGAAGAAGTCCAAGTTTGAGTGGACGGCGGAATGCGAGCAGAGTTTCACGGAGCTTAAAAAGAGATTAACGACAGCTCCAGTATTAGCTCAACCCTCTGGAACGGATGGATTTGTGATTTATAGTGATGCGTCAAAGAACGGGTTAGGTACGTAAATTATAGTATAAGGTTATGATCTTATATACTCATTAAGTTTAGACTAACACCTTGTTTGTAGGTTGTGTTTTAATGCAAAACGAACGAGTCATCGCGTATGCCTCAAGACAGCTAAAGCCTTATGAACAAAACTATCCCACACATGATCTTGAACTTGCCGCGGTTGTGTTCGCCTTGAAGATTTGGCGGCATTATTTGTATGGAGAGAAGTGCGCGGTATTCACGGACCATAAGAGTCTAAAGTATTTGTTCTCACAAAAGGAATTGAATATGAGGCAGCGGAGATGGTTGGAATTGCTAAAAGACTATGACCTAACGATTCATTATCACCCGGGAAAGGCTAACAAGGTAGCCGACGCCTTAAGTAGGAAGTCCAGCCATGCACGACAATCACCACTGGAAAGAGAGATGGAGGAGTTTGGTTTAGATTGGATTGAATCCACGGTGAATGTTTTGACAGCCTTGACTATCACCCCGAGTTTGATTGATCGGATAAAGGAGGCACAGAAGAAAGATAAGGCTTTAAGTGAGATAATGGAAAGGGTGAAACATAGTCCAGTTGAAGGATTTCGGACTAAGGATGATGGGAGCTTATGGTTTAGGGAAAGATTATGCGTGCCGGATGTTGACGAACTTAGGAAGGAAGTTTTGCAAGAAGCTCATAATTCAAGGTTATCGATACACCCCGGTAGCACCAAGATGTATAGAGATCTCAAGCGATACTATTGGTGGTCCGGGATGAAAAGACATATTGCGGAATTCATAGAGAGGTGTTTAGTGTGTCAACAAGTCAAAGCGGAACACCAGCGGCCCGGTGGATTGTTGATGCCGTTGGAAATTCCGGAATGGAAATGGGAACATGTCACAATGGATTTTGTAGCCGGATTACCAAAGACAAGAAGTGGATGTGACATGATTTGGGTTATCGTGGACCGTTTAACAAAGTCTGCCCATTTCCTACCCGTTTCAAGTGAGACACCTCTCGACAAACTAGTGAATGTGTATATGGAGAACATAGTGAGCTTACATGGTGTTCCGGTAAGTATAGTATCCGACCGAGACTCACGGTTCACATCTAAGTTTTGGACAGCATTTCAAGAAGCCATGGGTACAGAATTAAGGTTGAGTACGGCATATCATCCCCAAACTGATGGACAGTCCGAGCGGACAATTCAAACCTTGGAAGATATGCTAAGAGCTTGCGTGCTGGATTTCAAAGGGAGTTGGGATGGAATGGTAAAGCTGATGGAGTTTTCTTATAACAATAGTTACCACAGCGCAATTGATATGGCTCCTTTTGAGGCTTTGTATGGAAGGAAATGTAGGTCCCCCGGTTTATTGGGACGAAGTGGGCGTGAGGACCATCACGGGACCTGAGCTATTGGAGAAAACGTTAGAGAAGGTGAAGGTCATTCGGGAAAGACTCAAGACGGCTCAGGACCGTAGCAAGAGTTGGGCAGATTCCAAACGACGACCATTGGATTTTGATGTGGGTGATAAAGTTTATTTGAAGGTATCACCTACGAAGGGCGTCATGAGGTTTGGAGTAAAAGGCAAGCTAAGCCCTCGTTTCATTGGTCCCTATGAAATACTTGAGAAGGTAGGAGCCTTGGCATATAGGTTGGCATTACCTCCGGTGTTGGCGCAAGTTCACAATGTATTCCATGTGTCACAATTGAGAAAGTACGTGGCGGATCCGAGTCATGTACTTGAAGCTCAACCTTTGGAACTCAAGGACGATGTTACATATGAGGAAGTACCCGTGAAAATTGTGGATCGAAAGGATCAAGTGTTGAGGAAGCGAGTGATCCCGTATGTAAAGGTTCAATGGAGCAATCACACGGAACGTGAAGCCACTTGGGAGCTCGAAGAACAAATGCGGGAGAAGTATCCTCATCTCTTCAACTAAGGTACGTAAGTTTCGAGGACGAAACTTTTGTAAGGGGGGTGGAATGTTACACCCCGTGACTTTTAAGCACGACTTTCAACACTCTAGGTCAACCTTAAGTGCAACTTAATTAATTATGTAGTTTATGAGACTTAGTTGCACAAAACATAGAAGAACAAAAGAAAGGGGTTAAAAGTAGAATTAAAAGAAACTAAGGGTAATTACTTAAAAGGTCCCTACTAGGAGTTAAGGGAGTTACACCACACTTTGGTATAACTCCCCATTGGCCATAAGGGGGGGACGGTTTTAACATCACAAAAGAAGAAGGAAAACCGCAGGAATTGAGAGAGAAGAGAAAAGGGAGAGGAAGAAGAAGAAGAGTGGAAGGAGAAGGAAGGATAAAGGCCATTCTAGGTTCAATTCTCATCAAGATTCTGCAGTAAATCCGTAAGCTTATCTAGAATTCAAGGCAAGTAATCTTTCTATACGCTTTATGCAAATTTTATACCTTTGGCCCTATGTTCTTACAAAGAGAAATATGAATCACACATTAGTATTCTTGTCTTGTCTATCATACATGCTTGTTATATGTAAGTCTTGTTGCTAATTGCGTAAAGACTTGTTCTTTGGGCCAAATTTCTGGAAAGGTTGTGCAGTACTTGTTGTTAGTCAACCATGCCCATGATAGTATATATGTTGATGTGTTTCTTGCCTTGCTCTACTCTTGTGTTGATTGTATACACTTAGATGTCGAGAGTAAGTGCAGGGAATTGAGGGATGAGTGATGATATTGTTGTAGTCTTGTTGGTTGGGTATTGTTGATGATAACTCTTGAAGGTGGTGAATGGATGAAGATTTAGTGTGGATCTTGTTAGACATTCAATAAGTGTCAAATCATGATTAGACGTATGTTAAGTGTGATGAATCTAGTTGTTAAGATGGATCTTTAAGTGTTGAATCTGGAAGGGTTGAAGAAGAAAGGAGTTGGGTGGAAGTTACTGCAGAAAAACTGCAGTTTGGCATCGTCAGAACACTTCGAACGCCTACATGAGGCGCTTCATGTCACTATAGGCGCTTCATGTAGCGTTCCAAGTGTCCTGGAGCTTTCCCGTACAGAAAAACTGCAATTTAGAACCGTCAGAACACTTCGAACGCCTACATGAGGCGCTTCATGTCACATTAGGCGCTTCATGTGGTGTTCAATGTGTCCTGAATCATCCCCGAACACTTCGAACGCCTACATGAGGCGCTTCATGTCCCCATTAGGCGCTTCAAGTGGTGTTCCAAGTGTTCTGGAAGTCTTTTTGACCCTATAAGCGCCCTATGTAAGTGTAGTAACTTTATACACTTCTTTTGAACATAAAATGCAAGGGTATTTGAGGTATATTTGAGGTGTGGATGGTAAGTTGATCAAGTTAGAATAAGATTGAATCTTGAGTGAGTTTGTGACAAGAATGGGCTTGGAATAACACGACCATAGAGTGTGTGAGGTGCAAGGCCGTATGCTTGATAGGCATGATGTATGTGTGTGTGTTACATGTTGATATGAAGCTATTTGTGCATCCTGCATCATGACATGGGCACTTGCATTTGATTTGAGATATGTTTTGCAAAAGAACAAGAAAGGTTTAAAGTTTTCGAAAGACAAAATGGCTGCTGGTTGATCACAGGGTATAAAGAGTCACGTCTGCGAAAGCAGGGTATAAAGAGCGTGATCTGTGAATCAACAGCAGGGTATAAAGTATGTTATGGGGCCGTGGACCTATCAGCACGGAAAATGAAGTATTTTATGGGGCCGTGGACCTATCAGCACGGATATATGATATATGTAATGGGGCCGTGGACCTTTCAGCACGGATATATGTTATATGTAATGGGGCCGTGGACCTTTCAGCACGGATATATGTTATATGTAATGGGGCCGTGGACCTTTCAGCACGGGTATATGATGGCTGTGGGCTGATCACCCACAGGGTATAAAGTTCTGCTACGCGAAGAATATGATATGTAAAGTGATGAAATGTTTTGTGAAATGGCATGCATGACATGTTTATGAAAGAAGACATATGCATGGGTGTTGTGTGTGATTTTAAAGAAGTACATGCATCATGGTACACGAAGCATAAGACTTGACATGCAAGAAACGTGATTAGTTTATGACTTGCTTATGTGATACGTTGTTTTAATGCATGTTGGTTCTCGTATCTGTGTTCACACATGTGCTTTATCTGTTTTGAGAAGTTCTTATTAAGATGCCATTTGCTAACCCGAGCACCTTATTTTGGGCAATGTTTTATTCACTGGTGACTCGTCGTGTGTGATTCCGTAAGGTGTATAGACGGGTTACTTGCTGGCGAAGTTTTCGCTAAGAACAATCATTCTGTTCCTTTTCAGGTGAGCCTGAATATGAGTTGATATTTATCGAAGATGACGGCGAGTGGGCTCAATGGGACGATGGACAAGGGAATAGATAGATGCTGGATTATTCTGTTTAAGTTTGGAGACTCATTGTTATTATGTTGTTCTAAAACTTCTGTTGACTAGATGAACAAACAGTTGTTTTTATTTCCGCTGCATTTTATGGATGTTTAATGACGATGAAGGTTTAAGTTTTATGACGTTTCCGCTGGTTTTAGTATCTTACCTTATGAAGATTGTACGCATGATCTGCTTGACGCTTCGTAGTTCTCGTAGTAGGCTACGGCGGGTGCACTGGTTCCGATAACGGTATCGGGCTGGGGCGCTACATACTTGATATGTAAGATGTGTGTGTGAGATACCTTTATTATCTTCCATTGCTCATAAATTGCAAAGTGTTTTGAAAGTGTGCTAGAGTTGTAAACATTAAGTGTGAATGAGTAGGGTTAAGTATGAATTCGAAGTGGATTCGTGATACGAAAGGGCATGAAGTGGTATGAATGAGGTGTATTTGAGTTGTAAACGTTAAGTGTGAATGAGTAAAGTTAGGTATGAATCCAAAGTGAGTTAGCAATATGAAAGAGCACAAAATGGTACGAAAAGGGTGTGTTTGAGGAAGTATGAACGAGCAAGGTTAAGTGTGAACTCGATATAATTTCGTAATACGAAGGGACATGAAATGATACGAGCAGGATGTGATAGAGGTTCAGGACTTTGTACTTGATATGTAAAGTGTGTGTGCATGTTTACACGTTTGATATGATGTTACATGAGCATTCTGCATCATGACATGGGCACTTGCATTTGATTTGAGAATTGCTTTGCGAAAGAACATGTGTTTACAAGAAAAGTTTGAAGTTTTCGAAAGACAAGATGGCTGCTGGTTGATCGCAGGGTATAAAAGTCACGCCTGCGAAAGCAGGGTATAAAAGCGTGATCTGTGAATCAACAGCAGGGTATAAAGTATTTTATGGGGCCGTGGACCTATCAGCACGGAAAATTAAGTTATTTTATGGGGCCGTGGACCTATCAGCACGGAAAATAAAGTTATTTTATGGGGTCGTGGACCTTTCAGCACGGGTATATGATATATGTAATGGGGCCGTGGACCTTTCAGCACGGATATATGATATATGTAATGGGACCGTGGACCTTTCAGCACGGGGTATAAAGTATGTTATGGGGCCGTGGACCTTTCAGCACGGGGTATAAAGTTATGTTTGCTGTGGACTGATCACCCACAGGGTATAAAGTTCTGCTACGCGAAGAATATGATATGTAAAGTGATGAAATGTTTTCTGAAATGACATGCATGACATGTTTATGAAAGAAGACATATGCATGGGTGTTGTGTGTGATTTTAAAGAAGTACATGCATCATGATACACGAAGCATAAGACATGACATGCAAGAAACGTGGTTAGTCTATGATTTGCTTATGTGATACGTTGTTTAAATACATGTTGGTTCCCGTATCTGTGTACATATATGTGCTTTATCGGTTTTGAGGAATTCTTATTAAGATGCTATTTGCTAACCCGAGCACCTTATTTTGGGCAATGTTTTATACACTGGTGACTCGTCGTGTGTGATTCCGTAAGGTGTATAGACGGGTTACTTGCTGGCGATAATTTCGCTAAGAACAGTCACTCTATTCCTTTTCAGGTGAGCCTGGATATGAGTTGATATTTATCAAAGACGACGGCGAGTGGGCTCGATGGGATGACGAACATGGGAATAGATAGATGCTGGACTACTTTCTTTAAGTTTGGAAACTCATTGTTATTATGTTGTTCTAAAACTTATGTTGGCTAGATGAACAAACACCTTTTAATTCCGCTGCATTTTATGGTTGTTTTAATGACAATGAAGTTTTAAATTTATCAACGTTTCCGTTGATTTATCTTACGTCATAAATGATGTATGTTTGATCCGCTTTGACGCTTCGTAGTTCTCATAGTAGACTACGGCGGGTGCACTGGTTCCGACGACTGTATCGGGCCGGGGCGCTACAGGTGGTATCAGAGCCTAGGCTTCAGATTTATCTCGGAAACTTAGGTTCATGATCTTATAGCAAATTAAGATGTGATTTTCCCTTAAGGTTGATCCTTAGTTATAAGTGCTGATTTTCTAGAGTCTAAGTATGATCTGGGTTGGGTGTGTGCGAGCGCGTATATCCTTTAAATTTCTATAATAATTTAAATTTCAGACCCCATTGATCTCTAGGACACAATCCTGTGATATGCCTCTCTGCAGTATTACGTGCCCAAGATAGCCAGCTTAGACAAGATAAGGGCGTCCGACAAGCTGAAATAGGGTCGGATGATAATGTCGGAGTATGCCGACCATGTCCATGCTTTGGGTAAGTTCGCTCCTGCGATTATGCTGGATAATTGCTTAAAGATGACAAAGTTCGAACGAGGTTTGGACTCAAGAATTCAGTCAGCAATTGTAAACGCATGGATGAGAACATACGAGGACATGATGGATGCATGTTTTCACGTCGAGAGTGATTTCAGCAGAGTGACGGCAAGAAAGGCCGATGCAGGATACTCCAACAAAGGTAAGAGATTAAGAGAAGAGATTGAGTTAGTGGCAGGCCGGGACGTTTGGATCAAGATTCAGAAGAGATGTCCGGTCGGAAAATTTTAGAGACCCCCACCATAGAACCCAGATGTAAATTAGGCTGTTGGAGTTTTCCGCATTGCAATAAGAGCCATGATGGTGAATGTGAGAAGTTGGCAAGAGTGTGTTATCGATGCGGATAGGTAGGTCATCTCGTTAGAGATTGTCCAGAGATGAGGAAGAATGCTCCGGGGGAAGCGGCTCAGCAGCCGAGGACGAATGTCTGCGTCAATGTCATGATTGCCATGGATATTGGAAGTCGCCGATGTGGTATGAGGTACAATTTTAGTGAACAAGATATTCACCAATGTACTCTTGATAGCGGTGTGAACCCCTCTTTTGTGGCAAAGGGATTTGTTAAGCGCCTTTGTGGTTCACCAGAATAGTCGGAGATTCCATACTGTGTCCAAGCGTCCAAGATCAAATTACGATTTCACATCAACATTGACTATCGATTAAAACAAGTGACAGTTAAGAATTCTGTGATGGAAGGTATAACCTTTCAAGGGAATTGCTGTTGATTGAAGGAAGTTGAACTTATTACCAAGTGGTCTAGATCTACGAATGACACCGAAGTTGGCGTTTCTTGGGTCTAGCTAGTTATTATAGGAAGTTTGTCGAGGGATTGTCGACAATAGCGATGTTTCTCAATTGCCTTACTCAAAAGAAGTCCAAGTTCGAGTGGACGGCGGAATGCGAGCAAAGTTTCACGGAGCTTAAGAAGAGACTAACGACAGCTCCAGTATTGGCTCAACCCTCTGGTACTGATGGGTTGTGATATGTAGTGATGCGTCAAAAAAAACAGTCTAGGTACGTAAACTGTAGCGTAAGTTATGACTTTCCATCCAAATTGAATTTAGTTGATACTTCACTTGTAGACTGTGTTTTGATGCAATACGAACGAGTTATCGCGTATGCCTCAGGACAGCTAAGCATGAGACAGCTAAGAGGGTTGGAACTACAAAAGGACTACGGCTTAACCATTAATTACCATCCAGGAAGAGCTAATAAAGTGGCCAATGTATTAAACGGAAAATCTAACCATGCGCGACAGTCGCCACTTGAGAGAGAAATAGAAGAATTTAGCTTGGTTTCTGTCGTCTCTATAGTAATGTTTTCGCATCATTGACCGTCACCCCGAGTTTGATGGATTGGTTGAAAGAAGCTCGAAAGAAGAATAGGACTGTGGGTGACATTGCTGGGAAACTGAGGTATAGTCAGATTGATGGATTTCAGACCAAGGTGGACAGGAACTTATGTTAGAGGAAAAATGTGTGTACATGATTTAGATGAGCTAAGGAAAGAATTATTGCAAGGGGCTCATAGCTCAAGGTTATCGATATATTCTAGTAGCACTAAAATGTACAGGGATCTATGACAATACTATTGGTGGTGTAAGATGAAGAGGCATATTGCGGAGTTCATTGGCAGGTGTCTGGTATGTCAGTAAGTTGAGACGGAACACCAAGAACCTAGTGGATTAGTGATACCGTTGGAGCTTCCAGGGTAGAGATAGGAACTTATTACTATGGACTTTGTGGATGATTACCGAAAACAAGAAGTGGATATAACATGATTTTGGTGATTGTGGATCGATCGATCAACCTGCACATTTTCTATCGGTCTCGAAGGAAGTATCTCTCGGAAGTTGGTAAATTTAGATATGGACAACATTGTCAGCCTACATGGTGTTCCAATAAGTATAGTGTCTGACCGAGACCAACGGTTCACTTCCAAGCTCTGGATAGTATTCTAGAGGGCCCTGGGTAAGGAGTTAAGGATGAGTACATCCTATCACCCTCAGACATGGACAGTCTGAACGGACTACGTATACCCTAAAAGACATGTTAAAGGCTGGTGTCCTAGATTTCAAAAGGAGTTGGAGATGTAATGGTGGAGTTAATGGAGTTCTATCATAATAACAGTCCCCACAGTGCAATTGATATGGCTCCTTTTGAAGCTTTGTATGGAAAGAAATGTAGGTCTCCGGTTTATTGGGACGAAGTAGGCGTGAGGACCATCACCGGACCTGAGCTATTGGAGAAGACGCTAGAGAAGGTGAAAGTCATCCGGGAAAGACTCAAGACGGCTTAGGATCGCAAGAAGATTTGGGCAGATTCCAAACGACGACAGTTGGAATCTGATGTGGGTGAAAAGTTTATTTGAGAGTATCACCCACGAAGGGCGTTATGAGGTTTGGAGTCAAGGGCAAGCTAAGTCCTTGCTTTATTGGTCCCTATGAAATACTGGAGAAGGTGGGATCCTTGGCTTATAGGTTAGCGTTACCTCCCATGTTGGCGCAAGTTCACAATGTGTTCCACGTGTCACAATTAAGAAAGTACGTGGCGGATCCAACTCATGTACTTGAAGCTCAACCTTTGGAACTCAAGGAAGATGTTACATATGAGGAGGTACCCGTGAAAATTGTGGACCGAAAGGATCAAGTGTTGAGGAAGCGAGTGATTCCTTATGTAAAGGTCCAATGGAGCAATCACACGGAACGTGAAGCCACTTGGGAGCTCGAAGAACAAATGCGGGAGAAGTATCCTCAGCTCTTCGACTAAGGTACGTAAATTTCGAGGACGAAACTTTTTGTAAGGGGGGAGGAATGTTACACCCCGTGACTTTTAAGCACGATTTTCAATACTTAGAGGTCAACCTTAAATACAACTTAATAAATTTTGTAGGTTATGAGACTTAGTCACCTAAAACATAGAAGAATAAGAAAGAAGGGTTCAAAGTAGAATTAAAGGTAACTAAGGGTAATTACCTAAAAGGTCCCTACTAGGAGTTAGGGGAGTTACAAGATTTAGTATAACTTCCCATTTCAGCATGAGGGACGGTTTTTCACACCAAAGGAGGAAGGAAAATTCTGAGAAAAGAGAGAGAAAAGAAAGAGGAAGGAAGAAGAAGAGAAGAGGAAGGAAAGGAAGGAAGAGCGTGCAACCTAGGTGCAATCTTTACAGAAATTCTGCAGTAAATCCGTAAGCTTATTTAGATTCCAAGGCAAGTAATCTTTCTATACGCTTTACGTAAATTTTGATACTTAAGGCCCTATGTTCTTACAAAGAGAAAACATGAATCACACATTAGTATTCTTGTCTTGTCTATCTTAAATGCTTTGTTATATGTAAGTCTTGTTGCTAATTGTGTAAAGTCTTGCTCTTTGGGCCATATTTCTGAAACAGTTATGTGGTGCTTTGTTGTTTGTCAAACATGCCCATAAAAGTGTATATTTTGACGTGCTTATTGTCTTGCTCTACTCTTATGTTGATTGTCTACACTTAGACGTTGAGAGTAAGTGCAGGAAATTGAGAGATGAGTGATGACATTGCTGTAGTCTTGTTTTGTTGGGAAAGTTGATGAGATCTTTTGAAGGTTGTGAATGATTGAAGGCTAGAGTGGATATTGCTTGGCATGACTAGGCATCAATTCATGTTTAGATGTGTGTTAAGTAAGATGAATCTAGATGTTAAGATGGATCTTTAAGTGTTGAAAATGGAAGGGTTGAAGAAGGAGGGTGTGGGAGAGGAAGTTACTGCAGAAAAACTGCAGTTTGGCATCGTCAGAACACTTCGAACGCCTACATTAGGCGCTCTATGTCACATTAGGCGCCTAATGTAGCGTTCAATGTGTCCTGAAGCTTTCCCGTACAGAAAAAACTGCAATTTAGAACCGTCAGAGCACTTCGAACGCCTACATTAGGCGCTCTATGTCACATTAGGCGCCTAATGTAGCGTTCAATGTGTCCTGAATCATCCCCGAACACTTCGAACACCTACATAAAGCGCTCTATGTCACATTAGGCGCTTCATGTAGGCGTTCAATGTCTACGGAACATCCCGAACACTTCGAACGCCTAGTATAGGCGCTCTATGTCACTTTAGGCGCCTCATGTAGCGTTCCAAGTATACTGGAAGTCTTTTTGACCCTTTAGGCGCCCTATGTAAGTGTAGCAACTTTATACACTTCCTTTGAACATAAAATGCAAGGGTATTTGAGGTGTAATTGAGGAATAGATGGTAAGATTGACTAAGAATAAGATTGAATCCCAAGTGAATTAGTGAGACGAACGGACTTGGAAAGATACAAACAGGGAGTGGTTGAGGTGCAAGACCGTATACTTGATATGTAAGATGTGTGTGTGAGATGCCTTTATTATCTTCCATTGCTCATAAATTGCAAAGTGTTTTGAAAGTGTGCTAGAGTTGTAAACATTAAGTGTGAATGAGTAGGGTTAAGTATAAATTCGAAGTGGATTCGTGATACGAAAGGGCATGAAGTGGTATGAATGAGGTGTATTTGAGTTGTAAACGTTAAGTGTGAATGAGTAAAGTTAGGTATGAATCCAAAGTGAGTTAGCAATATGAAAGAGCACAAAATGGTACGAAAAGGGTGTGTTTGAGGAAGTATGAACGAGCAAGGTTAAGTGTGAACTCGATATAATTTCGTAATACGAAGGGACATGAAATGATACGAGCGGGATGTGATAGAGGTTCAGGACTTTGTACTTGATATGTAAAGTGTGTGTGCATGTTTACACGTTTGATATGATGTTACATGAGCATTCTGCATCATGACATGGGCACTTGCATTTGATTTGAGAATTGCTTTGCGAAAGAACATGTGTTTACAAGAAAAGTTTGAAGTTTTCGAAAGACAAGATGGCTGCTGGTTGATCGCAGGGTATAAAAGTCACGCCTGCGAAAGCAGGGTATAAAAGCGTGATCTGTGAATCAACAGCAGGGTATAAAGTATTTTATGGGGCCGTGGACCTATCAGCACGGAAAATTAAGTTATTTTATGGGGCCATGGACCTATCAGCACGGAAAATAAAGTTATTTTATGGGGCCGTGGACCTTTCAGCACGGGTATATGATATATGTAATGGGGCCATGGACCTTTCAGCACGGATATATGATATATGTAATGGGGCCGTGGACCTTTCAGCACGGGGTATAAAGTATATGTTATGGGGCCGTGGACCTTTCAGCACGGGGTATAAAGTTATGTTTGCTGTGGACTGATCACCCACAGGGTATAAAGTTCTGCTACGCGGAGAATATGATATGTAAAGTGATGAAATGTTTTGTGAAATGACATGCATGACATGTTTATGAAAGAAGACATATGCATGGGTGTTGTGAGTGATTTTAAAGAAGTACATGCATCATGATACATGAAGCATAAGACATGACATGCAAGAAACGTGGTTAGTCTATGATTTGCTTATGTGATACGTTGTTTAAATACATGTTGGTTCCCGTATCTGTGTACATATATGTGCTTTATCGGTTTTGAGGAATTCTTATTAAGATGCTATTTGCTAACCCGAGCACCTTATTTTGGGCAATGTTTTATACACTGGTGACTCGTCGTGTGTGATTCCGTAAGGTGTATAGACGGGTTACTTGCTGGCGATAATTTCGCTAAGAACAGTCACTCTATTCCTTTTCAGGTGAGCTTGGATATGAGTTGATATTTATCAAAGACGACGACGAGTGGGCTCAATGGGATGATGAACATGGGAATAGATAGATGCTGGACTACCTTCTTTAAGTTTGGAAACTCATTGTTATTATGTTGTTCTAAAACTTATGTTGGCTAGATGAACAAACACCTTTTAATTCCGCTGCATTTTATGGTTGTTTTAATGACAATGAAGTTTTAAATTTATCAATGTTTCCGTTGATTTATCTTACGTCATAAATGATGTATGTTTGATCCGCTTTGACGCTTCGTAGTTCTCATAGTAGACTACGGCGGGTGCACTGGTTCCGACGACTGTATCGGGCCGGGGCGCTACACCTAACAACAACAAAAGCTATCGGTAGGGTTTGGGGAGGTTGAGTGGCAGTCAAACAATACCTCTATCCCTAGGGATAGAGAATTTGCTTCCAGTGAGACCCCCGGCTCTAGCTATACCTGTATAAATGACACAATAATAGGAATATGATGTGCTAGTGTGTTACCGAGAAAATTAAGTAAATACAAATACGAAGATCCAGACATGAAAATGGTCATAAACGTATATATGCACATATAATTCAATACAAAGATAAAAAACAAAACCAAAAAAAGTGCAAAAATCTAACCAAAACGTAGATAATATCTAAGCCCCTAAGTATACTCTAAGGTGCCTTTATATCCTACCTAAACCTCGTTAACCTTAATCCTCTGCCTCCATGAACTCCTATCCTGGACCATATCCTCGAAGAGGTGTAAATCTAATAGGTCATGTGTAATACGCTCATCCCAAGTCAATTTTGGCCTGCCTTTACTCCTCTTCCCCTCTACAATGAGGCTTTCGATTGCTATGGTAGGCGCCGTTGTCTATCTCTTCTTGATATGCCTAAACCATCTCAATCTCCCCTCCTTTATCTTATCTGCTATACTAGTCACCCCTAACCTTTCTCTAAATACCTCATTTCTGATCCGATCTAGCCTTGTATGCCCACACATCCACCTTAGCATCCTCATCTCTGCCACTTCCATCTTTGTGATTGGGGCCTCTTGATGGCCAAGCAATATGTTCCATATAACATTGCCGGCAGCAATGACATCCTATAAAATTTTCCCTTTAATTTAGCTTGAAAATTCTTGTCACACAACACCCTTGAGGCCGGCCTCCATCTACACCAGCTTGCCTAAACTCGGTGTGCTACATCACTATCTATGTCTCCATCTTGCTGTACAAATGACCCTAGGTACTTGAACTTACTTACCTGTGGTACCACCTGACCCTCGATGGTGAGCTGTCTATTCTCACCGTCAGCTGCACTGCTGAAGTCGCAGTGCAGATACTCGGTCTTAGAGCGACTAATCCTTACGCCTTTTCTCTCTAAAACATCTCTCCACTGCTCAATTCTCATACTCAGGGTATGTCTATTCTCTGCGACTAATACAATATCATCAGTGAAAAGCATACACCACGGAACTAGATCGGCTTTGACAGCTCATCAAGGACAACTGCAAAAAGAAATGGGCTTAACACAGACCCTTGATGGAGGCCTACCTCCACTGGAAAGAAGTTCGTATTCCCCATAGGCATACGAACGGTTGTTTTTGTCCTAGCATACATATCCCTAATTATGTCTATATACTTCATATGAACCCCTTTTGCATCCATACTATCCCAGATCAGACTACATGGTACACTATCATGCGTTTTTCAAGATCGATGAAAACCATATGTAAACCGCGCTTCTTCTCCCTATACTTCTCCATCAATCTCCGTAGGATGTGTATGGCTTCCGTAGTTGACCGTCCTGGCATAAAACCAAATTGGTTCAGTGTAATCTAAGTTTCTCCCCTAATCTTAGTGTTGATTACTATCTCCCATAACTTCATAGTATGACATACTAATTTAATCCCCCTGTAATTCCCATAATATTGTGTGTCTCCTTTTTTCTTATATATAGGGACCAGTACACTCCACTCATCTGGCATTTTTCCTGTTTTGAAAATAAGGTTGAACATTGTAGTTAAACATTGAACCTCTTCCTCTCCTAAACACTTCCAGGCCTCAATGGGTATGTTATCCATGCCAACTGCCTTAGCTCCTCCCATCTTCTTAAGTGCTATCTTCACCTCTCCTTGTGTGATGCTGCGACAATCGTAGGTATTATGTTGTTTTTGTGCAGTGATGCTTTCTCTTTCTTCGTGGTCGACCCTTACGCTGTTAAAAAGATTGTAAAAGTATTTTTGCCATTGTCCCTTGATGTCTTGTTCTTTGACTGAAACATGTCCATCTTCTCCCTTTATAAACTTCACGACTCCTAGGTCTTGCTTCTTTCGATCTCTAGCTTTTGCAATCTTGAATACATAACTTTCTCTTTGATCCACTTAAATCATATCAAAGGCTTATGGTCATGTAACAGTGATGACTCGGGTTTCCATGTCATATGCACTTTAAAATTCATAACATAGTTCGTATTTTGTAAAATCCTTTCGTAACATGTCATTTTTGTAAACGTTCATAACATATCATTTTCATAAACATTCATAACATGACTTTTCCATAACTTTCATAAACATGGCATTTCATAACTTTTCATAATGTAAGAACGATAACATGCGACATACTGATTGATTTCTCATATAATCACATATACAAGTATGAATCCCAATGTTCAAAACATTGTGTTACATCATATGTATATGGATCTAACAGTGACATCGATAGGGTAGAGATCCCTTGTCTAGGACAAGGTGTTACACTCGGCCAAAAAGGATAGGGTACATGTATGCCCATGGCACCAACCTCCTTAGGTTCCGGTGCCATGTGGCTCTTCAGTCATCGATAACATACATATGCTCATGACATCCACCACTCCAGTCTCGATGTCATAACGGCACCAATAACATAACATATCATCATATAACATAACATGTGTCATCAAAATCAATCGTCTCGTAGTATGGTTTGTTACACGTAAAATCTTTTAAAATGTATCGTGCGATAAAAACATTTTGTATCAAAACTTTAGTTCATGTATTCAACGTATCGTGTGATAGAAACACTTTCCTTTAAAAACATTGTTTCGTCTATGCATGTGTGTAGGCTCGGTTTTAGGGTCCATTTAGCTATTCCAAATTTACATCATCATAATTCCAACACTTATGGATATAAAATGCATGTCATAACTTAAGAAAATACCCTTTTACCCTTTAGGTATCTATCGGCCAAGCTCATCAAAATAGCCCACTTTTTTGGGCTTTAACCTCCAACATTATCATCTTCAATTCTATATTTTTCATAACATTCCATGGCCACTATATGGTTTAAAGCAAGCACCTAGGGCATGGTATGATCGTTTTGCTACTTTTCTTTTAGAAAACGGTTTTAAAAGAGGTACAATAGATAACACTCTATTTTTGAAACAAGATAAATCGGATTTACTAATTATTCAAATTTATGTTGATGACATCATTTTTGGATCTACATCTCATAAACTTGTTGAAGAATTTGAATCTTGCATGTAATCCGGATTTGAAATGTCTATGGTTGGTGAATTGAATTATTTTCTTGGCTTGCAGATTAAACAAACAAGTAAAGGTATACATACAAGACAAGTTAAATACATAAATGACATGATTAAAAAGTTGAATTTTGAGAATTTAAAACCATCCCCCACTCCTATGAGCGTCACCACTAAACTAGATAAAGATGAACATGGAAAAGACTTTGATAATGCTTTATATAGGTCTATGATTGGCTCTTTGCTCTATCTTACTGCTAGTAGACCTGATATCATGTTCAGTGTATGTATGTGTGCGCGTTTTCAAAGTCAACCTAAAGTGTCTCACTATAATGTCGTGAAAAGAATATTTCGATATATTAAGTACACACCCACTTTAGGCATTTGGTATGATAAAGATTGTGAATTTAACTTACATGCCTATACTGACGCAGATTACGGTGGTTGTAAAATAGATAGAAAAAGCACGAGTGGCACTTGTCAATTTATAGGAAATTCACTAATTTCATGGTTTTCTAAAAAGCAAGCAACCGTAGCCTTATCCACCACTGAAGCTGAATACATGGCACTTAGTCTTTGTTGCACACAATTACTATATGGCTAAAACAACAATTAGAAATTTATAGGAAATTCACTAATTTCATGGTTTTCTAAAAAGCAAGCAAGCGTAGCCTTATCCACCACTAAGTTGAATACATGGCTCTTAGTCTTTGTTGCACACAATTAATATGGCTAAAACAACAACTTTCTGATTTTGGTATCACGATAACTCGTATTCCAACATATTGTGATAGTATGAGCGCCATAAACCTATCTAAGAACCTCGTGCTACACTCTAAGGCCAAGCATATAGAAGTACGATATCACTTCCTTCGCGATCACGTAAACAATGGTGATATTATTATAGATCACGTACGCACTGAGGCACAAGTAGCAGACATATTTACTAAGTCCCTAAATCAGGCCACTTATGAAAATCTTCATTCTAAATTAGGCATGATTTCTGCTGATTTGGTTTGATATCTCTTTCCATATTTACATGAACTTTTGATTGTCTTTCCAAAATAAATGGGGAGAGAATGCATGATTTAAGGGGGAGAGAGAGAGAGATTAATTGCACAAATAAAGGGGGAGAGATTTCAAAATTCAAAAATTCAAAATTTGAATTTGTGCACGATTGGAGGGGAAGCGACAAAATTTAAATCATAAACTTAGGTTATTTTGTAAATCATCAAAAAGGGGAGATTATAGAGAAAAAGGGGTTTGAGTGATTACAAAATACATGATTTAAATAACATGTACTAAAGAAATGCATGACACGTTTTTGCATGAAACCTGCCTTATATAGTTCATATATAATGTTGTCGTACTAACGAGCCATGAAGCTTTAAAGCTTATATCAAATGGCGAACATTTGTTGTGTTTGAACTATTTTCAGGTGCCACCATTAATGAACTAAACTACTTCATTAAGTGAAGTACTTAGTTAAATGAACTAAGTAGTTCATTAAATGAAGCCATATTTGGAAAAGGCACAAAGGCAACAAATTGAAGAATGGAAAGTCTTCTCCTTCCCCTATCACACGCCTTTATATATATATACATATATATATATATTCAGATTTTGTTTTAAAAAGGAACTATACACATATATTCCAACGTACTACCGACACGTTATATATTTTACGGACGTACGTTAACATCACACCACCATATTTACCTCATATTTATGAGTATATTCAGGTCTTATATCACATGATATAAGTCATGGTGATGACAAAATTATTACATGTTACAAGGTTCTAAACAAAAAATTATTACGACATGTTTCAGTATGTGTTGAATGTATATGGCCGAAAATTAGGTCTTGGAAGTTAACATATTTGGTTTTTCATTTTCAAGGGATTAATCTATACCAACATGGCAACAATTTGAATTTATCTTGGATAGTGCACATGCTGAAAATTTCAGCATGTGGAAAAATCAAGGTAGCCGATTTTATGGTGGAAAATGTTGATGAATTGTCTTGCAAATTTTATGGTACTTATTATGTGACTTATGGCAACATTTTTATGACTAATTGACACATGTTTTTAAGTTTTATTTTCAGATTTATACAGTCATCAAATGATGACAACTTTCATCCAATCAATGAGTGCCAAGTAAGCAAGGCTATAATGATCATCCAATGAGGAGTTGCCAAGTAAGCAAGTGAATGTCACAATGATGCAAGATATTCCTCCAAGGACTTAAAAGATAATTTTCAAAGAGAAGAACAAGACATAGGGGGTGGCCACTTCTTGATAAAAAGGAAAGAAGGAGAGCAAACAAAATATAAGACAAGTTTCACGAACCCTAGAGCAAAAACGTGTGCTACATCTCCTTCTTCTACCTTTCTTTCTTTCTTCTCTCTTAAAGCCTATTGTATTCATATTCATACATATTGTATAGGCTTTATATATACCACCATACATGCTATATTGTTGTAAAAGATTGATCAAGGTGTGATCAATCTTGCATCCGCTAGGTGGTGGTGTTCGTGATCATTGTAATCGCTTACAAGGTTTATAAAGGGTTGGAGTTGGTGTGTAACTCCATCAACCCTGTGTGGTAAGGTGTTGTTTGTTGTTTTGTGATTAGTGATAACCGAGGAAGGTGTCCTCGAAGACTGGAGTAGGTTGATTTAACCGAACCAGTATAAAATTCCTTGTGTTCTTTACTTTTCAGCACTTACTTTCAGTTTCCAGCACAGTGCATCATTTTCGTTGCGATCTTAAAAACACCAAAAGAATTTCAAAAATCACGAAAATTTTCAGAAACATAGACACACGTTTTAAGTTTCATTTGGTGCAAGTTTCAACTGTTTTGGACAAGTATAAGTCATCCAAACATCAAAAGTTCTGAGACTAGTGCAGTCTGATTTTCAGACTTGCAAAGGTTGAGACTTTGAACGTATTTGACTGACTTCCCAAAGGAATTTTTCAAAACTGTTTCAACCCAATTAAATACACATAGTAAGGGGTGTTTCATTAAATTTTCAGACCATTTGGAGCCACCATTTAATCGGAATAAATTTTTCAAGTCATACTACCCTTTCTGGCAGATTTGCGCAATTTGACCACCAACGATTTTTAAAAGGGTTAAAGGTTGAATTTTGATCTGAAATTTGTAGGAGATACTCAAAACATCTGAGACTAAGATCTCTCCAAATTTAAAAATTTTTGAAATTTGAGTGATTACAAAATACATGATTTAAATAACATGTACTAAAGAAATGCATGACACGTTTTATGACTTGACACGTTTTTGCATGAAACCTGCCTTATATAGTTCATATATAATGTTGTCGTACTAACGAGTCATGAAGCTTTAAAGCTTACATCAAATGGCGAACATTTGTTGTGTTTGAACTATTTTTAGGTGCCACCATTAATGAACTAAACTTGTTCATTAAGTGAAGTACTTAGTTAAATGAACTAAGTAGTTCATTAAATGAAGTCATATTTGGAAAAGGCACAAAGGCAACAAATTGAAGAATGGAAAGTCTTCTCCTTCCCCTATCACACGCCTTTATATATATATATATATATATATATATATATATATATATATATATATATATATATATATATATATATATATATATATATATATTATCCACAAGGGTGGTTTTACTTGGCAAGGTTTTAATGCGGCATATCATATATTGCTGGAAGTTGATAATCACAAACTGCAACTTACGTCTTGATTTCTTTTGTAATACGGTGTTCCTCCGCCACAAGTGAGGCCTTTCAATAATATAACAACAAATTTTTCCAAAAAAAAATAAATATATATATATATGTGTGTGTGTGTGTGTTTTTAGTTGAAAGACAGGCGGTACCGTCCTGGTGTTTTATTAATATAATGGATCCTCACTTGTAGCGGAGGAATACCGTGGTTACATTGTAGTCCTAGCTATGGCGGGAGACTCTCCCAAGATAAACAAAATAACAATTTAAAAATGTACTAGCTACGCAGAAAATTTGCTAGTGAATGTACAGGTATATATGTGTGTGTATATATATATGTATATATATATATGTATATATATATATATATATGTGTATATATATAAATATATGTATATATATATATATATTCAGATTTTTTTAAAAAGGCACTATACACATATATTCCAACGTACTACCGACACGTTATATATTTTACAAACGTACGTTAACGTCACACCACCATATTTACCTCATATTTATGAGTATATTCAGGTCTTATATCATATTATATAAGTCATGGTGATGACAAAATTATTACGACATATTACAAGGTTCTAAACCAAAAATTGTCTTATCGGGTCAATACTAAAACTTCGCCAACGTATTACGTACTTGCCGTATATAGATGGCCAGCCCCTACACTTCAAAAATGACCAAAAATTTCGTGGTCTACATGTTATATTCATCCATAAAATCATTCCATGTTGGCATACACAAATCACTCCCAATTAAGGCCAAATTGTGGAGATTTTAAATCAACATTTTAAGCACATGGGGCACCACTTACTTCAGCCATTAGAGCTGAATATTCAAGTTATTTTATGTATATTATGTGTGACATAATATATGTAAAATGTGCAAAAAGTTTGAATTCAATCGGAGAAAAATCGTGTAATCGACAAAGGTCAAAAATTCGGTTTTCTACAAACACGACACATGGAACGTTTTTGGCATGACATATAACATGTATCTAGACACTTTTTACATACTCTATACATTCTAAATTGTTCTAGAAAAATCAATTAAGGGCTGATTGGAATATACCATATGTGTATAATTATTGTGCACTATTTTACAAAGTTTGAAAAAATAAAATTCAGCACATGTACAAGCTACATCACACGCCTATCTCAGCTTAATGGAGCATATGAGGAGCATAGTTGGCATCTTGATTGGCCAAGAATGAAGTAAACAAGGTTGGTGACATAATGGAAGGAGCTACACAAGGTAATATTTCAAACTATGTCACATTTGTAACACGTGCTGAAAATTTCAGCATGTATGCACTTGAGCTGGCCGAATTTCTTAACATAAATGATGATTTATTTGCCTCTTCAATATTAATGGATTGATTTGAAGATGTTAAGGAAATATTGTGATGATATTTGAAATATCACGCATGTTGAAAATTTCAGCATGTGTTGAATGTATATGGCCGAAAATCAGGTCTTGAAAGTTAACATATTTGATTTTTCATTTTCAAGGGATTAATCTATACCAACATGGCAACCATTTGAATGTATCTTGGATAGTGCACATGCTGAAAATTTCAGCATGTGGAAAAATCAAGGTGGCCGATTTTATGGTGGAAAATGTTGATGAATTGTCTTGCAAACTTTATGGAATTTATTATGTGACTTATGGCAACATTTTTATGACTAAATGGCACATGTTTTTAAGTGTTATTTTTAGATTTATACAGTCATCAAATGATGACAACTTTCATCCAATCAATGAGTGCCAAGTAAGCAAGGCTATAATGATCATCCAATGAGGAGTTGCCAAGTAAGCAAGTGAATGTCACAATGGTGCAAGATATTCTTCCAAGGACTTAAAAGATAATTTTCAAGGGGAAGAACAAGACATAGGGGGTGGCCACTTCTTGATAAAAAGGAAAGAAGGAGAGCAAACAAAATATAAGACAAGTTTCACAAACCCTAGAGCAAAAACATGTGCTACATCTCCTTCTTCTACCTTTCTTTCTTTCTTCTCTAAAAGCCTATTGCATTCATATTCATACATATTGTATAGGCTTCATATATACCACCATACACGCTATATTGTTGTAAAAGATTGATCAAGGTGTTATCAAACTTGCATCCGCTAGATGGTGGTGTTCGTGATCATTGTAATCGCTTACAAGGTTTGTAAGGGGTTGGAGTTGGTGTGTAACTCTATCAACCCTGTGTGGTAAGGTGTTGTTTGTTGTTTTGTGATTAGTGATAACCAAGGAAGGTGTCCTCGAAGACTGGAGTAGGTTGATTTAACCGAACCAGTATAAAATTCCTTGTGTTCTTTACTTTTCAGCACTTACTTTCAGTTTCTAACACAGTGCATCATTTTCATCGCGATCTTAAAAATACCAAACGAATTTCAAAAATCATGATCCAAAAACATAGCCACATGTTTTATGTTTCATTTGGTGCAAGTTTCTACCCTTTTGGACAAGTATATGTCATCCAAACGTCAAAAGCTCTGAGACTAGTGCAGTCTGATTTTCAGACTTGCAAAGGTTGAGACTTTGAACGTATTTGACAAACTTTCCAAAGGAATTTTTCAAAACTGTTTCAACCCAATTAAATACACATAGTAAGGGGTTTTTCATTAAATTTTCAGACCATTTGGAGCCACCATTTAATCGGAATAAATTTTTCAAGTCAGACTACCGTTTCTGGCATATTTGCGCAATCTGACCACCAACGATTTTTGAAAGGGTTAAAGGTTGAATTTTAATCTGAAATTTTTAGGAGATACTCAAAACATCTGAGACTAAGATATCTCCAAATTTCAGAATTTTTGAACACCTGTAACCTAGTTTTTAAAACGTTGCAAAATAGGTCCTGAAAACAGAAACTGTTTTCAGAATTTGTGTTTGTGGTTTAAAACAATTTTAAAAACCAAATTTTCCGCACCCACTATTCAAGCCCCTCCCCCCTTTCTAGTGGTGCCTTGCAGGTCCTACATAACCTAGTTTTTAAAACGTTACAAAACAGCTCCTGAAAACAGAAACTGTTTTCAAAAGTTGGGTTTTTGGATTAAAACAATTTTAAAAACCAAATTTTTTGCACCCTCTATTCAACCCCCCCTCCCCTTTTAGTGGTGCCTTGCAGGTCCTACATTCTTGGTTTGATGAGGGGGCAGCCAAGTGGTGTGGAAAAGAGTGAAATGATGATATTTTGAAGATATAAAGAAGATGACAAAATCTGAAGGCTTGTAGGAAGTAAGTGGGTGTATGTTGTACACTTGTAATTTTCTAAAGTTGTGTATGATGACTAATGATAGCAGAAGAATAAAAATAAAATATTCTTCTACTCATGTTGGGCAGTGCGCGGCCAAGGGGGTGTGGGTGGGTAGATAGGGCAAAATTTGGTTACATTTTTTTCCTATGTCCTATTTCCCCTTTTCTTTTATTTATTTTCAATTCCATTTACTTATTCCACATAAATTATTGTTGCCTAGAGTTTAGTTTATTCATTTAGTGCATGCCAAAATTTTTACCTATACCACTTAGCGCGGCACAACGATTTATTCAAATTTTATCCGATGCGTCCTATCTTCATAATTATAATTTCTTTTATTCTCTTTTCTTAATGGTGCGAAGGTGCATGTCGTAACACTCCTCCTTTTCTTGGTTTGAGGAGGGGGTGGCCAAGTAGTGTGGAAAAGAGTGAAACAATGATATTTTGAAGATACAAAGAGGATGACAAAATGTGAAGGCTTGTTGGAAGAAAATGGGTATATGTTGTTTACTTGTTAATCTCCTAAAGTTGTGTAAGATGACTAATGATAGTGGAAGAAGAAAAATAAAATATTCTTCCACTCATGTAGGGCAGTGGGCGGCCAAGGGGGTGTGGGTGGGTACATAGGGGAAAATTTCGCTGCATTTTTTTCCTATGTCTTACTTCTCTTTTTCTTTTATTTAAGTGTAAAATTAGTTGTGTTCCATTTTTAATTCCATTTATTTATTCCACCTGAATTATTGTTACCTAGGGTTTAGTTTATTCATTTAGTGCGTGCGAAAATTTTTACCTATACCGCTTAGCGCGGCATAACGATTTATTCGAATTTTATCTGATGCGTCCTATCTTCATAATTATAATTTTTTTTATTCTCTTTTCCTAACGGTGCGGGGGTGTTGGTCGTAACA
Organism: Eustoma russellianum; assembly: GCA_036186865.1. Classification (NCBI taxonomy): domain Eukaryota; kingdom Viridiplantae; phylum Streptophyta; class Magnoliopsida; order Gentianales; family Gentianaceae; genus Eustoma; species Eustoma russellianum. The sequence continues at coordinate 22,157,287 of AP025068.1, forward strand.
TAATAACTTTTTTATTTATATATATTAAAAAAATCATAAATGTAAAAATAAATACAATCGTGGCTGCATTAGGAAAACTTAATAACTTTTTATTTTATTTTATTAATATATTGGACAAAAACAGAAGAATAAAAATGATTGGAATAGTGGATTTCACTAGGATAGGACACAAGGTGCCCTAAGTTTTATAGGATTCAAGATGACCATTTGTAAAGGACACAAAGCTTGGCTCAGAACGCAACTACTCAGTTTGAAAATGCTGAATAACTGTTTTTTGTCAATATATTGCACGAAACAAAAAAAATAAGAATAAGCAGAATAGCGGGTTGTACTAGGAAAATTTAATCAGTGTTTTTTAATTAATGTATTGGACTAAAACAAAAAAATAAAATAGTGGGAGTACTAGAAAAACCCTAAGGTGCCCCAAGTTTTATTGAATTCAAGACGATTGTTGGTAAGTACACACAGCTTAGCTTGGACGTAACTACTCAGTTTGAAAAAATTGAGAAATTGTTTTTCTTATGAATGCATTGGACAAAAACAGAGTAATAAAAATAAATAGAATAATGAGCTGCATTAGAAAAATTGAATAATTGTTTTGAATTAATATATTGAACGAAAAATGAAATATTGGGTTGCACTAGGATAGGCCTTATGGTGCCTCAAATTCTATTGAATTTGGTAAAGGGCATGCAATTTTGTCTCGGACACAACTATTTTGTTTGAAAATTTGAAAGAAAATGTTTTTTGTGAATATAATGGACGAAAAGAGAAAAATAAAATAAATTGAGCGGTGGGTCATACTGGGAAATCGAAATAATTAATTTTGTTTTATTATATTGCACGAAAACAGAAGAATAAAAACAAATAGAATAGTGAGATGTACTAGAAAACTGAATAATTGTTTTTATTAACATATTAGATGAAAACAAAAAAATAAATGGAATAGTGCTCCACACTAGGATAGGCCCCAAAGTGAAGCAACCGGCTACTGCAGTTGCTCAGTGGGCCGCAGTGGTGGAGATGGCGGCTCGGAAGGCCATGGAGGCTATCAACATAAGTGAACCAAGTCGGTATGCAACCATAGTGCTGCTAGCTGGAAAACTTCGAGATTTGCATGAACAAGGGGTGCATCTTTCACCAGGTCAATGCATATATTCCATTTTCCTTTTTCTTTTTTGACCTGCGCCACCTTGTCTTTTATATACGTAGTCTTACTCTAGGATGTTGAGATCATCCTCTCAGCCCCAAGAAAGAGTTGCTTATTTATGCTGAACCTATCAGCGTCAGTAGCTGCTATGGAGATAGCCTTTTCAGTTGAGGAGGGGGATAACGATGGAGCAGCCCTCACCTAGCAGGGAACAAAGAGAAAGAGGGGCGCATGTCTAGGCCCTTCCAAGCGGCCACAATTCACCTGAGAAGAGTGGTTGAGTTTGATTGAGCCTCCTACCATCAAGTCCCCCCTTGGAGGATCAAGGTGTAGAATGACAAGAGGAGTCTCAAACGGGGGAAGGTAGTGCCGAGGTGATCGAGATGCCTAGTCGTCTCAATGGGGACTCAGTGCTGCTAGCTGATGTAGAAAAGCTTCAATCCTTACTGTTTGGACAGCTAAAAGATAAGTTTCAACGCAATATGGTCTTGGTAAGTCTTATCCTTCTGTGTATTCGACACTTATATAAAAATTTCTTGACCAACTAGTTACTTTGAAGTTCAGGGCCGCTCAGATAGATTTTGCTAACAGACCTGAAGCCCTAAACAGGCTTTTGGAGAAGGAGATGATCAAGCATGTCACTTTCGCCAGCGTCACCAAGGAGAAAGCTCATAAGGTCACAAACCTCGAGGCTGAGCTCGAGAGAGTCAAGAAGGAAAAGGAGGAAGCTAGCAACATCTTGGCAACCTCCAACTCTAGTATTGACAGCTTCAAGAGCAAGGTTTCTGAGTTGGAGCTGACCCTTAGAGAGGCACAGTCGGCCCATGAGGCCTTAGAGGAGGAAATGAACGAGGCAAATGAAGGTAAGGTCGAGGCAGAGCGCCAACTAGCTGAGGCAAAGCAAGAGGTTGAGCAGTTCCCTCAATGGTTAGCTGATGCGAAGGAACTTGTCATTGTCAAGTGCAAGAAGTCCACCTTCTTGGCCAAGAACCTGGCCTTGCTCCAAAGTTATGCCATAGAGATGGGGCACATAGGGGCAATCAATGTTTGTGCTGTGGTGAATCCCTCATTAAGCAAGGAAGATCCCCAAATTGCTAAGCTCTACAACCCTAAAGCAAAAGCTGAATTTGACGAGTAGTGCAGACTCTTCAATGAGGGCACCGACTTGAGGGTATGCTTAGACTAGGTGTTGACCATCTTTTGTTTGTACCTGTACTTTTCATTTCCAAACCTTCTAATCAGCTACTCATGAATGAAATGGAAAGCTTCTACACATATTTCATGTCCAATTTTTTCTTTCTTCTTAGCTTTTGTCATTTAGTTGTTTCTGAGTTGCTACCCGCTAATCAGACAGGGTATGAAGCATAATCACATCGGCCTTCTAAACATAATTGAACAAACCAATTGAACATAATAATAAAACGCAAACTCGTTTTGTCATTCACGCGTGTTACCTCAGTTTCCTTGAGGCTGAACTGAGGAGTTATGCAAGATAATAACCAAAAAAAACCATGAAAATAAATTGCAAATCTTATGTGATTTTCGTTTGATCACCTCAGATAGTATAAGATCGAGCTAAAGCAGAATAAGAAGTGTTGAAAAATAAAGACGCAAAAATTCCTTAATTTCCCAGTGTACTCATCCTTGTGGCCTCAAAAGCTAATCCGTGGCCCTGTCCAGCCCGCTGAAATATAGTTTAATGATAAGTTAAACTAGGTTTCAAATCCTAAAAACCTGTTCTACATCAATGACAGAAACCTGTTCATTTGGATTCATTTGATAAGATATGGTGAATACTCATGCCTGTCAAGGTCAAGTGGCAAAACCTCTGCTGAATTAATCTCCTTGTTGGGGTCACCCAGACCCGCTGAGTGTTAAGGTGTGCAAAACCTGTTGCATCTTAAACCTTGTGCCCACTGTCGAGTCATGCGTAAAACATGTTGCGACTTGGTCCCATTGTTTGGGTGGCTGCTCCGACCTGTTGAGGCCAGTTAGAAAACTTGTCTCGTGCCCACTTTTAAGACGTCGTAGTGGCTCAGACTACTGAGGCCACATAAATGAGGATGTTCCTCGAATGAATCACATTGTGTATAAGCTATTTCTTCTCTGAAATATTATAAGCCACAACAAATGAACAAAGTATACTTCATCATCATCAATATCATCCGCCAGTATATCCCAACGACAGCAAAAGCTATCGTTAGGGTCTGGGGAGGGCAAGTGGTATGCAGACATAGTAATAGAGATATTCTGTGCTAGTGCATTAGTGAGGGAATTTTAAAAAAAGACTTTCGATATTAAAATACACATCAAGTGTATATGTACATGTAATGTAAAATAGCGGTATAGCGATATAACATACGCAACCAAGTGGAAAGTAACCTTAAGCGTAGATCGTGTCTACGCCTATCTATGTCCCTAAATTTACTCGAAAGTGTCCTTATATATGGTCTATACCTCATTAACCTTAATCTTATGTCTTCATGAACTCCTATCCTGGACCATGTCCTCAGAGATGTGCAAATCTAATAGGTCGTGCCTTATCTGCTCATTCCAAGTCAGTTTGGGTCTGCCTTTACTCCTGTTCCCCTCTACAATGAGGCTTTCGATTGCTCTGACCGATGCCGTTGTCTGTCTCCGCTTGACATGCCCAAAACACCTCATTTCTAATTCGGTCTAGCCTTGTATGTCCACATATCCACCTTAACATCTTCATCTCTGTCACTTCCATCTTCTGTAATTGTGATCTCTTGATTGTCCAGCAGTCTGTCCCATATAGCATTGCCGGTCGCACTGCCACCCTATAAAATTTTCCTTTTAATTTAGTTGAGAAATTTTTGTCACATAGCACCCCTGAGGCCGCCCTCCATCTACACCAGCCTGCTTGAACTTGATGTGCTACATCATTATCTATGTCGCCATTCTGCTGCACGAATGATCCTAGGTACTTAAACCTACTTACTTGTGGTACCACTTGACCATCAATAGTGAGCTGGCTATCCTCACTGTCTGCTACGCCGCCGAAGTTGCAGTGCAGATACTCGGTCTTAGAACATCTAATTTTTAAGCCTTTTCTCTCTAAAACTCCTCTTCACTGCTCTAGTCTCATACTCAGGGTATGTCTATTTTCTGTGACTAATACAATATCGTCAGCAAAAAGCATGCACCACTGAACTGTCTCATGTATTGACTTTGACAACTCATCAAGGACAACTGCAAAAAAGAAATGGGCTCAACGCAGACCCTTGATGGAGACCGACCTCCACCGGAAAGAAGTCTGTATTCCCCACAGGCATACGGACGGTTGTTTTTGTCCTGGTATACATATCTCTAATTATGTCTATATACTTCATAAGGATCCCTCTTGCATCTAGACTATCTCATATCAGGCTACGTGGAACACTATCATACGCTTTTTCAAGATCGATAAAAATCATATGTACATCGCGCTTCTTCTCCCTATACTTCTCCATTAATCTCCTGAGAATGTGTATTGCTTCCGTAGTTGACCTTCCTGTCATAAAACCAAATTGGTTCACCGTAACCTGAGTTTCTCTCCTAATTCGAGTGTCGATTACTCTCTCCCATAACTTCATGGTATGGCTTAGCAACTTAATCCCTCTATAGTTTCACAACATTGTGCGTCTCCTTTGTTCTTATATAGGGAGGCCACGACACTCTTTTTCCACTCATCTGGCATCTTCCTTGTTTTGTAAATTCGGTTGAACAGAGTAGTTAGCCATTGGACCCTTTCCTCTCCTAAATACTTCCATGCCTCAATGGGTATGTTATCTAGGCCGACCGCTTTAGCTCTTCCCATCTTCTTCAGTGCTCTCATCACCTCTCCTTGTGTGATGTTGTGACAGTCGGAGTTATTATGTTGTTGTTGTTGGTTAGTGATGCTTTCTCGTTCTTTGTAGTCGGCACTACTGCCGTTGAAAAGATTGTGAACGTATGTTTGCCATTTTAACTTGATGTTTTATGCTCTGACTAACACGTGTCCATCTTCTCCTTTTATAAACTTCTCGCCTCCTAGGTCCTGCCTCTTTCAATCCCTAGCTTTGGCAATCTTGAACATAGCATGTTCTCCTTCTTTTGTTTCTAGTCTCTCATACATCTTCTTATAAGCTGCAGTCTTTGCCTCTGTCACTGCCTTCTTCGCCTCCTTCCTGGCGATTTTGTAATTCTCCTTCAATCGCACTTTTTCTTTCCCATTTGTGCAGCTTAACAGCTCTCTAAAAATCTTTTATTTGTCTTTTATTTTTTGTTGCACGTCCTCGTTCCACCACCACGTCTCTTTATGTACGGACTTCTTTCCTGTTGTTACCCCGAGCGTTTCTCTTGCCGCTTGAGTAATAGTAGTCGATATAGCTTCCCACATCTGATTTGTGTCATCACCCAGACGATCTAGTTTTGCAGAGATGACCTTGTCTCTGAATATATTAATTTTTTCGTCCTTCAAACTTCCCCATCGAATCCTGGGTGGGAATTTTCCAACCCCTTTACTCAGCTTTTGGCTCAATGATATAACTACCACTAATAAATGGTGTTGCATCACCGCTATCTCTCCTGGTATAACCTTGCAATCCCTCAACAACCGTCGGTCTTCACGCCTCATCAGAAAATAGTCGATCTACGTATGACGTCCTCAACTGTTAAACGTGATCAAATGTGATTCTTTTTTATTAAAAAACAAGTTTATAATGCCTAGGTCATGGGCTACTGCTAGGTCTAGCAGATCTCTACCCTGTTCGTTTCTATCTCCATAACCAAACACGCCATGTACCGTCTGAAAACCGTCGCTATTCTTTCCAATATGTCCATTAAAATCACCTCCGATACAAATTCGCTCCTCCGTAGGTATTGTCTTTAACACTACATCTAAGCAATCCCAAAACCTTTTCTTCTCCTGTTCTCATAGTCCCACTTGGGGTACGTATGCGCAAATCACTGCCACTACCTCCTTATTTAGTACTAACTTTAACACCATAATTCTATCATTATATCTAATCACATCAATCATGTTCGTGTGTAATTTTATCTTTACTAGGAATCCTACCCCATTCTTGGTCCCATCTGACCCTGAATATAACAAATTATACCCATTACACTCTTTACCTTTATTCCCTTTCCACCTAGTTTCTTGGAGGCATGCTATATCTATCTTACGTCTCTTAAGTGTATCTATAACCTCAAACGATTTAGCACTTAATGTTCCTACATTCCAAGAGGCTACCCGTAGACTATCTTCATTTTTCTTCCCCTTACCTACACCCCTCTTCCTTAGGCATGGTCTCACAGAAAAATCATGACGTCTTCTATCAATTATTGCAACTAAAACTAAAAATCCAAGGTATGCTACAGATGCTGAAAGTTTGAAACTAAATGTAAACAATCAAAAGTACTTCAATGATAATAAAACAAAAATGAAATTATATCACCTGGTTGAGTTGTGGCACACCAAGATCCAATAGCGCAGATCTAGATTGCTGGGTCCAGTTCCTCAGAGCAAAGAATTAAAATTATCAACCAAATAACCCAGAGAAATGAAAAACACAATTTTTAGCCGTTCCGCAACTTTGGAAGAGGTAGAGTTTTTGAAATTTACTTTGAGATAGGTTCGGATGCCAGTCAATCCCAACTTCTGCAATTGGGACTTCAAAAAGAGATTCAAATATGCTTTACAACCCTCAGACCAGAAGTACACTTGGCAGAAGCGTGGGAGCGGAGCCGAACCCAGCAGGGATGGCTTTCCTCCTGATGGGAAAAGCTACCGCTTTGCACCGGATTAGTACAAAGAAACAGCCCAAATAAATATAGTTCTCCACGCGCTATAGATCTTTATGTTCTATATGTTTCCAAAGACAAAAGACCTGCGTAACAGATAGTTTCGATTACCAAGACCAAACATAGTTACTGTTATTTCGATTGTGGGAGAGTGAGAAGTTATTGATGATTGTTGTTGTTTGGGTAATGGGAGTGGAGAGGAGAAAACCAAAACGTTTAAAATGGAGAGGATATATGCGGAGACGTTTAATGGGAGGATATAGAAGAGGAGAATCAGAATCATTTTACATATTTTCAAGCGTTTGTTTTGGAGTTCAACAAAGTATACTTGATTTTCTTAAAGAAAAATTTACAAGTGTTATACATGAAATGGCTTCAAGTTTGATGCACGCCAACTTAGCAAAGTCCTACCAACTAGTGTTTCCATCTTGTAAGCTCCGGTAAGAAGCATTGATGACTCGGAACGGCCCTTCCCATTTTGGGTCGAGAGTGCATGAAGGGTCGACCGGACTTGCAGCACTCTTTCGAAGGATGAGGTCTCCAATCTTAAAAAAATTTATGATGTACCATCGCATCGTAATATTGAGAGATCAAGTTTTTGTAATGCGCTATTCAAATGTGAGATTGTTCTCTCTTTTTTTCAAAGCGGTCAAGATTTACAAGAAGATTTTGATTATTATTCTGGTCAGACTGGCTGATATATAGCCAATCTCAGTTGGTATCATGGATTCAGAGTTGCACACAAAGAATATAGAGAAAATACCACAAAAAGAACTTGTTTAACACATGAAACGAAGAAATAATCACTTAGTATTCATTCCTCAACAAGGCATACATATGTACAAAAATGTGAGCGACGGCTAGCTTAGCCATGACAATGACAGCCCAACGGCTAGTTTGGCTAGGTAAAACTAATGTGTAATCCTACTTTTAATCACCGAAATGATGATTATTCTGTAGTCCTATGATTAAATTGTTGGGTTTTTACTCCATCGGCCAGAAGCGAAATTGAAAGAGAACGCAATGAAAGATTGAGAAATAAAAATGACAAAGATGAAGATATAAGGTTGAAGAAGGATCAATCTCTTTCTTTTTTTTTTTTTTTTTGTAAATAGTCCTGCGATCTAGTGTATATATACAGAGGAAAAATGGGAAAACTGAGGAAGAAGCTCTTCCTCCTCTCTCATCTATACACTCCTTCAACGGCTATATATCTTGACCCAAAGAACTCGAGTAACGGTAACAAGAAGGGGGAGAGAAGAAGGCTACAGTCAGGGGTCTCTTCAACCATCAATTCGTCTGCTATAAGCAGAAAGGAAAAGTGGCTTTCTTCTGCCCTATCATTATATACTGAATGTTTTAAATATAATAAATATGTACTCTTTTTCCTTCGTGCAAAATTTTATCCACAAAGGTGGTTTTGTCTGCCAAGGTTTTAATGAGACATATCATACCGCATTTGAACATCCCCCTCCACATATCGAGTATTATGGAGCTGTATTTTTCGACCACTCAGTAGTTACATACGGCTTTGCTATGACTTTATTCGTATCAAAGATATTCCTCCGCCATAAGTGAGGGTTTTTTCCTTAATTAAAATATGGAGACCGGGGCTTCTTCATTTAATATTTTTTTTTTAAAAATGGGGAGGGAATCGAACACGAGACCTAAGGATGGGATAAATGCTACTCAACCGCTAGACCTAAAGGTTTTTCGCGCTCCTTCATTTAATATATATATATATATATATATATATATATATATATATATATATATATATATATATTGGTGAAGGACGGGCAGGACCGTCCGAGATTTTATTAATAATAAGCCCTCACTATATATATATATATATATATATATATATATATATATATATATATATATATATATATATATATATAGTGAGGGCTTATTATTAATAAAATCTCGGACGGTCCTGCCCGTCCTTCACCAATATATATATATATATATATATATATATATATATATATATATATATATATATAATGAGCTATATTCTTAATTTATGTGTATTTCTCTATACTCCTCCTCAAACTTAGTACGTACCAATGTACCAAGTTTGCGTAGGTGTATCTTGAATCAGGGACGCCTTCATTATCTGGTAGGGTGCCATGTTGTGCCCGGATGCTCCTTTGCTTTGACCCCGAGGATACCAGCTATTCCCTCAAGAAATATTTCTTCCTGTCAACCATCGTAATGAGCTACTGTACCAGCTGCTGCTGTTGAGACTCTGGGTCTTAAGGTCACCGCTTCCTCTGTTTTGTAACTTTATCTCTATCTTGCCTTCTGAAAGGATCCCATTGCAGCAGCGCCTTGATGATTGTAATATCTGTCCAGCTCTAGCCATCTTGTTTCTGATATAGTGCAACCCTTGTGCTCCTTAGCTAATTGTCATCAAATAACTGGTTCTAAAGAACACAATGCCTGGAACCTGCAAATGACATATTCCTGCTCCTGCAAGTAAAGATTCTTGTTCCAGTAAATCAACAGTTAGTGAGAAAATATTGCTGCTTGCTCCTATGCAACCTGCAATTCAACGTTAGACATAATTCCTGGATCACATTCGGGGTACCTGTTAATGAAATAAGATCACCTGCAGCCAAGAAATCTTCCTTTGAAGGAACATATCTTGAAATTGAGTTAGTACAGAGAATAGGAACATGGATTTCTTTTGAGGTGCAAATAAAAGAACAGGAAAGACCTTACAGATGTGAGGGCAAGATTTTTCCAGTGGAATGCTGAAAAATAAAAATTTAGTTAAATATTGCTATAATAGACCTTTTGAAAGATACTTCCTGGAAAGACCTTACAGATGTGAGGGCAAGATTTTTCCAGTGGAATGCTGAAAAATAAAAATTTAGTTAAATATTGCTATAATAAACCTTTTGAAAGATACTTCCTGGTAGCTCATTTAGACCAGATGTATAATCTTCAGTCAAGGCCTGACCTGCATCGCAATGTGCCTCAGAGAGCAAACCCTTACCAACGAAAGCTCAAGTGGCAAAAGGTGCATTGACGACACAGGAAGAGGCGACATCGGGAGCAGCACTTGAAGTTAAGAATAGATCGTGGATAGTCATACAATGTCCAGCTAAACATGTATGTTGTCTTTTTAGCAGATCTAATACTAAGCTATCCCTGCCATTGAGTGTCCAATCACTTAACCAATGCTACAACTAAAGAAGAACACAAAAGAAATCCCTTTTTTATCGTTCCTTAAAACCTCTATCGGATAGGAATTTGCAAGATTGAATGTCAAGAAATAACATCAAGCCCCTTCTTACAATGCCTGATTTCAAATTCCCTGGGATCCACTGGTGCTCTGTAACATCCTGCAAACTCGAAGTCTTCCTCTGAAAATAACTTGGAATTTTGTTAGATAAACACATCAAACTTAATTACACACAGGAGATATGAACTGGCCAGATAACATAGAGGAGGATATGATAATTTTCTATAAAGGAATAACTAGATGATGTTTTATACAATGCAAATGAATGCTGAGAGACAACCCTTTTTACAGCATACAAGTGAATACATTTAGAAACCATAAACACAGAAACATATTTGACAAGGAATGGATGTTAACAGTAATTCAAGCATGGTAACAACATAAGCAGTTCATAGGAATACAGAAACAGTACGCATGAAGGACCTAAATAAAATTTAGAAGAATAATTATAAGGTTCTTATTATTACTACTTTTGTTCATACATTTCAAAGAACTGTGCACATGACGGTTGAATTTAAACCCATCAGAACGTCATGCCAATCATTAGAGAAATAGATGTTAATTATCTCAAGATAATATGGTCATTTTGTATGCTAGGAACATCATCTAGACTATGCATACATGACACTATAACATTTATACTCAGGAAGCAACATTTTACAAGTGATAATAAGGGCATGCATGGCATTATTAATCATAATGGACCACTAGCCTCAATAATAAGATCATGTACGACATCAATGATAATAATAAGGGCACCCCTGGCCTCAATAAACATGCTGGGAAAACATCCAGCTTAAAATAATGGAATGGCTCAGCGGAGTTCATGTCTGTGACTCAGAGGAATAGTTCTAGATTATTCGTGTCCATAGCTCAGAGGAACTCTTGTCATTGGAATAATCGGGCAACAATGACCTCATCAAAGAAACACTAGTTTAGGGACATAGAGGTCCATATTTTGTGAGGAAAAATCTCTCCTTCCCTAAGAAGAAGAAGGGGCCTCATCCTTTGGGGAACTTCCTTTCCTTTCCTTTCAGTCAACTGAGGGGACCTCAACAGTAAAATAGCTCACGGCCAACTATCAATATGGCACATAGCTTATAACTGATTAACAAATATGCTAGGAATGAACATCTAGCTCAATAATCACGGCATAGCCGGAGAAAGAATGGCAACTTGCCTAAATAGATGCTATAACAAATGCCTTATAACATGTAAGATGCTTCCAAGCAACAGGTTATTTTCCTACAAATCAACTTCAGACATATTGATTTCATTTTTTCAAACAAATCTCAACACGAGGCACTTAAGGCTCAGAACATATTTGAACAAGTCACATTGCTGCCTACCAGATTATAACCTGCTGATTTTACTTTTACAAAGTTTGCACATGTAAAACAATCTTCCACTATCCCCCAGAGAACTCCAAAGGTACTGTTATGAAAGCAAACCTTAATTGTCAATTGTACGGCGTCAACAATATCCAATTATTTACATTTCACACTTTAATCATCATTTGATCTATAGAACACAATTAGGTACTCTCAAGAGGATAGAGTACACCTCTTCCTGCTATTTTCACAATCAGAGTAAGAAAAACAGACTTTTGAGCAAGATATTTTCAAGATCTATATGGGTATGAGATCACAAATTATCTAGTACAAGACAATTCATTTGTTTATCTAGGATCCACACATAATCTTATTTTGAGAGCATACAAACTCCTTAATGAAGATAGAAGATATTACTCAAGATCATATGACGCAAACCAAAAACAGAAATGAGCACGCATAGATATAGTATAGTAACCTTCACCATTAAATAGACGTGCAGATTTTTCATTTCCATTTCTCATGCCACAGATTGTCATTACTAGACATCAATCCATAAAAAATGTTTAACAGCCAGTTAAGCAGCAGATTCAACATATTTCGCCTGAGGCAAAGACTTCAAGATGAGACATTTTATTTGTAATCATAGCAAGGCAACATAATATTTACACCAAAGAGATTTATTCTCAAATAGTACCTCAGATTGTGGACATATTGAGGCGGTAATAATTTCAACATATGTCCATATTCAAGACAAAACACGGAATGCGTAATGTTTTTCTTTACCCAGATTAGAGAAGAAACAGGGCAATGAGCACAAATTATATGTTCTGCCTACCAACAAGAAACCAGACATCTTATTCACAAATGTGTTAAATTTCAAATCAAGAAATGTTTTAACATAAACCTTCCAATAAATATCAAGTGAACTGATCAACAAACGAACTCAACCAACAATGCCCATGAATCACCTCAGAGAGATCACTTGCCCATAACTTGAAGTCACTCATAACACATGCTCCCCCTCAAGCAATAACTGGGCAGTTGATCAAACGCTTGGAATGCATAACAAAAACAGCATCCATTCGAAACATACCTGGAAACAAAACAAACAAATGGGTGAGAAGGTAAAACAGTACTAAATCATCATCATCATCACCATAGAAGACAGAGAGGAAGTAGAGACAACTCCTCTTCCATCCCTATATTTTTGGAAATTTCATCGAACACCTTGTGGGCATCCTGATGCTCTGTAATCGAGCATTTCTCAACAAACACAGAGGAAAGCCACATGCAAAGGAAAAACATTGAGGAAAGCAACATGCAAATGAAAACTTTCATCGAATAATGTTGTTGACCCTAAACTCTCTTCTTAAGATTAGAAAAAATTTCAACGAATGGCTCGGAAGGAAATATGAAGAGTAATATGTTCTCAGCTCCAGAAGACATCGAATTTTATCTTCTTCTCCTTAGGCTCTGCAATCGCGGCATCCACAACAGATTTGTAGCAGCCATCCATAAAAAATGTAGAGGAAGAAGACATGCCAAAGGAAAAATTGATCAAATAGTTTTATTTCACCGGAATCAAAACAAATCTCCTCGGAAGAAGACATGCAAAAGAAAAAATTGATCCAATAGTTTTGTTTAACCAAAACATCAAACTAAATCTCCTCTTCCTCTTCCACCGAAGCTCTGATACCTTGTTGGGTTTTTACCCCATCGGCCAGAAGCAAAATTGAAAGAGAATGCAATGAAAGATTGAGAAATAAAAATGACAAAGATGAAGACATAAGGTTGAAGAAGGATCAATCTCTTTCTTTTTTTGTAAACAGTCCTGTGATCTGGTGTATATATACGGAGGAAAAATGGGAAAACTGAGGAAGAAGCTCTTCCTCCTCTCTCATCTATACACTCCTTCAACGGCTATATCTCTTAACCCAAAGAACTCGAGTAACGGTAACAAGAAGGGGAGTGATGAAGCCGGATCTTCACCAAAGGTTAATATGACCTCAAATTCACGTCGTCAGTTAACTTGAAGGGTTGTTAACTGGATTAAAGGTTGTAGTTGGAATAGGTTCAAAAATATCCTGCATAAGGAAGCACAGATCAGAGGTCCCGGGGGGTTGGCCCCGAGAAAAACCCTCCGACGCTCAAGTCAGTTTGAGCCATTTCTCACTGAGAATATAATTTAAATGATGAGTTAAATGTTTCTCACAGTATGAGCTGAAGAGCCAAGTGTATGAATTTGCTTTAGGATGTCAATGTTTGAATTCCGGATCCCCTTCTTCATCTCGATTGGTCTGCTTTTATTAACTTTTTTCCGCCTTTGGTCTCTGATAGCGGATAAGATATTTGCTTGGGGCAGAAAGCCTAGGACATCGTAGGTATGCTGATGTGACTGGTAGACCGGCTGATGTGACTAATAGGCCTGCTGAAATGACCTTAGCGTGTTTAGACTAAACAACCAGTTGTAATCATTATATTCGAATTGCACTTCTGCTTGATAATTTTTCGGTGTAATGATGTGCTGGATTCCTTCGCTGAAGTGCCCTAATAGGCCTTGCCGAAGTGCAGGACTAGGCTTTTCTGAAGTACAGAGTTGAATCTAGCTGAAGTGGTCTGAGGTGCGGCGCTTGGACGTAAGCTGAAGTTGGTGCCAAGGTGCAAGCCTTGGCATATTCTTCGGTAATATAACGAGTGTTATGCAGCCCCGCTGAAGTGCAGCCAAGGTTGAACAGCCAGACTTGGGCGCTGAACTGCTGAACTGCAGTACTTGAGTGCTGAGTTACGGGAGTTGAACCGTTGACTGTTGTTGACTAACAGACGATTTAATTATAGTTCATCATTTGCCCCCAGATTTTGTGTGGCTAAGCTGAACTGCGAAAGCGGACAAATCTTGTTCTAATAAGCATGTGACGTGTCTTCATTGACTGAGCAGTTATCCTTTTATTTGCACCGTAACTCCCGCTTTTAATGTAAGCGTTAATTCCAACATCTCATCATTATCTTTTCGGCGGTTTCAGCTCCCGAAGGGGGAAAGCTTTAATCACTGCCTCTTCTAATTTTCAAACAAAAAGTTGTGACCTTTCGTTTTTTCTCACTTATAAATAGGGACAATTGCCTCAATTCCTTCTTTTCTTCTCCCTTTATTCTGCGCGTTTGCTTATTTTGCTGCACTGTTCTTCTTCTTCGTCTTCGAAGCTTCTTTCCGACCTTATTCTAGCGCTTTTCAACTTAAGTCTTCAATCCTTTGTAAGCTTTCCTTTATCTTACTCATGGCTTCCATTATTTCTTCCTCTTTTACCTCAGAATCCATGGTGCTCTCTTCTTCGGTGCAAAACTCAATGTGCACCTTGAAAGCCACCGATCTCCTTGAACTATGTCAGCATTATAATGTTGACAGGAGCACTTTTGCCCCCATTCTCCCTCTTCCACATCAGACTGCTTATGACCCCCCCGTTGGGTATGAGGCAGTCTATGAGGAGTATTTTAGGTCTGGTTTCAATCTTCCCATTCCAGCCCCTTTACTCCAAATCCTGTTCTCTTATAAACTTAGGCTTCCCCAAATAACGCCTAATGGACTGAAGGTTATTCTTAGTTATTTGCTCTATCTGAGAACAACTGAGAAAACCTTTTCACTTGCAGTCTTTAGGGAAATATTTGTGTGTAAGCAGGAGAGTAGTTGGTACTATTTTGATAGGAGGCCTCAAAATAGTGAAAGATTCTATGTCATAAACCTTCCCTCCTCTACCAAAGATTGGATGGGGCGTTTCTTTTTTTGTTAAGAGTATAGGATTACCCGAAGAGATCCTTTGGAATACTGGCAGTGTAAACAACAGGAGGCCAAGTGAGTAATTTCGCAATGAAGCTTCTCAATTGTTACATTTGCCCCTGGCCGTAGATTGGAAGAAAGTTGACAGGCACATTGTAAGGGTTGCTGACCTGGAACACTTGTGGCCAGAACATAACTTTCGACCTCTCATCCCCATTGCTTCGAGGATAGTTCAGGGTATATAGCAACATTTTGAAAATCTTTAACTGGTTCTGATATGGCATCTGTGTTTTGACTGTTTGCTCCTTGAATTTTGCAGGAATCATGGTATCTGAAAACCTTGCAAGGTTGAAGAACTTGGTCCCCAAGAAGAGAAAGTGGACGAAATGCCAACCCTCTTCTTCAGGGCAGGCTTCTGCCAGCACTTCGTCCGAGGTGCAGATAATTCCAGGTAAAATTTTTGCCTGCATTATTCTTGGATACATTTGATTTCTATATAATCATTTGAATTTTTTCCTCTTCAGTTGGAACTTCTGATAATCTCAATCAGGCTGAAGACCAAGTTCATGCCTCAGCCTCAACTCAACCAAGTGATGGGAGTGGAGGAATTGGTACTCCCATTGTAATTCCTTCCTCTCCTGCTGCCGAAGAGGAAGCTATGCCCCCACCAAGGTGGGTTTCTGATGAGGCTATCCCCTCCTTCGACCTTTTAGAAGAGACTTCCGGGGTGAACACCTCGGAGGGAGAGCCTTCAGAAAGAAATGCAACGGAAGGAGAGCCTTCTTCTCGAAAGCGCCGGGGTACGAGGACGCTGCAGTTCTCCTTTACTAACACTGCTGCATATCCAAATGTAACTAGGAGATTGACTGAAATGTCAATACTTCCAAGGGATTGGCAGACATATGGCAGCCTGGACTAGGATGCTGCCATGAATTCATTTGCAATGAATATGGTCGTGGTAAGATTTCCCATTATTTTCCATCTTTTTCACTTGATACCTTATGTTTTTTCTAACCAATCTGACTTCTGCAGTACCGGGTCCAAGAATACAACAACCTCAAGCGAGCTGAAGAGCTTCGTGTCAAATTCTCCAAACTCTCTGAGATCAACGCCAATCTCAGAAATGCCTATGACGAGTTGGCTGAGGTGGCAAGACCCAATAATTTGAGGCTGAACCAGCTGGAAGCCCAGGTGAACAGCCTGAAATCTGAAGTGTCCGTCCTTACTGAAGAGAACTCCAGACTCCAAGTAGGGAAGCAAGATTCTGACGTCAAGCTAGCTGCTGCACAATCCCAAGTGATAGAGCTGAAGGATGCCTTGGCTAATACTGAATTAGTTTCCTCCAAAGCCCAAGCTGAGCTGGAGTTCTACCAGAAGGAACTTGGTACTTTTGATTAAGAACTGTCCAATAGCAAGGTTGAACTGAGCCAGCAATTGGAGGCAGAAAAGAAAAGCAAAGTTGATCTCTTTCAACAATTTGAAATTCAAGCTGAGGAGATAAAGAAAAATACCGTTGCTGAATTTAGGCAATCCGAGTTTTTTACTGGCAATTTCTTGAAGATTCAAGGCTCAGCAATTGCTGTTGGACAGACTTGGGCAATTGATCCTTGCTCTGAGGTCTGCCCAAGCTTGGACAAAAATTACCCTCAAATTGCTGAACTGTACAACCCCGAGGCTGGAAACTTGCTTGAAAACCAAATTGCTCAATTTCAAAGTGGAGTTGATCTCAGAGAGGATGAGGATGTTGTAGAGTTAGAATAGAATTTTTCCTTGTAACTTTTGTAGTTGTAATAGATATTCTTTCAATGGAAATCCAACTTTCTTCTACTTGTGCTCTTCGGCTTGTTTCAATTTTCTTGACTTTGCCTTCTGCATGTATAGTTTTATTTGTTCTATTTCCATAATTAATGCATTTGTCTTTAGACTTGAGAAACTTTTCTTGCTCTATTTTCATAGTTTGCAAGTATTTGTCTTCGGCTTGAGAAACTTTACTTGCTCTATTTTCATAGTTTGCAAGTATTTGTCTTCGGCTTGAGAAACTTTACTTGCTCTATTTTCATAGTTTGCAAGTATTTGTCTTCTGCTTTGCCAAAAGAGTCCTTTCATCACAAGTATTAAGCTCCAGCCTCCATTCTTGGCACTACCAAAAATGTTAAGCCATTCAACTGAACTGCAGATCAGCTGTGCTTTAATAAATTTAAGATATAGGGATCCCTATACCCCAATGTTAAGTCCCGCTTAACCTTCTCAGCCCTGCTGAGTTAAAAGATAGGGAAACTTGTCCCATTGTTGAGTCCTGCTCAACCGTCTTAAACCTGCTAAGTTTAAGAATATAGGGGAACTTATCCCATTGTTGAGACCTGCTCAACCTCTCAGTCCTGCTGAGTTAGAATATAGGGGAACTTATCCCATTGTTGAGACCTGCTCAACCTCTCAATCCTGCTGAGGTAAAATATAGGGAAACCTGTCCCATTGTTGAGACATGCTCAACCTCTCAGTCCTGCTGAGGTAAAATATAGGAAAACCTATCCCATTGTTGAGACCTGCTGAGGTGAAATATAGGGAAATCTGTCCCATTGTTGAGACATGCTCAACCTCTCAGTCCTGCTGAGGTGAAATATAGGGAAACATGTCCCATTGTTGAGACCTGCTCAACCTCTCTGTCCTGCTCAGGTAAAATATAGGGAAACCTGTCCCATTGTTGAGACCTGCTCAACCTCTCAGTCCTGCTGAGGTAAAATATAGGGAAACCTGTCCCATTGTTGAGACCTGCTCAACCTCTCAGTCCTGCTGAGGTAAAATATAGGAAAACCTGTCCCATTGTTGAGACCTGCTCAACCTCTCAGTCCTGCTGAGGTAAAATATAGGGAAACATGTCCCATTGTTGAGACCTGCTCAACCTCTCAGTCCTACTGAGATATGCCCCCACTTTCGTTGCGGGTTATAAATAGGCATAAACTATTGCTTCATGCACCATTTGGTGACTTAACTTTCCTGGCTGAATGCCAAATACGAATATTTAGCTGAATAGAACCAGTCAGGAATCCCAACAAAAAATTGATCCTTTGATAATATAAGGCTGAGCCGAAAGACATCGGATGAACACAAGAAGAAATAAATCCTGATTCATTTGAATCACGGACTTTTGCTGTTAAGTCAGCCTTGTACACCCAGGAGCCCATACCCCCTTCTCATCAGAATCTGAATCCCCATCACTTGGCAACCCATGATGAGGCCCAGGTTTACAACTCTCATCCGGAGGGGGTTTACCAAAGTCCAGCCTGTTGTGGAGCCTAGACCTCGGATTGTAAAAACGCTGTAGGTGACCAAGCTTGATAAGACGTCCAATCTCCTGTCCGAGCTGCCTACAGTCTTCTGTATCATGCCCAATATCATGATGATAAAGGCAGTACAGTCGGCGGTCTCTTTTGTGGATCGGTCCAGCCAGGGGCTGAGGTTCCTTTGCCAGAGACTTTTTCCTCATGTAGGAAAGGATATGGGCTTTTGAAGCCAGTAGAGAGTTCCTTTCCTTTCTTTGGCCTCCAAACCGAATCTTGACAGAGCACCTTTCCTGCAACGGTGCTTTGCCTTTATTGTCAACTTTTCTGCCATTTTTGAATGGCAAGGAAGCTTTCTGAGTACATTTTAAGCTCTGGTAGCTAGACTTTTGTTCTGGACGTCTCGCCTTGGCCATAAATTTGGCCTGATGCCGGGGGTAATAGCCAGGCCGTGTGGGAGAGTACTCCAGGTGTTCCTGTGGGTGAGAGTTACTGGAATGAGACCCACTGGACCTTGCTGCAGAGGCCTTCCCCTTCATTTCCCTCACCACAGCTTGGAACACACCTGGGTTTTGAGCCACATAGCGTATGGCTCGAATATGCTCTTCATATGTGAAGGCAATGGTGGGAGTTGAGGATTCTCCCGGCTCCGTAGAACACTGTTCAGTTTGCTGTTGAGAAGATCTTTGGCTCCTCTTAGATGTCGTAGGTCGTTTGGACCCTTGTCCATCTTCTTTATTCATCTTTCTCTCGATAACTTGCTAAGGTAATTAGAAAATCTTTGAGTAACTGTTAAGGGACAAAGGGGCTCTCCTTCTAGCGCCAAATGATGAAGCCGAATCTTCACCAAGGGTCAATATGACCTCAAATTCACGTTGTCAGTTAACTTGAAGAGTTGTTAACTAGATTAAAGGTTGTAGCTGGAATAGCTTCAAAAATATCCTGCACAAGAAAGCACAGATCAGGGGCCCCGGGGGGTTGGCCCCGGAAAAAACCCTCCGGTGCTCAAGTCAGTTTGGGCCATTTCTCACTGAGAATATAATTTAAATGGTGAGTTAAATGTTTCTCACAGTATGAGCTGAAGAGCCAAGTGTATGAATTTGCTTTAGGATGTCAATATTTGAATTCCGGATCCCCTTCTTCATCTCGATTGGTCTGCTTTTATTAACTTTTTCCCGCCTTTGGTCTCTGATGGCGGATAAGATATTTGCTTGGGGCAGAAAGCCTAGGACATCGTAGGTCTGCTGATGTGACTGGTAGACCGGCTGATGTGACTAATAGGCCTGCTGAAATGACCTTGGCGTGTTCAGACTAAACAACTAGCTGTAATCATTATATTCGATTGCACTTCTGCCTGATAATTTCTTGGTGTAATGATGTGCTGGATTCCTTCACTGAAGTGCCCTAATAGGCCTTGCCGAAGTGCAGGACTAGGCTTGTCTGAAGTACAGAGTTGAATCTAGCTGAAGTGGTCTGAGGTGCGGCATTTGGACATAAGCTGAAGTTGGTGCCGAGGTGCAAGCCTTGGCATATTCTTCGGTAATATAACGAGTGTTATGCAGCCCCGCTGAAGTGCAGCCAAGGCTGAACAGCCAGGCTTGGGCGCTGAACTGCTGAACTGTAGTACTTGAGTGCTGAGTTACGGGAGTTGAACCGTTGACTGTTGTTGACTAACAGACGATTTAATTATGGTTCATCAGGGAGAGTAGAAGGCTACAGTCAGGGTCTCTTCAGCCATCAGTTCGCCTGTTATAGGCAGAAAGGAAAAGTGGCTTTCTTCTGCCTATTTTCGATATTTATGTTATGTTTGGATAATTTTCAAAGTTATGATTTTAAGTGTTGAATGCCTAATCTACTGGAATAATTTCTATACTGACTATTGTTTATCATCTATTGGAATAATTTTTCTAAATGTAGATGATTCACTTTCTGATTCTTCAGTCCTTCTGAGTGTAGGCTCATGGTGATCAGACTCAATTTGGGCTCTCTGTGGTGAGGGCTGACTCTCCCCCTCACCTGAACTACTCCCTTCTTTTTCAGGGTTGTGCTAGGCATATCAACGATAATCCAGGTGTTGCATTCCTTTTCATGTTTAGACTCAGAGACACATTTACCATAAAAAGCATTAGATTCATCAAATGCAATATCAAGATATACATACATTTTCTTAGTTGTGGGAGAGTAGCACTTGTACCCTCTCTGGATATGAGAATATCCAAGAAAGAAACACCTCTCAGCTCTCATATCTAATTTGTTTCTAAATTGTTTTGGAAATGTCTATACACAACACATCCAAATACTTCCATAGGTAGTTCTGAGAAGAGATTAGAGTGAAGAAAATGTTGAGACATGTCATTTTTTGGGGTTACATAATTTAACACCTTAGAGGGCATCCTGTTAATAAGGTACGTAGCTGTAAGTATGCCCTCACCCAACTTATGCTTAGGTACCTTCATAGACATCATAATTGCCTTGTAACTTCAAGGAGATGTCTATTCTTTCTTTTTGCAACTCCATTTTGCTATGGAGTGTAGGTGCAGGAAGTCTGATGATGGATTCCTCTAGCATTAAGATATTCCCTTACTGAAGATTCAAGATATTCAAGTCAATTGTCAGTTCTTAAGGTTTTAATTGTGGTGTTAAACTGTGTTTGAACCATACATATGAATTTCTTAAGGATGTCACCAACCTCATACTTATGCTTCATTAAGTCTAACCAGGTAAGCCTGGCGTGGTCATCAACAAAGGTGATGAACCACTTAGCACCATTTATGTTGGCTATTTTTGAAGGGTCCCACACACTAAAGTGAATATGGCTAAAAGGAGCATTGGTTATATGAATTCTCTTTGGATAATTAGTTCTGCAGCTCTTAGCAAACAAACAATCTTCACAAAATAAGTCTGATTGATTTACATTGACAAACAAGGCTGGCATAAGCCTTCTAAGATACAAGAAGTTAGGATGTCCTAATCTTTTATGCCATAACAAAATAATCTCAGTATTCCTTAGAAACCATACATAAGCCTATAGTAGTTTGATTACTGAGAGTACTTGACTCTTCATGTTAAAGAAGGAAGAGAACATTGACCTTGCTAGCATTTTCAATCATCTTCTTGGAGATAATCTCCTGAAAATAACATTTAGAGGGTGAGATTCTTACTTCACATGAATTATCCTCCGCAAGTTTGCTAACAGAGATCAGGTTAGAACTCAATTCAGGTATAAAAAGGACATTTTTTAACTTTAAGTTCCTATGTAGCTATACACTTCCACATCCAAGTATGCTAACTCCTGCATCATTAGCTACCTTAACTTTTGTAGGATTATGGAATACCATGTAGTCAGTTAGCTTTTTTTTATTCCATGTCATATGATGAGTAGCACCAGAACCAACAATCCAAATAGAGACAAGTTCAGAATTCTTACCATAGCTGGCCATGGTGGCCTGGATAGCTCCTTGTTTGGTGTCCATAAGTAGCTTTTGTGACTGATGCTGTTTCATAAACTGGAAGATTGCACCTAGCTGATTTTAAAGTGGGACATTAGTTGGTCCTGACAAAGTTACTAGATGCATTGTGGGTAGTTCATCTCCAGTTTCCAGTATTAGCAGCTTAAGACCTCCATGGCTCAGGCTTTCTCCACTGTTCATTAAATATGGCTAGTGGTCTACCGTGCTTGGCAAAGCACCTGTCTTCAGTATGTCCTGGTTTCTTGCAGAATTCGCAAACTAATTTAGAGTCCCCATTCCTTCAGTTATCGTGTTGGGGAGGCAAATATCTTTTAGTTACAATGTTTGCAGCAATTCGGTCTTGAGTACTCCTTGGTGTAGAGGCAATTATTGCAGTACCTTCAGTATTGGAAGAAGAGCTCATCATAAGTTTGATTCTGCTTTCTTCTTGCTTGATTTTTGAGAATACATATTCATTGAAGGGAGGGGTTTTATTCCAATAATTCTTCCCCTCACTGTATCAAATTCTTTATTTAATCTAGCCAATAATTTGAAAATTCTTCTGGTTTCAGTAATTGATTTATACAGCTTGTCTGCCTCTTGATTAGGCCATTTATGAGAATCATAAACATCAATCTGTTGCCAGATTCTTTTCAACTGTCCAAAATATACATCCATAGAGGAGTCTCCTTGTTTGATGTCATGAAGCATGACATCCAGCTCATAGAACTCAGAGATATTATCAATTTTTGAATACATATCTTGAGCTGCCTTCCAGATATCAGCAGCAGTGTCATATAAAATGAAGTTGTCACTTATATCTGTGGTCATTGACCCAATTAGCCACGACGTGATCATGGCATTTTCAGCATTCCATGTTTTGAATTGAGCATCATTCTCATTAGGGATCTCAAAGTCAAGCTTACTCCAGTTGAGTTCATGGGAATAACAGCAGGGCTTGGATGAGAAGGGGCTTCACTTCCAACAGATTCTATATCTTCCCCTGTTAACAGTTAGCACGCTGAAAGAATGATGAAGAAGATAAACAGTAGAAATTTTAAATTTCACTCTCACAAATAGCACCTTGGCTCTGATACCATATAGACAAAATACCACACAAAGCACTTATTTAACACATGAAATGAAGAAATAATCGCATGGTACTCATTCCTCAGCAAGGCATACATATATACAAAAATGTGAGCAACGGCTAGCTTAACCATGACAATGACAGCCCAACGGCTAGTTTAGCCGGGTAAACATTAACGTGTAATCCTACTTTTAATCACCGAAATGATGATTATCCTATAGTACTATGATTAAATTACAATTATGTACAATCAAATGAAGATATTGACTAAAATTAGAGAAGAAATAGTCTGATGAAGAGGTGTTCGAAGCTTTAACAAAACTGCTCGACGAAATGCCTAAATAAAGATTGCAGCAGCAGAACATACTTGATTTTACCCTTCATTCCTTTTCTGATTCTTTATCTGATATACTTTGTATTCCAAAAAAGAAAAAAGGTGTTTTCTTACTTGAGGTGGAATAGTTGTGTCATATGCCCACAGGCTGCTACGTAACTCGTCTACCCAGCCTGCTCTGGCTTTTTTTAGTCACTTCTTTAAACCTTCCTTCACATTGCGGTTGGCAAGATGTGCTAAGACTTTAGCTTGAGGATGAACCACCGAGGTGAAATGTTGTTTCATTTGCAACTCGACACACCATCTTTTAACTAGATCCTCATCGAATTGTTTTTCGTTGTCAGAGACAAGGACTCTTGGCAATCCAAAACGGCAGATAATGTGCTTTCAAAGAAATTTCTTTACGTGATTTCCTGTCATTGTGGCCAAACACTCTGTTTCGATCTACTTTGTAAAGTAGTCAACAACAACAAGAAGATACTTAACAAATCCTGGAGCATGCGGTAAGGTCCAACAAGATCGATCCCCATCGAACAAATGGCCATAGACTAATAATGAGAATCATTTCTTAATCGGGAACATGAGATAATGGGATGCACCTAGCACGCATGACATTTCTTCACCAATTCAAGAGCATCCTAGTTTAAGGTTGGCCAATAATAACCGTCCAGATAACACTTGCGTGCGAAAGACCTTGAACCAAAATGATTGCCACATACTCCCTAGTGAATCTCTCAAAGAATATAATCTCCTTCATTTTCAGAGACGCTCTTTACCCGTTGTTGAGAGAAAGACCTCCTGTATAAGACTTCGTTAAAGAGAGCGTACCTGACTGCGTTGATTCGTAGCTTCTTTGCTACTTGCTTATCTTGCAACTGAACACCGTGCTTCAAGAAGTTAACAATCTTGTCCATCAAGTGCCGCGGTAATTAGCTTGAAGCACCTTAGTTTCATCATAAGCTCGGTGCTTAATAAGATCGAAAAAATCTTTTTTCCCAAGGCTGCCGGAGTTGATGATGCTACAAGAGAAAGTGCGTCGGCCCTTTTGTTGGCTAACCTTGTGATATGTTCGACCTCAAAATATTTGAACATTAAGTTGCTCAACCTTTAATAGATATTGTTTTCGTCTGATCCTCTATGGCTTTATAATCATTGTCGAGCTAGGTCACGATAAGTTAAGAATAACTGGGCGATTTAATTTTTTGAACCCCCGGCTTTCTGGCAAGGCTCGGGCCGTCAAGGCTTTGTACTTCGGTGTATTTTTGGTTAAATGCATATTTGTATTGACCAAGTAAATCAGTACATCATTAATGGAATGCAAGAAAAGACCCTAACATATTAGGCTACAGGCAGCCTCAATATGTATCTACCAAATATGGAAAAAGTCTATGCATAATCCTATAAACATGGGTGCATATTCTGTGGATTATATCCCGAAGTACAAATTAAGTCCCTGAAAAGTAAACATGTTTCTAGCCTGCTACATGAAATACAATGTAGCAACCAAGGCTATCTTGACACTCTTGGCTCATAATGCCCTACCCCTAAGTTCTTCCTGCCCTATTCCAAGACGCGCTGGATCATGCAGATACAGCTTGGCACCCAAGCAAACTCACCACATCCATCCAAACTGCCCAGGTAATTGAGCATTGAAAAAAATATATGCTGCCTTGTCTCTAGATTTGTACAACAACAGCTACACATGCTTGTCTCCAGGAAAGGTAGCATGTCTTTTGTTGGCAATTTGCAAGCAGCCAGCCAGATATGAAGGCATGCCTGTCTGTTGTATTCTCCGATGAGCTCCTAGACAAGGATGATGTTCTCCATTATTGATCTGTCTTTAATGAAACCTGCCTGAGCGTGGTCCATAAAGTCAGTCATCACAGGTGTCATTCTGTTCACCAAGATTTTGGAGATAAATGTGTAAACCACATTGCAATATGAGATGGGTCTATATTTTTCCACCTTAGTGACATTAGAAGACTTAGGGACCAAGGCAATGATTGCATGATTAAGTTACTTTAGCAACCTAACTTTTCCAAATGGGCTCCTTGATTGCAACAGTAATATCCTTGCCAACAACCTCCTAAGCTTTGATAAAGAATTAGGAGGTGTACCTATCTAGATCAATTGTTTTATCCTTGCCAATACTAAAGATAGAAGACTTTATCTCCTCATCAAATATAGGCATAGTCTGTTAGGTCCGTGACAAACACTCTAGAGGAGGTGAATAGAGTGTTGGGTGATTTTTGTGGAATTTTCTTGTGTTTGGCCATCTCCAACTCAAATGAAAGTCAAAATCAAAGTAAAGAATGGGAGATGAGAGACAATGAATGAGTACACCGGATATAGAGTGGTTGCGAATCGTAGATGATTCTACTCCACTACCACTTTGTTTCCTAAGTAAATTTCAACAACTACTCTTCTTATTATTCTTAATAAGAATGACCACAGCAATACTTACACTAACAACTTAGTGTAAGCAACCACAACAATAACTTCTTGCACAAAACAACTTTGTGCAACTACAACAACTTCAGCTCTAAGCAAGAACAAATTCTTGCTACCTCACAACTTCAACAAAGTTCTCTCAAAGAACTTTCTCACAGTAGGTTTTAGGAAGTAATGGGGTTTACACTTTCTCACTAGCCTAAACACAGGCAAGAGATCAAATATTTATTGTTCCTCTTGTGTTAAACTTACAATCTCTCAATTTACCACAATGAAAAAAAATAAGATCTTAACAAGCTTTAAGCACTTTTACACAAATGAGGGAAATTTACAACAACAAAGAATGAAGATTGAAGATGGTAAAAGTGTATATATGTCTCATCTGAGCTTCTTCTATTTATAGAAGGTGTAATCCACGTTCTTGGAGCCTCCCCTGTGTCTTCAAGTCAATCTCAAGTCTTGACAAATTGAAAATAGCCTTTAGCCACTCTATGGATTGATTTGATCTTCCAATGCCACCCTAGAGAATCTTGGATATGGATATAATAGTCAAGGAAGAATGTTTAATGTTAGGGAAAAGTCAGTAAGAAATTTGAGCAAGATTGGAAAGATAAAACACCATGAATCTCCCTTGGATTTTGTTCTAACGATCATAAAAATTTGAATTCTAGATGACATTGATCAATCTATGTGTCTTCATTGAGAGATCGATGTCCTCTAGTGAGGTTCCAGTTTTGAACCTACCATACACTGATCGATCGATTCTCTCCTTGAGAGACTGATGTGATATCGATCAATCGATGTCCCAAAGCTGAGAGATCGATGTCCTTAGAGAGGTTCCAACTTTGAACATTAACTAAATCGATCGATCAATGTCTCTCATTGAGAGATTGATGTGACATCGATCGATTGATGTCCCAAAGCTGAGAGATCAATGTCCTCCAGTGAGGTTCCAACTTTGAACCTTCACTACATCAATCGATCGATGTCTCTAACCATAGAGACTGATGTCACATCGATCGATCGATGTTCCAGGATCGAAACCTGGCTCTGATACCACCTGAAGCGCCCCGCTCCCGTCTCGATCTTCTACGGTATACCAACTCCTGTATAAGCATACCCTAACTTCTCATGCCTGCAAAACTGGTGAGTGGTGGTGTGAGCCAAAATCAACGGGCTCAGTAAGCAACCTACATATACTTGTTATAGAAATCATACATGCAGAAGCAAATACAAATAACCTTTATAGTTAACATATATGTCCTTAGTCCACAAATAATTTTACTTAATTATCTTAACAGTTAACACTTCAAAATCACAAAATAAATAATTCATCAGCTTAATCTCAATTACCACGATGCATTCTCTTCTCAAATATGACATACACAACAAATAAATAATCACATAACAAGGAAGAGAACAATACATACCAATAATTCAATGTCTCTCGTTGAGAGATTGATGTGACATCGATCGATTGATGTCCCAAAGTTGAGAGATCAATGTCCTCCAGTGAGGTTCCAACTTTGAACCTTCACTACATCAATCGATCGATGTCTCTAACCATAAAGACTGATGTCACATCGATCGATCGATGTTCCCCAGTTTGAGAGATCGATGTTGGGTAGTAAGGTTCCAACCTTGAACCTTTCCAACATAGATCGATCGATGTCTCTCCTTGAGAGACTGATGTATAAATGATTGATCTATGTAAGAGATGGATCGTTCACAGTGTGTTTTTCTTATTTTGCTTCAAATTCCAAGTGTGAATTTCATTTTTTAACTCTTTCAAAACATCTTTTCACATCATCAAAACATTTCATATCCCAACAATCTCGCCCTTTTTGATGATTTCAAAACCAAGATTTTTAAAAGATGTTTTTGCTTGAAAATTCTACATTTGAGCTTTCTAGTATTTTCAAAACTTGAAATTTTACATCTCTCCGTTAGTCTATGCATTCTATGCTCCCCATAAGGACATGAACCATGTTAACATTTCCAAAACTCCCCCTTAATAAGTAATCTTCCCAAAACCAATGGATATGATAGAAAATTTTTAACAACTCCCCCTCATCCAAGACATGCATCAAATGTAAGTACAATGCGTGCATCATGGCATATTTTTCCATTTTCACTAATCACTTAATATATGTGCCAAATATGCCAAAACTTTTTTACCTCAAGCAGGCAAGCATCTCATGTTTGTCATTTTCATATTCATCAAGCAAGCAACTCAAACACCATTATAAACATATTCCCAATGTAACCAACCGCTATAAACATATTTCCAAAGCACAAACGAACCAACTTCTCCCCCTCTTTGAAAACATCAAAACTAATAATTAAAGGTAACCACAAGATTTCATTAATCACCAAAACGGAACACAAGAAAGTTTAGCAAATACGTAACACCATAATATGATCCATTCTAAGCTAGAATCTATAGCTAAAATAGGAAATAGGAATGGATTGGCAAATATGAGCTCTAGTCTTCATCCGAGGAGAAAGTCGATATGGGAATGCATGCCTTGAGTTTTGCCTTGAGCTTTTAGTACTTGGTTTCAAGTGTTGTAACCCTGTTTTTGATATTTATATTTCCTTCCTCAAGATCATCCATCCGAATTTGTTATTTGGTCATTTCTTCTCCAAATTGATTTAATCACTTATTGAACTCTTCAATCTCAACCTCAACATTTGAACTTATATTCCGAGCTAATATGCTCCTCCATCGGGGTATTTCCTTTATTTACATGAGAGGTACAACTGGGTTGAGGTTGGGGTTTGGTGGGATGGGTTGGGGACTGGTTTTTGAGCAAGGATGTTAGTGGATTCTTCTTCTTCAGGTTCATTTGGAACACCCCTTCTTAATGCTTCCTTTCAATATTTATGAATTTGCCTCATCCAAAACCAAATTTGCCTTTTTGAGCAATGGATAAATCCTATTGCTATAGGGAAGTGCCTTGCTGTTTTTGGTGACGGCCTCCAACACATTCACAAAGAATATTTCCCCGAAATTCAATTTCTCCCTCATGGCTATACGGTAGGCTATATAAAAATCTAAGTTACTTGGTAGTTTGGCCGACTTACCATTGACACAAAAAGTGAAAATGGCGAGTAACACACGATAAACCAAAGGCACACGTTGGTTTTTTCGTGGGGTGAAAACCAAGAAAAATCTTAACATCATTTGTGGTCACTTTGTACTTGTAACTGTCCCATTTCTAAACATCAAATCATCTAAACCTTCATTAGGGTCACCAATAAGCTCATTTATTGTTTTCATATCAAACTCAACAAGTTGACCATCTATATCCGAATTGAGGGAGAATGGGAGTCCATTTAAATATTCTACCCAAAGATTTGCATAAAACATGCAGGTGTAACGAGTAGACATGTAATCCATTTCCGAACCATTCCAAATAGGCCTCCATTTTTGATCATCCAACCAATTTATGATTGGACTTAGTTCATCATTGTTCAAAATATCTTGAATTTTGAGCAATTTCAATGGAATGGTAGATCTTTTCTTATTATTCCATTCATTAAATAACACTTGTACCCGAAGTGAAATATAGACGAATTTACATGGACTCATAGGCTCTTCTAAAGCTTTATCGTATTCGCCGGACTTGAGCCATGGAAAATTATTGATTTTTAGCCTTTCCCTAACCTCGGCCAACATTTTTTGTTGAGAGAAGTCGGTCTTTTTCTTTTGTCCCTTTGTTCTAGGACCCATTGGGACTTGTTGATGGGATTGCTGTGGCATTTCTTCCTCTTCATGAGATGTTCTTGGCCTTTTGGATGTGTTTTTGCTTCTTGAAGCCATTTTGAAAAAATTAGGTTTTAGGGTGAGAAAATTTCAAGAATTTTGATGGAGATGAAGAAATTGATGTAGAAATCAAGTGGGTTGAAGAGAAATTGAAGTTTTTTGCAAGAATTTTGGAGTAGAATGGTTGGATTTTGGGAGAGTGGCGATTTAGGGTTGATGTTTTGCGATTTTAAAAGAGTTGGAATGAAGAATTTTAGGTTTTGCAGCTTTTATAGCTCCAGTGCCCAATGACAACGATCGATCGATATTGTCCACATTGATCGATCGATGTAAGAGATTGATGTACTTCAATCTCTCAACAGCTACATCAATCGATCGATGTGAGAGACTGATGTACTTCAGTCTCTCAGCAGCTACACAGATCGATCAGTGTATGCTGATTTATGACTTTTTGGTAATTTTGACCTTTTAAACATTGTTTACCATTCCTAATCTTGTTCTAATGGATTCGAATGTCTCGGTAGGAAGGGATTTGGTGAAAATATCAGTTTAGTTGGTCATTTGTTGGAACAAATTCAACACATACCAACCCTTTTTTAATGCAATCCCTTGTAAAGTGATGCCTCACTTTAATATGCTTGATTCTACTATGGTGTACTAGGTTTTGCGCTATACTTATGGCTGAAGTGTTGTCACATAAGATGGGTACTTTATCAAACTTGACATTGTAATCATTCAAGGTATTTATCATCCAAAGTAGTTAGGCACAACATGAAGCGGCCGATACGTATTTGGATTCCGCTATTGAAAGCGACACACTATTTTGTTTCTTGAAAAACCAAGAAACTAAGCAATCTCCAAGGAATTGGCATGTCCTAGAGGTGTTTTTTCTATCGACTATGTTTCAAGTATAGTCAAAGTCGCTATACCCTCTTAAGTCAAAACACCCATTTTTGGGATAAAATAATCCAAAGTTCAAAGTACCTTTCAAATACCTAAAACTACGTTTTATGGCAACTAGATGCGATTTCTTAGGCATACTTTGAAATCTAGCACATAAATATACAGCATGTAAAATATCCGGTCTACTAGCAGTTAAATAGAGTAGATTATTAATCATACCCCTATATTTGGTTACCCCAACTGGCTTTCCTTTTTATCTTTGTCGAGCATTGTACTTGTGCTCATTGGTGTGCTCACACTTCTTCCATCCTCAAACTTGTATTTCTTAAGATCTTTGGTGTACTTCATTTGTGATATGTATACTCCATCTTGAGTTTGCTTGATTTGAAGTCCAAGGAAGTAATTGAGTTCATCTATCATGCTCATCTCAAATTCTCTTTCTATCAACTTAGCAAAATGCTCACAAAGAGAATCATTAGTGGCACCAAATATAATATCATTGACATAAATTTGAACAAATAACTGATTATTTCCTTGTTCTTTAATAAAAAGAATAGTGTCAACTTTGCCTCTTGAAAAACCATTTTTAAGGAGAAAGTTACTTAATTTCTCATATCATGCTCTAGGAGCTTGTTTAAGTCCATAAAGGGCTTTTATAAGTTTGAATACATGATCTGGATAATCATGATTTTCAAACTCCGTGGTTGAGCTACATATACCTCTTCTTGAATTATTCCATTTAAGAAGGCAGATTTTACATCCATTTGGTATAGCTGAAAATCCTTACAGCATGCATATGCTAGTAGCATCCTAATGGCTTCTAATCTAGTTACAGGGGCAAAAGTCTCATCATGGTCTATACCTTCTTCTTGTCTATATCCTTGAGCTACTAACCTAGCTTTGTTTCTAGTTATGTTTCCTTTATCATCCATTTTATTTCTAAACACCCATTTAGTGCCAATTAAAGAATGATCACTAGGTTTAACCACTAATTCACAAGCATCACTTCATTCAAATTGATTTAGCTCTTTTTGCATAACGAATACCCAACCTTCATCATTTATAGCCTCTTTTATATTCTTAGGCTCAACTTGTGAAATAAAGACATTTTTATTAAATTTTCTCCTAGTTAATATGTCTTGACTTGTTTCTCCTAATATTAACTCTTTTGGATGGTCTTTCTTATATTTATATGAATCCGATAAATTTGAAGTGTCTCCTCTCACTTCATCTTCTTCTACTTTAGATCCATTTTTAAGTGGATCAATCCAAAGGTCAATAACAATATTTCCTTTTGGATTCTCAAACTTTTCTATATGACTTACTTCGATTCTTTCTTCTTCAACATCATCATTTATGCATGGTTCATCATCAAGGAGTTCACTAAACTTAACGTGAATTGATTCTTCAACTTTCATATTCCTTTTGTTATATACTCTAAATGCCTAGCTATTTTGAGCATAACCCATAAAGAATCCTTCATCCGTTTTGAAATCAAGTTTATCCAAGTTGTCTTTGGTGTTAAGTATAAAGCACTTACAACCAAATACCTTGAAATAACCAATATTAGGTACTCTTCTTTGTCAAAGCTCATAAGGAGTATTTTTGATAGATTGTCTCAAATAAACTCTATTTATGATATGACAAGCGGTGTTTACCGCTTTAGCCCAAAAATACTTTGGTAGCTCAAATTCATTTAGCATGTCTCTACTCATTTCTTGAAGTGTTCTATTCTTCTTTTCCGCAACACCATTTTGTTGAGGAGTTCTAGGTGTAGGACCTGCAAGGCACCACTAGAAGGGGGGTTGAATAGTGGATGCAGAAAATTTGATATTTAAAATGTTTTGATCCAAAAACCCAACTTCTAAAAACAATTTCTGTTTTCAGAGCCTGTTTTACAACGTTTGAAAAACTAGGTTACAAGCCTTCAAAAATTCTGAAATTCGGAGAGATTGTAGTCTCAGATTTTCTGAGTATCTCCTACAAATTTCAGAGCAAAATTCAACCTTTAACCCTTTGAAAAATCGTTTGTGGTCAGATTGCGCAAATCTGCCAGAAACAGTAGTCTGATTTGAAAATTTTATTCCGATTAATCCGTAACTCCAAATGATCTGAAAATTTAAAGACAGACCCCTTACTATGTGTATAGTATTGGGTTGAAACAGTTTTGGAATATTCCTTTAGGAAGTTAGTCAAATACGTTCAAAGTCTCAACCTTTGCAAGTCTGAAAATCAGACTGCACTAGTCTCATAGCTATGGACGTTTGAATGACTTATACTTGTCCAAATGAGTTGAAACTTGCGCCAAATGAAACTTAAAACATGTGGCTATGTTTCTAGAACGTTTCGTGATTTTTGAAATTCATTTGATATTTTTAAGATCACGATGAAAATGATGCACTATGCTGGAAACTGAAAGTAAAATGCTGAAAAGTAAAGAACACAAGGAATTTTATATTGGTTCGGTTAACTCAATCTACTCAGGTCTTCGAGGACCCCTTCCTCGGTTATCAATAAACAACAAACAACAAACAACACCTTACCAAATAGGGTTGATGGAGTTGTACACCAATTTCAACCCTTTACAAATGATACAAGCAATCACACCTTTCACGAACACCACCACCGAACGAATAAAGGATTGATCACACCTTGATCAACCTTTTACAAAAATGAGTGTGTATAGTGGTCTATACAAAGCCTATTCAATATATTTGAATATAAAAACTATAGGCTTAAAAGAGAAGAAGAAGAAAGAAATGTGGAAGAAGAAAGTGGTGTTAGTGTATGTGCCATAAGCCATGATTTGGATATTTATGTTATACATTTATTATTGATAAAAGATGTTTTATTATCATTATTGTTGGTTAGTATGTTATACAATTTTGATATATGTCCCTGATTCATTATTGTTATAGAGATAAAATAATTTATAATCAGTATGAGTATTGATTTGATAATCATGAGATGATTATGTGTATGGTGATACAAATCAATCTCATAGATACTTGTTAGAGAACAGTGTATTGGATAGACCCATCATGAGATTACTACATGGATTAGCGTCATAAGTAAATCTCATGATAGTCATGTTTTAATCCTTTGACTTGAGATTGTCATAGTTTCCAACATAAGGACTATTATATTTTGACATGATCAAACGTTATCCGTAATTGGATAATAATAAAGGTCATGATTGAATGTGATAGAAATTATGTAGAGGATATTGAACAATCAAGATAGAATTTGTCCCTCTCTTTTGAGAGAGATATCTTTGGGCCCCTCGATTAGTGACACTGTGAAATGCATGGCCGTGCTCAAATGAATTGACAGTGTGATCAATATCATTTATTTTATCAGTCTACTTAGAGATCGAGTAATAATACGTTTGAACAATGTAAGTATGACGCTGACCATGACTTATGTTCAAACTAGATATCATGTGACAAAGGGATTAATGCATGTGCTATTATTAGGCTAGTTGGACTGTACTTGTATTAATTGGGTAGTCGTAATGCCTTGCTAGAGGCCAATTACGACTTGTTGGTTTAATAGAGATTTAATCAATTGCCAATTAATATGGGCCTATCGGGTCACACACAAGAACGCGTATGAGCTGATATTAATAATATTAATATTAGATATTTATTATTATTATTATTATTATTATTATTATTATTTTTTTTTTTCGTTTTTATGGGTGTATATATATATTATCGGATAATAATGAAAAATTTCCATATCTGATATGGATTTTGAATATCCTGTTAGAATCCATATTTGATATGGATTTCGATTGACACTAACTAATTCGATGAGGAATCGGATTTTGATGTCGATAGATGTGTATATATATTGTGTATCTCGTATACAGAGACACACAAGAAAACAACAGAAAATCCTAGAGCCGTTTTTGGAGAAAAGCGAGTTCTCTCAGCCGTGCCGTTCAAGAGCTAGCACTCCGGACGGAAGCATTCGTGTGATATCGACAAAGGGTGTTCGTGATTTTGCACCTCTTCCATATGTGGATTTCGAATCTTCAGAGGTAATTTTTGAGTTTCTTTCATCGATTAAACGAACAACATGGATCCTTGGTAGGAAATCGGAGATCAAGTTTTGTTTTTCCGCTGTGCGTTTTGCAGTGATCTCGTTTGATTTCCTAACAGTGGTATCAGAGCCACTTGTTGTCTCGTTTAAATCGATTATATCATGATTATGTGCTTATATGTTTTCTGTTTGAATTCGTATGGCATGATATATGAACAAACCCCAAGTCGGATTTCATATGATGAGAGAAGAATGGTGTTTTTAAATCGTTTTCTTGAGATGATGTGTATACGGCGGTATTCGTTTGTCATCTGATGATTAAAACCGATTCTGTTTATATTAGATATAAACACGCGATATGTGTAAAACCCTATTTGAATTTCATCTGGTGAGAGCAGATTGATGTTTTCAATTCGTTTTCATGCGATGTTATAATTCAAGATCGTTATATGTGATATAAAGTTTTTGTTTTTCATGTGATGATCAAAACGATTATGTTTATATCGATATGAACAACCGATAATGATTCTGTAAGAGTTTATGCATATTCAAAACAGACATATTATCAATTCGATTGATGATTCTGTTTTCGGATTTCGAATAGCAGATTATCAATTCGATTGATGATTCTGTTTCGGGTTTCGAATGATAACTCTCGGTTCGATCGGTACTTCTATAAGGGCTTACATGTATTCAAAACAGTAAGATCGTTAATATGATTGACGCGTCCGTATTAGGGTTCCGAAAAGAAAATTATCAATCTGATTGATGTTTTCTGTTTGGCTTCGAGGGGCGCTGCCCCTCGAAACCCCACCTAGGGGCTCTGTCTCTCGGAACCCCACCCAGGGATGCTGCCCCTCGGAACCCCGCCCAGGGACGCTGCCCCTCGGAACCCTGCCCGCTAACCGGCTAGCGGGACCGCCATATGGGTACGCCCTATAGTTCGTTACCGTGACATTAAGAATGTCAATATATATTTATTTGTTATAATATGTTTGTGTATGATATATTATAATTGTTGATGTCTTTGCATGGTGCATAGCATGGCCTTAGGACCTATGTGATTGACTTAGTCATATTTCTATTTTGGGTTATTATGGCCTACGTGCCGCTGTAGTTTTTGTTGTATTTTATTATACAAGTATTTAGGTTTTTCTTTATTATTGTAATACATGAAGAATCAAGCTACAAAAGTGGTGATGGCGAAACACACCAAGGACGAGTGGATTCCATGGAGATGGAGGCACGAGCTCAAGATTAGAAGATATGTATCATTGCAAATGTTGTAATAGGAAGTCTTTCACATAGGGTTTCTTTTATGATCTTCATTTGGTCTCATGAAGATCATATTTAGTTTGGCCATGCTATGTCACGTTTACATATTTATCATTTTGTATGAGATGCGTGGATGATAGATTATATATGCATATAGGATGCTACGATATAATGATATGCAATGCAAGACATAAACTAAGTTGAACCCTCATTAATAATCTAAGTCTTGATGCCATCCATGTCTTAAACACCTATTAAAACTGGGATTGTATTAAAGTAGGTATTGCCAAAGCAATGTGCTTTAAACATTCTTAGCTACGTAGGATGAGTAATAGTGCTACTCATATGTTTAAAATTGGTTAGACTTAATTGGGCTATCAAAACGGTTTTGGGCACAAGGCATTAGATGGAATTTAACATACAATGATATATGATGTCATTATTCCATAAATTCTAAGAGTTACATGAGATGTAATTGGTAAAGAAGTTACCTACCTAAATAACTTAATTTTAAACGTCATGCCAAAGATGAGTTTAGAAATAAGTCAAATATGGATCTTAGCTCACTAAATATTTCTTTTGAGGGTTATGTTTTAGTGGGAGTTTTATAAATTTTAACCTCATTATTAATAAAGTGTTACTTTGCATGTTTTGTAGATCATAAATGGCTGCTAATAACAATTCCACCTTATCGCTGCGATCAATCCTTGAGAAGGAAAAATTAAAAGAATGTGGGACTAATTTTGTTGATTGGTTTCGAAACTTGAGAATTGTTCTCAAGCAAGAAAAGAAGTCCTACGTGCTCGATGACCCTGTCCCTGAACCTCCTCCTGCTGATGCTTTTGTTGCTGCTAGAAATAAGCATAAGAAGCATGTGGAAGATTCCAACGATATAGGATGTCTTATGTTGGCAACTATGTGTCCAGAACTTCAGAAGGACCTGGAACACTTAGAAGCTTATGAGATGAGTGTGCATCTCAAACAAGCTTTCCAACAACAAGCTAGGCAGGATAGGTTCGACACCGCTGTTGCACTTTTTGACTGTAAGATGTCTGAAGGTGAATCTGTTAGCGCTCATGTTTTGAAGATGAAAGGCAATATAGATCACCTTGCAAGACTTGGATATCCCCTGAGTTTGGAACTCGCTACGGATTTGATCCTACACTCTTTACCTAGCAGTTTCTCTCAGTTTGTCATGAACTACAATATGAATAATATGAAAAAGTCCATTCCTGAGCTACATAGTATGCTCAAAACTACTGAGGGGAATATCAAAAAGCCTACCCAGGTATTGAGTGTCAATATCAAGCCAATTAAAAAGAAAGGTAAAGGCAAGGGTAAGCCCAAAGGTGCAAAGGGTGGAAAAGGGTCCAAGGGTCAAATTAAGCCAAAACCTGGACCCAAGGCAAAGGTTCCTAAGGAAGGAACTTGTTTCCATTGCAACAAGCCTGGGCATTGGAAAAGAAACTGTGACGTTTATTTGGAGGAGTTGAGGAAGCTGAAGGGTAGTGCGACTACATCTTCAGGTATTTATGTTATAGAAATTAATTTATCTACTTCTTCTTCCTGGGTATTAGATACTGGATGTGGATCCCATATTTGTACAAATATGCAGGGGCTCAAAAAGAGTAGGATGCTGAAGAAGGGCGAAGTGGACCTACGTGTTGGCAATAGAGCAAGAGTTGCTGTTATAGCTGTAGGGACCTATGAGCTTGTCTTGCCCAATGGGCTTTTGTTAGTTTTAAACAATTGCTTTTATGTTACTACTATGAGTAGGAATCTTATTTCAGTGTCTGTTTTGGATGATGAAGGTTATTCATTTTTAATTAAAAATAAGAAGTGTTCTATATTTGATAAAAGTGACTTGCTTTATTGTATTGCAAGTAGTTATAATGTCATCTATGTCCTTAACCTTGATGATTCCAATGACGATAATATTTATAACATATCTTCAAAGAGAACTAAACCAAATGAATTAAACCCTGCATATTTATGGCATTGTCGCCCTAGCCATATAAATGAGAAGCGCGTATCTAAACTCCATCAAGATGGATTATTAGATTCATTTGATTTTGAATCATTTGAAAATTGCGAGTCTTGTTCACTTGGAAAGATGATGAAGACCCCTTTTACTGGACATAGTGAAAGGGCTAATGACTTATTAGGCTTAATACATACAGATGTATGCGGCCCAATCAGCATTAGTTCCGATTTCAGTACTTCATTACTTTTACTGATGATTTCAGTAGGTATGGCTATGTCTACCTAATGAAACATAAGCATGAGTCTTTTGAAATGTTTAGAACTTTTCAAAATGAAGTACAAAATCAACTTGGTAAGACAATTAAAATGCTTCGATCAGATCGAGGTGGTGAATATTTGAGCCAGGAATTTGACCAACATCTAAGAAATTGTGGAATCGTTTCACAGTTGACTCCTCCAAGAACTCCACAATGGAATGGTGTTTCTGAAAGGAGAAATCAAACTTTATTAGATATGGTTCGATCTATGATGGGTCGAGTAGATCTTCCTTTATCTTTTTGGGATTATGCCTTGGAGACAGCTGCATTCATTTTGAACCGTGTACCATCTAAAGCGGTTGAAAAGACACCATATGAGATATGGACTGGTAAGAGACCTAGTTTGTCTTTTCTTAAGATTTGGGGTTGTGAAGCTTATGTGAAAAGATTAGTGTCAGATAAGCTAGCTCCAAAGTCTATCAAATGTATTTTAGTGGGGTATCCTAAGGAAACTAAAGGATACTATTTCTATATTCCCATCAGAGAACAAAGTGTTTGTTGCTCGAAATGGAGTCTTTTTGGAAAAGGAGTTTCTCTCTAAGAGAACTAGTGGGAGTATAGTACAACTTGAGGAAACTCAAGTTCTGTTGGACCGTGCACCTGCAATAAACACCACTAGAGGGGGGGTGAATAGTGGTTAGCGGAAATTACACTACAACCCTTTGTTAAAATCCCCTTTGAAAACAGAATCTGAGACCACCTCAGATTCAGAACCCGTTTTTCCAAAATTCACAAATAATTGTACACAACTCCAAAAATTATGAAACTTTCCAGAATTGAACTTCAATGAGTTAATACGACTCTGTCCAAAAATCAGACAAAAAGAAGATCGTTGGCCCTTCAAACAAATAAAAAGATTCAGATGGTCAATCTGGACAGAATTGGACAGATGTTGCTGATTTTGCAAATAGTGTTTCTCTTTGAATACTCAACCAAACAGGTTGATATTTATATCAAAACACTCCTTAGGATGTGTAGATGAAGTTTCCAAAAGGCCCTGACCTTAAACAATTCTTGAAAAATACAGAATTTAAGTTTTCTCAAAACTGGTCAGATTGCAGCCAGATTGGAGCAGTTATCTTGCAAAGACTGAAAGACTAACTTTCCCTTGCTCAAATCAAGTGATTCTTGTTGAAAATGAAAGCTAAAAGTCTGAAGTATAACTCCACCAAAAATCACGAATTTTGAAAATGTTTAGCTATTTTTTCAAATTGCGTGAAGTTGAGTGAAAACTGCAGTCAAAAACGGGCAGAAAACAGAAATAAAGAAACAAGAGAAGAACACCGAGGATTTATCCTGGTTCGGTCAATGTGACCTATTCCAGTCCCAAGGAACACCTTTCCTTGGATTTAACTATGAAATGAGCACCTTACAACAAGAGCCAAGCTTGATCCTTGGGTTATACACCAACCCTATTCAAGACTTGGATAATCACCTTCTAAGCAACACTTAGTTGCAACTCCTCTAACACCTGTTGATGTAGCCTTATAAAGATGGCTAATCAATCTTACAAATGAAGCTTAAGAGGCTTGTAGCACAACAAAAATATCAAGAACACCTTTGCTACAACAAAATACAACAACAAGAACAAGAAAATGAATATGAAAGCTATAGAATGCTTGTGAGCTTCAAGTGTGTTTTATCTTCTTCACCAATGCCTCTATTTATAGTGTGATTTGAGCCTTGAAGATAAGAATGCCAATGTGTCATCATCTTCATCATCAACTCCAAATGTCTTCTCATCATTGGTTGGCTTTGTACACTTGGCAAAATAAAACACCATGATTGGTCCACCTTGGCAAAATGATGTTGGCCGATTTTTCCACCTTGGATTTATCATAATTATCTTTTGCAACATATAGATAATAAGAAGAAGATAATGCACCAAAATACCTCAACTTCTATCTTGAGAATAGGCATGTGGGAGAAGACCATTTCAAAACAAAAATTCAGCTCCAACTTTGAATGTAGCCGTTGGCTACCATGCATTTTTGAAAAAATAATTTTGATTTTCCTTAATTAAAATAAGGAAGGATAATACCACCAAATTATCCCCAACTTCAAGCATCATAATAGGACATGTGAGAGCTCCATTTGACTTTAAAAATCTGCTGAAAATACCCAAGAAAAACAATATAGCCGTTGGCTATTTTTAGTAAACTCCAAGTTGGCAATTTTTGCCAACTAGCTCCTTTTTGGTTGGTCCACTTGTCTCCAACTCATAAAATGAATAATGTATCATTCCCAACTGTAAACTCACTTTTTTCAACATATATATATGTGTAGCAACTCAGATTTTTGAAGAAGAAATAAATAGATAACACTTGACAAGATTATGTCAACGTGTAACACCGAAATTCTCCAATATTTCTTCTTATGTGTCAATAACATTTCCACACCTTTGACACCTTTAATATCTCTGAATATTGATGATAAATGTTCTCTTATAACATATATAAGAGGGTCTTCAAGAAAAAATAGAATGTGACATCTCAAATCGTCACATATCCAGCTATAGTCAATAATATCATCGGTTGAGAGAATAAGATATAAGGTCACCATATTATCTTCAAAATAATAATAACACAGCTCCAGAATGAAGATAATAATATGCTCAAGAGATTCCTTGAGTGAAAATACCAAAAATACCCTTGGGGGTAAAATGACCAAAATACCCCTGGTGTGAGAAAACTCCAGAAATGTCCCGGATGGTCATAAATAATCATGATATCA
Organism: Eustoma russellianum; assembly: GCA_036186865.1. Classification (NCBI taxonomy): domain Eukaryota; kingdom Viridiplantae; phylum Streptophyta; class Magnoliopsida; order Gentianales; family Gentianaceae; genus Eustoma; species Eustoma russellianum. The sequence continues at coordinate 22,198,212 of AP025068.1, forward strand.
ACTTTGTCATGATAAATAGTATAAGAATATGCTCTTGAAATATTTCCACCATATCATGTTCCTACAAAACTCAAAATACCAATTTTGCCCTTTTTGGTAAGTTGTAGAAACTTCCAAGGCATGTTAGTCACAAGACAATAATAATCACCAAAAACACATAATAAGCACATAATGAACATGTATAAATCATGTACAAATGAAAACAACCATTTCATCACATTTTAGAAAATTATTTCTAAAAGCCCTAGACATCGATCGATGTACAACAACCTGAGAGACCGATGTCAACTTTTTTAACTTTTAATCACATATAACACCATGTATGACATTTTTAAGTATTAAACACTTAAAATCATGACTTTGAAAATTATCCAAACATATTTCTCAACAAGTTCCACAAGATATCATTTAACCGTCTTTAGAGACAATTTTAGAACCACAAACAGTCGTGGAGCCTGAAAATGTAACACAAGTCCAACGCAAATCTGATAGGATACATCGTCAGCCAGAGAGATATGGATTTCTTGTGACTGATGATAGTGAAGTTATGCTCATAGATCAAGATGAGCCTACTACCTATCAGGAAGCTGTGTCAGGTTCAGATTCAGATAAATGGCTTGGAGCCATGAATTCTGAGATGCAATCCATGTTTGATAACCAAGTTTGGTCTTTAATTGATCCTCCAGAGGGTATTAAGACTATTGGTTGCAAATGGGTTTTCAAGAAGAAAACTGACATGGATGGAAATGTGCAAACCTACAAAGCAAGACTTGTTGCTAAAGATTTCAAACAAACTCATGGTATAGACTATGATGAAACCTTTTCACCAGTTGCTATGCTTAAGTCTATTAGAATTCTTCTTGCCATTGCAGCATACTATGATTATGAGATATGGCAAATGGATGTCAAAACTGCTTTCCTTAATGGAAATTTACTTGAGGATGTGTACATGACATAACCTGAGGGTTTTGTAAATCCTGAGAATTCAAAGAAGGTTTGCAAGCTTCAAAGGTTCATCTATGGATTGAAGTAAGCATCTCGAAGCTGGAATCTTCGTTTTAATGAAACAGTTAAGAACTTTGGTTTCATCAAGAATGAAGATGAACCTTGTGTTTACAAGATGGTTAGTTGGAGTGCAGTAGTGTTTCTGGTCTTATATGTGGATGACATATTGCTTATTGGGAATGATATCCCCACCTTGCAAAACGTTAAGGCTTGGTTAGGGAATTCTTTCTCAATGAAAGGCTTGGGTGATGCTTCCTATATCTTTGGTATCAAGATCTATAGAGATAGATCTAAAAGGATAATAGGCTTGAGTCAAATTACATACATAGATAAAATGTTGAAGAGGTTCAACATGCAAGAGTCCAAGAAAGGATTCCTGCCTATGTCTCATGGCATTCATCTTAGCAAGAATCAATGTCCTCGGACATCTGATGGGCGAGATCGATTGAATAAAATTCCTTATGCTTCTGCTATAGGATCGATCATGTATGCCATGTTATGTACTAGACCAGATGTCTCATATCCATTGAGCACAACAAGTAGATATCAAGCTGATCCTGGTGAAGGTCACTGGACAGCGGTCAAGAATATTCTTAAGTACCTCAGAAGGACTAAAGATGTATTCTTGGTTTATGGAGGTTTGGATGACGAGTTAGTTGTAAATGGTTACACAGATGCTAGTTTCCAAACCGACATAGATGATTTCAGATCGCAGTCTGGTTTTGTCTTCACATTGAATGGTGGAGCTGTTAGTTGGAAGAGTTCAAAAGAAAGCACTGTGGCTGATTCTACAATAGAGGCTGAGTATATAGCAGCATCAGATGCAGCTAAAGAAGCAGTTTGGTTGAAGAAGTTCATCACTGAGCTAGGAGTAGTACCTAGCATTGCAAATCCTGTGGACATTTATTGTGACAACAATGGTGCCATAGCACAAGCAAAAGAGCCTAGGTCTCATCAGAGATCTAAACATATACTCAGACAGTACCATCTCATTCGAGACATCATCGATAGAGGAGATGTCAAGATATGCAAAGTTGACACAAACGATAACATAGCGGATCCATTGACTAAGCCTCTCTCACGGGTCAAGCATGATCCGCACACTAGATCTATGGATCTCAGATATTTGTAGGCCTAGTGCAAGTGGGAGATTGTTAGTGTATGTGCCCTAGGCCATGATTTGGATATTTATGTTATACATTTATTATTAATAAAAGAGGTTTTATTATCATTATTGTTGGTTAGTATGTTACACAATTTTGATATATGTCCCTGATTCATTATTGTTATAGAGATAAAATAATTTATAATCAGTATGAGTATTGATTTGATAATCATGAGATGATTATGTGTATGGTGATACAAATCAATCTCATAGATACTTGTTAGAGAACAGTGTATTGGATAGACCCATCATGAGATTACTACATGGATTAGCATCATAAGTAAATCTCATGATAGTCATGTTTTAATCCTTTGACTTGAGATTGTCATAGTTTCCAACATAAGGACTATTATATTTTGACATAATCAAACGTTATCCGTAACTGGATAATAATAAAGGTCATGATTGAATGTGATGGAAATTATGTAGAGGATATTGAACAATCAAGATAGAATTTGTCCCTCTCTTTTGAGAGAGATATCTTTGGGCCCCTCGATTAGTGAGACTGTGAAATGCATGGTCGTGCTCAAATGAATTGATAGTGTGATTAATATCATTTGTTTTATCAGTCTACTTAGAGATCGAGTAATCATACGTTTGAACAATGTAAGTATGACGCTGACCATGACTTATGTTCAAACTAGATATCGTGTGACAAAGGGATTAATGCATGTGCTATTATTAGGCTAGTTAGACTGTACTTGTATTAATTGGGTAGTCGTAATGCCTTGCTAGAGGCCAATTACGACTTGTTGGTTTAATAGAGATTTAATCAACTGTCAATTAATATGGGCCTATCGGGTCACACACAAGAATGCGTATGGGCTGATATTAATAATATTAATAATATTAATATTAGATATTAATTATTATTATTATTATTATTATTATTAATTTCGTTTTTATGGGTGCATATATATATTATCGGATAATAATGAAAAAATTCCATATCTGATATGGATTTTGAATATCCCATTAGAATCCATATTTGATATGGATTTCGATTGACACTAACTAATCCGATGAGGAATCGGATTTTGATGTCGATAGATGTGTATATATATTTTGTATCTCGTATACAGAGACACACAAGAAACAACAGAAAATCCTAGAGCTGTTTTTGGAGAAAAGCGAGTTCTCTCAGCCGCACCGTTCAAGAGCTAGCACTCCGGGCGGAAGCATTCGTGTGGATACCGACAGAGGGTGTTCGTGATTTCGCACCTCTTCCATCTGCGGATTTCGAATCTTCGGAGGTAATTTTTGAGTTTCTTTCATCGATTAAACGAACAACATGGATCCTTGGTAGGAAATCGGAGATCAAGTTTTGTTTTTCCGCTGCGCGTTTTGCAGTGATCTCGTTTGATTTCCTAACAAGTGGAAGACTCCTTTTGCACTTGGAAATTATCAGACTTGTCTTATCTTTAAATGACTCTTTTCTCTTCCATTTATTTGGTCTTGGCCGCCCCCCTAGGGCTTCTCCTCCATCTTGAGAATTCTCTTTCAAGTCCTTGGAAGAATTCCTTGTATAGATGTGACACCATCTTACTTACTTGACACAACTTGATTGGATGAATGTCTTGGCTTTGCTTACTTGGCACTTCATGATTGGTCCAACCTTGTCACCATTTAGTGTGCTGTAAAAATCTGAGATTAACTTGAAAAACATGTGTCAAAAAGAATTCAAAACACTGTCAAATAATCACCATTCAATCCCTTCAATTTTGGGATGCAAACTAAGGACAAAGGAATAGTAATTTCGGCCACTATTCATATGTGATGAAAATTTTCAGCATGTGTTGCATTTTTGAAATCTTTCCTTGTGTGTTGCCCTCTTCAAAGTCACCCATCATGTGTGGCTTATTTTTCACCATTTAAAGTGCCAAATAAGTGCTAAATAAGCTTCATCTAGGCTCCATCATAGCTGAGAATTATGTGTAGAACCAATAAGCATGTGCTGAATTTATTTTTATAAGATTTGTAAAATAATGCACAATAATTATACACATATGGTATATTCCAATCAGCCTTAATCTGAATATTCTAGAACAGTTTAGTATGTATCGAATATGTAAAAATTGTCTAGATACATGTTACTTGTCATGCCAAAAACGTTCCATGTGTCGTGTTCGTAGAAAACCGAATTTTCGACTTTTGTCGATGACGCGATTTTTCTTCGATTAAAATCAAACTTTTTGCACATGTTATATATATTATGTCACACATAATATACATAGAATAACTTGAATATTCAGCTCTAAAGGCTGATTAAAAGTGGCGCCCCATGTGACAAAAATGTTGCATTTGAAATCTCCACAATATGGCCTTAATTGGGGGTGATTTGTGTGTGCCAACATGGAATGATTTTATGGCTGAGTGTACCATGTAAGCCACAAAATTTGTGGCTATTTTTGAAGTGTAGAGGCTGGCCATGTATATATGGCAAGTACGAGACACGTTAGCGAAGTTTCGGTAGTCACCCGATACGACAATTTTTGGTTTAGAACCTTGAAACGTGTCGTAATAATTTTGTCATCACCATGACTTATATCATATGATATATGACCTGAATATACTCATTAATATGAGGTAAGTATAGTGGTGTGACGTTGACGTACGTTCGTAATATATAACGTGTCGGTAGTACGTTGGAATATATGTATATATTGCCTTTAAAAAAAATCTGAATATATATATATATATATATATATATATATAATATGAAAAACATGTGAAGAGGTGGGAGGAGACTTTCCATTCTTCAATTTGTTGCCTTCATGCCTTTTCCAAATATATCTCAATTTAATGAACTACTTAGTTCATTTAACTAAGTACTTCACTTAATGAACTAGTTTAGCTCATTAATGGTGGCACCTGAAAATAGTTCAACCACAACAAATGTTTTTCATTTGATGTAAGCTTTAAAGCTTCATGGCTTGTTAGTACGGCAACATTATATATAAAGTATATAAGGTAAGTTTGTCGCAAAAACGTGTCAAGTAATAAATTGTGCCATGTATTTCTTTAACACACGTTATTTAAATCATGCATTTTGTGAATCACTCAAACTCTTTTTCTCAACAATCTCCCCCTTTTGATGATTTACAAAATAACCTTAGTTCATGATTTAAATTTAATCGCTCCCCCTCCAATCGTGCACAAATTCAAATTTCGAATTTTGAATTCTCTCCCCCTTGATTTTTGCAATCAATATATGAAAAACGTGAGAAGAGGTGGGAGGAGACTTTCCATTCTTCAATTTGTTGCCTTCATGCCTTTTCCAAATATATCTCCATTTAATGAACTACTTAGTTCATTTAACTAAGTACTTCACTTAATGAACTAGTTTAGTTCATTAATGGTGGCACCTCGAAATAGTTCAAACACAACAAATGTTTGCCATTTGATGTAAGCTTTAAAGCTTCATGGCTTGTTAGTATGGCAACATTATATATGAACTATATAAGGCAGGTTTCATGCAAAAACGTGTCAAGTCATAAACCATGCCATGCATTTCTTTAATACAAGTTATTTAAATCATGCATTTTGTGAATCACTCAAACCCCTTTTTCTCAACAATCTCCCCCTTTTGATGATTTACAAAATAACCTAAGTTCATGATTTAAATTTTGTCGCTCCCCCTCCAATCGTGCACAAATTCAAATTTTGAATTTTGAATTTTTGAATTTTCTCCCCCTTGATTTATGCAATCAATCTATCTCTCCCCCTTAAATCATGCATTCTCTCCCCTTTATTTTGGAAAGACAATCAAAAGTGCATGTAAGAAATAAATAGAAATTAGTAAAAAAATCATGTGTTTCAAGTGTATTGAGCAATAACGCGGTCTTAAGGGTTATTTACTCAACCCTTTGCAAATGTCCCTTTTGGTACCCAAATTTGGGTGACCTTTTTAGGTCTTCCAGAAGGTGAGAAAGGCGATGAAGATGCAATATAATAGACCTTTGATGCAAATTCGTTTGGCCTTTGGCCAAGAATGCCATCATGCACATAGTATGATGTTTGTTTTTGATAAAAAAAAATTTTTGCATGCATGGGGCGTAATCTAGATGCATTTTTGGTAAATGAATTATGTGTATGCATTAATGGTTTCTTTTCATATTTGTACGACGTAAAATTATATCTCGTATGATATGAAGATGAAGCATGATGAGATGTCATAAGGGAAGGTCTAGGCGTCTTCTTATATGCCACATATGTCTTAGATGCATCTATTTTCTTAGATGGAATGAATTTGGTTGGTTTGTTTGATGACTCATTTTTCTCAACGTATCCTAGTCCAGGTTTGTCACTATCATGCTTTTGTGAAGAAATGATGTGATCTTGCATGTTTGTTTCCGTGTCAAATTGTTTCACCATTTTCTCTAAATCCGCATTTCGTGATTTCAAGTTTGAAATATCAGATTTTATTTCATTATTATGTATAGTTAATGATGAGATCTCTGATTTTAATGCATTGATGATGCATGACGACTCTTCTTTTGAATCGTTTAATTGAGAAACAAGGTTCGTGTTAGAAGATTCTAACAACTTCTTGTCTTCAATTAATCGTTTCTTTTCTTTTGCAATAGTCTTTGAGAACTTACGCAACTTTAAATATTGACTAAATAAATCATCGTAAGAAAATTCAGAATCAGAATCAGAATCGGAAGATACCTCATTTGATGCATTAGATGTAAAGCATACTTGCGCCTTTTGTTCTTCTGTATCGTCAGTCTCAGAGTCAGATTTGTCACTCCAAGTGGAGGCTTTGAAGGCTCTTCTCCTTTGTTTAGGTTCTGAGACGAGTCTAGTTTTGATCCGATCCTTGTCAAGGTATTTGTTCGTTTGTTTGTCCTTGTTAGGGCAATCAAATGACAAGTGTCCAAGTTTCTCACATTCATAACACTTTATTTCTTCATTATTTTTATTTCTATGGTTCTTAGATGCAGTAGGATCGTGTTTGTTTTTAATTGATTTTCTCAAGATCTTTCTTAATCTTTTGGCCATCGTGATTAAGTCTTCGTCATCGGAATCTGTGTCACTATCATCTACGACGTATTCGTTTGATTTAAATGCTATAGCCTTATCATTTTTAGAAATTGACTCGGAATTTCTTAAAGTGAGTTTGTTTTCATATACCTTTAAAAATCCGATTAGTTCCACCATTTTTACTGATTTGGTTTCCTTACTTTCTTCTATTGTTGTGACTTTAGGGTCCCATTCAGATGGAAGACTTCGTAGTACCTTTTGGACCTTTTCCTACATAGAGAAATCTTTACCAAGAGACTCAAGAGAATTATAGATGTTAGTCAATCGTAAATTCATCTCAAGTGTGGACATAAGCATATTAATCTTGGACTCCTTTACTTGGCTAGTCCCTTCATGTTTCATTTCAAGAATTCTCCACATCTCTTGAGCATTAGAACAATTAGACACATAACTAGACTCACTTTTACTTAGACCATTTAAGAGTAGTTGCATGGCTTTAGCATTCACACTTAGTCTCTTTTTATCATCACTAGTGTATTCTTGTTTTGGTTTTACAACCTCTAGTGTGACACCATCTATAGTAGATAATTTAGTGGGAATGAATGGACCGTCTTCTATAATAGACCATAGATCAATATCAATAGCCATAAGAAAGAGTTTTATTCTAAGTTTCCATTGAATAAAGGACTCACCATCAAAAAGAGGAGACCTTATGGTTGACATTCCTTCTTGCACGGTTTTGTAGCTAGTGGTTTCCATCTCATTAAGATCGTTAGATCTCCTTGTCCTGAGTGTGTCTGCACTCTGATACCACTTGTAGGACCTGCAGAGCACCACTAGAAGTAGGGTTGAATATTGGGTGCGGAAAATTTGATTTTTAAAATGTTTTAAGTCAAAAACCTACTTTTGAAAACAGTTTCTGTTTTCAGGACCTGTTTTTCAATGTTTTAAAAACTAGGTTACATGTCTTCAAAAATTTTGAAATTTGGAGAGATTTTAGTCTCAAATGTTCTGAGTATCTCCTAAAAATTTCAGATCAAAAATCAATCTTTAACTCTTTTAAAAATCGTTTGTAGTCAGATTGCGCAAATCTGTCAGAAACGGTAGTCTGACTTGAAAATTTTATTCCGATTAAACCGTGACTCCAAATGGTATGAACATTTAATGACAAACCCCTTACTCTATGTATTTAATTGGGTTGAAACATTTTTGAAAAATTCCTTTTGGAAGTATGTCAAATACGTTCAAGTTCTCAACCTTTGCAAGTCTGAAAATCAGATTGCACTAGTCTCAGATCTATTAACGTTTGAATGACTTATACTTGTCGAAAAGGGTTAAAACTTACGCAAAATGAAACTTAAAACGTGTGGCTATGTTTCTGGAAAGTTTTGTGATTTTTGAAATTCGTTTGATATTTTTACTACTGCAATGAAAATGATGCACGGTGCTGGAAACTGAAAGTAAAATGTTGAAAGTAATAACACCGAGAATTTTATACTGGTTCGGTTAACACAAACTACTCCAGTCTTTGAGGACACCTTCCTCGGTTATAACGAAACAAAGTAACACCTTACCACAAAGGGTTGCTGGAGTTACACACCAACTCTAACCCTTTACAAATGATACAAGCAATCACACCTTTCACGAACACCACTACCGAATGAATGTAGGATTGATCACACCTTGATCAACCTTTTACAACAATGAGCGTGTATGGTGGTCTATACAAAGCATATTCAATATATTTGAATATAAGAACAATAGGCTTGAAAGAGAAGAAGAAGAAGAAAGAAATATGGAAGAAGAAAGTGGAAGACTCCTTTTGCACTTGGAAATTATGAAACTTGTCTTATCTTTGAATGACTCTTTTCTCTTCCATTTATTTGGTCTTGGCCGCCCCCTAGGGCTTCTCCTCCATCTTGAGAATTCTCTTTTAAGTCCTTTGAAGAATGCCTTGTATAGATGTGACACCATCTTGCTTACTTGGTACAACTTGATTGGATGAATGTCTTGGCTTTACTTACTTGGCACTTCATGATTGGTCCAACCTTGTCATCATTTAGTGTGCTGTAAAAATCTGAGATTAACTTGAAAAACATGTGCCAAAAAGAATTAAAAACACTACCAAATAATCACCATTCAATCCCTTCAATTTTGGGATGCAAATTAAGGACAAAGGAATAGTAATTTCGGCCACTATTCACATGTGATGAAAATTTTCAGCATGTGTTGCATTTTCGAAACCTTTTCTTGTGTGTTGCCCTCTTCAAAGTCAACCATCATGTGTGGCTTATTTTCCACCAATTAAAGTGTCAAATAAGTGGCAAATATACTCCATAGGCTCCATCATAGCTGAGAATTATGTGTAGAACCAATGTGCATGTGCTGAATTTATTTTTGTAATATTTGTAAAATATCACTTAAAAACATGTGTCAATTTGTCATAAAAACATTGCCAACTATCTCACAATCAATCCCATATAATTTGGAAAACAAATTGGCCTCATTCATGACCATAAAGTCGGCCATCTCATTCTTCACATGCTGAAATTTTCAGCATGTGCACTATTCAAGACACATTCAAAATACTTCCATTTTATCATCAAATCAATCCATCTAAATTAAAGAAGTAAATAAGTCACCATTTAGTACAAAAATTCGGCCATCCTTATTTACACATGCTGAATTTTCAGCATGTGTCACAAATGTGACATAATTTGAAACATTACCTTGTGTAGCTTCCTCCTTTATGTCACCAACCTTGTATATTTCATTCTTGGCCAATCAAGATGCCAGCTAAGCTCCACATATGCTCCATTAAGTCTGATCTAGGCGTGTGATGTGGATTGACATGTGCTGAATTTTATTTTTGCAAACTTTACAAAATAGTGCACAATAATTATACACATATGGTATATTCCAATCAGCCCTAAATTGATTTTTCTAGAACACTTTAGAATGTATCGAATATGTAAAAATTGTCTAGATATATGTTACATGTCATGCCAAAAACGTCACATGTGTTGTGTTCGTAGAAAACCAAATTTTCGACTTTTGTCGATTACGCGATTTTTCTCTAATTAAATTCAAACTTTTTGCACATGTTATATATATTATGTCACACATAATATACACAGAATAACTTGAATATTCAGCTCTAAAGGCTGATTAAAAGTGGCGCCCCATGTGACAAAAATGTTGAATTTGAAATATCCACAATATGGCCTTAATTGGGGGTGATTTGAGTGTGCCAACATGGAATGATTTTATGGCTAAGTGTACCATGTAAGCCACAAAATTTGTGGCCATTTTTAAAGTGTAGAGGCTGGCCATCTATATATGGCAAGTACGAGACACGTTAGCGAAGTTTCGGTAGTCACTCGATAGACAATTTTTGGTTTAGAACCTTGAAACGTGTCGTAATAATTTTGTCATCACCATGACTTATATCATATGATGTAAGACCTGAATATACTCATAAATATGAGGTAAGTATAGTGGTGTGACGTTGACGTACGTTCGTAATATATAACGTGTCGGTAGTACGTTGAAATATATGTGTATAGTGCCTTTAAAAAAATCTGAATATATATATATAATATATGAAAAACGTGTGAAGAGGTGGGAGTAGACTTTCCGTTCTTCAATTTGTTGCCTTCATGCCTTTTCAAATATATCTCCATTTAATGAACTACTTAGTTCATTTAACTAAGTACTTCACTTAATGAACTAGTTTAGTTCATTAATGGTGGAACCTGAAAATAGTTCAAACACAACAAATGTTTGCCATTTGATGTAAGCTTTAAAGCTTCATGGCTTGTTAGTACGGCAACATTATATATAAAGTATATAAGGCAAGTTTGTCGCACAAACGTGTCAAGTAATAAATTATGCCATGTATTTCTTTAACACACGTTATTTAAATTATGCATTTTGTGAATCACTCAAACTCTTTTTCAACAATCTCCCCCTTTTGATGATTTACAAAATAACCTTAGTTCATGATTTAAATTTAATCGCTCCCCTCCAATCGTGCACAAATTCAAATTTCGAGTTTTGAATTCTCTCCCCCTTGATTTTTGCAATCAATATATGAAAAACGTCTGTAGAGGTGGGAGGAGACTTTCCATTCTTCAATTTGCTGCATTCATGTCTTTTCCAAATATATCTCCATTTAATGAACTACTTACTTCATTTAATTAAGTACTTCACTTAATGAACTAGTTTAGTTCATTAATGGTGGCACCTGGAAATAATTCAAACACAACAAATGTTCGCTATTTGATGTAAGTTTTAAAGCTTCATGGCTTGTTAATACGGCAACATTATATATGAACTATATAAGACAGGTTTCATGCAAAAATGTGTCAAGTCATAAAACGTGCCATGCATTTCTTTAGTACACTTATTTAAATCATGCATTTTTCGAATCACTCAAACCCCTTTTTCTCAACACTAGGAGCCGAGAAATTGTGTCCATATCCATCGGATACACAAAATTCTTGGAACTCACCATCAAACACAGCTCCTCTATCACTTCTAAGTTCCTTAATGATATCTTCTTTTTGGTTTTCTAATCTCCTACAAAGTTTTATAAACTCTTGGCACATCATTCTTTTTGTCTAAGAACATGACCCAAGTGTACTTAGAGAAGTCATCTACCACTACAAAAGTGTAATATTTTCCACCTAGACTTTCCGTACCAATATCCCTATACAAATCCATATGAAGCAATTGTGGAGGTTTGGTGGTGGAGATTTCACTTTTGGGCTTGAGACTTGCTTTAACAAGCTTTGGCTTTTGACAAGTGTCACATAAGCCATGGTTTTTGAAATTTAGTTTTGTAACACCTTGGACCTTTTCATTTGTGCAAATCTCTTTGAAATTCTTGAAACTAATGTGTCCAAGTCGTCTATGTCGTAATTGTGTCAAATCATTTTTGGTAACTAGACATGAAACCTTTTGTGATATCAAATCATGTGTGCTAAATTTATAAACATCATTTTTCCTTATAGCTTCAAAAACGATTTGATCATTGTTTTTCATGATGCATTTTCTTTTCACAAATTCAACTTAAAAATTAGCATCACATAGTTGGCTAACACTTATCAAATTATACTTAAGCCCTTTTACATATAATACGTTATTAATAGTGAAAGAAGAGTTATCAATTTCTCTATATCCAAGGATTTTGGGTCTATCATTTCCAAAGCACCGTTTCACCATCTTGGATCTTGAGCTTGGTGAATAAGGTCTTGTCTCCAGTCATTTGTGTGGAGCATCCGCTATCTACAATCCATTTGGTTCCTTCTTCTTTGGCTACTCTATTTATCTTGAGAGCCTACAAAACCAAGAGATTTATACATTGGTATCCTTTGATGGTTGGGTCCTTTTGGGTTTGCTTGTCAGCCCTTAGACTTCCAAACATACATGTTACTAAATCTAGCTCTACATGCACCTTTTACATGTCTTATCTTGTTACAATGAAAACAATGGGTACATTTCTTGGTTGTGTGTTTTTGTGTCTACGAGATGATGAGTCATTTTGTGTTTTTCTCTTATTTGCCATTTTCTTTAATAACTTGGGCTCAATAGAAGAATATGATGAATTAAATCCTAAACCGGATTTATCATTTTCTATCCCTTGGCTTCCAAGCAATTTGTCTAAATTACTTTTATCATCGATTATTTTTGAAAGTCGATTCTTAATTTATCGCATTCTTTCCTAATCTCCATATTTTCTAAAGCTATTGTTTTATGCATGGTAAGTATGGTGTCATGCTCTTGGTAGATCGAAATGTTCTTATCATTCATGCTCTTATTTTCTAATATGCACTTTTTTAATTCTTTCTTCATGTGTTTATATTTTAAATTCAGTTTTTCAAAATCATCTTGCAAATCTTCTGTTTCGTCTTGTAAATTGACATTAGAAGAGTTAGAATTTACCTCAAGGTCATTCTCAATTGCCATGAGACAAGTATGTTGTGCTTTTGGATTTTCAACTATTGCAACAAGTCCAACATCCTTGTCTTCACTTCTTTGTCCTTCCGATTCGGAAAGAAGATAATCCTATGTAGTCACCTCCGTATTTAAAGCTTTTTTCTTTTGAGGAAAAGTTTTCTTTTCTTGCTTTTGCAGCTCCTTGATATGACAATCAGCAATGAAATGACTGGGTCGACCACACCTATAGCAATTCTCACTTGCTTATTTATCCTTGGGTGGCTTCTTGAAAACCTTTCTCGCTTGAGCCTTATTTCTTGTGGTCATTCTTCTAAATTTCCTAAATAAAAGAGCAACTTCCTCATCTAACTCATCGGACTCTACCACCAATCCTTTGTGTGATGCATGTGTAGGCTTGATAGGATTCATCCTATTTTGCTCATCAATAAGAATTTCATGAGTAAGGAGATTATCGAATAACTCATCAAGGGTAAGGGTCTTGAGATTCTTAGATTCGGTGATGGCGGTGACTTTGGATGTCCATTCTCTTGGCAAAGAGTTGAGGAGTTTTGAGACAAGATCTTCATTGGAGATTTTCTTGTCTACCATGGAGAGTTGATTCACTATTCGAGTGAATCGGTCGATTGTCTCCTTAGTCTTTTCACCACTCTTCACACCGAACATTTCATACTCCTTCATGAGCATAAGTCTTTTGGTCATTCTTACTTGCTCAGTCCCCTCATGTATCATTTCTAGCCTTTTCCATGCTTCATGGTCTGTTTCAAGACTTTGAAGTCTTATAAGCTCAGTGGTGGTTAGAGCACGTGAGAGAACATCGAATGCTTTTCGTTTACGGCAAAGTTTATCTTTTCCTCGTCGGTGTAATCACTTCATCTTTGAACATTGACTCTCCTTTTGAGTTGGTGATCATTGGAACTTTAATTCCTCTAACAGCTCTTCATATATCAAATCTGCAACCTTTCAAATGATTTATCATTCGAAACTTCAACAAAGAATAATTTTGGGCATCAAACATAGGTGCTTTAGTGTTTAAGGCTGAGAATAGTGAAGTTGGCTTGGAAGTTGAGGTGTAAGATGAAGAGGATGTCATTTCCATGATCTTTAACCTTGCTACTTGCAAAGATTGACCAAGCAATCAAGGTTAGGCTCTGATACCAATTGTTAGGTCTGTGACAAACACTCTAGAGGGGGTGAATAGAGTGTTGGGCGATTTTTGCGGAATTTTCTTGTTTTTGCCTATCTGCAACTCCAATAAAATTCAAAATCAAAGTAAAGAATGGGAGATGAGAGACAATGAATGAGTACACCGGATATAGAGTGGTTCGAATCATAAATGATTCTACTCCACAACCACTTTGTTTCCAAAGTAGATTTTCAATAACTGCACTTGTTATTATTCTTAATAAGAACAACCACAGCAATACTTACACTAACAACTTAGTGTAAGCAACCACAACAACAACTTCTTACACAGAACAATTTTGTGCAACTACAACATCTTCAGCTCTAAGCAAGAACAAATTCTTGCTACCTCACAACTTCAACAAAGTTCTCTCAAAGAACTTTCTCACAGTGGGTTTTAGGAAACAGTGGGGTTTACACTTTCTCACTAGTCTAAACACAATCAAGAGATCAAATATTTATGGTTCCTCTTGTGTCAGACTTACAATATCTCAATTTACAATAATGAAGAACAAATAAGAGCTTAACAAGCTTTAAGCACTTTTACGCAAATGAGAGAAATTTACAACAATGAAGAATGAAGCTTGAAGATGGTGAAAGTGTATAAATGCCTAATCTGAGCTTCTTCTATTTATAGGAGGTGTAATCCATGTTTTTGGAGCCTCCCCCATATCTTCAAGTCAATCTTAAGTCTTGACAATTTGAAAATAGCCTTTAGCCACTCTATGGATTGATTTGATCTTCCAAAGCCACCCTAGAGAATCTTAGACATGGATATAATAGTCAAGGAAGCATGTTTGATGTTAGGGAAAAGTCCACAAGGAATTTGAGCAAGATTGGAAAGAGAAAACACCATGAATCTCCATTACATTTTGTTCTAACGGTCATAAAAATTTGAATTCTAGATGACATCGATCGATCTATGTGTCTTCATCAAGAGATCAATGTCCTCCAATGAGGTTCAAGTTTTGAACCTGCCATACATCAATCGATCGATGTCTCTCTTTGAGAGACTGATATGACATCGACAGATCGATGTCCCAAATCTGAGAGATCGATGTCCTCCAGAGAGCTTCCAACTTTGAACCTTCACTACATTGATCGGTCGATGTCTCTGCTTGAGAGACTGATGTGACATCGATCGATCGATGT
The DNA here is from genome assembly GCA_036186865.1 of Eustoma russellianum. Lineage (NCBI taxonomy): Eukaryota > Viridiplantae > Streptophyta > Magnoliopsida > Gentianales > Gentianaceae > Eustoma > Eustoma russellianum. Next base: position 22,213,663 of record AP025068.1, read on the forward strand.
CCTCTAGTGAGGTTCCAAATTTGAACCTTCACTACATCGATTGATCAATGTCTCTAACCTTAGAGACTGATGTCACATCGATCGATTGGTGTCCTCCAATTTGAAAGATCGATGTTGGACAGTAAGGTTCCAACCTTGAACCTTTCCAACATAGATCGATCGATGTCTCTCCTTGAGAGTATGATGTATATATCCATCGATCTATGTGAGAGATCGATGTCTCATAGTGTGTTTTCCTCATTTTGCTTCAAATTCTAAGTGTGAATTACCTTTTTTAACTCTTCCAAAACATATTTTCACATCACCAAAACATTTCATATCCCAACATAGTCAACCTTGTTTCATTCTCACCTAACAGCTTGGGCCCTAAGTCAATAGCTTCTTGACTAATATCATGTGTTGGCTAGTTTTGCATAAACTGCTTCCGACCTGCATCATAGATGTAGACATAGATCCATCCTCCATCTGAACACTTTCAATGTGGTTTTTTGCCCTGGTCCTTTTGATGATTGAGTGATAGACTTTTGTGTTTCTATCACCCTAAATATGTTGTTCCCTTTGTCCATTTGAGCAAAGAAACACCTTTTTGCTTCCAATAGATTAATAGCCAGTTTCATTCGTGTTTACAACTTGGAGGTCCATTTAGTAGTACCTTAATGGTCAATAGCATGCTCCCACAATTCTTCAAGTTCCTTTACAGTTTTTTCAGCTCATGAGGAGATATTGGGAAGAAGCCTTTCTATTAAGTTCCTTTACGGGAGCTTTGCATGCCTTGAGTTTCTTACACAGTATATACATTGAAGTGCCATGTATGTGCATATTCCATCCTTGACAGGGGTCTTGGCAGGGTCTGTTAGGTTGGCACGCTAATAGGACATGGCCCAGACCGTTGGTCAATAACCACTGGGCCAAGATCTAGGCGGCCAAGAACCTTGTCATGTACATCCATGGATTCGATGTTGCAGAGGTTCGCACAACCATCTACATCTTCAACTAGGAACAAAGCATTGTTTTCCATCAAGTGTGGATCTTTAGAAGAAGAGAACGATGTTGTCTCTTGTCCTCTCTGCAGCTGCTTGGGTGCCTTTAGAACTGAAGCTTCTCCCTCAAAACAACCATGTGCAATGGTTGATTACTTGAGTCAGACCCATACTGGCATTCTTTCTAGGCAATAATTGAAGCCTCATCATCGTTGCCTCCTTAAATAGAGCTCCACAACTCTAGGTTCTGTTGGACCGTGCACCTGCAATAAACACCACTAGAGGGAGGTGAATAGTGGTTAGCGGAAATTACACTACAACCCTTTGTAAAAATCCCCTTTGAAAACAGAATCTGAGACCACCTCAGATTCAGAACCCATCTTTGGAAAATTTAAAACTAATTGTACACAACTCCAAAAATTATGAAACTTTCCATAATATAACTCCAATGTGTTAACACGACTCTGTCCAAAAATCAGACAAAAATAAGATTGTTGGCCCTTCAAACAAATAAAAAGATTCAGATGGTCAATCTGGACAGAATTGGACAAAGTTGCTGATTTTGAAAATAGTGTTTCTCTTTCAATAATCAACCCAAAAGGTTGATCTTTATATCAGAACACTCCTTAGGATGTGTAAATGAAGTTCCCAAAAGGCCCTGACCTTAAACAATTCTTGATAAATATAGAATTTAAGTTTTCTCAAAACTGGTCAGATTGCAGCCAGATTGGAGCAGTTATCTTGCAAAGACTGAAAGACTAACTTTCCCTTGGTCAAATCAAGTGATTCTTGTTGAAAATGAAAGCTAACAGTCTGAAGTATAACTCCATCAAAAATCACTAATTTTTAAAGTGTTTAGCTATTTTTCCAAAACGTGTGAAGTTGTGTGAAAACTGTAGTAAAAACGGATAGAAAACAGAAATGAAGAAACAAGACAAGAACGCCGAGGATTTATCCTGGTTCGGTCAATGTGACCTACTCCAGTACCAAGAAACACCTTTCCTTGGATCTCACTATCAAATGAATCACCTTACAACAAGAACCAAGCTTGATCCTTGGGTTGTACACCAACCCTACTTAAGACTTGGATGATCACCTTCTAAGGAACACTTAGTTGTAACACCTCTATCACTTATTGATATGGCCTTATAAGAATGGCTAATCAATCTTACAAATGAAGCTCAAGAGGCTTGTAGCACAACAAAAACAACAAGAACACCTTTGCTACAAAGAATGGAACAAGAACAAGAACAAGAAGATGATAGCTAGACAATTCAACAAATGCTTGTAAGCTTCAAGTGTGTTTCATCTTCTTCACCATTGCCTTTATTTATAGTGTGAGATGAGCCTTAGAGATAAGATTTCCAATGTGTCACCATCTTCATCATCAAGTCCAAATGTCTTCACATCATTGGTTGGCCTTGTACACTTGTCAAAATAAGACAACAAAATTGGTCCACCTTGGCAACTCCATTTGGCCGAAAATTACACCTTGGATTGTCTTGAAAATGTGAAGACAATACCCAAAGATAATAGCCATAACAACTCCATTATCTTGTCAACTCTTTGGCAAGATAATAGGCATGTGGGCTTTGAACATTTTCAAACTTAAAATTCAGCACCAAAAATGAGTAGTAGCCGTTGGTTACCTTTTTCTTTTTCCAAAAATAACTTTGATTTTTCTTAATAAAATAAGAAAGGATAATACCACCAAAATATCTCCAACTTCAAGCACAATAATAGGACATGTGAGAGCTCCATTTTGACTAAAAAAATCTGCCATAACCAGCCATAGCCGTTGGCTATATTTAAAAAATCCAAGTTGGCAATTTTGCCAACTAGCTCCTTTTTGGTTGGTCCACTTGTCTCCAACTCATAAAATGAATAATGTATCACCTCCACCTGCTCATACACGTTTTTGAGAATACAAATATGTGTAGCAACCCAAATTTTTAAAGAAGAAATAAATAGATAATAGTTGACAAGATTATGTCAACGTGTAACACCGAAATTCCCAATATTTCTTCTTATATGTCATGAACATTTCCACACCTTTGACACCTTTAATATCTCTGAATAGTGATGATAAAAGTGTGCTCTTATAACATATATAAGATGGTCTTCAAGAAAAAATAGAATGTGACATCTCAAATCGTCACATATTCAGCTATATTCAACAATATCATCATGTTTGAGAATAAGATAAAGAATCACCATATTATCTTCAATTTAATAATAAATCAGCTCTAGAATGAAGATAATAATATGATCAAGAGATTCCTTGAGTGAAAATACCAAAAATACCCTCGGGAGTGAAATGACCAAAATACCCCTGGTATATGAAAACTCCAGAAATGACCCGGATGGTCAGAAATTCTCATGATATCACATTTGTTATGATAAATAGTATAAGAATAAGTCCTTGATATATATTCACCATATCATGTTCCTACAAAAGTCAAAATACCAATTTTGCCCTTTTTGATAAGTTGTAGAAACTTCCAAGGCACGTTAGTCACAAGACATTTATGTAGAGAAAAAGGGGTTTGAGTGATTTTCAAATATATGATTTAAATGTGCACAAAAACGAACATAAGATAAAACGTGCATAAGATATACATGTATGCATGATACATTGCTATTACTTGCCTTATTTAGCTTATATATAATGTTGCCAGACTAACGAGCCATGAAGCGTTAAAGCTTACATCATATGGCAAACATTTGTTGTGTTTATACTATTTTCAGGTGCCACCATTAATGAACTAAACTAGTTCATTAAGTGAAGTACATAGTTTACTAAACTAAGTAGTTCATTAAAGGAAGCCAAATTTGGAAAAGGCACAAAGGAAACAAGGCTAAGGAAGGAAAGTTTTTCTCCTCCTCCCCTCTTAATTATACACGCCTAATACATATATACTACATATATTTTCAGATTTTTTAAAAAAGGCACATACACATGTATTCCAACGTACTACCGACACGTTATATATTTTACGTACGTACGTTAACGTCACACCACTATACTTAACTAATATTTATGAGTATATTCAGGTCTTATATCATATGATATAAGATATGGTGATGACAAATTAAATACGACACGATAAAAGGTTCTAAACCGAAATTTGTCGTATTGGACGAATACCGAAACTTCGCCAACGTGTCACGTACTTGCCATAAATAAATGGCCAGCCCCTATACTTCAAAAATGGATGAAACTTTCGTGCACATGACAGAAAATTCAGCCAAAAATACTTTCCATGTTGGCACACACAAATCACCCCACATTAAGGCCAAAATGTGAAGATTCCAAGTTTAATTTTGTCACATGTTAATGGTACTACTCTAGACCAGCCAAGTATTGAGATTTAAAGTATATATTATATATATTATGTATAACATAATATATATAGCATGTGCAAAAGTTGGAATTTAAATTAGAGAAAAATCGGGTAATCGATAAATATCGAAAATTCGGTTTTCTATGCACACAACACATGGAATATTTTTGGTACATCATGTGACACGTATCTAGACACTTTCTACATATGTTATACATCTTAAAGTGTTCTAGAAAATTAAATTAAGGGCTGATTGGAATATACCATGTGTGTATTATTAAATGTGCACTATTTTACAAAGTTTGCAAAAATAAAATTCAGCACATGCACAATCATTTCCGACGCCTACAACAGCCATTTTGGAGCATATGTGGAGCCTTGTTGGCATCTTGATTGGTCAAGAATCAATCACACAATGTTGGTGACATAAAGGAAGGAGCTACAAAAGGTAACATTTCAAACTATGTCACATATATGACACATGCTGAAAATTCAGCATGTGTTGTATTATGGCCGATTTTTAGCACTAAGAAATGCCATATTTTACTATCTTGAATCATGAGGATTAATTGAGGATGTTATGGAAATGATTTGAATATTATTTAAATTAATAAAGTGTGATATTTTATATATCACACATGCTGAAAAATTTTCAGCATGTGTGAGACTTGTGTGGCCGAATGTATGGTCTTAAAAGTGTCTATATTTATTTCTCATGTGATAGAAATATCTATCATAAATTGATGATTCATTTTTATAAAGAAAAATCAAAGTAAATTTGGAATTATGCTGAATAAAATGGAATGATGCACATGCTGAATTTTCAGCATGGCATGGGCGAATTCTAGGTCAATTTTGTGAGATTTTTTTGTCTTGCAATTTATGTGATATATCTCATGATTTATGGAAGTTATTTTGTGATGATTTTGGCACATGTTTAAGTGTAATTCTCAGATTTTTTCCAAGTCATCCATGATGACAACATTCATCCAATAAGAAGGTGCCAAGTAAGCGAAGACTAAATGATCATCCAATAAGAAGATGCCAAGTAAGCAAGACCTTGTCACAATGATGTCTTACACTCTCTCAAGGACTTAAAAGATAATTTTCAAGAGGGGGAGGCTACACAAGGGGGACGGCCATGCATCATTAAAAGGAAATAGAAGAGAGCAAACAAAACAAGAACAAGAGTTGCAAGTTCAAAGTGATCAAAAAGCCTAGCCCTTCTTCTTCTACATCCTCTTTCTTTCTCTCTTCTTGTAAGCCTATTGTATTCATATCTTTCAATCTTGAATAGGCTTGATATAGACCACCACTCGTTATATATCTTTGTAAAAGATTGATCAAGGTGTGATCAATCTTCAATCTTGCAAGGTGGTGGTGTTCGTGTGCATTGTATTGAACATACAAGGTTTGTAAAGGGTTGGAGTTAGGTGTAACTCTATCAACCCTGTGGTAAGGTGTATTGCATGTGTGTGATTAGTGTGAAAAAAGGAAGTTGTTCCTTGAAGACTGGAGTAGGTTGTTTATAACCGAACCAGTATAAAATTCTTGGTGCCATTTACTTTCTGCATTTACTTTTCAGTTACTGCACTGATTATCCTTCTTGTTCGCATTCGTAAAAATAGTTAACCAATTTCAAAAATCACAAACATTTCCAGAAATATACTCACACGTTCTAGGGTTAATTTGGCACAAGTTGCAACCCTTTTGGACAAGTATAAGTCGATCAAACATCAAAAGTTCTGAGACTAGTGCAGTCTGATTTTCAGACTTGCAAAGGTTGAGACTTTGATTGTAGTTGACCTACTTTCCAAAAGAATTTTGCAAAACTGTTTCAACCCACTTAAATATAGTATATAAGGAGTTAGTGGTTAAATTTTCAGAGCATTTGGACATTCACACAAATAGGAATAAATTTTTCAAAACCGTCTACCGTTTCTGGCAGATTCGAGCAATCTGAGTATCAACGGTTTTTGAAGGAGTAAAAGGTTGAATTTTAATTTGAAATTTTTAGAGGACCCTCATAACATCTGAGGCTAAGTTCTCTCAAAATTTCATAATTTTTGGAGACCTATAACCTGGTTTTAAAAACATTTTAAAACTGGTCCTGAAAACAGAATCTGTTTTCAGAAGTTGAGTTGTTTAGGTTTAAACAAGTTTTAAAAACCACACTTTCTGCACCACCTATTCAACCCCCCCCCCTTCTAGTGGTGCCTTGCAGATCCTACAATTGGTATCAGAGTGCAGGAACACTCACTTCAAAGAATCCAACGATTCAGTGAGATGGCAACCACAACCGTGCAAGAAGGAATGTCAATTGTAAGGTCTCCTTTTTTCGACGGTGAGCCTTTTATTCAATAGAAATTAAGAATGAAACTTTTTCTTATGGCTATTGATATTGATCTATGGTCCATCATAGAAGACGGTCCATTTGTTCCTGCTAAGACGTCAATTATTGATGGTGTCACACTAGAGGTTACAAAAACGAAACAAGAATACACTAGTGATGACAAAAAGAAGTTGAGTATGAATGCTAAAGCCATGCAACTACTATTAAACGGCCTAAGTAAAAGTGAGGCTAGTTACGTGTCAAATTGCTCTAGTGCTCAAGAGATGTGGCATATTCTTGAAATGAAACATGAAGGGACTAGCCAAGTAAAGGAGTCCAAAATCAATATGCTTATTTCCACACTTGAGTCCTTTAAATTATTGCCAAATGAGTCTATTGTTGAGATGGATTTACGCTTGACTAACATTTACAATTCTCTTGAGTCTCTTGACAAAGCCTTCACTATGCAGGAAAAGGTACAAAAGGTCTTGCGAAGCCTTCCATCCGAGTGGGACCCTAAAGTAACGGCCATAGAAGAAAGCAAAGAGACCAAATCGATTAAAATGGAAGAACTAATCGGATCACTTAAGATATATGAAAACAAACTTGCTTTAAGACATTCTGAGTCCATTTCAAATAATGATAGGGCTATAGCATTTAAATCAAATTAATACGTCGTAGATGATAGTGACATAGACTCCGATGATGAGGACTTAATCACAATGGCTAAAAGATTAAGAAAAATATTGAGAAAATCGATTAAACATAAGTCTACCTCATCTAAGGATCATAAAAATAAAAATAAGGAAATAAAGTGCTATAAATGCGGCAAACTTGGACATCTATCATATGACTGCCCTAATAAAGAAAAACAAACTAACAAATACCCTGACAAGGATCGGAACAAGAATAGACTCGTCTCGGAACCTAAGCAAAGGAGAAGAGCATTCAAAGCCTCCACTTGGAGTGACACATCCGACTCTGAGACTGATGATACGGAAGAACACAAGGCACAAGTATGCTTTACATCTAAAGCATCAAATGAGGTATCTTCCGACTCTGATTCCGATTCTGAATGTTCATATGATGAGTTATTTAGTCAATATTTAGAATTGCATAAGTTTTCAAAGACTCTTGCAAAAGAAAAGAAGCGATTAATTGAAGACAAGAAATTGTTAGAATCTTCTAATAAAGATCTTGTGTCTCAATTAAACGATTCAAAAGAAGAGTCGTCATGCATTATAAATTCATTAAAATCTGAAATTTCATCATTGTCATCCGAGAACATTGAATTGAAATCCGAGATTTCAAACTTGAAATCAAGGAATGCGGATGTAGAGAAAAAGGTGAAACAATTTGACATGGGATCTAACATGTTGCATCGTATTATCTTATCACAAAAGCATGATAATGACAAAACGGGGTTAGGATACGTTGATACTAATGAAGTATCTGTAGAGATAAGGGGGTTTGAGTGATTTCAAAATAAGTAACTTGAATGCATATATATATAAACGTATACAAGCATATATATAAACGTGTACATGTATGCATGATATCTTGCCATTACTTGCCTTCTTTAGCTTATATATTATGTTGATGTACTAACGAGCCATGAATCGTCAAAGCTTACATCATATGGCAAACATTTTTTGTGTTTATACTATTTTCAGGTGTCACCATTAATGAACTAAACTAGTTCATTAAGTGAAGTACTTAGTTTAATAAACTAAGTAGTTCATTAAAGGAAGTCATATTTGGAAGAGGCACAAAGGCAACAAAGCTAAGGAAGGAAAGTTTTCTCCTCCTCCCCATCTTTAATACACACGGCTATATACATATTTTACACCCATTTTCAGATTTTTTTTAAAAAGGCACATACACATGTATTTCAACGTACTACCGACACGTTATATATTTTACGTACGTACGTTAACGTCACACCACTATACTTAACTCATATTTATGAGTATATTCAGGTCTTATATCATATGATATAAGATATGGTGATGACAAATCAAATACGACACGATAAAAGGTTCTAAACCGAAATTTGTCGTATCGGGCGAATACCGAAACTTCGCCAACGTGTCACGTACTTGCCATAAATAAATGGCCAGCCCCTATACTTCAAAAAGGGATTAAAATTTCGTGCACATGACATAAAAATCAGCCAAAAATACTTTCCATGTTGGCACACACAAATTACTCCACATTAAGGCCAAAATGTGAAGATTCCAAGTTTAATTTTTGTCACATGTAAATGGTACCACTTTAGACCAGACAAGTGTTGAGATTTAAATTATAAATTATATATATTATGTATAACATAATATATATAACATGTGCAAAAGTTGGAATTTAAATAAGAGAAAAATCGGGTAATCGATAAATATCGAAAATTCGGTTTTCTACGCACACAACACATGGAACGTTTTTGGTACATCATGCGACACGTATCTAGACACTTTTTACATATGATATACATCTTAAAGTGTTCTAGAAAATTAAATTAAGGGCTGATTGGAATATTACATGTGTATATTATTAAATGTGCACTATTTTACAAAGTTAGCAAAAATAAATTTCAGCACTTGTACATACACATTCCAACGTCACCTACAGCTGATTTGGAGCATATGTGGAGCTTTGTTGGAATCTTGATTGGTCAAGGATCAATCATACAATGTTGGTGAATTGAAGAGAGAAGCTACAAATGGTAAGAATTCAAAATATATCTCTCTTATATCACATGCTGAAAATTTCAGCATGCTAAAATGTTGGTGGCCGATTTTGTGACATTCAAAGTTAGATATTTCATCATCTTTTATTATGTAATTGATTAGAAGAAGAAATGGAAAGGTTTTGAATATTATTTAAATAAATAAATGGTGATATTTTATATATCACACACGCTGAAAATTTTTCAGCATGTGTACAACTTGTGTGGCCGAATTTGAGAGCTATATGGTGTCCAAGTTCATTTGTTATGTGATAGCAATACTTAACATAACTTGGTGATTCAATTTTTAAAGAAAAAATCAAGGTAAATTGGGTATTATTTTTGAAAGAAAAGGAATGTTGCACATGCTGAATTTTCAGCATGGCAAGGCTACTAATCGCTGATTTTTGCATTGGTTTAGGAAGGATTTTTTTGTCTTGAAATTTATGTGAATATCTCATGAATTATGGAAGTTATTTTGTGATGATTTTGGCACATGGTTAAGTGTAATTCTCAGATTTGTTTTCCAAGTCATCATGATGACAACGTTAAACCAATAAGGAGGTGCCAAGTAAGCGAAGACTAATTGATCATCCAATAAGAAGATGCCAAGTAAGCAAGGCCTTGTCACAATGATGTCTTACACTCTCTCAAGGACTTAAAAGATAATTTTCAAGAGGGGGAGACACACCAAGGGGACGGCTGCAAGCATTAAAAGGGAAGACAAGAGAGCAAACAAAAGAACAACAAGCATTGCAATTCAAAGAGATCAAAAAGCCTAGCTCTTCTTCTCCTACATCTTCTTTCTTTCTCTCTTCTTGTAAAAGCCTATTGTTTTCATATCTTTCAATCTTGAATAGGCTTGAGATAAACCACCATTCATATATCTTTGTAAAAGATTGATCAAGGTGTGATCAATCTTCATTCTAGCAAGGTGGTGGTGTTCGTGCGAATTGTACTTACAATACAAGGTTTGTAAAGGGTTGGAGTTAGGTGTAACTCTATCAACCCTGTGGTAAGGTGTGTTGTGTGTGTGTGATTAGTGTGAACCAAGGAAGGTGTTCCTTGAAGACTGGAGTAGGTTGCTTATAACCGAACTAGTATAAAAATCTTGGTGCCATTTACTTTCTGCATTTACTTTTCAGTTACTGCACTGTTTATCCTTCTTGTTCGCATCCGTAAAAATAGTAAACGATTTTCAAAAATTATGAAAATTTCCATAAACATACTTACACGTTCTAGGGTTAATTTGGCACAAGTTTCAACCCTTTTGGATAAGTATAAGTCAACCAAACGTCCAAAGTTCTGAGACTAGTGCAGTCTGATTTTCAGACTTGCAAAGGTTGAGACTTTGATTGTAGTTGACCTACTTCCCAAAAGAATTTTCCAAAACTGTTTCAACCCATTTAAATATAGTATATAAGCAGTTAGTGCTTAAATTTGCAGAGCATTTGGACGTTCACACAAATAGGAATTAATTTTTCAAAACCATCTACCGTTTCTGGCAGATTTGTACAATCTGAGTACCAACGGTTTTTGAAGGGGTTAAAGGTTGAATTTTAATTTGAAATTTTTAGGGGACCCTTATAACATCTGAGGCTAAGTTCTCTCAAAATTTCATAATTTTTGGAGACCTCTAACCTAGTTTTAAAAACGTTTTAAAACTGGTCCTGAAAACAGAATCTGTTTTCAGAACTTGAATTGTTCAAGTTTAAAGAAATTTTAAAAACCACACTTTCCGCACCATCTATTCAACCCCCCCTTCTAGTGGTTCCTTGCAGATCCTACAAATGGTATCAGAGCGCAGGAATACTCACTTCAAGGAATCCAACGATTCAGTGAGATGGCAACCACAAATCTCAAAACCGAGCAAGAAGGTATGTCGAGCCAAAGGCCTCCACTTTTTGACGGTGAGTCGTTTATTCAGTGGAAACTTAGGATGAAGCTTTTTCTTATGGCTATAGATATAGATCTTTGGTCAATCATTGAAGATGGTCCTTATGTCCCATCTAAGGTATCCACCGTAGACGGAGTCACTTTAGAAGTTGTCAAAACTAGACAAGAATATACGAGTGATGATAAAAAGAAACTTAGTATGAATGCTAGGGCTATGCAATTGCTTTTAAACAGATTAAGTAAAAGTGAGTCTAGTTATGTGTCAAACTGTTCAAGTGCACAAGAAATGTGGAGGATACTAGAAATGAAACACGAAGGCACGAGTCAAGTGAAAGAGTCAAAAATTAACATGCTTATGTCCACACTTGAGTCATTTAAATTATTGCCCAATGAGTCTATTGTAGATATGGATCTTTGTTTGACTAACATCTACAACTCTCTTGAGTCTCTTGGTAAGGCTTTTACTACGCAGGAAAAGGTACAGAAAGTCCTACGAAGCCTTCCTTCTGAATGGGACCCTAAAGTGACTGCGATAGAAGAGAGCAAGGAAACTAAATCAATAAAGATGGAAGAACTAATCGGATCACTTAAAGTTTATGAAAATAAACTCATCATACGGAAATCGGAATCATCTAAACAAGGTAAAGCCATTGCTTTTAAATCAAATGAATACGTCTCCCTCCCTCCGATCACGTAGATGATAGTGATTCCGAATCGGATAATGATGACCTAATTCTATTGGCTAAAGGATTGAGAAAATTTATGAGAAGGTCATTTAGAAACAAAAATAAGGGCACTATGACTAAGAGAAATAAGAACAAGTCAAACGATAAAGACGTTGAATGTTATGAATGTTGCAAACTCGGACACTTATCATATGACTGCCCAAATAAAGAAAAGCAAACTACTAAATACCCTGACAAGGAGCGGAACAAAAATAGACTCGTCTCAGAACCCAAACAAAGGAAACGTGCTCTAAAGGCCTCCACCTAGAGTGATTCATCAGATTCTGAAACTGAGACCGAAGAGGAGACCGCACAAGTGTGCTTTGCATCCAAAGCATCTAATGAGGTATCATCTGATTCTGACTCTGACTCTGACTCTGAACCTTCTTATGATGATCTTTTTAGTCAGTATCTAGAATTGCATAAATTCACCAAGACTCTCGGTAAGGAAAAGAAACGATTAATTGAAGACAAGAAACTGTTAGAATCTTCTAACGAGAATCTTGTCGCTCAATTAAGCGATTCAAAGAAAGAGTCATCTTGTGTCATTACTGCATTAAAGACAGAGATTTCATCATTAACCACTCAAAATAATGAAATGAAATCCGAGATTTCAAATTTGAAATCAAGGAATACCGATTTAGAGAAAATGATGAAACAGTTTGATACAGGGTCCAACATGCTGCATCGCATCATATTATCACAAAAGCATGACAGCGACAAAACTGGATTGGGACACGTTGATACTAACGAAGTATCAACCAAACCAACCAAGTTTGTTGTGTCTAAGAAAGTAGACACCCCTAAGCCGCAAATGGCATCTAAGATGACACAGAAAGCGCCCCCTTCCTCACACCCCACTTCTTCATATCATGTGAAATATAACTTTGTACCTTATAGATATGAAAGGAAGAGAATAATGCATACAACAAATTCATATCATCCTCGCACTACGCACACACACACACAAGGACATATCAAAAACGTCCTTCATTTAATGAATATAAGGGAGTCCTTGGGTGATGAGGATCAAGGGTCCGATGAGGATCAAGGGCCCCATCAAGAGGTCAAAGGTCCTATGACAAGAAGGAGGGCAAGGGAACTTTGTCATCAAGTTGCCACCTTCTTGTACAAGCATGTTCAAGATGAACCTAAGACTCCTTGGGTTCATTTCATTGAACCTTCAACTTGAGCATGTATCACATGCACGTCTACATTCTTGTTTTTGAATTTTATCTTGTGTCGTGTGATCTTAGTTTTATGTATTTGCTTTGTAGGTAAATTAGGTACATGGAATGTTGAAGAGAATGTTTGAAGAGAATGTTGAAGAGAATGTTTGAAGAGAATGTAGAGAATGTTTGAAGAGAATGTTGAAGAGAATGTTTAAAGAGAATGTTTGAAGAGAATGTTTGTCTACGCTAAGACAAATTCAAATGTGCCAAGATGAAATCCCTTCTTTCAAAATTAGCTCAAATTATCTTCATCCACCAAAGGAGGGGCCGGCCATATGGAATTCAAAAAGGAAGATTAACCTGAATTTAAAATTCAGCCACGATTTCAAATTCAAGTTCCAACCAGATTAGGCCTTCAAATTCAAGATAAAGATTTCAGCCATTTTTGAAGAAACCACACGCCTATCTTGAAGCAAGGATGAGGATAGATCACAAATCAAATTTGAATCCAAGTTTGAATTCAAATTCAAACTCAATTTGAATTCAATCTTCAATCAACATTTGAATTCAAGTCCAACCATCTTATCATCATCCAAATCAGATTTTCTACACTTCTTTATCCTTCCACACGCCCACTTGAAGATCAAAAAGGATGGGATCATAATTCAAAGATTGAATTCAAGTTTGAAGTCAAAGTGAATCCAATCTTCAACTAGCCTTTGAATTCAAGCTCAACCACTTCATCTATATCTCCAACGCCAATTTCATCACCAAACATGACCAGATTCATTGAAGATAATGTCTTGCAAGATTTGAAGTTTTTAGCTAGGATTTGTTTTAGCTTTGAATTCAAATAGTTTTCAATTTTCAAACATTGTTAGCTAGCTTTATTTTGAATTATTTCTAGCCTTTCAAAGCTGAATGGGGACGTTTTCTAGGCCTATAAATAGACCCTTTTGGCTGATTGTAAACACACCTTTTGATGAATAACAATTCTTGATATTTCATTCACTTTGTGTGATACTTTGTTTTCTTGGTTTTGCATTAAAAACCTAGGTTAAGATCCTTCAAAGTTGAGCATATTGAAGGTGTTGCCATTGCTAAAAGGTGCCGTCCAGGAGGGCCATTTTGGTTTGCCTGTTCAACGACCATCTTGTAGTGTTGGTCTTGCTCGTTATCCATACGTTTTGATCACTAAGGAAGCAAGGGGAAGTTTACTTCTTTGTGTCTAACCATTTGTGAAGGACGTTTGGAAGGTGGAATTGTTGGAGCCCACGAGTTGCACGCATCAAATTGGTATCAGAGCCCAGGTTACTCTATTCCACCGTCTATCATTTCCTTTTCGTTTGAGTCTAGTCATTTCAATTTCAGTTGAGTCCTTTTCTACTCCTCCCTCTACACGCCATTTGTCTTGCATTTCATTCCAAAAAAAACGTCCAGAAACAAAACATTGCGTTGAGTCCTTACACGTTGCTGCATATTGCTTTTCAACATTCAAGTGTCATTTCCTTTATTTCCTTTTCGCATCACAATCTGTTTTTGAGTCGTTCAAACTTGTACAAATTAGGGTTCGTTGCATTTTTAGGTTACATTCAGCCTTCTTCAAAATATTCCAACCATCATCCTATAAAGCTACCTCGGTTTCAAATCATCTTGTTGCTACCGAAGCTTTTAGTTGGTGATGATTGTATGCATCTTATGATTCGGATTGTGATTGATTTCATGCTATAAATCTGGTAGTCCTACGTGTGCTTGTCTTCACAACCTACTTGCAACATCAACCAAACCCTAAAACCAGCCCCACACCCCACGGCCCAACCACCCCCCACCCCAACCCAACTCTAAAACTCGCCAAGCTGATCCCAAATAGCCCTATTTACACCCCAAACAAAAAGCCCCAAACCAATTTTACCAAATACAATCAGATTCTAAAGATCCCAATTCATTCAAATAAAACCTAACCCTAGAATTTGAATTTTGTTCAAATTGTGTCCTAGACCAACCAATATCCAAATTGACCACACCAATCATCAATTACCAACCCAAATAGTCAATTTACAACACCCATTCCGTTCCTACAACCCCATTCCACAAAATCCCAAAACGTTCAAAAACACCCTAAATCAAAACCCTAACCCTAACCCCCATTCGGTCCTACCCCAATTCCTTCACTTTCCAAGATCATTTTTGTTGCAAGTCCAAGATACAAATTGCATTTTAAATACATTGCACTATTCTGTCCAAAAACGCAAGTGCTAAGCGCAAAACAAGTGAAATTCCAATTCTGCCCTTAGTCAAAAAGAAAGGAGAATCCGAACCTTGCTCAATTGAAATAGCAAGGAAGAAAAAGAAAAACAAAAGAACAAGAGCAAAGAAAAAGGGCAAAACGTTTGTGCATTGCGTAGAAAATTTTTGGTACGACTTGCAACCCTTGGATACCATACTACCCCGCATTGCCGTCCACTATACCCAATTATCCATTTCTTCATCTTCTTAAACCAATAACACACTTGGTTGCTTGATTGTTGCATGACTTGAACCATTTTGTGGATAGTAAGTGCATAGAATCAAAATTGACTAAAGATTGCCCACGGCAACCCTTAGTTTATCTTTGGTTCAACCTTATACATCAACTTTGGTTGCTTATTTTCTTTGAATCTTAGTATAAAGTTCAAGTTTGTGTTCATTTCAATTGATTCTACTTTGATACTAATTGGTGCAACTTGAAAGCAAAAAGGAAGAAACAAGCGGAGAACATTGTGAATCGAAAAAGCCTTGGCAATACACTTCCTTATTGATCACTTTGAGACTTCTTAACTTCAGGTTATCCAAGAACCAAAGTGGTAAGAGAGTGAAAAGAATAGAAAGCGGAGTGTTCATAGTTTATTTTTTTACTAATCCCTTAACGTTTGTTTGTCTTTGTGTTAGTTTGCTTCTTTCTTTTTTTTCCTTTGTTTTCGTTCAAATCCTTAGGAACAATGGCCAACAGCAATCATTCCGCATCTAGCAAGTTTAAAGAAGCCGAAACTGTTGACCATACTCAACAACAAATGCTGGAGATGCTTAAGAAACTCATGCACGACAATGAGATAATCAAGCATCGCTTGGAAGACGTGGAGCGAAGCTACAAAACAAGTGATGGCCAAGGAACAAGCAGGGCCGTTCCACCACCACAACCAAGGCGCCATCCTCCAGAAGAAGTTGAGGACGATAACATTCGACCCCCACACACCGAAGCGAGACGGTTTGCTCCTCCTACACAAGCAAGAAGGCACGCTCCAAGAAGGTACAATGATGATTACATTCCCTTTGAGCATGATGATTATGACTTTGATGACCACCATCCCCGTGGTTACCAAAGACGCCAAAATCCCCTTTTTCCGCAAGATGACGATTTTCTCAAAACCAAAATAAGTATTCCCACGTTTTATGGTGAAAGTAATGCGGAGGAATATTTAGAATGGGAAACGAAAGTGGATTTGATCTTTTCTTGTACCAATTATAATGAATTGCAAAAAGTGAGGTATGCTTCCATTGAATTTTCTGGTTATGCACTTAATTGGTGGACGAATTTGTGTCGAAATAGAACTAAGACGAGACAACCCCCAATCGCCACTTGGGAAGAAATGAAGTTTGAAATGCGACAACGTTTTATTCCAAACAATTATGAGAGTTCTATTTTCACGAGTTTGCATAACTTACGACAAGGTTCCAAAAGTGTAGACGAGTATTATAAAGAGTTAAAAATTTTGTTGGAGAGGTCTAACTTGCAGGAACCTGAAGAAGCCACCAAGGCTCGATTCTTACATGGTTTAAACAGGGAGATTGCGCAAAGGGTTGACCTTCAACCTTACCTCGACCTCACAACCATGGTCCATATGGCTGAAAAGATTGAAGCACAATTAAAGGTACGTAACTCCTCCAATTTCAATTCCAATTATCGTACTAATCAATCTTCATCAAGATTTCACAGCAAGCCTTCAGGAACAGGAAGTTCACGGCCTACAGGAGGCCAAACGCGTGACCAAGGAGCATCGCAAAGGATGGACAATCGTGTGCAATCCACACAAAGGAGAGATGAACGCACCCAACAAAAGGCTCCTACCGGCAATTCTTCGGATCCTTCAAACAGGTTTAGAGACATTAAATGTTATAAATGTCAAGGACGTGGTCACATAGGAAAAGAATGTCCTAATGCAAAACGAATCATGTTAATTGAAGAGACAAACGAATATGTGTCCGAGTCCGAGCATGAAAACGAGTCTGAGCATGATAATGAAATTGAACCTGAAGAGGATCTAGGCGCATTAGATGATTTTGACACTAAGGAGTTTCTTGTTGTGCGTAGAGCTTTAAATGCATATCCGAAATTAGATGATCACGAACAACATAGAGAAAACATTTTCCATATTCATTGCATGATAAATGGTAAAGTGTGCACCATGATCATTGATTCCGGTTCTTGTGCGAATGTGGCTAGCATCGAATTAGTAAGAAAACTGAATTTGCCTATGACTAATCATCCGCACCCTTACAAACTTGCATGGCTAGATGACTGCGGTGAAGTTAGCGTAAGTAAACAAGTTTTGATTTCTCTTAGCATTGGTAGTTACAAAGATGATGTTTTATGTGATGTCGCACCAATGCATGCTAGTCATATCTTACTTGGTAGGCCATGGCAATTTGATCGACATGTGACATATGATGGTTATTTGAATCGTTATTCTTTCAAATTGAATGGCAAATTGTACAAACTGCATGCACTTCCACCACACAAAGTCCACGAGGATCACCAACGCATGTCCAAGTCTAGAGCCGATCCTAAGAAAAAAGAAGCCGAGAGAAAATTCGTGGAGTGTATGAAAAGTGAGAACAAAAAACACGAGAGCAAGGAAAAAGAGGTAGTGCCCCTAAGTGTCAACGAGTCCAAAAAGAAGTGTGGGTATTTCGCAAAGAAAATAGAGGTTACACGTGCACTTTATAACAACCAAACTGTCCTCATCATCATCCCAAAGTCGTGTCAACTTGCCCTTAAAGAACTCCCACCAAACTTACCTACCTCAGTTGCGTCCCTTATCCAAGAATATGAAGTTCTATTTCCCTCCGAACCACCATCCGGATTACCACCCATTAGAGGAATAGAACACCAAATCGACTTTGTCCCAGGAGCCGTGTTACCCAATCGCCCAGCCTATCGAGCAAACCCCGAAGAAACCAAAGAAATCCAAAGGCAAGTAGAGGAGCTCCTAGCTAGTGGACAAGTTCGAGAGAGTCTAAGCCCATCTGCCGTCCCCGTCATTTTAGTACCCAAAAAGGATGGAACGTGGAGAATGTGTACCGATTGCCGAGCCATAAACAAGATTACCGTCAAGTATAGGTACCCCATACCTAGGCTAGACGATATGTTAGACATGTTGCACGGATCCAAATTCTTCACCAAAATCGACCTTAAGCAAGGGTACTTCCAGGTACGCATTAGAGAAGGGGACGAATGGAAGACTGCATTCAAAACCAAGTTTGGGCTCTATGAGTGGTTAGTGATGCCCTTCGGGCTCACCAACGCCCCTAGTACCTTTATGAGGCTAATGAATAAAGTCTTACGTGCGTTCATAGGACACTTTGTCGTTGTCTATTTCGATGATATCCTAATCTATTCCCACACCATAGAAGATCATCTTGACCACATTAGAGCCGTTTTTGAAAAGCTTAAGAAAGAACAACTTTACGCCAACTTTAAGAAGTGCTCCTTTTGTTTAGAATGCGTAGTTTTTCTAGGCTTTGTCATTTCGGCTGAGGGAGTAGAGATGGATGAGGAAAAGGTTAGGTCAATTGTGGAGTGGCCTATACCTAAGAATGTAGGGGAGGTTCGCAGTTTTCATGGACTAGCAAGCTTTTATAGACGCTTTGTCAAAGATTTTTCTTCCATAGCTGCACCCCTAAACGAAATTGTGAAAAAAGATGTGCCTTTTAGGTGGGAAGAGCCACAACAACAGGCATTTGATGAACTCAAGCGTAGGCTGACCACTGCACCATACTTAGGCTACCAAATTTTGACGAGACCTTTGAGATCGAGTGTGATGCAAGTGGAGTGGGTATAGGCGCAGTTTTGACCCAAAGTAAGAAACCCATAGCCTACTTTAGTGAAAAGTTGAAAGGAGCAGCATTGAATTACTCTACCTATGATAAGGAACTTTATGCCCTTGTGAGATCCCTACAAACTTGGCAACACTATCTTCAACCTAAAGAGTTTGTGATCCACACTGACCACGAAAGCCTTAAGTATCTTAAAGGGCATGGAAAGTTGAACAAAAGACATGCCAAATGGGTAGAGTTCATAGAACAATTCCCTTACGTGATTAAGTACAAGCAAGGAAAAGATAATATAGTGCCGATGCCCTCTCTAGGAGATACACGTTAGTGACTACATTATCTTCACGCTTCTTAGGATTCGAATCACTTAAGGACTTGTACCCCAATAACCATGACTTTGGCACCATTTTCGAGGCATGTAAAGGAGCACCATTTGGGAAATTTTACATACATGAGGGTTATCTTTTCAAAGAACAAAAATTGTGCGTTCCCCAATCATCCCTACGAGAAGCATTGACTAGAGAAGCCCATGGGGGAGGTTTAATGGGTCATTTCGGAGTGTTCAAAACCCTTGAGACTCTTAAGGAACATTTCTATTGGCCCCACATGCGAGTAGACGTCGAGAGGTTGTGTGGTAGTTGCATCACTTGCAAACAAGCCAAATCCAAGTCCCAACCACATGGCCTTTACACGCCTTTACCCGTCCCTGATGCCCCTTGGATTGACATTTCCATGGACTTTGTGCTAGCACTTCCTAGGTCTCGGGGAGGACGCGATAGCATTTATGTTGTGGTTGATCGATTTTCAAAAATGGCACATTTCATTGCATGTAGGAAAGTTGATGATGCCACACATGTTGCTGATTTGTTCTTCAAAGAAATTGTTAGATTGCATGGCATGCCACGTACAATTGTAAGTGATAGAGATACGAAATTTTTGAGTCATTTTTGGCGTGTTTTGTGGGCTAAACTTGGTACACAATTGTTGTTTTCCACCACCGCACACCCACAAACTGATGGACAAACTGAAGTCGTTAATCGTACTCTTTCTCAACTTTTGCGTGCCATTTTGCAAAAACACATTAAACATTGGGAAGATTGTTTACCATATATCGAATTTGCATATAATAGGAGTGTCCATCACGGTACTTTGCATAGTCCATTTGAAATCGTGTATGGCTTTAATCCCTTGTCTCCCATTGATTTGATTCCTATTCCCGTGCATGAACGTTCTAGTCTTGATGGTAAACAAAAAGCGGACAACATAAAGAAATTGCATGAACAAGTTAAAACACAACTAGAAAAGAAAAACAAAGCTTATGAAAGACGAGCTAACAAACATCGGAAAAGAGTTGTGTTTAAACCTGGAGATTTAGTTTGGTTACATTTGCGCAAAGAAAGATTTCCCAATGAACGAAAGTCAAAATTGTTGCCTCGAGGAGATGGACCTTTTAAAGTATTGAAACGCATAGGTGACGATGCATACATCCTTGATCTTCCCGATAGGTATGGTTCAATTTCACCTACTTTTAATGTTGCTGACCTCACCCCTTTCAACGATGACCTTTTTGATTAGAGGACGAATCCTTTTGAGGAGGAGGGGATTGATGAGGATCAAGGGTCCGATGAGGATCAAGGGCCCCATCAAGAGGTCAAAGGTCCTATGACAAGAAGGAGGGCAAGGGAACTTTGTCATCAAGTTGCCACCTTCTTGTACAAGCATGTTCAAGATAAACCTAAGACTCCTTGGGTTCATTTCATTGAACCTTCAACTTGAGCATGTATCACATGCACGTCTACATTCTTGTTTTTGAATTTTATCTTGTGTCGTGTGATCTTAGTTTTATGTATTTGCTTTGTAGGTAAATTAGGTACATGGAATGTTGAAGAGAATGTTTGAAGAGAATGTTGAAGAGAATGTTTGAAGAGAATGTTGAAGAGAATGTTTGAAGAGAATGTTTGAAGAGAATGTTTGTCTACGCTAAGACAAATTCAAATGTGCCAAGATGAAATCCCTTCTTTCAAAATTAGCTCAAAGTATCTTCATCCACCAAAGGAGGGGCCGGCCATATGGAATTCAAAAAGGAAGATTAACCTGAATTTAAAATTCAGCCACGATTTCAAATTCAAGTTCCAACCAGATTAGGCCTTCAAATTCAAGATAAAGATTTCAGCCATTTTTGAAGAAACCACACGCCTATCTTGAAGCAAGGATGAGGATAGATCACAAATCAAATTTGAATCCAAGTTTGAATTCAAATTCAAACTCAATTTGAATTCAATCTTCAATCAACATTTGAATTCAAGTCCAACCATCTTATCATCATCCAAATCAGATTTTCTACACTTCTTTATCCTTCCACACGCCCACTTGAAGATCAAAAAGGATGGGATCATAATTCAAAGATTGAATTCAAGTTTGAAGTCAAAGTGAATCCAATCTTCAACTAGCCTTTGAATTCAAGCTCAACCACTTCATCTATATCTCCAACGCCAATTTCATCACCAAGCATGACCAGATTCATTGAAGATAATGTCTTGCAAGATTTGAAGTTTTTAGCTAGGATTTGTTTTAACTTTGAATTCAAATAGTTTTCAATTTTCAAACATTGTTAGCTAGCTTTATTTTGAATTATTTCTAGCCTTTCAAAGCTGAATGGGGACGTTTTCTAGGCCTATAAATAGACCCCTTTGGCTGATTGTAAACACACCTTTTGATGAATAACAATTCTTGATATTTCATTCACTTTGTGTGATACTTTGTTTTCTTGGTTTTGCATTAAAAACCTAGGTTAAGATCCTTCAAAGTTGAGCATATTGAAGGTGTTGCCATTGCTAAAAGGTGCCGTCCAGGAGGGCCATTTTGGTTTGCCTGTTCAACGACCATCTTGTAGTGTTGGTCTTGCTCGTTATCCATACGTTTTGATCACTAAGGAAGCAAGGGGAAGTTTACTTCTTTGTGCCTAACCCTTTGTGAAGGACGTTTGGAAGGTGGAATTGTTGGAGCCCACGAGTTGCACGCATCATTGGGCAAAGGCCCAAAGTGCATGCACCACATGTCTATTATATCGCACCTTCATCTACATTCTTGCCATTTGATAGACCGAGAAGGATCACCCAAGTATGGGTACCGAAAGGTACTTTTACCAAGAGGTGATTAACTAACTCGAAAGGACCCAAAGTTAAAAGGGTACCTAAATCATCTTTGCACATTGCAGGGAGACCACACATCGAAAGATACATCAATAAAGTGGTTCCTTGACAGTGGTTGCTCGAGGCACATGACGGGTGACCCGAGCTTGTTCTCCAAATTAAAGAAGGTCACAAAAGGCGGATTCATGACCTTTGGAGACAACAATGAAGGCAAGATCATCGGAAAAGGTACGATTGGTAATCCGAACACACTCCAAATCTCCAACGTATTTTTGGTAAGCAACTTATCCTACAATCTTCTTAGCATTTCTCAATTTGTTGAAAATGGTTTTAATGTGTGTTTTACTCACTCTTATTGCAACATAATAAATAAAAATGGAGAAACTGTTTTAAAAAGAAAACGAGGGCAATATTTTTACGCTATCTATGGATGATGTAGTAGACGCTAAAGTTAAGTGCTTTATGTCAAATGAACCCAATGTGAATTTATGGCATAGACGTTTAGGACACATTGGCATTTCCACACTAGAAAAACTTCAACGAAAGAACCTAGTACGGGGATTGCCTACGCTTGATTTAGACAACTTTCAGTTGTGTGAATCTTGTATAAAAGGCAAACAAACACGTGAGTCACTTAAGCCGAAAAATGAAATAAGCACGACTAGAATATTAGAACTATTGCATATAGATTTGTTTGGTCCTAGTCGCACTACAAGCCTTGGTGGGCGTCACTATGCATGCGTAATTGTTGATGACTTTTCTCGTTATACTTGGACTTTATTTCTTGCACATAAGGATGATAGCGCCGTTGAGATTGCTAAATTAATTAAACAACTTAAAAATCAATACGGTGTAAATGTGAAAAGGATAAGAAGCGATAGAGGCGATGAGTTTAAAAACAAAGAAATGATTTTGTTTTGTGAAGAAAAAGGAATTAAGCATGAATTTTCGCCACCTAGAACTCCACAACTAAATAGAGTAGTAGAAAGAAAGAATCGTACATTACAAGAAATCGCTAGAACTATGCTTTGCGAAAATAAATTGCCTAGATTTCTGTGGGCGGAAGCCGTAAATTGTGCATGCTATATTGTAAATCGCCTATCTATAAGAAAGAAAATAAACAAGACGCCTTATGAGATTTTGAATGATCGCATGCCTAAGATTGACTATTTTCGTGTGTTTGGATGCAAATGTTTTGTCTTGAATACAAAAGATAATTTAGATAAATTTGAATCCAAATCAATTGAGTGTATTTTTGTTGGATATTCTATAAATTCGAAGGCATATAGATGTTATGATCCTCTCACTAGACAAATTATAGAATCTATTCATGTTAAATTCAATGAATTTGGTGAGATTGATAAAGATAAGGAATATGAAGATGATTTTGAATTGAAACCCGTTTTGAATGAAGATAATGATTCTTTTGATATGCATGATATGAATGAGACACTAGAAGTGCATGATCACATAGAAATGCATGATAACTTAGAAAATAATCAACCAAGATGGCATAGAGATCACCCACATGATCCATCATAGGCGACCTCACTCACGGTGTGCGACCACGTAGAAGAATTACCTCGGATGAAATAAATGAATTTCATGCTATGATTTCTGAAATTGAGCCCAAAAATGTGCATGATGCCTTGAGTGATTCATCTTGGATTGATGCTATGCATGACGAACTAAATCAATTCGTTAGAAACTATGTATGGGATTTAGTGCCACGACCACAAGATAAGACTATAATATGCACAAAGTGGGTATTTAGGAACAAAATGAATGAAGAAGGAAAGGTCGTTAGAAATAAAGCGAGACTTGTAGCACAAGGATATAATCAAGAAGAAGGAATCGACTACGATGAAACATTTGCACCCATAGCACGATTAGAAGCTATACGACTCTTACTTGCTATTGCTTGCATGAAAGATTTTAAATTATATCAAATGGACGTGAAAAGTGCATTTCTAAACGGATTTATACAAGACGAAGTATACGTGAAGCAACCACCCGGTTTTGAAGATTTGAAACATCCCGATCACGTGTACAAACTAAAGAAGGCACTATACGGCCTAAAGCAAGCGCCAAGAGCATGGTATGATCGTTTTGCTACTTTCCTTTTAGAAAATAATTTTAAACGTGGTACTATAGATAGTACACTATTTTTGAAACAAGAAAAATCAGATTTGCTTATTATTCAAATCTACGTAGATGACATTATTTTCGGCTCTACCTCACATAGACTTGTTAAAGATTTTGAAAATTGTATGAAATCTGAATTTGAAATGTCTATGGTTGGTGAACTTAATTATTTTCTTGGCTTGCAGATTAAGCAAACGAGTAAAGGAATTCATATAAGCCAAGCAAAATATGTTAATGACATGATTAAAAAGTTTAATTTTGAAAATTTGAAACCATCCCCCACCCCTATGAGTGTCACTACTAAATTAGACAAAGACGAACATGGTAAAGACGTTGATAATGGATTATATCGATCTATGATAGGCTCTTTGCTATATTTAACTGCTAGTAGGCCTGACATCATGTTTAGTGTATGCATGTGTGCTCGTTTTCAAAGTCAACCTAAGGTGTCACACTTAAATGCAGTAAAAAGAATATTCCGTTATATTAAGCACACGCGCACCTTAGGAATTTGGTACGATAAGGATTCTACATTTGACTTACATGCTTACACTGATGCAGATTATGGTGGCTGCAAAATAGATAGAAAAAGCACGAGCGGAACTTGCCAATTTATAGGAAATTCCCTTATTTCATGGTTTTCCAAAAAGCAAGCAAGTGTTGCTTTGTCCACTACTGAGGCTGAGTACATGGCTCTTAGCCTTTGTTGCACACAGTTGTTGTGGATAAAACAACAACTTTCGGACTTTGGAATTACCGTAAATAAAATTCCTGTATATTGTGATAGTATGAGTGCCATAAATTTGTCTAAGAATCCCGTGTTACATTCTAAGGCTAAGCATATAGAAGTACGCTATCACTTTCTTCGTGATCACGTAAACAATGGTGATATTGTCATAGATCATGTACGCACAGAAGCACAAGTAGCGGATATCTTTACAAAAGCCTTAAATCAAGCCACGTATGAATCTCTTCGTTCTAAATTAGGCATGATTCCCGTAGATATGATTTGATTTGACGTGATTTGATTTTCCTTCCTTTTTGACAGGAATCTTTTGATTTACTTTCCAAAATAAAGGGGGAGAGAAAAGCATGATTTAAGGGGGAGAGAGACACTGATTGATATTAATTGAACAAATCAAGGGGGAGCCGGATTTGAAATTCGAAATTCAAACTTCAAATTTGTGCATGGTTCAAGGGGGAGAGATAGCATTTAAATCATGTACACAAGTTATTTTGAAAATCATCCAAAGGGGGAGATTGTAGAGATAAGGGAGTTTGAGTGATTTCAAAATAAGTAACTTGAATGCATATATATATATATAAACGTATACAAGCATATATATAAACGTGTACATGTATGCATGATATCTTGCCATTACTTGCCTTATTTAGCTTATATATTATGTTGATGTACTAACGAGCCATGAATCGTCAAAGCTTACATCATATGGCAAACATTTGTTGTGTTTATACTATTTTCAGGTGTCACCATTAATGAACTAAACTAGTTCATTAAGTGAAGTACTTAGTTTAATAAACTAAGTATTTCATTAAAGGAAGTCATATTTGGAAGAGGCACAAAGGCAACAAAGCTAAGGAAGGAAAGTTTTTTCCTCCTCCCCATCTTTAATACACACGGCTATATACATATTTTACACCCATTTTCAGATTTTTTTTTAAAAAGGCACATACACATGTATTCCAACGTACTACCGACACGTTATATATTTTACGTACGTACGTTAACGTCACACCACTATACTTAACTCATATTTATGAGTATATTCAGGTCTTATATCATATGATATAAGATATAGTGATGACAAATCAAATACGACACGATAAAAGGTTCTAAACCGAAATTTGTCGTATCGGGCGAATACCGAAACTTCGCCAACGTGTCACGTACTTGCCATAAATAAATGGCCAGCCCCTATACTTCAAAAAGGGATTAAAATTTCGTGCACATGACATAAAAATCAGCCAAAAATACTTTCCATGTTGGCACACACAAATTACTCCACATTAAGGCCAAAATGTGAAGATTCCAAGTTTAATTTTTGTCACATGTAAATGGTACCACTTTAGACCAGCAAAGTGCTGAGATTTAAAGTATATATTATATATATTATGTATAACATAATATATATAACATGTGCAAAAGTTGGAATTTAAATAAGAGAAAAATCGGGTAATCGATAAATATCGAAAATTCGGTTTTCTACGCACACAACACATGGAACGTTTTTGGTACATCATGTGACACGTATCTAGACACTTTTTACATATGATATACATCTTAAAGTGTTCTAGAAAATTAAATAAAGGGCTGATTGGAATATTACATGTGTGTATTATTAAATGTGCACTATTTTACAAAGTTAGCAAAAATAAATTTCAGCACTTGTACATACACATTCCAACGTCACCTACAGCTGATTTGGAGCATATGTGGAGCTTTGTTGGAATCTTGATTGGTCAAGGATCAATCATACAATGTTGGTGAATTGAAGAGAGAAGCTACAAATGGTAAGAATTCAAAATATATCTCTCTTATATCACATGCTGAAAATTTCAGCATGCTAAAATGTTGGTGGCCGATTTTGTGACATTCAAAGTGAGATATTTCATCATCTTTTATTATGTAATTGATTAGAAGAAGAAATGGAAAGGTTTTGAATATTATTTAAATAAATAAATGGTGATATTTTATATATCACATATGCTGAAAATTTTTCAGCATGTGTACAACTTGTGTGGCCGAATTTGAGAGCTATATGGTGTCCAAGTTCATTTGTTATGTGATAGCAATACTTACCATAACTTGGTGATTCAATTTTTAAAGAAAAAATCAAGGTAAATTGGGTATTATTTTTGAAAGAAAAAATGTTGCACATGCTGAATTTTCAGCATGGCAAGACTACTAATGGCCGATTTTTGCATTGGTTTAGGAAGGATTTTTTTGTCTTGAAATTTATGTGAATATCTCATGAATTATGGAAGTTATTTTGTGATGATTTTAGCACATGGTTAAGTGTAATTCTCAGATTTTTTTTCCAAGTCATCATGATGACAACGTTAAACCAATAAGGAGGTGCCAAGTAAGCAAAGACTAAATGATCATCCAATAAGAAGATGCCAAGTAAGCAAGGCCTTGTCACAATGATGTCTTACACTCTCTCAAGGACTTAAAAGATAATTTTCAAGAGGGGGAGACACACCAAGGGGACGGCTGCAAGCATTAAAAGGGAAGAGAAGAGAGCAAAGGCACATACACATGTATTCCAACGTACTACCTACACGTTATATATTTACGTACGTACGTTAACGTCACACCACTATACTTAACTCATATTTATGAGTATATTCAGGTCTTATATCATATGATATAAGATATGGTGATGACAAATTAAATACGACACGATAAAAGGTTCTAAACCGAAATTTGTCGTATCGGGCGAATACCGAAACTTCGCCAACGTGTCACGTACTTGCCATAAATAAATGGCCAGCCCCTATACTTCAAAAATGGATGAAAATTTCGTGCACATGACAGAAAATTCAGCCAAAAATACTTTCCATGTTGGCACACACAAATCACCCCACATTAAGGCCAAAATGTGAAGATTCCAAGTTTAATTTTGTCACATGTTAATGGTACCACTCTAGACCAGCCAAGTGCTGAGATTTAAAGTATATATTATATATATTATGTATAACATAATATATATAGCATGTGCAAAAGTTGGAATTTAAATTAGAGAAAAATCGAGTAATCGATAAATATCGAAAATTCGGTTTTCTACGCACACAACACATGGAACATTTTTGGTACATCATGTGACACGTATCTAGACACTTTCTACATATGTTATACATCTTAAAGTGTTCTAGAAAATTAAATTAAGGGCTGATTGGAATATACCATGTGTGTATTATTAAATGTGCACTATTTTACAAAGTTTGCAAAAATAAAATTCAGCACATGCATAATCATTTCCAACGCCTACAACAGCCATTTTGGAGCATATGTGGAGCCTTGTTGGCATCTTGATTGGTCAAGAATCAATCACACAATGTTGGTGACATAAAGGAATGAGCTACAAAAGGTAACATTTCAAACTATGTCACATATATGACACATGCTGAAAATTCAGCATGTGTGTTGTATTATGGCCGATTTTTAGCACTAAGAAATGCCATATTTTACTATCTTGAATCATGAGGATTAATTGAGGATGTTATGGAAATGATTTGAATATTATTTAAATTAATAAAGTGTGTTATTTTATATATCACACCTGCTGAAAAATTTTCAGCATGTGTGAGACTTGTGTGGCCGAATGTATGGTCTTAAAAGTGTCTATATTCATTTCTCATGTGATAGAAATATCTACCATAAATTGATGATTCATTTTTATAAAGAAAAATCAAAGTAAATTTGGAATTATGTTGAATAAAATGGAATGATGCACATGCTGAATTTTCAGCATGGCATGGGCGAATTCTAGGTCAATTTTGTGAGATTTTTTTGTCTTGCAATTTATGTGATATATCTCATGATTTATGGAAGTTATTTTGTGATGATTTTGGCACATGTTTAAGTGTAATTCTCAGATTTTTTCCAAGTCATCCATGATGACAACATTCATCCAATAAGAAGGTGCCAAGTAAGCGAAGACTAAATGATCATCCAATAAGAAGATGCCAAGTAAGCAAGACCTTGTCACAATGATGTCTTACACTCTCTCAAGGACTTAAAAGATAATTTTCAAGAGGGGGAGGCTACACAAGGGGGACGGCCATGCATCATTAAAAGGAAATAGAAGAGAGCAAACAAAACAAGAACAAGAGTTGCAAGTTCAAAGTGATCAAAAAGCCTAGCTCTTCTTCTTCTACATCCTCTTTCTTTCTCTCTTCTTGTAAGCCTATTGTATTCATATCTTTCAATCTTGAATAGGCTTGATATAGACCACCACTCGTTATATATATTTGTAAAAGATTGATCAAGGTGTGATCAATCTTCAATCTTGCAAGGTGGTGGTGTTCGTGTGCATTGTATTGAACATACAAGGTTTGTGGAGTTAGGTGTAACTCTATCAACCCTGTGGTAAGGTGTATTGCGTGTGTGTGATTAGTGTGAACCAAGGAAGGTGTTCCTTGAAGACTGGAGTAGGTTGTTTATAACCGAACCAGTATAAAATTCTTGGTGCCATTTACTTTGTGCATTTACTTTTCAGTTACTGCACTGCTTATCCTTCTTGTTCGCATTCGTAAAAATAGTTAACGAATTTCAAAAATCACAAACATTACCAGAAATATACTCACACGTTCTAGGGTTAATTTGGCACAAGTTGCAACCCTTTTGGACAAGTATAAGTCGATCCAACATCAAAAGTTCTGAGACTAGTGCAGTCTGATTTTCAGACTTACAAAAGTTGAGACTTTGATTGTAGTTGACCTACTTTCCAAAAGAATTTTGCAAAAATGTTTCAACCCACTTAAATATAGTATATAAGGAGTTAGTGGTTAAATTTTCAGAGCATTTGGACATTCACACAAATAGGAATAAATTTTTCAAAACCATCTACCGTTTCTGGCAGATTCGAGCAATCTGAGTATCAACGGTTTTTGAAGGAGTTAAAGGTTGAATTTTAATTTGAAATTTTTAGAGGACCCTCATAACATCTGAGGCTAAGTTCTCTCAAAATTTTATAATTTTTGGAGACCTATAACCTGGTTTTAAAAACATTTTAAAACTAGTCCTGAAAACAGAATATGTTTTCAGAAGTTGAGTTGTTTAGGTTTAAACAAGTTTTAAAAACCACACTTTCTGCACCACCTATTCAACCCCCCCCCCCTTCTAGTGGTGCCTTGCAGATCCTACAATTTATAATCACCAAAATCACATAAGAATCACATAACAAACATATATGAAACATATATAAATGAAAAACAATTATTTCATCACTTTTTAGAAAAATTTCACCAAAAACGTTGGACATCGATCGATCTATGTCTCAATTTTAGAGACTGATGTATACATCGATCGATCGATGTACCTCTGGTTAAGAGATCTATGTCTCACATTGAGTTTCAACTTTTGCCTCTGTGTGACATCGATCGATCGATGTAGAGATCGATGTACATCGATCTCTGACTGAGAGATTTATGTAGAGATCTATGTATACATCGATCTCTGGCTGAGAGATCTATGTAGAGATCGATGTCACTTTTTCATTTCTTTCAACTTTATTTCAACTTTTAATCACTTATAACACCATATGTGACATTTTTAAGAATTCACCACTTAAAATCATGTCTTTGAAAATTATCCAAACATATTTCTCAATATTCTCCCCCTTTTGGATGATTTTCAAAATAACTTAACATGATTTTAATGTCACAACTCATAACCAATTGTTTAACATCATAAATCTTACCAATTGTTTTCAAACTTTGTTTTCAACAAAATTTTAAATAATTATGCTCCCCCTCAACTTATACTCTTCCCCTTAACCTATACTCAACTTATACCAATTGAAACTTATCATACCAAATCATGACTTACCAACTAAAATCATGTTCTTATTCTATCTCCCCCTTTATTTTGCAAATCATGCAAAAGATAGAACTATACAATGGTGTCGTAAGTCATCATACCTAAATTGGCTCGTAAGTTTTCAAATGTGACTTGATTAAGGGGTTTGGTAAAGATATCAGCGACTTAGTGATCAGTTCTTATATGGTTAATGACTATATCCTCATTTTGGACATGATCGCAAAGAAAGTGGTATCGCACCTCAATGTGTTTGGCCTTAGAATGAAGTACCGGATTCTGAGAAAAATTGATGCCAAAATCACTAAGTTGCTGTTTAAGACAAAGTATTTGAGTAGTACATAGACTCAAAGCAATATACTCGGCTTCAGTGGTAGAAAGAGCTACACTAGCTTGCTTTTTAGAAAACCAAGAGATCAAGTTGGTTCCTATGAATTGACATGTACCGCTAGTGGATTTTCTATCTAACTTGCAACCACCATAATCAGCATCACTATATGCGTGTAATTCCAACTTAGCGTTTCTATCATACAAAAGTCCTAAGTGAGGTGTATGCTTAAGATATCTAAAGATCTTTTTCACCGCATTGTTATGAGATACCTTAGGACAAGATTGAAACCTAGCACACATACACACACTAAACAGGATATCAGGTCTTGATGCAGTTAAGTATAACGTGATCCAATCATAGACCTATAGAGTGTGTCATCAAAAGGTTTACCATTTTCATCCTTATTTGGTGCTAACACTCATGGGGGTAGTTGTAGGTTTCAACTCCTCAAATCCAAACTTATTAATCATATCATTTACATACTTAAGTTGGCTAATGTGAATTCCTTGAGGGGTTTGTTTGATTTGAAGGCCTAAGAAGTAGTTCGATTCTCCTACCATTGACATTTCAAATTCTGACTTCATACACTCTTCAAAGTCTTTTACTAAGGTAGAGTTGGTTGAACCAAAGATAATATCGTCTACATATATTTGAACTATTAACAATTCATTATCTTTTCTTCTTAGAAATAATGTGTTGTCGATGGCCCCCCTTTGATAATTATTTGCAATAAGAAAGTTTGTAAATCTATCATACCAAGCTCTTGGAGCTTGTTTCAAACCATATAGAGCTTTCTTAAGCTTGTAAAACATGGTCAGGATTCTTTGAATCTTCGAATCCAGGGGGTTGTTTGACAAACACCTCTTCTTGGATGTATCCATTCAAGAATGCACTCTTGACATCCATTTGGAAGAGCTTAATATTGTTTAGACTTGCAATCGCAAGTAACAATCTAATTGCTCCTAGTCGTGCAACGGGTGCAAAGGTTTCTTCATAATCTATTCCTTCTTGTTGATTATAAGCTTGTGCGACTAGTCTAGCCTTATTTCTTGTAATTTTTCCTTGTTCATCCATTTTATTCCTAAACACCCATTTCGTTCCTATTATAGACTTGTTTTCAGGTTTAGGTACTAAGTCCCACACATTGTTCCTTGTGAATTGGTTCAATTCCTCATGCATAGCTTCTATCCATGATATGTCACTTAAGGCTTCCTTAACATTCTCAGGTTCTATGTGTGAGACTAAGCTGTGTCCTTCAAGTTGACTTATGTTTCTACGTGTTCTAACCCCAACACTTGGATCCCCAATGATTAATTCTTTAGGGTGCCACCAATTTCTAGATTGACTAGGTTCACCCTCATCTTGTTCAAATGCTTCATTAGTGTGAATGTTATCATATGTAATTGGATCATTAGTTGTATCTTCCAATTACAAAGTCTCTTGATTTATTTCATCTGAGGGTTCATGCATGTCTTGTTCAGGGGGAGTTGGTTCTAGATTATCAATTACAGGCTCAAGTAAATCATCATCAAACATATTTTCAATATTTTTCTCATGTTTATGTTGATTTTTATCACTAACTTCAAAGCATGCATTTTCATTGAATTTCACATGTATAGATTCAACTATTTTTCTAGATGCAGGATTATAACACCTATATGCTCTTCAGTTAGTTGAATACCCAACAAATATGCATCCAATAGACTTTGGTTCAAATTTATCTAGATTATCCTTAGTGTTCAGCACAAAACATTTACATCCAAATATATCTATCTTAGGTTGTCTATTGTTTAGCAATTCATAAGGCGTTTTATTTAATTTCTTTCTAATAGTAAGCCTATTTATAATATAGCATGCACAACTAACAGCTTCAGCCCATAAATATTTAGGTAATTTATATTCACAAAGCATTATCCTAGCAACTTCTTGAATTGTTCTATTTTGACGTTCAACAACTCCATTGAGTTGTGGTGTTCTAGGTGGTGAGAATTCATGTTTAATTCCATATAGTTCACAAAATTTGATTACATCTTTGTTTTTAAATTCTCCACCTCTATCACTTCTAATCCTTTTAACATTTTCTTCATAAATGTTTTCAATTTGCTTAATAAGGGTTTCGATTGCTAATGGAGCATCGTCTTTGTGTGTTAAGAACAATGTCCATGTGTAACGTGAGTAATCATCTACTATGACATACACATAGTAGTGTCCACCTAGACTTCTTGTCCTACTTGGACCAAATAAGTCTAAATGAAGCAATTCTAGTACATGACTAGTACTCACTTCATGTTTCGGTTTTAAGGTTTCTTTAATGTGTTTTTCCTTAATACATGTTTCACACATTTGAAAATTATCTAAGTCTAACTTAGGCATTCCTCTAATTAAATTCATCTTAGATAATTGAAATTAATGGTTGAAATCCCTATATGGCCTAATCTTCTATGCCATAAATTTACATCTAAGTCATGTGATATTAGACACTTAACCTTAGCATCTAACATGTTATCTAAGGTAAGAGTATAAATATTACCATCTCTATTTCTTTTTAATGCTATTTCTCCTTTTTTATTTATTATATCACAAGAATTGGGAAGAAAAGAGACATTATAACCACAATCTATAAGTTGAGAAATACTAAGTAAATTATACGAGAGATTTCTTACTAACAACACATTTCGTATTTGAAATGTGTTAGGGTCCCAAATTGTTCCTTTTCCAACAACTTGTCCTTTGTTGTTTTCACCGAATGTTACTTTTCATCCATTCTTGATATGTTCCAATTCGATGAATAGTTTGGGGTTCCCCGTTATATGCCTCGAACATCCACTATCTAAAAACCATTTAGTTTTTAGATTCTTTGACTTTGCCTCCTTCTTGCATTCCGTACGTTTGTGCTACAATGGAGACAAAGTTTTAGGTACCCTTTATTTGGGTCCTTAAATGTTAGGGGCACTATTCTTGTTTAGATATCCCTTAGGTATCCAAACTTGAACATACCTTTTAGGCACATTTTTAGCATGGTTATAATTTGAAAAATAAGAAGGATTAGCATATAAATGGTTATTCCACATAAGTGAAGATGCATTGTTATACATGTTGCGCCATGGTTGATAATCATTATATGATGGACGATGTCTATCATGTGTATAAGGTATGCGATTTTGTTTCTTGAATGGCTATATAAGTGTGTTCATAGGCATTTCTATAAGACTTATAAGAGTGTTGCCTATACTTCGGTTCATAATATGTTGGATGCATTTTATTATGTCTAGTTGCATTTGTATACATATAGGCATAATTTCTAGGTTGTCTAGATACAAAGTTTGGCCTAGATGTATGTTTATGCGTGTGTGCTTTTATGAGTGTATGTTGCATTTTTGCCTTAGAATAAACAGAATAAGGAGTAGAAGAAGATTTAAAAGGCAAAGTTGTTTTTATAGCTTTATATTGTTGTTTAGTAGTTGAAGATACAAACTTAGTCTTTTTATCTACTTTGTCATCTTTTTCTTTATATCCTAATCCAGTTTTATCTTTTCCATATTTTTGTGACGATATGAGTGTGTCTTGCATATTTGTACCAGATTTAAAATGTTCTAAGGTTTTCTCTAAGTCTAGTTTGCATGATTTAAGTGTAGATACTTCATTTTCATAATCATGCATCTTGATTTTCAACAAACTATTTTCGGTTCTTAAGGTTTGTTCATTATTTCTAGATGACTCAATTTTAGTCTTTAATGAATCAAGAGTATTTGATGACTCAAGTTTGAAAGACACTAATTGATTAGCAAGTTCCAAGTTGGTTGTCTTCAACTTGTCATTTTCTTCAATTAGTTTCTTTTTCTCTTTTGACAACCTTTTACAATGAGCATGCATTTTCATGAATTCATCATACATTTCATTGAAAGTCATCTCATTATCAGAATCAAAATCAGGAGTAGATATTACCTCTTTCGTAGACTTTGAGAACGCTCCTTTATGAGAGATCGATGACATAATGTATGATTTTAGATGAATACCTTGAATCTTTAATCAAGTGAATACAAATGCTCCAAACCTTCTTGATTTGGGATTAGTAGGCTACTATGAGTTCTTGCTTCTTAGCCTTGTCTTGTTTGTACGGTGTTGAATCTTGCTTCTTTGAGTGGTGTAGACCTCTCTCTGATACCAATTGTTGGACCGTGCACCTGCAATAAACACCACTAGAGGGGGGTGAATAGTGGTTAGCGGAAATTACACTACAACCCTTTGTAAAAATCCCCTTTGAAAACAGAATCTGAGACCACTTCAGATTCAGAATCCGTATTTGAAAAATTTAAAACTAATTGTACACAACTCCAAAAATTATGAAACTTTCCATAATATAACTTCAATGTGTTAGCAAGACTCTGTCCAAAACTCAGACAAAAATAAGATCGTTTGACCCTTCAAACAAATAAAAAGATTCAGATGGTCAATCTGGACAGAATTGGACAGAATGTTGCTGATTTTGAAAATAATGTTTCTCTTTGAATACTCAACCAAAAAGGTTGATATTTATATCAAAACACTTCTTAGGATGTGTAGATAGAGTTTCCAAAAGGCTCTGACCTTAAACAATTCTTGATAAATACAGAATATAAGTTTTCTTAAAACTGGTCAGATTGCAGCCAGATTGGAGCAGGTATCTTGCAAAGACTGAAAGACTAACTTTCTCTTGCCCAAATCAAGTGATTCTTGTTGAAAATGAAAGCTAACAGCCTGAAGTATAACTCCACCAAAAATCACAAATTTTCAAAGTGTTTAGCTATTTTTTCAAAACGTGTGAATTTGTGTGAAAACTGCAGTAAAAACAGACAGAAAACAGAAATGAAAAAACAAGACAAGAACACCGAGGATTTATCCTGGTTCGGTCAATGTGACCTACTCCAGTCTCAAGGAACACCTTTCCTTGGATTTCACTATCAAATGAATCACCTTACAACAGGAACCAAGCTTTATCCTTGGGTTATACACCAACCCTTCTCAAGGCTTGGATGATCACCTTCTAAGGAACACTTAGTTGTAACACCTCTACCACCTATTGATATGGCCTTATAAGAATGGCTAATCAATCTTACAAATGAAGCTCAAGAGGCTTGTAGCACAACAAAAATAACAAGAACACCTTTGCTACAAAGAATGGAACAAGAACAACAAGAAGAAGATGATAGCTAGACAATTCAGCAAATGGTTGTAAGCTTCAAGTGTGTTTCATCTTCTTCACCATTGCCTCTATTTATAGTGTGAGATGAGCCTTAGAGATAAGATTTCCAATGTGTCACCATCTTCATCATCAAGTCCAAATGTCTTTACATCATTGGTTGGCCTTGTACACTTGGCAAAATAAGACAACATAATTGGTCCACCTTGGCAACTCCATTTGGCCGAAAATTACACCTTGGATTGTCTTGAAAATGTGAAGACAATACCCAAAGATAATAGCCATAACAACTCCATTATCTTCTCAATTCTTTGGCAAGATAATAGACATGTGGGCTTTGAACATTTTCAAACTCAAAATTCAGCACCAAAAATGAGTAGTAGCCGTTGGCTGTCTTTTCCTTTTTCCAAAAATAACTTTGATTTTTCTTAACAAAATAAGAAAGGATAATACCACCAAAAAATCCCCAACTTCAAGCACAATAATAGGACATGTGAGAGCTCCATTTTGACTCAAAAAATCTGTCATAACCAGCCATAGCCGTTGGCTATATTTAAAAAAATCCAAGTTGGCAATTTTGCCAACTAGCTCCTTTTTGGTTGGTCCACTTGTCTCCAACTCATAAAATGAATAATGTATCACCTCCACCTGCTCATACACGTTTTTGAACATACAAATATATGTAGCAACTCAAATTTTTGAAGAAGAATTTAAATAGATAATAGTTGACAAGATTATGTCAACGTGTAACACTGAAATTCCCAATATTTCTTCTTATATGTCATGAACATTTCCACACCTTTGACACCTTTAATATCTCTGAATAATGATGATAAAAGTGTGCTCTTATAACATATATAAGATGGCCTTAAAGAAAAAATAGAATGTGACATCTCAAATCGTCACATATTCAGCTATAGTCAACAATATCATCATGTGAGAGAATAAGATACAGAATCACCATATTATCTTCAAGTTAATAATAAATCAGCTCCAGAATGAAGATAATAATATGCTCAAGAGATTCCTTGAGTGAAAATACCAAAAATACCCTTGGGGGTGAAATGACCAAAATACCCCTGGTATATGAAAACTCCAGAAATGACCTGGATGGTCAGAAATACTCATGATATCACCTTTGTCATGATAAATAATACCAGAATAAGTCCTTGATATATATTCACCATATCATGTTCCTACAAAAGTCAAAATACCAATTTTGCCCTTTTTGGTAAGTTGTAGAAACTTCCAAGGCACGTTAGTCACAAGACATTTATAATCACCAAAATCACATAAATATCACATAACAAACATATATGAAACATATATAAGTGAAAAACAATTATTTCATCACTTTTTAGAAAAAATTTCTCCAAAAACGTTGGACATCGATCGATCTATGTCTCAATTTTAGAGACTGATGTATACATCGATCGATCGATGTATCTCTGGTTAAGAGATCTATGTCTCACATTGAGTTTCAACTTTTGCCTCTGTGTGACATCGATCGATCGATGCAGAGATCGATGTCGATCTCTGACTGAGAGATCTATGTAGAGATCTATGTATACATCGATCTCTGGCTGGGAGATCTATATAGAGATCGATGTCACTTTTTCATTTCTTTCAACTTTATTTCAACTTTTAATCACTTATAACACCATATGTGACATTTTTAAGAATTCACCACTTAAAATCATGTCTTTAAAAATTATCCAAACATATTTCTCAACTGCTCTCTTTTTCATTTACACCCTTTCCAACTCAGCTTGGTGGCTGTCTTTTTCAGAATGAGCTTGAGTGGCAAGTATTTTTTAACCACCATTTTTTGTCTAAAGCTTCTTTTGCTGCTCTTGTTCTTGTCATTGACCAAAGAAAACTGTAGATCTGTAAGATGCAGAGAAATAGGATGAAGAAATGATGGTAAGAATGTCACATCTAGGAAAAAAAAGATGAACTTCTAGAGAGAGGTCAGAGAGTTTCTCTCTCTACTCCATCCTCTTCGTACTTGGCTTTGTTGTTTATAGTGTCGAAGTCAAGTCGAAGTACATACTCAAATTCTTCCCCTTTTGGACTTATCATTAGGAGACCTGATCCACTGCCATCAAGATAAGAGGATCCATCAACGTAGATAGTCCATTGCTCCTCATGGGGTTGCTCATCTTCTACAAAAATCCCTTCAGCAATAAAATCTGTCAAGGCTTAGGCCTTAATAAAAGTCTGAGGTCGATAATCGATGTCGTACTCAGTGAGTTCTATGACCCATTTGACTACTTGATCCGAAGTTTTGGGCTTAGCAGAATTTGCCTCAAGGGTTGATCAATGACTACCACAATTGGATGAGCTTGAAGGTAGAGCATGAGTGTCCTCACAGTTATGATCAGTTCCAAGATTGTCTTCTCAGCGTTAGTATATCTTACCTCAGGTCCATGTAATTGCTCATGAAGTATATTACCTTCTGCACATTGTCCGCCTCTCTAAGCAAAACATCACTGACAACTTCTTAGCAGACATCCAGATATATGTATAACACCTTGCAAGGAATAGGTGAGGTTAAGGTTAACACCTCAGCCAAGTATGAGTTCAGGTCATCAAAAGTCTGTTGACATTTGTCATCCTATTGTAACATGGTTTTTTTCTTCAGAATTTGAAAGAATGTGAGTGATCTTTCTGCTGACTTAGATAGAAATATGTTCAGTGTCACAATCCTTCTAGTTAGCCTTTGCACCTCTTTGACATTGTGAGATAGGTGCATAGCTTTCAAAGCTTCAACTTTGCTGGGATTAGCCTGAATCTCTTTCTTGGAGACCATGTATCCCAATAATTTTCTACTTCGGTCTCCAAATGTACATCTTTTGGCGTTCAACCTCATCCTGGAGTCTATGAGGATGATGAACACCTCTCAAGTTTTGGATATATGCATCAAGTGTCCTGCTTTTGATAAGCATACCGTCAATATAGACTTCCATGACATGGCCAATTTGATCTTTAAACAAAGAATTAACCCATCAATGATAGGTGGCTTTTGCGTTTTTTAGGCCAAAAAGCATGCTGACGTAGTAGTAGTAGGTGCCTTCTTCAGTAAGAAAGGAAGTTCGGTCTGTTAAGTTATAAATTGTTTTGATGATGAAAAGATGTTTTAAATGAGTTAAATTTGTGTTTGATACTTGATGCAAGATGCGAAAATCACACTATGTCAAAAATGGTTGAGATTGGAACTCACTGTCCAACATCGATCTCTCAGGCTAGGGACATCGATTGATTGATGTACTTCAGCCTCTGACATCGATCGATCGATGTCAGTCAGTAAGCATTCTGTCCAACATCGATCTCTCAACCCAAGGACATCGATCGATCGATGTCACTTCAGTCTCTCCTCAGAGAGACTTCGATAGATCGATGTCAGTCAGAAAGGAATCTGTCCAACATCGATCTCTCAGGCTGGGACATCGATCGATCGATGTCACTTCAGCCTCTGACATCGATCGATCGATGTCAGGCAGTTTCAAAAACTGCAATGTTCTGGAGGACATCGATCTCTCCCCCCAGGCACTTCGATTGATCGATGTCCCCCAGATTTCAAATTTTTTGAACGTTGGAACAAAATCCAAGGGAGATTTATGATGTTCTCTCTTTCCAATCTTGCTCAAATTTCTTGTGGACTTTAACCCAACATATTACATGCTTCCTTGACTATTGTATCCATGTCTAAGCAATCCTAGGTTGGCTATTCAAGATCAAATCACTCCATAGGGTGGCTAAAGACTATTTGGGCACTATCTTGACATTTTTGAAGATGAAGACTTGGTGGAGAGCCTCAAAAACATGGTGAACTTCATCTATAAATAGAGGAGGCTTGGATGAGGCAAATACACACTTTCAACATCATCTAGCTTCATCTTTCATTGTTATATAGTTCTCTCATACTTGTGAATTTGCTTAAAGCTTGTTTAGCTTTTCATTGCTCTTCATTGTTGTATATTGAGAGAAAGAGAGTCAAGCACAAGAGGAACCATAAATAGTTGATCTTTTGCTTATGCTTAGACTAGTGAGAAAGTGTGAACCTTGCTATATTTCTTCAACCTACTGTGAGAAGTTCTTGAGAGAACTTTTGTTGAAGTTGTGAGGTAGCAAGAAGTTGTGCTTGCTAAGGATGTAGTTCCTGTAGTTGCACAAGTGTATTTTGTGCAAGAAGTTGATGTTGTTGTTGCTTACACTAAGGTGTTAGTGTAAGTATTGTTGTGGTTGTTCTTATTATTCATAATAAGAAGAGTAGTCGTTGAAAATCCAATTTGGCAACAAAGTGGTAATGGAGTAGAATTATTTACGATTCGAACCACTCTATATCCGGTGTACTCATTCACTACTTCTCATCTCCCATTCTTGCTCTGATTTTGAATATCTTTTGAGTTGAGCCAAACGAGAAAATTCTGCAAAAGAGCCAAACACTCTATTCACCCCCCCTCTAGAGTGTATTTCAGACCTAACAATTGGTATCAGAGCCTAACCTTGATTGCTTGGCCTATCTTTGCAAGTAGCAAGGTTAAATATCATGGCAATGACAACCTCAACTTCAACCTCTTCATCTCACACTTCATCTCCTAAGCCTACTGTACTATTTTCCGGATCAAACACTGAAGCACCTATGTTTGATGCCCAAAATTATTCTTTGTGGAAATTTCGAATGATCAATCATTTGAAAGAATGTGGATTTGATATATGGAGAGCCGCTGTCAAAGGAATTGAAGTTCCTATGATTATCAACTCAAAAGGAGAATCAATGTTTAAAGATGAGGATGACTACACCGACGAAGAGAAGATAAAATTCGCCATCAATGGCAAAGCATTTGACATTCTCTCAAGTGCTCTTACCACCACTGAGCTCATAAGACTTCAAGGTCTTGAAACAGGCCATGAGGCATGGAAAAGGCTTGAAATGATACATGAAGGAACTGAGCAAGTAAGAATGGCCAAAAGACTCATGCTCATGAAGGAGTATGAGATGTTCGGAATGAAAAGCGGTGAGAAGATTGAGGAGACAATCGATCGATTCACACGAATAGTGAATCAACTCTCCATGGTGGACAAGAAAATCTCAAATGAAGACCTTGTCTCAAAACTCCTCAACTCTTTGCCAAGAGAATGGACACCCAAAGTCACCGCCATCACCGAATCAAAGAATCTCAAGACTCTTACCCTTGATGAGCTATCCGGTAATCTTCTTACTCATGAAATTCTTATTGATGAACAAAATATGATGAACCCTACCAAGCCCACACAAACATC
This sequence comes from Eustoma russellianum, assembly GCA_036186865.1. NCBI lineage: Eukaryota > Viridiplantae > Streptophyta > Magnoliopsida > Gentianales > Gentianaceae > Eustoma > Eustoma russellianum. Next base: position 22,255,579 of record AP025068.1, read on the forward strand.
ACACAAAGGATTGGTGTTAGAGTCCGATGAATCGGATGAGGAAGTTGCCCTTCTAGTAAGAAAATTTAGAAGAATGGCAACTAGAAACAAAGCTCAAGCAAGAAAGTTTTTCAAAAGACCATCTAAAGAAAAGGAAGCAAGTGAAAATTGCTATAGATGTGGTCGACCCGGTCATTTCATTGCCGATTGCCACGTAAAAGAGCCGCAAAAGCAAGAGAAGAAGGTCTTTCCTCAAAAGAAGAAAGCCCTCAATGCGGAGGTAACCACGTGGAATGATCTCCTTTCGGAATCGGAAGGAGAAGAGAGTGAAGATCAAGGTGTTGGACTTGTTGCAATAGTTGACAATCCAAAGATTCAACATACTTGTCTCATGGCAATTGAAGATGATCTTGAGGTAAATTCTAATCCTTCAAATTTGCATGATGAAATAGGAGATTTGCACGATGATTTTGAAAAATTAAATTTAAAATATAAGCATTTGAAGAAAGAGTTCAAGAAATGCATCTTAGAAAATAAGAACTTGCATGACAAGAATATTTTGATGTTTCAAGAGCATGACATCATACTCACCATGCATAAAACCATAGCTCTTGAAAATGTAGAAATTAGAAAAGAATGTGAGAAACTAAAGTTAGACTTACAAAGACTAACAAATGGTAAAAACAATTTAGACATACTACTTGGAAATCAAAGAATTGGAAATGATAAATCCGGTTTAGGATTTAATTCATCACTTTCTTCTATTAAACCTAAGTCCTTAAAGAAAAGGGCAAATAATAGAAAAACACAACAAAATTCATCATCTTCTAAACCAAAGCATGTACCCACTTGTTTTCATTGCAACAAACTAGGACATGTGAAGAAAGCATGTAGAGCTAGATTTGGAAGCACATATGTTTGGAAGCCTAAGGGTCGACAAACTAACCCTAAAGGACCCAATCATCAAAGGGTACCAATGCATACATCTTTTGGTTTTGTAGGCTCTCAAGATAAATGGAGTAGCCAAAGAGGAAGGAACCAAATGGCTTATGGACAGCGGATGTTCAACGCACATGACCGGAGACAAAACGTTGTTCACCAAGCTCAAGCTTCAAGATGGTGGAACGGTGCATTTTAGCAATGGGAGAGCCAAAATCCTTGGACATGGAGAAATTGGTAACTCTTCTTTTACTATTAATAATGTATTATATGTAGAAGGGCTTAAGTATAATTTGATAAGTGTTAGCCAACTATGTGATGCTAATTTTCAAATTGAATTTGTCAAAAGAAAATGTGTTGTGAAAAAGAACGATAAGATTGTTTTTGAGGCTATACGTAAAAATGATGTTTACAAATTTAGCACACATGATTTGATATCACAAAATGTTTCTTGCCTAGTTGGCAAAAATGATTTTACTCAACTATGGCATAGACGACTTGGACACATTAGTTTTAAAAATTTCAAAGAAATTTGCAAAAATGAAAAAATCCAAGGTCTTCCAAAATTAAATTTCGAAAACCATGTGACACTTGTCAAAAGGCAAAGCTTGTTAAAACAAGCTTCAAGCCCAAAAGTGAAATCTCCACCACCAGACCTCTACAATTGCTTCATATGGATTTGTATGGGGACATTGGTACGGCAAGTCTAAGTGGAAAACATTACACCTTTGTGGTGGTAGACGACTTCTCTAGGTACACTTGGGTAATGTTCTTAGCCAAAAAGAATGATGCATGCCAAGAATTTATAAAGCTTTGTAAGAGATTAGAAAATCAAAGAGACGACACAACTAAGGAAATTAGAAGTGATAGAGGTGGTGAGTTTGATGGAGAATTTCAAGAATTTTGTGTATCCAAAGGGTATGGACACAATTTCTCAGCTCCAAGAACTCCTCAACAAAATGGTGTTGCGGAAAGGAAAAATAGAACACTTCGAAAAATGAGTAGAGCCATGCTAGACGAATTTGAGCTACCCAAGTATTTTTGGGCCGAAGCGGTAAATACCGCTTGTCATGTGATCAATAGAGTTTATTTGAGACCATTTCTCAAAAAGACTCCTTATGAGCTTTGGAAAGGTAGAGTACCAAATATTGGTTATTTCAAGGTTTTTGGTTGTAAGTGCTTTATACTTAACACCAAAGATAACTTGGATAAACTCTACTTCAAAGCGGATGAAGGAATATTTATGGGTTATGCTCAAAATAGCAAGGCATTTAGAGTATATAATAAAAGAAGCATGAAAGTTGAAGAATCAATTCATGTCAAGTTTAGTGAACTCATTGAGGATAAATCAAACATTAATGATGATGATGATGATGATGAAATAATTGAAGTAAGCCATACGGAGAAATTTGAGAATCCAAAAGGTAATATTGTTATTGACCTTATGATTGATCCCCTAAATTTACCGGATTCATATAAGTATAGGAAAGATCACCCTAAAGAATTGATATTAGGTGAAACTAGCCAAGGCATAATGACTAGGAGAAAATTCAATGAAAATGCCTTCATTTCACAAGTTGAGCCTAAAAATATAAAGGAGGCAATAAATGATGAAGATTGGGTATTAGCTATGCAAGAAGAATTAAATCAATTTGAAAGAAGTGATGTTTGAGAATTAGTTGCTAAACATAGTGATCATCCCGTAATTGGCACTAAATGGGTATTTAGAAACAAAATGGATGATAAAGGAAACATCACTAGAAACAAAGCTAGGTTAGTAGCCCAAAGCTATAGGTAAGAGGAAGGCATAGACTATGATGAGACCTTTGCCCCCGTAGCTAGGTTAGATGCTATTAGCATATGCATGCTATAAGGATTTCAAACTATATCAAATGGATGTGAAATCCGTATTCTTGAATGGAATAATTCAAGAAGAGGTCTATGTAGCTCAACCGCCGGGGTTTGAAAATCATGATTATCCAAATCATGTTTTTAAACTCAAAAAGGCCCTTTATGGACTTAAACAAGCTCCTAGGGCTTGGTATGATAGATTAAGTAACTTCCTACTTGAGAATGAGTTTTCAAGAGGAAAAGTCGACACTACTCTTTTTATTAAAGAATAAAAAGAAACCATCAATTTATGATAGATTAAGTAACTTCCTACTTGAGAATGATTAAGGAAACCATCAATTGCTTGTTCAAATTTATGTGGATGATATCATATTTGGTGCTACTAATGATTCTCTTTGTGAGCATTTTGCAAAATTGATGGAAGGAGAATTTGAAATGAGCATGATGGGTGAACTCAACTACTTCCTTGGTCTACAAATCAAGCAAACCCAAGATGGAGTGTACATATCTCAAACAAAGTATACAAAGGATTTCCTCAAGAAGTACAAATTCGAGGATGGAAGAAGTGTGAGCACTCCGATGAGCACAAGTACAAAGCTTGACAAAGACGAAAAAGGAAAGCCGATTGAGGTAACTAAATATAGGGGTATGATTGGTAGTTTACTTTATTTAACCGCTAGTAAACTGGACATTTTGCATGTTGTGTGCTTATGTGCTAGATTTCAATGTATGCCTAAGGAATCACATTTAGTTGCTATTAAACGTATCTTTAGGTATTTGAAAGGAACTTTGAATTTTGGGTTGTTTTATCCTAAAAATGGATGTTTTGATTTAAGAGGGTACAGTGACTCCGAGTATGCCGGAAATCATGTTGATAGGAAAAGCATCTCCGGTACGTGCCACTTCCTTTGAGATTGCTTGGTTTCTTGGTTCTCCAAGAAACAAAATAGTGTGTCACTTTCAACGGCGGAATCCGAATATATATCCGCCGCTTCATGTTGTGCACAACTACTTTGGATGACAAACACCTTGAATGATTATAATGTTAAGTTTGATAAAGTTCCCATTCTATGTGACAACACATCCGCCATAAGTATAGCACAAAATCCGGTTAATCATAGTAGAACCAAACGCATTGAAGTGAGGCATCACTTCATAAGAGATTGCATTCAAAAAGGATTGGTATGCATTGAGTTTGTTCAAACAAATGACCAACTAGCGGATATCTTTACTAAATCCCTTCCCACCGAGACATTCGAATCTATTAGAGCAAGATTAGGTATGATAAACATTGGCTAGAAGGTAAAAACAGTCAACAAGGCTGATTTCAGAAGACATTGATCGATCCATGTGACAGTCTGAAAGACTGCTGTCAAACAAGACATCGATCGATCTATGTCTAGGACATCGATCGATCGAAGTCCCAGACATCGATCGATCGATGTCAGCGTGGACAGAAGATTAAAAGCTGCAATCCGTTTCTTCTTCCTCAGTTCTCTCTCTCCAAAATCAAAATCCCTAAAAATTCTCTTCCGCAAAAACGCAAAGAACCCCTCAAACACACTCAAAACCCTTGCAAAATCTTAAACTTGTTGTCAAATCCAACATCAAATTCCAAAAACTCATCAATTTCTTCCTTGTTCTACAAAAATCCAAAACCTAAATGGCTTCAAAATCAAAACTCTTTTCCAAGAAAGCAAGAACCTCTCATGAAAGTGAAAGTGAGGCACAACAATCACATCCTTAAGTTCCAACGGGATCTAGAACACAAGGATTGAGGAAGAAGGCAACTGCCTCTCAGAACACTGAGTTAAAGGAAACAAGAGAAAGGCTAACCCTCAACAACTTTCCATGGCTTAAGTCCTCAGAATACAAAGATGCTTTGAAAGAGCCAACGGGGACAGGTAAATTTGGCTACCTCACTCTTAGAGCTCAAATGTTATTTCATGAATGGGAGCGAAAGAAAAGATCCACCATTCCACTTAAATTGCTCAAAATTGAAGATATTTTGGGCAATGAAGAGTTAAAACCAATCATTGATTGGTTTAATCATCAAAAATGGATACATATTTGGGATGTCAATCAAATGACAAATATGTCTACTCGATACACTAGGATGTTTTATGCTAATATGTGGGTAGAATACCGACATGGTGTGCCTTATGCTTTACATTCAATGATAGATGGTCAGTTGTTGATGTTTAGTTCTAAGACTATCAATGATTTGCTTGACTTTCCTGCTGAGGGTTCGGAAGACTTTGATCCCTGGAGGTGGGATACCTACAAGTATCAAATTTCTGAGATGAAGTTAAAACATTTCTTGGATTTCACCCCACCAAAAATACAAATGACACGCCTTTGGTGTATAGAGTATTACTTGCCATTGTCACTTTTTGTATCAATGGAAAATCGACTAAACTTCTGAGCAACTTGGATTTTTATATAGCTTATCGGATTGCAAATAGAGAAGCTATGAATCTTGGGGAGATTATATTTGCAAATATGCTGGAAGCCGTAACAAAGCAATCCAAAGCTCTTCCATATAGCAATCTCATCTATAGATTGCTCAAGAAGGCTAATGTAGACTTGGAAGCCGATTATACTGAACAGATAACCAACAAGGATTATTACACCAAGGCAAACATCCAACAAATACATAAGTCTCGGAAGGAGGCTCAGAAACGGGGTGGACAACAAGAACAAGAAGAGGAAGAACGTGAAGATCCCATTCCTCCACCATCACCTAATGCACCCTCTTCTTTTCCCTCACCCAAACTGCCTCCACAACCAAGCTCCACCTCTCAAACGAACAAAGGAAAAGCTCCCATGGAAGAAGCTAACGATTCAGAGGAGGAATTTAATGTAGAGGCGGAAATTCAAGATCTTCATAGCACTCTTGGTCAATGGGGAGAAGATCTAACCAAAGAAGCTGTACGCATTGATGAGCTTGAGAAAGAAAATACAAGTCTCAAGAAGCGTGTTTCAACCATCGAGACGAAATATAATAAACTCAAGAACAAACTTAAGGCGTGCCTTCCTGGATTAGCATTTTCCTCTGATGAAGAGTAGTTTTCTCTATGTTTGACTTAGAGTTTGAGTTTACATATGTATCTCAAAACTTGGTATCTCATTGTTGATATTTTACTTATTCATGTTATTGTTTGATGCTTTGAAAAAGGGGGAGAAGTAATTGGTAATTGTTTTGTTGTTGTTTTGTTGTTGGCATGATGGTTTAGTAGTAATTGGTAAGTGTTTTGTTGGCATAATAGTTTAATTGGCATGTTTGGGCATGTTTTGGCATATAGCATGTTTTGGCATAGTTGGTTGGACATTGCATGATTTGGTTTTGACATGTTGGCACGGTATAGTTTGGTTAAACATGGGTATCTTAATGACTCATCTTGATATGATATTGGTGTTTTTGTATCACATAGCTTAGCTTGAGAAGTTGAATTTGGTATAGCATGACATGAACTTTCTTGATATGCTTTATATATTGAAATGAAGAAAATGTGAAACTTGATGCATAGGTTGAGGGGGCATTTTGGTGATATCACATCTTGGGTAGATTGCATATTGAAAAGAAATTTTTGATGTGTTCATATGATGAGGGAGCATGAACTAAGGGAGAGTTGTAAAATATCAAGTTTAGCTGAAAATGTATCATGTAAAAACATCTTTTGAATCATGGTTTTGAAATCATCAAAAAGGGGGAGATTGTTAAGTTATAAATTGTTTTGATGATGAAAAGATGTTTTAAATGAGTTAAATTTGTGTTTGATACTTGATGCAAGATGAGAAAATCACACTATGTCAAAAATGGTTGAGATTGGAACTCACTGTCCAACATCGATCTCTCAGGCTAGGGACATCGATCGATCGATGTACTTCAGCCTCTGACATCGATCGATCGATGTCAGTCAGTAAGCATTCTGTCCAACATCGATCTCTCAACCCAGGGACATAGATCGATCGATGTCACTTCAGTCTCTCCTCAGAGAGACTTCGATCGATCGATGTCAGTCAGAAAGGAATCTGTCCAACATCGATCTCTCAGGTTGGGACATCGATCGATCGATGTCACTTCAGCCTCTAACATCGATCGATCGATGTCAGGCAGTTTCAAAAACTGCAATGTTCTGGAGAACATCGATCTCTCCCCCCAGGCACTTCGATTGATCGATGTCCCCTAGATTTCAAATTTTCTAAACGTTGGAACAAAATCCAAGGGAGATTTATGATGTTCTCTCTTTCCAATCTTGCTCAAATTTCTTGTGGACTTTAACCCAACATATTACATGCTTCCTTGACTATTGTATCCATGTCTAAGCAATCCTAGGTTGGCTATTCAAGATCAAATCACTCCATAGGGTGGCTAAAGACTATTTGGGCACTATCTTGACATTTTTGAAGATGAAGACTTGGTGGAGAGCCTCAAAAATGTGGTGAACTTCATCTATAAATAGAGGAGGCTTGGATGAGGCAAATACACACTTTCAACATCATCTAGCTTCATCTTTCATTGTTGTATAGTTCTCTCATACTTGTGAATTTGCTTAAAGCTTGTTTAGCTTTTCATTGCTCTTCATTGTTGTATATTGAGAGAAAGAGAGTCAAGCACAAGAGGAACCATAAATAGTTGATCTCTTGCTTGTGCTTAGACTAGTGAGAAAGTGTGAACCTTGCTATATTTCTTCAACCTACTGTGAGAAGTTCTTGAGGAAACTTTTGTTGAAGTTGTGAGGTAGCAAGAAGTTGTGCTTGCTAAGACTGTAGTTGCTGTAGTTGCACAAGTGCATTTTGTGCAAGAAGTTGCTGTTGTTGTTGCTTACACTAAGGTGTTAGTGTAAGTATTGATGTGGTTGTTCTTATTGTTCATAATAAGAAGAGTAGTCGTTGAAAATCCTCTTTGGCAACAAAGTGGTAGTGGATTAGAATCATTTACGATTCGTACCACTCTATATCCGGTGTACTCATTCACTACTTCTTATCTCCCATTCTTGCTCTGATTTTGAATATCTTTTGAGTTGATCCAAACGAGAAAATTCCACAAAAGAGCCAAACACTCTATTCACCCCCTCTCTACAGTGTATTTCGGACCTAACACGGTCTTGGCCTTCTTTAGCGATGGATATTTGATGATAACTATTAAAAGTGTCAAGAAATTCAAAGACCTCATGTCCAATTGTTGAATCCATCAACCTGTTGATTTTTGGCAAGGCATGACAGTCTTTCTTGCAAGCTTTGTCTAAGTCAGTATAGTCAATATACATCCTCCAAGATTTTTCAGGCTTTAGCACTAGCACGGGATTAGCTAACCAGATTGGATAGAGAACTTCTATCATAAACTTGATGGCAAGAAGCTTGACGACTTCTGTGTTGATTACCTTATTTCTCTCATGAGCAAAGTTTCTTTTCTTTTGTTTAACAAGCTTAATGCTAACGTCGACGTTAAGCTTGTGCTCAGCAATATTTGTTGGGATTCCTGGCATGTTCTCCGCAGTCCAAGCAAAGATAATCGCGAATTCTCCTAACAAGTTCTGGAGTTAGCTTAACAACTTGGTAGACATCCAAGTCCTAATCTTGATCACATTCTCTGGACGTTCAGGATCTAGAATGAAATCTTAGACCATGTCTTCTGACTCCAGTTTCTCCTTAGTTAGAGGAACAACATCATCAAGATTGACATGTTGTATGGATAATTTACCTTTTACTGCTACTTTATGATCTCTTCAGAAAAAAGGGCTTTGTTGCGTCGCCCATGTATACTTTGGGCAGTCTGAGGTTGACTAATCCTCAAAATCACCTTGGCCATAATGAAGCATCGGTGCCTGTTGCACATGCTTAGAGTGATGCAACTTCACTCCCAAGGGTTTATTCACTGAGGGTAAAGGTTCAGTGTGGGTCTTTTCGCCTTTACCCCTCGCATCAGCCATAAATTCATCCCTTCATCGAAAAGAAAATTCTTGGGGTTCTTGCCTCCTCCATTGTCGTAAGGGGGGGTTTTGCGCAGGATGTGGGGCTTCTGGAGCCTTGCCCTTGATTTGTTCAACCAAGGCTTAGAAAAAACCTATATTTTACGCCACGTATTCCGTCGCTCGATCATATTCTTCATGGGTGACTCCTGGAATAGAATTTAGATGTCCAGCCTATCCATTGAAGGCCTGCTCTGACAGACAGTTGGGATCGCCTCTCTGTCTTCGGTGGTGAGAACATTCCTCACCTTCATATTGGGTATTTTTCCCATTTCACAAGGATGATATGTGAGTTTTAACAAAGAAAGATGTGAATTAAGACCTGATGGGTTCTCTTTCTAGCGCCGTATGGCGAAGTCAGATCTTCACCTAGAACAGAGATGATCCTATTAACGAAAAATGTTGCCAAAATCTTGCATAGACATAGTTTGTTGCCAAATTATGTGCTACTGAAACTCTACACAAGTTGAATAATGTTAAAAGACCTAGAGCTGTTACTTCAAAAAAGACCCTTCGACGCTCAAATTAGTTACTTGTTTAACCATATTTGTATGCTGAAATATCAAAAAAACCTGTCTCATTTGTGTGTTTTGGCTGGAATATTTGCTTTTTGAATTGAACATGGTCCTCTGTGAACATTGTTTTTGACTTTTTATACGTTGAGATGGGTCAATGCATGTTGAGGAGCTATCGAAGAGTGCCAAGTTGCATGTCCTGGTTGTGCATAGCCGTTAAGTGGCACCAAATGTCGAGTTGCATGGATAAACTGCTTGCATGGTAGGTGTATGCTCTGACAGAAGCTTGCTTTACCGAGCTGGCCAGCCAAGGCTGGGGTACCGAGTCCATGGCTGGCCTACAGTGCATGACGAGATGTGAGCTAGTGCCGAGGTGACTGCTTAGGATGAGCTGACGACCAAAGCTGGAAGTGATGCCAATGGCTAAGGTGGCCAACTTTCAACACCTCTAGGTGAGTCTGGCTGACGCTGAATCGTGGTTCTTTGGACGTTCAGGATCTTGAATGAAATCTTAGACCATGTCTTCTGACTCCAGTTTCTCCTTAGTTAGAGGAACAACATCATCAAGATTGACATGCTGTATGGATAATTTACCTTTTACTGCTACACTATAGAACCTAGGGGCCACCTGTAGGTTTCTATATATTGTCACCAACCCGACTCGAGATAGAAACATTAGGCTGACATGTCGAGATAACTGCCTTAAAACTCATTAAGGCGACCTACCGAGGAATGTTGTAGGCTGACCTCTCTTTTACTAGGACAAAATCCACCCACAAGTGACAGCATTTAGGGTGCTTGTCAAAGGTAACTAAAAATGTAACTAGGCTTATAAGCTGCACTTTCGCATCAGAAAATCCAAAAAATAAAGTCGACATAGGGCATAGTTACTATCCTATAGCCCGGTTGCTAATAGACGTTATAATACATCATGCCGGTCGCGTTGTCTCTATCAACATAAACTCAATGCACCTCCATAGTGTTATCAGGTGCAAGATTAGCAAAGATGTCAATGACCAAGCCTCTATTGCCATTGTCCAAGGGTATTGGTCATCTGGCCCGTAAGTCAGTTCATGTGACAGCTTTGCCTTTTTTCGGGTGATCTGTAGTATTAGGCTCTTCATCTTTCTCATCATCATCTTTCTTATGCTGGCGCAGCTTGTCTTCCTAGCACTTTTCTTCTAGAGAAGTCGGAGAAAATCCAATTGATTGTGCAATCGTGACTTTGGGTCATAAAACTGATGTAAATGGCCATGTTTAATCATGTTCGATTGCGTGCATCAGCTGCCTGTAATTTTCTGTATCATGGTCAATATCTTTATGATATTTGTAGTATAGATTAGAATCCCTTTTCGCTCTGGGCCCCTACAATTACGGCAGGTCAGTCCTCAGTCCATCTCTCTCAATGACGATAAAGATCCTTTCTTTTGATGTAATTTAAGGCAAACCTTCCTTACCTTGCCCCCCAAGCGATCAAATGCACTCTGCTTGTCCCTGGAGTCTTTGCAGGCCTCCTTTTTAGGTTTGCCCTGACTCTTCTTTTGGTAGGTTGATCAGCCTCTCTTTTTATTTGCTTGACTCTAGCGAATTGGCAAGCTTTCTCCAAATAGACCCTCAAAGACTTCATGTTCTCCTCAGCCAACTGGAGAAGAGGCCTGGCCTCAAGCCAGTAGCGAACATAGCAACCATAACTCCATCATTATGATACCCGGCCTGCAAAGACTCGTCCATGAAGGATGTGTATATTATAAAACTAGCACGCCTGGCTTCTGCCTGAAATTCATCAAATTTGAAGGGTTTTTAACGAAAGGCTTGCAAGACACGAATTGAGCCTTGAACCTTTGAGCCAATTCTCGAAAAGAAGATATTGACTGAGACAACAATTCATGAAACCATCTCCTGGCCTTTCCCCTAAAATACACAGGGAAGTTTTTGTACATTAGCAGGTCAGGAACATTCTTTAAACTCTTTGCAGCCTAGAAATGAAAGACTTGATCTGTGGGGTTAGAGGTACCATCACATGTGTCAATTTTAGGCACCTTGAAATTGTTTGCATCCGCATACTCTACGATCTCTTTAGAAAAAAGGGCTTTGTTGCGTCGCCCATGTATACTTTGGGCAGTCTGAGGTTGACTAATCCTCAAAATCACCTTGGCCATAATGAAGCACCGGTGCCCGTTGCACATGCTTAGAGTGATGCAACTTCACTCTCAAGGGCTTCTTCACTGAGGGTAAAGGTCCAGTGTTGGTTTTTTTGCCTTTACCCCTCGCATCAGCTATAAATTCATCCCTTCATCGAGAAGAAAATCCTTGGGGTTCTTGCCTCCTCCATTGTCGTAAGGGGGGGTTTTGCGCAGGATGTGGGGCTTCTGGAGCCTTGCCCTTGATTTGTTCAACCAAGGCTTAGAAAAAACCTATATTTTACGCCACGTATTCCGTCGCTCGATCATATTCTTCATGGGTGACTCCTGGAATAGAATTTAGATGTCCAGCCTATCCATTGAAGGCCTGCTCTGACAGACAGTTGGGATCGCCTCTCTGTCTTCGGTGGTGAGAACATTCCTCACCTTCATATTGGGTATTTTTCCCATTTCACAAGGATGATATGTGAGTTTTAACAAAGAAAGATGTGAATTAAGACCTGATGGGTTCTCTTTCTAGCGCCGTATGGCGAAGTCAGATCTTCACCTAGAACAGAGATGATCCTAATAACGGAAAACGTCGCCAAAATCTTGCATAGACATAGTTTGTTACCAAATTATGTGCTACTGAAACTCTACACAAGTTGAATAATGTTAAAAGCCCTAGAGCTGTTACTTCAAAAAAGACCCTTCGACGCTCAAATTAGTTACTTGTTTAACCATATTTGTATGCTGAAATATCAAAAAAACCTGTCTCATTTGTGTGTTTTGGCTGGAATATTTGCTTTTTGAATTGAACATGGTCCTCTGTGAACATTGTTTTTGACTTTTTATACGTTGAGATGGGTCAATGCATGTTGAGGAGCTATCGAAGAGTGCCAAGTTGCATGTCCTGGTTGTGCATAGCCGTTAAGTGGCACCAAATGTCGAGTTGCATGGATAAACTGCTTGCATGGTAGGTGTATGCTCTGACAGAAGCTTGCTTTACCGAGCTGGCCAGCCAAGGTTGGGGTACCGAGTCCATGGCTGGCCTGTAGTGCATGATGAGATGTGCGTTAGTGTCGAGGTGGCTGCTGAGGATGAGCCGGCGGCCAAAGATGGAAGTGATGCCAATGGCTGAGGTGGCCAACTTTCAATGCCTCTGGGTGAGTCTGGCTGACGCTGACTCGAGGTTCTCGTCGGCGTCGATGAGGCGTCCTACGCTTCATGGGCTGTGCCGACTTGACTGTGTACTTGGACCTAGCAGCTAATGTGAACCCTACACGACCTGCATTTCGGAAAGTCAAATGATGTTGACTGTGATGGACCGAGTTAGTTACACTTGTCGTTTTTTTGGATAGTTTTGTTCTTATCAATGTTATTAGAGCAGATTTTTTTATTTGAATAAAGCTTGTTTGGATTTTAATAAAAGGGAAAAAACTGTAGCAAATGAGTGAAACAATGCAATTTCTTGGGTGAGGTTACTATTATCATTTTTCCTTTGATTAATGGTAACACTCGCTTTTTTTCTTCCGAAACAATGTAATTTATTAAGGATATATTTCGGGGAAATCACCTTTTGTCCCCCTGTGCTATGGCCATTCGGTCGATTACCCCCTGGTGTTTAAAATTACATACTTAATCCCCCTGTGTTTTTGGACTGATCGGAAAATGGCATTTTAGTAAATTTTTTACGCCGGAATTACTGTAATCCGCCCGTTAAGTGGGTAATTTAGAATGTAAATTAATCTTGCTTAATCTTGGACTAATATACCCCTCCCCAACATAACTTTTTCTTCCCATCATTCTTCTCCTACTATCATGCTCGAAAGCTCTCTCCTCGGAGGAACATCCATCCCATCTCAATAGAAAGACTGCTACAGAGGCAGTAGAAAGACTGCTTGAGCAGGTTGCACTTGGCCCTTCTTCTCAAAAGAAGATATTACCAATACACTCACATCATAATTAGTTGAGAGACTATTACAAATACTTGATTCGAATGTAAAGACCTTTATTTTTGTGTGCACAGAAGTGACTATTATCGATAACTGCCTTTCCCATCTCGATAACTGTCTTTTCATCTTTCTTGGGTTCCCCTCGATTTTTTGGTGGGTTATTGTCTAGGAATATTTCTGATGAGATTTCAGCAAGCCCCACTTTCATTCTTGACGGCAAGCAATTTTGTAATTACCTCAAAAATCCCTTTGGGTGTGGCAAATATTTGTTCAAACCTTTCCCAATTAGTAATGCATCGTCACCTGACAATAATGAACATCAAGAGGGCATCGGAGTTTGCTCTGATTCATTCCCTGAATGATAAAAAGAGACAAGATAATGGTGATAGTTTTCCCAAGCTTAACACCAAGATGGTTCTTTTAAATTGAGATTTATATGTTCGTAATTTGAGATTGATTATTAAATTGGTTTTGTATTGCATATATTGTTTCCAGGTCTTTGGTTGAGAAAATGCCATGGCTGAATTACTGGGAAATATTTTTCTGTATGGAGAGGAAAGAGAAAGTGGGGAAAGAGAAAAAAATAATTTAATGAGAGGGTTATTGTGTCTTTATAGCATGTCCGGTAGAAAAAAATTACAGAAATGTCATTTTATCATCAGTCCAAAAGCACAGAGAGTTATGTATTTAATTTTAAACATCAGGGAGCAATCGACCGAACGGTCATATGACGGGGGCAAAAGGTTATTTTCCCTATATTTCGAGACATCCAAATATAAACATGGACTGGACGGTATAAAAAGTTGGGAGTTGAGTAACAGCTTCACCGTCAGAAAATGTACGGCGGCGTTTATGATTCCGATCAGAGTATTTCCGGTAACACTATCTCCTCCCTTAAACACACTGAACCCTAGTTTCTTATATGATTCCTTATTTTTTTCATTTTCCACATAATTTCGTAGAAGAGGAAGCTGAGGATGTGGAGCGTTCCGAACATAATGCTATTTCATTAGGCAGCTCCTCGGAGAACAAGGTGTTGTGCTTAGTGTTTCAAAACGATTAAGCAGAATCTAGGGCTGCCACTTACTTTTAAAGTGTTAGTTTTCCGTGTGCACAAGTGCATCTGCTTCTTCAATTCTTTTACTTTGGCAGGGGCGAAGCATTGGTGTCCTTTCGCAGATTGAAACGCTTGAAAGAGGTACTCTTTCCTTAACTTTATGATTTACCTTCAACGTTCTATCAAATGTTTCACTGGGAGAAGTGAAACCATCACATTCTGCAGCTTACGGTGATTTGGATGGACCAACCAATTCCACAAGTTCATTCCAGGAGGTATCAACTTAATTCTAACTTCATTGAACATTCAAATTTTGCTTGTTTAGGAACAGATAAATTTCATGTCCATTTGGTGGGGCAGATGATTTAGCAGACTTGTGTTAGTCTGGACTCTCGTCCAGATGCAAGGTGCTTTTTACTGCAAATTCCTGGTTACCTGGCAGGGACTTTGTGAATGTCGATTGTGATGAAACCAAAGTTCACCTGCTCGGATAAGACAAGACCTTCAAGTTAGTCAAATAACGGTCAACGCAAGGCCACCTCGGCTAGTTGACCCGTCAGCCTCGGCTCAGTCTGGGTAGGTCATCTAAGGCAACTAAGGCAGGACAGAGTCCCATCTCAGTTCTTGGTCAGCTCGGCCACATGCCTAAGGCAGGTCAGCCCGGCCACCGTTCTATTTGATCAATATGCAAGGTCAAACGACTCTAGCTAAATCAGCTCAACTGCCTCTTTTACTCAACTGCCCATGATGCACCTTAGATCGGCAAGTACTCGACCCGGTCAGAACATGGTCAGATCTACTGCAAGCCTGCTCAGTTCAGCTCGGCCGATCTCATTGTTCCTTTTGGCCAAACCACACAGGGCAGTTCAGCTCGGCCGTAGTATGCCTAAGTAGAGTCCTACCACATAGCAAGCTTGGCCTCTTAGCTCAACACGTGGCGCCACTTGGCCTTCATGCAGATTAAGACTGACAATTACTCAGCTCTTCATCTCCACATGTCAACCATGTAAGGAGGAGTTGCCAGCACAACAACCGTTAGCTGCCGCGTGGCTATCCTACAAGCCAGAATCGTCACCTAGACAGCCAGGTGTCATCACCATCTCCATTCTGGGACATGCAGCTCTCAGCTTCAACCACTATAAAAAGGAGCTTCATCAATAAAAGCGGATAAAAAAAGTCCTTTCTAAGTCTTTCCGGACAAGCCAAATTAAAGCCATTTCCCGTCTAAACGACACATCGGACTAAATAGTCCTCTGCTCGGCCATAACTGCGCCTCAGGCAACCCACATAAACAGGTTTATACAGCCTTCGATTCCAGCATAAGCTATACGCTAAAATGCCTACAACTGACTTGAGCGTTGGCTATACACTAAAATGCCCACAACTGACTTGAGCGTTGGAGGGTTTTCCCTAGGGCATTGACCATGAGCCTCTAACGTTACCTTTCCTTCTCAGGTTCCGGTGACGGACCCTAACGGAGAGCTGACGGCATACCACAAGAATCGTCTCCGATTCACCTGGTGAAGATCCGACTTCACCATTTGGCACTAGAAGGAAGTGAACCTCCGTCTCCCTTAAAATAGCCTTCCAAAAGCCTTCTATGCAACCAACCTACAAATCCATCATTAGAAGATGGATAAGAATACAGGGCCCAAGCGACTTATGACCCCCAAGAGACATCGACGGTCTCCTCGACCACAATCAGAACAGGGGTATCCAGGTCCTGCAGAATCCTCCACCCCTGCTTCTTACTTCACCTATGAGGAACACTTGCGAGCCATCCGTTATGTGGCCGAGAATCCCAATGTGTTCCAGGCGGTGGTGAAAGAAATGAAGGGAAAAGCCCCAGTTGTTGGACCCAGTGAGGTCCACCCCAGTGACTCTCCTCAGAGAAGAGAACTCATGGAGTACACTCCAACTCGGTCAGAGTATTATCCTGAACCTTGGAGTGGATTTATGGCCGAGGCTAGACGCTCAGGTCAGCGATCTAGCCGTCAGCACTATACGTCCGAGCCCCTCAAAGCTTTGGACTATCTTTTGAAACGCGCATGGAAAGAGCTGCTGCCACTCAGACATGGCAAAGAAGTTGACAAAGAGGCCAGAGCCCCACCACGCGAAAAGCACGCTGCCCATCTGAGGCTAGGCGGTCGAGGCAAGAAAGGAGTGCCTTTGTTGGCCTCCAAAACTTATATTCTTTCCATCATAAGGGAGGAAGGCCTAGCAAGGGATCCCAAACCCCTATCAGAACCCATTCACAAAAGGGATCCTCAATTATACTGCCTCTTCCATCACGATATCAGGCATGATACGGAGGACTGCAGGCAGCTCAGCCACGAAATCGAACGCCTAATTGATCTCGGTTACTTGCAGCGCTACTACAATCCGAGGTCTAGGCTACATAACAGGCTGGATTTTACTCAGCCGCGTCCTGATGAAAGGTACCGACCCGATCATAGACGTCGGCCACCTGAAGACGAAGACCCAGACCTGGCTGGCCAGATGCCGCAGGCCCCTGAACGAATTGGGCCGACCTGAGGATGAAGACTACAACTGAAAAGGACCATATCCCAACCTCCCCGCATGTATCCAAATCTTCTTGTACATATATGTATATTATTTAAAGCTAATGCTTTATTCATCAATGTTTATTCCAAATTTGCTATTGCAAATAAGTTGCACAGATGTGAATCAAGTTTAACCTCCGCTAATGGGGCACGAAGATCCCAACCTTACTCAGATTTTTGGCCCAGCTCAGCTCGGCCTACCACTCTGCTTGACATTCAGCCTGCGTTGGAGGCTTAATTATTATTCCTTCACCTTATGGTTCATGAAGAGATTCATCTAGACTGTGAGAAAAGCTCTGTGCCTACCTGACGTCCACTTTATGGTTCGTAACAGAATTGGGGCCAGACAAGATTCGCGCTTAGCCGATCTCTGCCTTATGGGCATGAAGGGTCTTAGGACACAAGCTTTCTCATCTCGGTGACTTCTCTCTTATGGCTCATCAGATCAAGGAAACGATACATTATGAGTCCAACACCAGCAAAGGTTCACCTCGGTCTTAAGGCTTGTCAGGGGTTCACCTCGGCGTGCATATCCGCCTTACGGTGGGTCTCGGTCTTAAGGCTTGTCAAGGGTTTTACCTTAATCCCTCCCACATTGGGGGTTCAACTTTTTGCTCTCTGCCTTATGGTTTTAAGGGAGCCCCCGGATGCGACAGGTTTCGTACCTCCGGTGTAGTGGCCAAGTGGTCACCCCCGTTCTCTGTCTTATGGTTTTAAGGGAACCTCAAACGTGACAGGTTTCACGTCTCGGCAAAATGACCTAAGTGGTCTCAGTCCTCTGCCTTATGGTTTTAAGGGGATCTAAATTGACCGTTGCAAGGGAAACCTGAGCCATATAGTCTCATCTCGGTCGCAACAAATAATGTCTCGGCCAAAGTATCTCAGCACGACCTAACTGATGACAAGCTCAGCATCAAAACTCTCGAGTTAAATTGGGCAAGTTGCTGCCCAAGCCAGAATAGCTGAGCAGAGAAAGACGCTGCTACAAGCCTCGTGGCAACTGACTTAGAATAATTCTAAGTTATTGTCTCAAAACATTACTTAGCCTGTTCTCGGCTAAAGCAGATCAAGTCTGTTGGCTCAGCCAGATAGCTCAGTAGAACTCAGCCTCAGCCTGTTTTTGGCTCGACCCAACTGGATAACATGTTTATTCTGACTTTAAAGCTTGTAGACTTAGTTTAATTTTATGGAAACTGTCTGCAAAGTTAGAAGTTTGTCAAGTGTAAAGCCGACCCTGACTCTCGGCAACATCAAGCTTGGTAACTTAGTTCAAGAAATATTACTTAGCAAAAATTCTGAATGGAAGAGCAGAACAGAAAGTAAAAAGCTGAAGTACAAGAAATGTTCAACATTTGTAAATTTTCATTCAGAAAGTTTCAAGTACAAAGACAAAGCTAATCAGCTCGGTCCTATTACAAAGATAGGCCTAAATCTATTCTTCAGCTTCTTTCAGGTCTGCTCCATTCAGAAACTTCTCAAATTAGGACTCAAAGTCCACTTTAGCAGTTGAATTGTAGAGCTCAATGACCCGAGGATCTTCCTTATTCAACTGAGGACAGACCTCCGAGCAGACATCAATGGCCTTGGTCTGTCCCATCTGCATGGCCGGGGCTTGCAGCAACAAGTTTTCTTCAAAAAGCTTTGACTTTCTGAACTCAGCTACTGCCTCAGCTTTCGCCTCTGCCAGTTGATGAGCCAGGTCATCCACACGATGCTCCAAGTCCTTTTCGCGCTGCAGCCCGGCATCCTTATCCTTTTGCAAGGACGCCATTTCAGAACCTGCCTGGGTCAAGGAGGCCTCCAAGTCGGCATTTCTGCCTACCAGCTCGGCATTCTTACCTTCCAACTCAGTTACCATAGAGTTGGAAGTTTCCCACCTCAGATCAACTTCTTCCTTCTATTCTTGAAGCTTGGTGATCTCCAACTTCAGTGTGGCAACCTCTTTGGCCTGCTCGGCCATAACTTGGGAAGCGTCCTCAAGTTCCTGCACTTTGACCTTGAGGGCCTCATTCAGCTATCTACCTCGGCCAAGGATCTCCAGCTGCTGTGCTCGGATTTGCTCAGTAGGAGTTAAGAGTTAATGAAATAACTTGGTCAAGAAACATGCTAAAAAGGTAACTACTCACCAGTGTCAAATTGTAGTGGTAAGCATCCTCAAGATGCTCCCATGATGCAACAGAAAATCTCTGGCGGTCAATGTGAAGAATTATCAGGTTGTTCAGCCTTCTGGCCATCGGCTGCTTTGGCGGAAGAGTTGGAATCTCAGCCTCTGGAATGGCCGAGTCTTGGCCACTGCATCTTTTCCTCAGATTGGAACCTTCAGCAGTATCGGAAATCTGTTCGGACTCGGCAAGAGCGGACCCAGGGAGACGTCTCGGCTGTCTCGTCCCCTGCCTCCATAGTCGGCAGGTCTGCAATAATGCATCAAACAACAAATTGTTACCTGAACTCAAAAAGAGTCATCATCATCATCCAAGCCCAGTATATCCCAACGACATCAAAATCTATGAACTCAAAAAGAGTAAAAATAGGAAAGGGTAAAATTGAGGTACCTGGACCGGCAGACTCAGACACCACGAGAACGGGCTGACCCATAGCAGCCTCATCCACATTAGCCTTTGCTCTCGGCTCGGCCATGGGGACATCTTCCGCAGGGGGCAGTGCTGGTGCAGGGGGCATCTCAGCTGCGGGCCTCAGCTTAGGCCTTTGAACTTTTTTGCAGGACGCCATCTCGGCCAGGCTAGAGCTTTTTTGCGGACACCATCTCGGCCAATCTGGTCGCGAACTGACCACCTCCAGGAGCCATGTAACCTGCGCAAAAATCAAAGACTTTTTACTATCTGAAAAGTAAGTCAGCATAAAAACTGTCAGAAAAACAAGTACCTACCCCTGACTATTTCCAAGTTTTCTGGGGAGAGGCCGAAAGTTGGGACCAAAGGCTAAGTGACCCAGGTCGGCCACCTCTAGAATTGCGTCATCCACCTTGTGCCAGTCTATGACTATAGGCAGAGACTGCAATCTGGCCGCCTCATCACAAGATTCTAGACCCGGCTTCAGATTATCCGCCTTCCCAGACTTCCAGATGTCCCACTTGGGCAATCCCTGCTTCCTAATAAAAAAGAACCTACCCTTCCAGTTTTTGGTGAAGGTGGGGATATTGAGGGCAAAATTGAACTCGCTGGTAGGAGCCCGTTTACTGAAATAATACCAGCTGTCAACGGTTCTACAGGAGAATAGACCCCTGAAAACTCTGTGGTTAAACTGAGATTCAATGGCTCTCAGGAAAAGGAAAAAACAGAGTATAGTTTTCAGGCTATTAGGTTTTATTTGTGGAAGCCTGAGATCATAAGATTGAAGGATACGAACCAAAGACTCAGGGACAGGAAGGCAGAACCCAGACTTAAAGAATTCTTCATAGAAAGCCTCATAACCCATTGGAGGATCATAGACTGTCTGATCATGCGGAGGCAGAAGAGGGCTGAAACGTTCCAGGTCAATTTTGTACACATCATAGATCCGAGTCAGGTCAGCCTCGGATAAAGTGCAAAAAGACCCTTGAACCTGAGCAGAAGGGGGGCCTCTGTAAACTATCGCTGTTTGCAGAGGCGAAGACCTCGGCAGAGCCGATGTAGTTGCAGCCGCCAGAGCAGGGGCAACTTCCGCTTGCTCCGGCAAAGACTCAATCACCGTAACGGCTCGGCTGCGCTGAGCACGTTTACTGGGCCCAGAGGGACTACCAACGGCCTTACGCAGCCTAGCCAAAGGACGGTCGTCAGTAGCAACCCTCTCCGATGATGAACTGAAACTTCCTCCGTCACCGCCAGCGTAAGACGCACCCTCAAACACATTCTGGGAATCAGAGGCAGACACGTCACTACTTGACATGATAGCACATTAAAAGCTCTGAATCGATTAGCCTGCCCTTCCTGCTCGGCTAGACTAATCTGGGGGCAAAGTGATGAGACCAAAGTTCACCTGCTCGGATAAGACAAGACCTTCAAGTTAGTCAAATAACGGTCAACGTAAGGCCACCTCGGCTAGTTGGCCCGTCAGCCTTGGCTCAGCCTGAGTAGGTCATCTAAGGCAACTAAGGTAGGACAGAGTCCCATCTCAGTTCTTGGTCAGCCCGGCCACATGCCTAAGGCAGGTCAGCCCGACCACCGTCTATTTGATCAATATGCAAGGTCAAACGACTCTAGCTAAATCAACTCAACTGCCTTTTTACTCAACTGCCCATGAAGCACCTCAGATCGGCAAGTACTCGACCCGATCAGAACATGGTCAGATCTACTGCAAGCCTGCTTAGTTCAGCTCCGCAGATCTCATTGTTCCTTTTGGCCAAACCCACAGGACAGTTCAGCTCGGCCTCCTGCCACACAGCAAGCTTGGCCTCTTAGCCCAACACGTGACGCCACTTGGCCTTAATGCAGATTAAGACTGACAATTACTCAGCCCTTCATCTCCACATGTCAACCATGTAAAGAGGAGTTGCCAGCACAGCAACCCTTAGCTGCCGCGTGGCTATCCTACAAACCAGAATCGCCTCCTAAATATCCAGGTGTCATCACTATCTCCATTCTGGGACACGCAGCTCTCAGCTTCAACCAATATAAAAAGGAGCTTCATCAATAAAATCGGAGAAAAAAAGTCCTTTCGAAGTCTTTCTGGACAAGCCAAATTAAAGCCATTTCCAGTCTAAACGACACCTCGGACTTAATAGTCCTCGGCTCGGCCATAACTACGCCTCAGCCGACCTACATAAACAAGTTTATACAGCCTTTGATTCTAGCATAAGCTATACACTAAAATGCCCATAACTGACTTGAGCATCGGAGGGTTTTCCTCAGGGCATTGACCTTGGGCCTCTAACGTTACCTTTTCTTCGCAGGTTCCGGTGACGGACCCTAACGGAAAGCTGACACCATACCTCCGATCCACCTGGTGAAGACCCGACTTCATCAGATTGTAATGCTTACTTGTTGAATGATAGTAAAATATTTTCCCCAGAAAACATATTATGCCTAACATTTGCCGCACTTCATTATATTTGACTCCTCTGTTGTATGCTTTCTCTTTTGTTCGCTCAAGCTAGGTATTTAAGGACATTTAGTTCTGTCTATTTTCCTGCGAAGTTTGTCTAGATGGATGAAAACTTGTGCTTTTTGGGATGGAAAACCATGGAGAACGATTTATTTGCAGTAGGACGCCTGATTTAGATTTTTGTTGTTCATTCTTCCCCACTCTGTGTGCTGATAATTTCTCTTTTGTAGAGGCAACCAGGATTCTGCATTGAGGATGAGATTGAATTTCCTCTCTTCAAGAAAAAAGATGATCAAATCCATTTGCCAAGAGTGCCGCCTATGCTCGACTCAGCTTGTGGAATCATCCGTTCTAGTGCATCGCCTTCAACTTGTAACTCAGCCGTGGATGGTGTTTGGCAAGAGGATGTAGGGTCATAAGTGCATTTGCGCTTTCTTTTAAGTCTATATTGTAGTGAGCTTCATTTATATTTGTATGACTTGGAAGGAAACGTTTGAAAGTCAGTTTATTGTGCTGGAAAACCTTTACAGACCACGTTAAGTGATCTGAAGATTTGAACAATTTTGCAGAAAGCAAGTCCTAGCCTTAGACATCAAAGAAGAGATGCAGACAGAGATGAATGGCTTGATGCAAATAAGGAGGTTGGAGCATTAATTCAGCTTGAAAAGACTGGTTTTTCTTTGACCAGCGGCTCCTGTTCCAAACTAGACAAATCGTTCAAGGGTACATTTAAATAGTATTTGTGCTTCATGTTGCATGTTATGCATAAAGCTTCTTTAGATACCCAAAATATCGTTGCGTTTGATGGGATGACAAATATATTTCTACGTAGAGTTCTTCCTTTTTTTAATAGTCAAGTGTCTGGTTATCAAGTTATAATAGTGGAGCTTTTCTAAGAGGAAGGCGACTTCATATTTATTCCAATGTGTTGGATGGTTGATGGCAGGCATGGTACTAGGAGTAACAATGAATACCAGAGCTTTTTTAAAAGGAATGGATGTTCATATTTACTCCAACTTGCTGGTTGATGATAGGGGTCGTACTAAGAGTAACACAATGACAGTTACTACCATCACAACAACACCACCACCGGTAATGATAATAATAACTATACAACAACACTCAAGCCTTTTTCCCACTATGTAGGATCGGCTATATAGATTAATCATTTCTCTTGCACTTTATTTATTTATTTATTATTATTAAAATATTTTTAAGTCGTAGCCTAAATCCTACGCTGCTTGTGTGTTTCCTAATACCTAATGTATAATGCGCGTCTTTAGCATACGTCTCTTTCTAAAATATCATACCGTGACTCCTGCTTAAGTAACTAAAATTCTAATTTAAATCTTATACTTTCTACATGACATGGCTACATGAATCAATTCTCTCCAGTGTGTTTTATCACTGATATATGCTCCCCAATTGTCATATAAGTAATATACTTCCTTATTTTCTCTCTTCATGTGTTCTTTGGTCTCTCTCCACGTTCATCATGTTCTTCATTCATTTTGTCGCACTGTCTAACTGGTGCATTTGCAGGACGCCTTTGCACATGTCCATACCATCTTAATCTTGACTCCCTCATCTTCTCATCTATATCACCCAATTTTTTCGTTTTATGTTCATTTCTTACTTTATCCTTTTTTATATGTCTACACATCCGTTTTAACATTCTCATTTCTCTCACTCGTATCCTTTGTTCATGCACATAATTGACTGCCTAATATTCAAACACGTACAACAATGCGGGTCTTACTTCCGTCATGTAAAACTTTCCTTTAAGCTTTAAAGGTACTTATTATTATTATTATTATTATTATTATTATTATTATTATTATTATTATTATTATGATGATGATGATGATGATGATGATGATGATGATGATGATGATGATGATGATGATGATGATGATGATCGTACTAAGAAAAGTAACAATGAGTGTTGATAGTATGATTGATATTATTAGTAATCGTCATCATGATCAATATCACTATTATTAGTTTATTATACTTAAATCTGGCTATATTCTCTATGTGGAGACTGATATTCACATGTATGCATTTTGAGAAAGAGCAGATCTTTGCAAGCGTTGCAATCATTCAATACTGGCCTCCAACTGCAGGTACACAGGGCAAGACGAAGTCCAGGTTTTCATTTCAATCTGGGTCATTTGATGGAGACCTTTTCCATGCCAAGAGTGATACTAGTGGTTTATATCCAGCTGATGTCCTAAAATCTGAAGCATTCAGCCTTGGTGACTCAAGGTCAGAGTTCCTGGAGGAGTTGGATGGAACAGAAGTTGAGCAACTGGAAGAAAATCAGATAGCAGTCTGTGGTGATCTGAGGGAGCATTCGGTAGCAGAGTTGCTTGATAGCTTACAGGGACAAAATAGTCTACTATTAGGAACTTCTGACACAGTACCTCTCTTTTTTTGTTTTCATGTTTTAACTAGGGAAATCTATGTTACTGTTAAGGCACCATGTCGTCAACATGTAACAGTTAGATCATGCATGATGAGCATGATGTAACGGTCTTAGAATTAACATTATGGTGCCTTAACAGCACCATAGAATCCCGTTTATATTTTGTAAATAAGACGTGGATCTTTAACCTGTTTTATCACAGAATAAACAGAGAGAGGGAAGAAAAGTGGCTCTTCAAGTAAACAAGATAGCAGTTGACGGAGACATGGATGAGGATATGCTAATGGATGTCTGGTCATCATCAAGTGAAGAAGAGGTCTCTGTCCTTTTCCTGAGCAGGTTTAATTGCCTAAAAGGATAACATGACTGTTCATCTTATAAACTTCTGAGCATCCATGCTCCAGGATAATTCCATGAATCCCCAATTTGTTCTCCGGAGGACAATGGTGGATCATTTCCAGGAGGTTTTTGATGCTGTTTCACCAAAATATCAAATGCCAAATGCCATGTTTGAAAGGCAGTCTGGGTACATGATTAAACTGGATATTACGATGAAAATTAAACATCCATCATGTGTATCTTTATCTTTTACCATGTGCATAATTCCAACTTTGGCAATATGCAGCAATGCTTTGTTTCAGAGGTTGCAAAATGTGCTACTAGTTCAGAAGGAAGCAGATGCTGACTTCTTAAAGAAATCTCAAGCGGAGACTAATTTAATGGGTAGAGTGATCTGCTGGACAAGTATTGAGCATTTTTTTCTCCTTTTTGTGTTCTATGTTGACACTTTTTAGTTAATTCTTCAGAAGAAATTGCCTGTCTCTACGTTAAACTCTTGTCAAGGTCTCTGGAGGCAAAGCTGACTGTTTGTTTTTGTTCCTTGGTCAAGGGTGAAGTGGTATGTTCCTTTGTGCCAGTGTTTTCTAACATCAGGGCCTGTTATCATCAATCAGCTATTTATGTGGTACATTTAGAGGTTATCGTGTTCTATGAGGCGTGTGCTAAGGTTTATTTTATTAACTTGGATATATTATTTTTCTGCTGGTAGTGTTGATCAAGGGTAGAAGGCTGGTTTTCTTGGATAGAAGGAACGTG
This sequence comes from Eustoma russellianum, assembly GCA_036186865.1. Lineage (NCBI taxonomy): Eukaryota > Viridiplantae > Streptophyta > Magnoliopsida > Gentianales > Gentianaceae > Eustoma > Eustoma russellianum. The sequence continues at coordinate 22,281,097 of AP025068.1, forward strand.
TTATAAGCTTGCGTGCTTTATCTCCACAGATGGACCAGTGATTTAATTTCTTTCTTGTTTCATACTATAAATATTACAATGTGTGACAGCCCATGGTCAGCAGTTTCGCATTTTGCTTGCCTGTGTCAGTTATATATTTGTGATGTGTGTGAAAGAAGATGAAGCATTCTCATCTTCTTGCTTCTTTCACTTTTGCTGTTTCAGAAGAGATCAATATATGTGTGCTAAATCATGTTGAAATTAGTTACCATGTTCTTCTGGTGAGGGTTGCTTCTTGGCTGTTGGGGTAGTGTGTACTACTGAGATGAAGATTATGGGACAAGAACCACAATATGGATGAATAATGCAACCACTTTACAAAAGTATGCTGAAACTTTCCACCTATTTGTTTATTATGATCTAAATGAAGTGAATGTGTGAAAGGCTTAGTAAGCTGACCAAAGTGGTATACTTTTTGGTTGGAGTGTCAAATCGTTTTGCGCAAGCTTTGTGGTACTTCGCCTCACTGTGAACAAGCAAACATAAACATACATGATTTGACTTTTGTTAGCCATTTTCTATGTCTCATATGGTATTGTAGATGTCTTCACAGATCTAGCAAGAATGTTTCCTTCTTTGTAGTTTATTACGATGTTTACTTACATTGCTTCTCTCCTGCTTGAACAGAAGTTCCATACGCTGGATCGGAATGGGGAGAAGATTCTGACTGTGATCTTTAGTTCAAGAACATGTAACGGAGTTGAGCTTGAAGTTGGAAATCTAGTTCAAGTCCGTCATCCTTGGTACAGTTGACGAATTGTCCTAGCCAGGACTGGACTTAATTTTCCTTAACCGAAGTTACTTTTGTTGTGTCCTGTTCTTGTCATGTTTGCTTGCTTGTTCAGAAACTTTATTGTTATATTGTTATTTTCTGTTTTACGATATAGAAGATCCATAGATCTCAGCCTGTTTGTGATCTTTTACAGGCTTTCAAACTAACTTTTGTTTAACCTACTTGAGCAAGATCTTGAATGTTTCATTTTGCCATTACGACTGGTACACTGAGCATCATTTGAAGTTTAAAGGATCAATATCATGTTATTTCCTTTGAGGTTGATACCCAGCACAAGTTTAATCAATCCAGTGGTTTTGCGTAGTGGTTTACTTTCAAACCTTTGGTGCAGGAAGGAGGTCAATACTAGGAGGCAAGATGAGGCTGTGATACTATCATCCTACTTTTCCCAGGTGTAATGTTCGTGTCACATGTGTACTTTACTGAATGAACAAAAGCTGAAAAGATCAGGCCAGATGCTGAACTCTGCTGCTGTTATTCACTATTTTACAATTTATCCGCAAATTTGACGGAGATCATTATGTATGCCATCAGAAGGTTGTTTATATATATTCTTCCTATTGTGTTTCTTCATTTTTGTCTGTTTTCCTCCTTGCCTAAGAACCTGAGTTGCACATCAGATCCTCCAGCAAGCTATCGTGTAAATTCTATCCTGTAACCTTGATTTTATGTGTGCACACACACACACACACACACACACACACACACACACACACACACACACACACACACACACACACACACACATATATATATATATATATATATATATATATATATATATATATATATATATTCTTTCTATTGTGTGTTTCTTTCTATTGTAGCCATGGATTGCCTTGTTCAGTCAACCATTAAACCTTTCCCCTTCTCTGTGTGCATATTGATACGATGTACACCAAAATCTTCATGACCTTATTTTTTGCACCCTAATGTTTCTGTCGTAAGCTTGTTCAATCACTGATGTTAATGGCAAAAGGAAGGCTTTTTTTGTTTTCCCTTCCTGTAGATCTCACTTTCTGCAACCAATTTTTTTTTATAATGTTGTTTGTAGTGCCAATCTATCGTCTCATTGCCCTCTGATTGCTGGTTAACAACGTTTATATTAGTGATGATGAGTTCATTATTGTAGTTTCAGGGGAGGTTTGGATTGTCAGTGCTCTGGAAACTAATTTAAACCAAGTTGATAATGATAAACCTAAGCTTTTGGCTGCAAGAAGGAAATGACAAGGATTGTGGCTGTCAAACGTTGGTTGATTGAATTTGGTCAAAGGAGTTAATTGGACAGAGAAAGGAAAGATGAAAGGTTGATGATGCAGGAATGGGATCTTCTCACCCCCAAACCCCTCATCTCCTTCCCCACCGCCTGCCACGTGGTACCTGTCCCCTCTTATACACTTCTTCCTCACCATTCTCTCATCTAATCCCACAACCCCTTCCTGCTGTCACGTGTCGGACGGTGGCGAAAAAGGTGAGGGGTTTAGGAGTGAGAAGATCCCATTCCGATGATGCAGCTCAAGTGTCAGGGAATAAAAAAAAAAGACAAGATAGGGAAGAAAAAAAGCCAGAGAAATGAGTAGGGTAGGAGAAAGAAAAAAAAGAAACATGCAACATGCAACTGCAAGCTATACACCAAAGGGTGGGGTTAATGGACCAGGAATAGGAGGGTGAATGGCGTTTTAGAACCTAGGTTTTCCCATTTATAGACAAGTAATGAATTTAGAATTCTATGTATGTAATAGCAAATTTGTAATTCTTCTTTCTTGAATTGGGAGTTACTTTTTGGAGCTCTAACATATTATGTGAACATCATTTAATGTGTTGTTTAACCATTAAAACTATTATGTAATCTCACTTTTACCTTTTGTAGTGTTGGTTGTAGCATATAACGAGGGGTGTTCAGCAAACCGAACTGTTCGTGAACAGTTCAAGTTTGATTCGTATTTGATTCGAGTTTGTTCGTTAATTTAAATTAAACAAGCCGAGTTTGAACACCTAATTAGATCGTTTATAAAAATGAGTCAAACTATTCGTGAACTGTTCGGTTTGTTTAAAGAATTATAGCGTTTTCGAGCCGAATTTGAACAAATTTTGAAACTTGTTACAGCAAACGAGTTGAACCAAACCGTTCGTTAAGCTAAACGAATTTGAATTTAAAAATATAATATTCGGTTTGATTCGGTTCATTAAGACCCCTACAATGTGTTGTCATTCTTTTATTGTTACCAAGGATAGTCTTAAAAGATCACAAATCACATAAAGACTTGAATAGAAAGTAAACATTGTTTGGGACATCACAAAAATGAAAAAAAAATGCCTCCTAATTTGGCACACAGAGGGAGTAGCAAATGTACAAGTTTATGATCTCTTCCTAATTGTCCTCTCAGAAGTGAGGTTCTGCAGTATAGAGAATAACTAAGGCTTTAGAAACTTGTGCAAGAAAAGGTGCTATGATTTGCTTAGAATGTCTATTAACTAATGATGGTGTTGTATTTCGATCATATAAGGACGATGCTCATAGGATTACTAGTTGCTAGTAACAAATTCACACGTACTTTGGATGTTGAATGTGTACATAGATGAAATGTTTCGGGCTTCCACATCTCACATTCCTTAAAAGATTCTTTGTTACCTCTTTATATAGTCTCCCCTGTATGACCAATTTCCATAATCTCCTAAGAATTTGTTTATGTTGAGAAAAATCTTTGGATAATTTTTAAAATTATGATTTTAAGTGTTATATGTCATAAAAATGTCACACATGATATTATAAATAATAAGGAGTTGAAATATATCAAATAAGTGAAGAAAAATGACATCGCTATCTCAGGTGAGACACATCAATCGATCGATGTATATATCGATCCTTACATCGATCGATCGAAGTAAGGCAGTGTAAATCTCAAACCTTACTGTGAGACATCGATCTCTAAACCTGAGACACATCGATCGATCAATGTATACATCGATCTCTCATATCGATCGATCGATGTAGGTCAGATTCAAAATCTGAACCTCACTGTGAGACATCGATCTCTCAAGAGGAGACACTTCGATCGATCGATGTCTAGGGTTTCTTGGAAACATTTTCTAAAAAGTGATAAAATGATTGTTTTCATTTGCATATGCTTTATATATGTTTATTATGTTGTTATGATGTGTTTTTGATGAATACAATAATGTCTTGTGACTAATGTGCCTTGGAAGTTTCTACAACTTACCAAAAAGGGCAAAAGTGGTATTTTGAGTTTTTGTAGGTATTTGACACAGAGAAAGTCATAGAAGGACTTCATTATTTCTTATTATCATCACAAATGTGTTATTATATCTATTTATGACTATTGGGGTCATTTTTGGAGTTTTCTCTCACTAGGAGTATTTGCGTCATTTACCCCCAAGGGCAGTTTCGCCATTTAACTCAAGGACATCTCTTGAGTATCTTATGATCTGCATTATGGACCTTATTTATGGTTTTCTTAAAGATTATATCATGGTTTTATGTACTACTTTCTTATTTGGTGATATTATCGACTTCGGCGAAATATGTGACGGTTATTGATGTCACATAATATTTTCTTCTTGAAGACATTTATTCATATATTATTGGAGATTCTCACTCATATTTTTGCAGAGATTATAACGGTGTTATTGGTGCAAAAATCATCACAACATACAAGGAAAGTGTGGGAATTTTGGATTATATGTTGACATAATCATGACAACTCTTATTTATTATTTTCTCTTCAAAAAATCTGATTTTGTACACATTTATATTGCTAAAAAACATGTATATACAGGTGGAGAAGGTGTCTTATTTATTTTATGACTTGTGTGCAAGTGGACCAACCAAAAACAAGCTAGTTGTCAAAAGTTGCCAACTTGGAATTTTCAAGTTTGAAAAAGCGGCTATATTGGTTTGTTGGAGCTGATTTTGGAGTGAAAATTTCAGTCATCACATGGCTTATTCTTGTGCCAAGAGGTTGAGGGAATATGTCATCTTGTCTTTGGATATTATCTTCACCATTTCCACATCATTTTTGAAGACAAAATCGGCCAACATATAGAATCCAAGGTGGACCAATCATGTTGCTTCATGTTGCCAAGTGTACAAGGTGATTATGTGGCCAACCATTGATGTGAAGACACTTAAGCATTGATGATGAAGACTATGACAGAGGGGCATTCTTATCTTCAAGGGCAATTTCACACTATAAATAGAAGGCAAGGTGAAGAAGAGAAGACACACAACTTGAGAGCAAACTTGAAGAATATTATCTTGCTATCTTCTTCCTTCTTATTTCTTGTTCATTCATTGTGTAGCTAAGGTGTGTAGGACCTGTATAGCACCACTAGAAGGGGGTTGAATAGTGACTGCGGAAAATTTGGCTTTTAAAAACTTTTGGACCAAAAAACTTACTTCTGAAAACAGTTTTTGTTTTTTAATCCTGATTTGAATTATTTAAAGGACCTAGTTGTAGACCTCCAAAAACTGTGAAATTTGGTTTTAATGTGCTCTCAAATGTTATAAGAGACTCATGAAAATTTTAAATTAAAACTCCACTCCTAACCCTTTGAAAATATGTTTTTGGTCAGATTGCGCAAATTTGTCAGAAACTGTACTCTGACTTAAACATTTTATTCCTATTAATTGGCGACTCCAAATGGTCTGAAACTTTTATGAAACGATCCTCAAGATATTTATTTTAGTGGGTTGAAACATTTTTTGAGAATTCCTTTAGGAAGTATGTCAACCACGTTGATGTTCTCAACCTTTGCAAATCTGAAAATCAGATTGCACTAGTCTCAGAACTATTAACGTTTGATTGATTTATACTTATCCAAATGAGTTGAAACTTGTGCTAACTGAAAACTAGGAGATGTAACTATATTTATGCAAAATTTTATGATTTTATGATTTTTTTTACTATTTTTACTGTTGCAATGAAATTGATGCAGAATGCTGGAAACTGAAAGTAAAATGCAGTAAAGTAAGAACACCAAGAATTTTATACTGGCTTGGTTAACACAACCTACTCCAGTCTTCGAGGACACCTTCTTCGGTTATCACTAAACACAAAAAACACCATACCATAAGGGTGACTGGAGTTAAACACTAACTCCACCCTTTTATAATCGAAACAAACAAGCAAATCAATCACGAACACCACCACCGATCGAATGAAGGTTTGATCACACCTTGATCAACCTTTTACAAAAATTTAAGCGTGTATGAGTGGTATATTCAAAGACTATAAAATATGTAGAATATATGAACAATAGGCTTGATAGAAGAAGAAGAAGAAAGAAAAGGAGAAGAAGAAAGGAGTATAGCTTTTTGCACTTGAGAGAATATGAGTTGTAACTTAGCCTTGTCTTGTACCATCTTCTTCTTTTTATAGCATCATGTTCGCCTCCGAAGGTCCTATTCCTCCTTGAGAATTGTCTTTAATGCCCTTGAAAGATTGCCTTGTGTAAAAGATGACACAATCTTGCTTACTTGGTGCAATATCATTGGAAGGATGACTTGTCCTTGCCTAGTTGTCACTTGTTGATTGGTCCAACTTGGCACCCTTTAAATGAGCTGTAAATTCTAAGAAAACTTGAAAACATGTGCTCAAATTCTAGTCAAATAACTACCATACAATCACACATTAATCTCCTTCAGTTTTGGAAGACAATTGAAAACAAAAACATGCTAAAATTTGTCCATAACAAACAACATGTGCTGAAATTTCAGCACGTGGTGTATTTTGAATTTTTTTTCTTGTGTGTTGCCCTCTTTAATGTCACCAATCATATGTGACTTATTTTTCACCAATTAAAGTGTCAAATAAGCTCCACCTAAGCTCCAACAAAGCTGAAAATGGCATGTGAATTTCATGCACATGTGCTGAATTTTCTTTTGATAAACTTTGTCAAATAATGCACAATATTCACACATATATGGTAAATTGTAATCAGCCTTAGTTTGAATTTTCTAGAACACTTTAAAATGTCTTGAATGTGTAAAAAGTGTCGAAATACATGTTACATCAATGCCAAAAATGTTCCATGTGTGTAAGTTCGAAGAAAATCGAATTTTCGACTTTCGTCGATTACGCAATTTTTCTCTGATTAATTTCAAACTTCTTACACATGTAATATATATTATGTCATGCATAATATACATAAAATGAGATGTATATTCATGTGCTAAAATGAAGTTGAGTTTGAATTCTCCACAAATCTAGCCTAAATTGTGAGTGATTTGTGTGTGCCAACATGGAATCACTTAGTGGCTGTTTGTAACATGTGAGCCACAAAATTGCTTGCCATTTTTAAGTATATGGGCTGTCCATCTTTATATCGCAAGTACGTGGCATGTTGGTGAAGTTTCGGTAGTCACCCGATACGACAATTTTTGGTTTATGATCTTGTAACATGTCGTTATAATTTTGATGTCACCATGGCTTATATCATATGATATAAGACCTGAATATACTCATAAATATAAGGTGTATATAGTGGTGTGATGTTGACGTACGTTTATAATACATGTGACGTGTCGGTGGTACGTCGGAGTATATGTGTATAGTACCTTTTTTGAAACAATATGAATATATATTAAATATATATTAGGCATGTGAGATGAGATGATGAGAGGACTTTCCATTTCCAAATTTGTTGCCATATATCTTCCACCAAATATGTCTCTATTTAATGAACTAGTTAGTTCATTAACTTAAGCACTTCACTTAATGAACTAGTTTAGTTCATTAATTGTGGCACTTGAAATTAGTACAAAGACAACAAATGTTTGCCATATGATGTAAGCTTTAATGCTTCATGTCTTGTTAGTACGGCAACAATATATATAAACATATAAAGAATGTTTATCACATAAACATGTCAAGTAATATTTTAATCATGCATTTCGTAAGCACGTAGCATTTAAATCATGCATTTGTAAATCACTCAAACCCTTTTTCTCAACAATCTCCCCTTTTGATGATTTACAAAATAACATTGGTTCATGATTTAAATGTGATCGCTCCCCCTCCAATTACGCACAAAATTGAAATTTGAATTTTGAATTTCATATCATCGCGCTCCCCCTTGAATCATGCTCCTTTCCCCCCCTTAAATCATGCTTTTCTATCCCCCTTTATTTTGTAAATGGCATCAAAAGTACATGTAAGAATGGAAAGAAATGGCAATTTATACCAACAAAAATCATGCATTTCTAGTGCATTCTTAAGTGTTATTGATTCAACCCTTTGCAAATGTACCTTTTGGTAACCAAACTTGGGTGACCTTCCTTGGTCTTACGAAAGGTGAGAAAAGAGATGAAGAAGCAATATAATAGATGTTAGGTGCAAATCCGTTTGGCCTATAGCCGAGAATGACATCACGCTCATGATAAGATTTTCGTTTTTGATATGCCTTTGTATTAGTGTGCATGGTCCATGATCTAGATGCATTTGTGTTGTATGAATGTCGTGTATGCATCAATAGTTTCCTTTCATATCTATACGGCACATGATTGTATTTTGTATGAGATGAAGAATAAGAAGCACGATAAGATGAGATGAGTGGTGTACTAGTTGGCTTCTTAGGTTGTATTCTTGTCTTGAATGCATCAGGCTTTTTAGATGAGGATAAAATAAATTTAATTGACTTATTTTGTGTTTCATTTTCCTCGACGTATCCTAATCCAGTTTTGTCACTTTCATGCTTTTGTGAGGAAATAAGGCGATCTAGCATGTTCGTACCCGTATCAAACTGTTTTACCATTCTTTCTAGATCTGCGTTCTTGAGAAATATGTTTGAATAATTTTCAAGATCATGATTTTAAATGGTGAATGGATGAAAATGTTAGACATGGTGTTCTAAATGATTAAAAGTTGAAAAAGTTTAGAAAAATGACATCGATATCTCAGGTTGTTGCACTTCGATCGATCGATGTACTTCAATCTCTCACATCGATCGATTCATGTAAGGCAGAGAAAATTCAAGACCTTACTGCAAGACATCAATCTCTAAACCTGAGACACATCGATCGATCGATGTACATCGAACCCTCACTTCGATCAATCGATGTAAGTTAGAGACAAACTCTGCAACTCACTGTGAGACATCGATCTCTGAAGCTGAAGCACTTCGATCAATCGATGTCTAGGGTTTTTAAAAATATTTTTCTAAAATGTGATAAAATGATTGTTTTCATTTGTACATGATTCATATATGTTCATTATGTTGATATATGTGGTTTTGATGATTAAAAATGTCTTGTGACTAATATGTCTTGGAAGTTTCTACAACTTGCCAAAAAGGACAAAATTGGTATTTTGAGTTTTGTAGGAACATGACATGGTAAAAATGTTTCAAGGACACATTCATTTTATATTTATCATCACAAAGGTGTCATTATATCTATTTCTGACCATCTGGGTCATTTCTAGAGTTTTCTCTCACCAGAAGCATTTTGGTCATTTTATCCCTGAGGGTAGTTTCAGTATTGTTACTCAAAGAATCTCTTGAGTATATTACTATATTCATTCTGGAGTTGATTTATAATTATCTTGAAGATTATTTTGTGGTTCTTTATCTTATTTCTCTATCTGATGATATTATCGACAGTAGCGGGATATGTGACGAGTTGTGATGTCACATTCTATTTTTTTTCTTGAAGTCCTTCTGTTATATGTTATTGGAGGATATTAATCATCATTTTTCAGAGAATTTAAAGGTGTTAAATTTGTGAAATTGATCACAACATACAAGGAGAAAAAGTGGAAATTTTGGTGCTATATGTTGACATAATCTTATCAACTATTATTTGTTGATTTATCTTTCAAAAATCTGAGTTGATATGCATATATACAGCCTCAAAAACGTGTATATAAAGGTGGAAATGATGGTGTACTCATTTTATGACTTGGTGACAAGTGGACCAACCAAAAAGAGGCTAGTTGGCAAAAATTGCCAACTAAGAAAATTCAAAGTGTAGCCAAAGGCTACAAGGAGTTGTGGAGCAGATTTTTTTGGTCAAAAGACAGCCTCACATACCCTATTATCTTGGCAAGGATTTTAGGCTTTGTTGGTGATATTATCCCTTATTATTATCTCTACTTTTCAAGCAAATTCCAAGTCATTTTTTTGACAACAAATTCGGCCAAGTGAGTGTCCAAGGTGGACCAATTGTGTTGTTTTATTTTGACAAGTGTCCAAGGTGATTGTGTGGCCAACCAATGATGTGAAGACACTCAAGCATTGATGATGATGATGTTGACACATAAGAGTTCTTATCTTCAATAGCCATTTCACACTATAAATAGGAGGCAAAGGTGAAGAAGAAGAACACACACTTGAAAGCAAAAGTTGAATTGTCTTGCTATCTTCTTCTCTTCATTCTTGGTTCATTCTTTATAGCCAAGGTATTCTTGTGATATTTGTTATAGAGCTACAATCCTCTTGTGTCTCATTTGTAAGATTGATTAGCCAAATCTATAAGGCTACATCAATAGGTGGTAGAGGTGTTGCAACCAAGAGTTGCATAGAGGCGTACATCCAAGTCTTGAATAGGGTTGGTGTTTAACCCAAGGATCGAGCTTGGTTCTTGTTGTAATTTGGTTCATACCATAGTGAAATCTAAGGAAAGGTGTTCCTTCGGACTGGAGTAGGTCACGTTAATCGAACCAGGATAAATTCTTGGTGTTCATGTCTTCTTTACAGTTTTCTGTTTTCTGCCCTTTTTCACTGCAGATTGCATACAATTTCTCAAGTTTTTAAAAATAGCTAAACACTTTCAAAATTCGTGACTTTTGGGGAGTTATTCTTCAAACTGTTAGCTTTCATTTCCAACAAGAATCACTTGATTTGAGCAACGGAGAGTTAGTCCTTCAGTCATTCCAAGATAATTGCTCCAATCTGGCTGCAATATGACCAGTTTTGAGAAAACTTGAATTCTATTTCAACAAAGAATTTTTTAAGGTCAGGGCCTTTTGGAAACATAAACTACACTTCCTAAGGAGTGTTTTGACATTAAGATCAACCTTTTTGGTTAAGTATTCAAAGAGAAACACGTTTTCCAATTTTAGCAATATTCTATCCAATTATGTCCAGATTGACCATTAAAATTGTTTTATTTGTTTGAGGGATCAAATGATCTTATTTTTATCTGATTTTTAGACAGAGTCTTTTCAAGCCATTGTAGTTATGTTCTGGAAATTTTCATAATTTTTGGAGTTGTGTACAATGATTTTTGAATTTTTCAAAAACAGGTTCTGAATCTGAGGTGATCTGAGATTCTGTTTTTAAAGGGGATTTTAATCAAGGGTAGTAGTGTAATTTACGCTAACCACTATTCACCCTCCTCTAGTGGTGTTTATTGCAAGTGCACGGTCCAACACGGGGTTTTTGATTTAAAATTTTGAAATCTCGGCTTTCATTTCATTGTTTTCAGATGTTAAGGATTGAATTTCAGATCTCAATGAAACAATCAAATTAGACGACTCCTCTTTTGAATCGTTTAATTGAGATACAAGATTTGTGTTAGAGGATTCTTAAGCTTTCTTGTCTTCAATTAAGCGTTTATTTTCTTTTGCAAGAGTCTTAGAAAACTTATGTAATTCAAGATATTGAACATACAAATCATGATACGATGGTTCAGAATTGGAATTAGAATCAAAATTTACCTCATTATTAAAAGGTGGAGGCCTTTGACTTGACATACCTTCTTGTTCGGTTTTCTGGCTAGTGGATGCTATCTCACAAAGATTGTTATATCTTATGGCCGTGAGTGTGCCTGCATTCTGATACCACTTGTAGGACCTGTATAGCACCAGTAGAAGGAGGATTGAATAGTGAGTGCGGAAAATTTTGTTTTTAAAAACTTTTGAACCAAAAAACTCACTTCTGAAAACAGTTTCTATTTTCAGATCCTGATTTGATTTATTTAAAAGATCTAGTTGTAGACCTCCAAAAAATTGTGAAATTTAGTGTTAATGTACTCTCAGATGTTATAAGAGTTGGCAATTCCAAAAGGTCTGAAACTTTTATGATAAAATCCTCAAGATATGTATTTTAGTGGGTTGAAACAGATTTTGAAAATTCCTTTGGAAAGTATGTCAACCACGTTGATGTTCTGAACCTTTGTAAATCTGAAAATCAGATTACACTAGTCTCATAACTATTAACTTTTGATTGACTTATCCAAATGAGTGCGCCAAATGAAAACTAGGAGATGTGGCTATGTTTCTGCAAAATTTAATGATTTTTGAAATTCATTTACTATTTTGTCTGCTGCAATGAAATTGATGCAGAATGCTGGAAAATGAAAGTAAAATGCAGTAAAGTAAGAACACCAAGAATTTTATAATGGTTCGGTTAACACTACCTACTCTAGTCTTCGAGGACACCTTCCTCGGTTATCATTAAACACAAAAAACACCATAACACAAGGGTGACTGGAGTTAAACACTAACTCTACCCTTTTACAATCAAAACAAACAAGCAAATCAATCACGAACACCACCACTGATCGAATGAAGGTTTGATCACATCTTAATCAATCTTTTACAACAATTTAACGTGTATGGGTGGTATATTCAAAGCCTATACAATATGTAAAATATATAAACAATAGGCTTGAGAGAAGAAGAAGAAGAAAGAAAAGGAGAAGAAGAAAGTAGTATAGCTTTTTGCACTTGAGAGAATGTGAGTTGTAGCTTAGCCTTGTCTTGCACCATCTTCTTCTTTTTATAGCATCATGTTCGCCACCCAGGGTTCCTCTTCCTCCTTGAGAATTGTCTTTAATGCCCTTGAAAGATTGCCTTGTGTAAAAGATGACACAATCTTGCTTATTTGGTGCAATATGATTGGAAGGATGACTTGTCCTTGCCTAGTTGTCACTTGTTGATTGGTCCATCTTGGCACCCTTTAAATAAGCTATAAATTCTAAGAAAAACTGAAAACATGTACAAAATACTAGTCAAATACTTACCATACAATAACACATTAATCTCCTTCAATTTTGGAAGACAATTGAAGACAAAAACATGCTAAAATTCGTCCATAACAAACAACATGTGCTGAAATTTCAGCATGTGTTGTATTTTGAATTGTTTCCTTGTATGTTGCCCTCTTCAAAGTCACCAATCATGTGTGACTTATTTTCCACCAATTAAAAACCAAATAAACTCCACTTAGGCTCCAAAAAAAGCTGAAAATGCCGTGTGAAATTTCTACACATGTGCTGAATTTTCTTTTGGTAAATTTTGTCAAATAATGCACAATATTCACACATATATGTTAAATTATAATCAGCCTTAGTTTGAATTTTCTAGAACACTTTAGCATGTCTTGAATGTGTAAACCGTGTCTAAATACATGTTACATCAATGCCAAAAATGTTCCATGTGTGTAAGTTCGTAGAAAGCCGAATTTTCGACTTTCGTCGATTACGCAATTTTTCCGATTAATTTCAAACTTCTTACACATGTAATATATATTATGTCATACATAATATACATAAAATGAGATGTATATTCAGCTATGGTGGTTGAGTAGAAAACGCCCATGTGCTAAAATGAAGTTGAGTTTGAATTCTCTACAAATCTAGCCTAAATTGTGGGTGATTTGTGTGTGCCAACATGGAATGACTTAGTGGCTGTTTGTAACATGTGAGCCACGAAATTTTTAGCCATTTTTGAAGTATATGGGCTGGACACATTTATATGGCAATTACGTGACATGTCGGTGAAGTTTCGGTAGTCACCCGATACGACAATTTTCGATTTATGATCTAGTAACCCGTCGTTATAATTTTGATGTCACCATGACTTATGTCATATGATATAAGACCTGAATATACATATAAATATAAGGTGTATATAGTGGTGTGACGTTGACGTAAGTTTGTAATACATGTGACGTGTCGGTGGTACGCCAGAATATATGTGTATAGTGGTTTTTTTTTAAAAAAATATGAATATATATATTAAATATATATTAGGCATGTTAGATGAGATGATGAGAGGACTTTCCATTTCGAAATTTGTTACCATATAGCTTCCACCAAATATGTCTCCATTTAATGAACTAGTTAGTTCATCAGCTTAAGCACTTCACTTAATGAATTAGTTTAGTTTATTAATTATGGCACCTGAAATTAGTACAAAGACAACAAATGTTTGCCATATGATGTAAGCTTTAATGCTTCATGGCTTGTTAGTACGACAACATTATATATAAGCGTATAAAGAATGTTTATCACATAAACGTGTCAAGTAATAATTTCATCATGCATTTCATAAGCACGTATCATTTAAATCATGCATTTGTAAATCATTCAAACCCTTTTTTTGAATAAGGTGTTCCTTTGAGTTTTTGTATTGCTACACTATACACGGCTCTTGGGTTGCATTTTGTAAGATTGATTAGCCAAATTTATAAGGCTACATCAATAGGTGTTCAAGATGTTGCAACCAAACTTGCTAAGAGGTGATTATCCTAGTCTTGAATAGGGTTAGTGTATAACCCAATGATCAAGCTTGGTTCTTGTTGTATTGTTGATCATTTCATAGTAAATCCAAGGAAAGGTGTTCCTTGGCACTGGAGTAGGTCACATTGACCAAACCAGGATACATTCTCGGTGTTCTTGTCTTTTTCTTTTCTTTACTGTTTTCTGCCCATTTTTATTGCAGTTTTCACCCAACTTTACACATCTTAAAAGCTTAGCAAAATATTTTCAAAATTTGTGATTTTTGGTGGAGTTATACTTCAGACTGTTAGATTTCATTTGCAACAAGAATCATTTGATTTGAGCAAAGGAAAGTTAGTATTTCAGTCTTTGAAAGATAACTGCTCCATTGTGGCTGCAACCTAACCAGTTTTAAGAAAACTTGCATTCTGATTTTGTCGAGCACAGTTTCAGGTCAGGGCCTTTTTGAAACTCAAACTAAACATCTTAAGGAATATTTTGACTTAAAGATCAACCTTTTGGCTGAGTAATTAAAGAGAAACGCGTTTTCAAAGTTCAGCATCATTCTGTCCAAAACTGTCGAGATTGACCATCTAAATCTTTTCATTTATTTGAAGGCCAAACGATCTTATTTTTATCTCATTTTTGGACAGAGTCTAGTCAAAACATTGAGAATAATTTTAAAAAAGTTTCATAAGTTTTGGAGTTGTGTACACTGACTTTTGAACTTTTCAAAAATGGATACTGGATCTGAGTAGCTCTCAGATTCTGTTTTCAAAGGGGTTTTTAATTCTAGGGTAGTAGTGTAATTTTC
>AP025068.1:22305491-22317177 GCA_036186865.1 Eustoma russellianum
TGGACCTTTTTATGGTTTTCTGAAGATTATATCATGGTTTTCTGTACTACTTTCTTATTTGGTAAATATGTGACGATTATTGATGTCACATCATATTTTCTTCTTGAAGACATTTATTCATATATTATTGGAGACTCTCACTCATATTTTTTAGAGATTATAAGGGTGTTATTGGTATAAAATTCATCACAATATACAAGGAGTGAAAGTATGGGAATTTCGGATTATATGTTGACATAATCATGCCAACTCTTATTTATTATTTTCTCTTCAAAAAATCTGATTTTGCACACATTTATATTGCTGAGAAACATGTATATACAGGTGGAGAAGGTGTCTTATTCATTTTATGACTTGTGTACAAGTGGACCAACCAAAAACAAGCTAGTTGTCAAAAGTTGCCAACTTGGAATTTTCAAGTTTGAAAAAAGGGCTATATTGGTTTGTTGGAGCTTATTTTGGAGTCAAACTTTCAGCCATCACATGGCCTATTCTTATGCCAATAAGTTTAGGGAATATGTTATCTTATCTTTGGTTATTATCTTCACTATTTCCACATCATTTTTGAAGACAAAATCGGCCAACATAAATAATCCAAGGTGGACTAATCATGTTGTTTCATGTTGGTTGAGAAATATGTTTGGATGACTTTCAAAGTCATGATTTAAGTGTTGAATGTCACACATGGTTGTTGGACCATGCACCTGCAATAAACACCACTAGAGGTGGGGGTGAATAGTGGTTAGCGGAAATTACACTACAACCCTTTGTTAAAATCCCCTTTGAAAACAGAATCTGAGACCACCTCAGATTCAGAACCCGTTTTTCAAAAATTCACAAATAATTATACACAACTCCAACAATTATGAAACTTTCCAGAATTGAACTTCAATGAGTTAACAAGACTCTGTCCAAAAATCAGACAAAAAGAAGATCGTTTGACCCTTCAAACAAATAAAAAGATTCAGATGGTCAATCTGGACAGATTGGACAGAATGTTGCTGATTTTGCAAATAGTGTTTCTCTTTGAATACTCAACCAAACAGGTTGATCTTTATATCAAAACACTCCTTAGGATGTGTAGATGAAGTTTCCAAAAGGCCCTGACCTTAAAAAATTCTTGAAAAATACAGAATTTAAGTTTTCTCAAAACTGGTCAGATTGCAGCCAGATTGGAGCAGTTATCTTGCAAAGACTGAAGACTAACTTTCCCTTGCTCAAATCAAGTGATTCTTGTTTGCAAATGAAAGATAACAGTCTGAAGTACAACTCCACCAAAAATCACGAATTTGGAAAATGATTAGCTATTTTTTCAAAGTGTGTGAATTGGGTGAAAACTGCAGTCAAAAACGGGCAGAAAACAGAAATAAGAAACAAGAGAAGAACACCGAGGATTTATCCTGGTTCGGTCAATGTGACCTACTCCAGTCCCAAGGAACACCTTTCCTTGGATTTTACTATGAAATGAGCACCTTACAACAAGAGCCAGCTTGATCCTTGGGTTACTACACCAACCCTACTCAAGACTTGGATAATCACCTTCTAAGCAACACTTAGTTGCAACTCCTCTAACACCTATTGGTGTTGTAGCCTTATAAAGATGGCTAATCCATCTTACAAATGAGCTCAAGAGGCTTGTAGCACAACAAAATATCAAGAACACCTTTGCTACAACAAAATACAACAACAAGAACAAGAAGATGAATATGAAAGCTATAGAATGCTTGTGAGCTTCAAGTGTATTTCATCTTCTTCACCAATGCCTCTATTTATAGTGTGATTTGAGCCTTGAAGATAAGAATGCCAATGTGTCATCATCTTCATCATCAACTCCAAATGTCTTCTCATCATTGGTTGGCTTTGTACACTTGGCAAAATAAAACACAATGATTGGTCCACCTTGGATGTCACCTTGGACGATTTTAACACCTTGAAAAATGACTTGGAATTATCTTGAAAATGTGAAGATAATAAGGCCATAACCACTACCATCTTCTCAACTCTTTGGCAAGATAATAGGCATGTGAGCTTGTACCAATTCAAACAAAAACAACTCCAATTTTCAGCTCCAAAATTGAAGTAGCCGTTGGCTACATTTTCAAAAGTAATTTTTTTTCTTTTCTTTTTCTTAATTAAATAAGAAAGGATATACCACCAAATTATCCCCAACTTCAAGCAACATAATAGGACATGTGAAGGTCCTTCATTTGACTTCAAAAATCTGCTGAAATTTCACCAATAAACACATATAGACGTTGGCTATTTTTAGTAAATTCCAAGTTGTCAATTTTGCCAACTAGCTCCTTTTTTGTTGGTCCACTTGTCTCCAACTCATAAAATGAACTCCACATCATATCACCAGCATATTCACGTTTTCCACATATATATAAGTGTATCAACTCAGATTTTTGAAGAAGAAATTAAATAGATAACACTTGACAAGATTATGTCAACGTTGTAACACCGAAATTCCCCAATATTTCTTCTTATATGTTGAGATCATTTCCACACCTTTGACACCTTTAATATCTCTGAATAATGATGATAAATGTTTCTCTTATAACATATATAAGAGGGTCTTCAAGAAAAATTAGAATGTGACATCTCAAATCGTCACATATCCCGCTATAGTCACTAATACCATCGGTTGAGAGAATAAGATATAAGATCACCATATTATCTTCAAAATAATAATAGCACAGCTCCAGAATGAAGATAATAATATGCTCAAGAGATTCCTTGAGTGAAAATATCAAAAATAACCCTCGGGGGTAAAATTACCAAATACCCCTTGTGTAAGACAACTCCAGAAATGACCCCGATGGTCAGAAATAACCATGATATCCAACTTTGTCATCATAAATAGTATAAGAATGCACCCTTGAAATATTTTCACCATATCATGTTCCTACAAAACTTAAAATACCAATTTTGCCCCTTTTTGGTAAGTTGTAGAAACTTCCCAGCATGTTAGTCACAAGACAATAATAATCACCAAAAACACATAATATCACATAAAGAGCATGTATAAATCAGTACAAATGAAAACAATCATTTTAACCACATTTTAGAAAATTATTTCTAAAAGCCCTAGACAATCGATCGATCGAAGTGAGGGTTCGATGTACATCGATGTGTACATCGATCGATCGATGTGTCTCAAGTTTAGAGATCGATTTCAACTTTTTCAACTTTTAATCACATATAACACCATGTGTGACATTTTTAAGTATTCACCACTTAAAATCAGACTTTGAAAATTATCCAAACATATTTCCCAACATTCTCCCCCTTTTTGGATGATTTTTTCAAAATAACCTAACAATGAATTTTAATGTCACAACTTATAATTAAAAATTTAACCAAATGTTTTCAAATTTTAAATAGTAATTTTGCTCCCCCTCAACTCATATACTACTCTCTCTCCCCCTTACCTATACTCAACTCATAACCAATTGAAACTTATCATTTTCAATACCAAATGATGACTACCACTAAAATCTAAAATCATGTGCTTATTCTATCTCCCCCTTTATTTTGCAAATCATGCAAAAGATAGAACTATACAATGGTATCGTAAGTCATCATACCTACCTTGGCACGCAAGTTTTCAAACGTGGCTTGATAAGGGGTTTGGTAAAGATATCAGCGATTTGGTGATCGTTCTTATATGGTTTATCACTATTGTCCTCATTTTGAACTGATCGCGAAGAAAGTGGGTATCGCACCTCAATGTGTTTTGGCCTTAGAATGACGCACCGGATTCCGGGAAAGATTGATTGCACTTGTGCTATCGTAGAAAATTGGAATCTTTTTCATTTTAATGCCAAAATCACTAGTTGCTGTTTAAGCCAAAGTATTTGGGTAGTACATAAACTCAAAGCAATATACTCGGCTTCAGTGGTAGAAAGAGCTTACACCTAGCTTGCTTTTTAGAACACCAAGAGATCAAATTGGTTCCTATGAATTGACATGTGCCGCTAGTGGATTTTATCTATCTAACTTGCAACCACCATAATCAACATTCCACTATATGCGTGTAATTCCAACTTAGCGTTTCTATCATACCATAGTCCTAAGTGAGGTGTATGCTTAAGATATCTAAAGATCTTTTTCACTGCATTGTAATGCGATACCTTAGGACAAGATTGAAACCTAGCACACATACACACACTAAACATAATATCAGGTCTTGATGCAGTTAAGTATAATAGTGATCCAATCATAGACCTATAGAGAGTGTCATCAAAAGGTTACCATTTTCATCCTTATCAAGTTTAGTACTAACACTCATGGGGGTAGTTGTAGGTTTCAATTCTTCAAAACCAAACTTCTTAATCATATCATTGACATACTTAAGTTGGCTAATGTGAATTCCTTGAGGGGTTTGTTTGATTTGAAGTCCTAAGAAATAATTCAATTTCTATCTCTCCTACCATTGACATTTCAAACTCCGACTTCATACACTCTTCAAAGTCTTTTACTAAGGTAGGGTTGGTTGAACCAAAGATGATATCGTCAACGTATATTGAACTATTAACAAATCATTACCTTTTCTTTTTAGGAATAATGTGTTGTCTATAGTTCCCCTTTGATAATTATTTGCAATAAGAAAGTTTGCAAATCTATCATACCAATCTCTTGGAGCTTGTTTTCAAACCATATAAAGCTTTTCTTAAGCTTGTACACATGGTTAGGATTCTTTGGATCTTCGAATCCAGGGGGTTGTTTGACAAACACCTCTTCTTGGATGTATCCATTCAAGAATGCACTCTTGACATCCATTTGGAAGAGCTTAATATTGCTTAGACTTGCAATTGCAAGTAACAATCTAATTGCTTCTAGTCGTGCAACGGGTGCAAAGGTTTTCTTCATAATCTATACCTTCTTGTTGATTATATCCTTGTGCGACTAGTCTAGCTTTATTTCTTGTAATGTTTCCTTGTTCGTCCATCTTATTCCTAAACACCCATTTCGTTCCTATTATTGACTTGTTTTCGGGTTTAGGTACTAAGTCCCACACGTTGTTCCTTGTGAATTGATTTAATTCCTCATGCATAGCTTCTATCCATGTTATGTCACCTAAGGCTTCCTTACATTCTTAGGTTCTAATTGTGAGATTAAGCTATGTTCCTTCAGTTGACTTATATTTCTACGTGTTCTAAACCCCAACACTTGGATCCCCAATGATTAATTCTCTAGGGTGCCACCAATTCCTAGATCGACTAGGTTCACCCTCATCTTGTTCAAATGTTTCATTAGTGTGAACATTATCATATGTAACTGGATCATTAGTTTACATTATCTTCCAATTGCAAAGTTTCTTCTTTATTTATATCACCTAAGTGTTCATGCATGTCTTGTTCAGGGGGAGTTGGTTCTAGATGATCAAGTACAGGCTCAAGTATTACATCATCATCAAACATATTTTCAACATTTATTTCTTGTTTATGTTGATGTTTATCACTAACTTCGAAGCATGCATTTTTCATTGAATTTTACATGAATAGATTCAATTATTTTTCTAGATGCAGGGATTATAACACCTATATGCTCTTGAGTTAGTTGAATACCCAACAAATATGCATTCAATAGACTTTTGTTCAAAATTATCTAGATATCCTTAGTGTTTAGCACAAAACATTTACATCCAAATACTTTAAGATAATCTATTTTAGGTTGTCTATTGTTTAGCAATTCATAAGGCGTTTTATTTAATTTCTTTCTAATAGTTAGCCTATTTATAATATAGCATGCACAACTAACAGCTTCAGCCCATAAATATTTATGTAGTTTATTTTCACAAAGCATTGTCCTAGCAACTTCTTGAATCGTTCTATTTTTACGTTCAACAACTCCATTGAGTTGTGGTGTTCTAGGTGGTGAGAATTCATGTTTAATTCCATATAATTCACAAAATTTGATTACATCTTTGTTTTTAAATTCTCCACCTCTATCACTTCTAATTCTTTTGACATTTTCTTCATAAATGTTTTCAAGTTGCTTGATAAGGGTTTCAATTGCTAATGGAGCATCGTCTTTGTGTGTTAAGAACAATGTCCATGTTGTAGCGTGAGTAATCATCTACTATGACACACACATAGTAGTGTCCACCTAGACTTCTTGTCCTACTTGGACCAAATAAGTCTAAGTGAAGCAATTCTAGTACATGACTAGTACTCACTTCATGTTTCGGTTTTAAGGTTTCTTTAATGTGTTTTCCCTTAATACATGTTTCGCACATTTGAAAATTATCTAAGTCTAACTTAGGCATACCTCTAATTAAATTCTTTTTAGATAATTTCCTAATGGTTGAAATTCCTATATGGCCTAATCTTCTATGCCATAAATTCACATCTAAGTCATGTGATATTAGACACTTAACCTTAGCATCTAACATGTTATCTAAGGTAAGAGTATAAATATTACTATCTCTATTTCCTTTTAATACTATTTCTCCCTTTTTATTTATTATATCACAAGAATTGGGAAGAAAGGAGACATTATAACCACAATCTATAAGTTGAGAAATACTAAGTAAATTATAGGATAGATTGCTTACTAATAACACATTTCGTATTTGAAATGTGTTAGGGTCCCCAATTGTTCCTTTTCCAACAACTTGTCCTTTGTTGTTGTCACCGAATGTTACTTTTCCTCCATTCTTGATATGTTCCAATTCGATGAATAGCTTGGGTTTTCCCGTCATATGCCTCGAACATCCACTATCTAAAAACCATTTGGCTTTCAGATTCTTTGACTTTGCCTCCTTCTTGCATTCCTTGCGTTTATCCTACAATGGAGACAAAGTTTTAGGTACCCTTTATTTGGGTCCTTGAATGTTAGGGGCATTGTTCTTGTTTAGATAACCCTTAGGTATCCAAACTTGAACATACCTTTTAGGCACATTTTTAGCATGGTTAAAATAAGAAGGATAAGCATATACATGATTATTCCACATAAGTGAAGATGCATTGTTATACATGTTGTGCCATGGTTGATAATCATTATAGGATGGCCGAATTTTATAATGTGTATAAGGCATGCGATTTTGTTTCTTGAAAGGCACAGTATAAGTGTGATCATAGGCATTTCTATAAGACTTATACGAGTGTTGCCTATACTTAGGTTCATAATAAGTTGGATGGTTTTTATTATGTCTAGTTGCATTTGTATACATACAGGCATAGTTTCTAGGTTGTCTAGATGCAAAGTTTGGCCTAGATGTATGTTTATGCGTGTGTGCTATTATGGGTGTATGTTGCATTTTTGCCTTGATATTAGTAGAAGAAGGTGTAGAAGAAGATGTAGCAGGCAAAGTTGATTTTATTGTATTATATGGCAACTTTGTACTAGATGAAACAAACTTAGTCTTTTTATTCACTTTTTCATTTTCTTCTTTATAGCCTAAGCCGGTTTTATCATTTCCATACTTTTGTGAAGAGATGAGTGTGTCTAACATGTTTGCACCAGATTTAAATTGTTCTATCATTTTTTCTAAGGTAAATTTAGAAGACTTAAGTTGCCCTATTTCATTTTCACAACTTCTAGCTTGGATTTTAATTATTTTCCATTTGTAACTTTTGTTCATCTTTCCTATATGATTCAATTTTATTCTCTAAAGAATCAAGAGTATTAGTATACTCTTGTTTAAGAGATTCTAGTTGATCGGAAAATTCCAAGTTGGACGTCTTCAACTTGTCATTTTCTTCAACTAGTTTCTTCTTTTCTTTAGAGAGCCTCTTACAGTGAGCATGCATTCTTAAGAATTCTTCATACATTTCATCAAATGTCATGTCACTATCGGAATCACTATCAAAAGAAGAACATACCTCGTTGGATACGAAGCAGACTTGAGCTTCCTCAGTTTCAGATTCTGAGTCGGATGAGTCGCTCCATGTGCTCACCTTCATTGCTCGTTTCCCTTTTCTTGCCTTAGACTCCTTTGTCTTTGTCGTTTGAGCCTCCTTGTCCTTGGCTTGTTTATTATTGTTGTTATTATTATTATTTTTCTTCGTGGGACAGTCGTATGAAATATGTCCTTTTTGACCGCATTCATAACACTTTAATTCTTTATTATACTATTTGTTTGTGTTATTCTTCCTAGGTTGAGAAGAAGAAGAAGAAGAAGAATTATGTTTTCTATTCCTATTTGGACGTTTGAAAAACTTCCTAAGTCTTCTAGCTATCAATATCAAGTCGTCGTCTAATTCAGTATCACTATTACTATCATCGTTATTAGCATCTGTTTCGATTGTTTTGAAAGCTATTGACTTACCGGATGACTTAGACGATTCAGACTTTCGTTGGTTCAGTTTTACCTCATAGACTTTAAGAGACCCGATCAATTCATCCATTTTAGTGATTGACTTTGTCTCCTCGATTGCAGTCACCTTTGGAACCCATTTAGCAGGGAGGCTTCGTCTTTTGAACCTTTTCACTGTTCGAAAATGACTTCCCTAAACCTTCAAGGGCATTGAAAATATTAGTAATCCTCAAATCCATAGATGTTATGGATTCGTTTGGCAACATTTTGAAAGTCTCTAATTCAGTCATAAGCATGTTTATTTTTGACTCTTTAACACCACTAGTACCTTCATGCTTTAATACAAGTGATTTCCACATGTCGTGTGCGCTTGTGCAATTTGACACATATCCTGCTTCAGAAGTTGTAAGTCCATTCAAAAGTAATTGCATAGCTTTAGCATTCATGGACATTTTCTTTTTTTCATCCGATGACCATTCACTTTTATATTTTTCAACCTCTTGAGTTACACCACTAACTTGTATAACTTTCGTTGGAATGTACGGCCCATCTTCAACTATAGACCATAAATCGATGTCTATAGCCATTAAGAATAGCCTCATTCTTAGTTTCCAATGAACAAAATTATTGCCATCAAAAAGAGGAGGACGTTGTGTAGACATACCTTCCAACTCACCTTTGTGAGAAACAATAGCCATAGTATGTACCTTGGATTTGAGACAAGCAGTATATAAAGAATTGTTGTTTCTTGGCCTTGTATTGTACGTACGGTGTTGAATCTTGCTTCTTTTGAGTGGTGTTGGTCTGGCTCTGACAGCAAATGTTGGACCGTGCACCTGCAATAAACACCACTAGAGGGGGGAGGGGTGAATAGTGGTTAGCGGAAATTACACTACAACCCTTTGTTAAAATCCCCTTTGAAAACAGAATCTGAGACCACCTCAGATTTAGAACCCGTTTTTCAAAAATTCACAAATAATTGTACACAACTCCAAAAATTATGAAACTTTCCAGAATTGGACTTCAATGAGTTAACAAGACTCTATCCAAAAATCAGACAAAAAGAAGATCGTTTGACCCTTCAAACAAATAAAAAAATTCAGATGGTCAATCTGGACAGAATTGGACAGAATGTTGCTGATTTTGCAAATAGTGTTTCTCTTTGAATACTCAACCAAACAGGTTGATATTTATATCAAAACACTCCTTAGGATGTGTAGATGAAGTTTCCAAAAGGCCCTGACCTTAAACAATTCTTGAAAAATACAGAATTTAAGTTTTTTCAAAACTGGTCAGATTGCAGCCAGATTGGAGCAGTTATCTTGCAAAGACTGAAAGACTAACTTTCCCTTGCTCAAATCAAGTGATTCTTGTTGCAAATGAAAGATAACAGTCTGAAGTATAACTCCACCAAAAATCACGAATTTTGAAAATGATTAGCTATTTTTTCAAATTGTGTGAAATTGGGTGAAAACTGCAGTCAAAAACGGGCAGAAAACAGAAATAAAGAAACAAGAGAAGAACACCGAGGATTTATCCTGGTTCGGTCAATGTGACCTAATCCAGTCCCAAGGAACACCTTTCCTTGGATTTTACTATGAAATGAGCACCTTACAACAAGAGCCAAGCTTGATCCTTGTGTTATACACCAACCCTACTCAAGACTTGGATAATCACCTTCTAAGCAACACTTAGTTGCAACTCCTCTAACACCTATTGATGTAGCCTTATAAAGATGGCTAATCAATCTTACAAATGAAGCTCAAGAGGCTTGTAGCACAACAAAAATATCAAGAACACCTTTGCTACAACAAAATACAACAACAAGAACAAGAAGATGAATATGAAAGCTATAGAATGCTTGTGAGCTTCAAGTGTATTTCATCTTCTTCACCAATGCCTCTATTTATAGTGTGATTTGAGCCTTGAAGATAAGAATGTCAATGTGTCATCATCTTCATCATCAACTCCAAATGTCTTCTCATCATTGGTTAGCTTTGTACACTTGGCAAAATAAAACACAATGATTGGTCCACCTTGGATGTCACCTTGGACGATTTTAACACCTTGAAAAATGACTTGGAATTATCTTGAAAATGTGAAGATAATAAAGCCATAACCACTCCACCATCTTCTCAACTCTTTGCCAAGATAATAGGCATGTGAGCTTGTACCAATTCAAACAAAACAACTCCAATTTTCAGCTCCAAAATTGAAGTAGCCGTTGGCTACATTTCAAAAGTAATTTTTTTTTCTTTTCTTTTTCTTAATTAAATAAGAAAGGATAATACCACCAAATTATCTCCAACTTCAAGCAACATAATAGGACATGTGAAGTCTTCATTTGACTTCAAAAATCTGCTGAAATTTCACCAATAAAACACTATAGACGTTGGCTATTTTTAGTAAATTCCAAGTTGTCAATTTTGCCAACTAGCTCCTTTTTTGTTGGTCCACTTGTCTCCAACTCATAAAATGAACTCCACATCATATCCACCAGCATATTCACGTTTTTCCACATATATATAAGTGTATGAACTCAGATTTTTGAAGAAGAAATAAATAGATAACACTTGACAAGATTATGTCAACGTGTAACACCGAAATTCTCCAATATTTCTTCTTATATGTTGAGATCATTTCCACACCTTTGACACCTTTAATATCTCTGAATAATGATGATAAATGTTCTCTTATAACATATATAAGAGGGTCTTCAAGAAAAATTAGAATGTGACATCTCAAATCGTCACATATCCAGCTATAGTCAATAATACCATCGGTTGAGAGAATAAGATATAAGATCACCATATTATCTTCAAAATAATAATAGCACAGCTCCAGAATGAAGATAATAATATGCTCAAGAGATTCCTTGAGTGAAAATATCAAAAATACCCTCGGGGGTAAAATTACCAAAATACCCCTTGTGTAAGACAACTCCAGAAATGACCCCGATGGTCAGAAATAACCATGATACCAACTTTGTCATCATAAATAGTATAAGAATGCACCCTTGAAATATTTTCACCATATCATGTTCCTACAAAACTTAAAATACCAATTTTGCCCTTTTTGGTAAGTTGTAGAAACTTCCCAGGCATGTTAGTCACAAGACAATAATAATCACCAAAAACACATAATAATCACATAAAGAGCATGTATAAATCATGTACAAATGAAAACAATCATTTTAACACATTTTAGAAAATTATTTCTAAAAACCCTAGACATCGATCGATCGAAGTGAGGGTTCGATGTACATCGATGTGTACATCGATCGATCGATGTGTCTCAAGTTTAGAGATCGATTTCAACTTTTTCAACTTTTAATCACATATAACACCATGTGTGACATTTTTAAGTATTCACCACTTAAAATCATGACTTTGAAAATTATCCAAACATATTTCTCAACAG
>AP025068.1:22317187-22340062 GCA_036186865.1 Eustoma russellianum
CCCTAGACATCGATCGATCGAAGTGAGGGTTCGATGTACATCGATGTGTACATCGATCGATCGATGTGTCTCAAGTTTAGAGATCGATTTCAACTTTTTCAACTTTTAATCACATATAACACCATGTGTGACATTTTTAAGTATTCACCACTTAAAATCATGACTTTGAAAATTATCCAAACATATTTCTCAACAATGGTGTTTTAAATGTTTAAAAGTTGAAAAGTGAAGAAAAATGACATCGATCTCTCAGGTTAATGCATTTCGATTGATCGATGTACAACGAACCCTCAGATCGATCGATCCATGTAATGTAGAGAAAAACCCAGACCTTACTATGAGACATCGATTTCTAAACCTGAGACACATCATCGATCGATGTACACATCGATCCCTCACTTCGATCGATGTAGGTCAGAGACAAACTCTGAACCTCACTGTGAGACATCGATCTCTCAAGCAGAGGCATTTCGATCGATCGATGTCTAGGGTTTTTAGAAATATTTTTCTAAAATATGATAAAATGGTTGTTTTTACATGATTCATATATGTTTATCATGTTGTTATTATGTGTTTTGGTGAATATAATAATGCTTTGCGACTAATGTGCCTTAGAAGTTTCTACAACTTACCAAAAAGGGCAAAATTGGTATTTTGAGTTTTGTAGGTACTTGACATGGTGAATATGATTCAAGGACCTATACTCATCTTATTTATTATCACAAAAGCATTCTTATATTTATTTCTGACTGTCAGGGTCATTTATAGAGTTTTCTCTCACCAGGGGTATTTTGGTAATTTTACCCCTTAAGGGCAGTTTCGGTATTTTTACTCAAGGAATCTCTTGAGTATCTTATTATCATTTTGAATTCATTTATGGTATTCTTGAAGATTATTTGGTGGTTTTCTATTATATTCTCTTCTTTGGTGATATTATCGACATCGGCGGTATAACTAATGGTTTTCTTGTCACATTTTATTTTCTTCTTGAAGACCCTTATGTATTGGTTATTGGAGGTTCTTAATCATCATTTATCAGAGATTATAAGGTGTTCTTGGTGTAAAATTCATCAGAATATATAAAGGAGAAAAAGTGGAATTTTGATGTTATAAGATGGCATAATCTTGTCAACTCTTATTTATTATTTTCTCTTCAAAAATATGAGTTCGTATACATATATACAGCCTTCAAAACGTGACTATACAGTTGGAAATGATGGTGTATTCATTTTATGACTTGATGCTAAATGGACCAATCAAAAATAAGCTAGTTGGCAAAAGTTGCCAACTTGGATTTCCCATTTGAAACCAACGGCTAGCTGGAGTTGTTGGAGCTGATTTTGGAGTCAAACTTGCAGCCCTCACATGCCCTATTCTCATGGCAAGAAGTTGAGGTATTCTTGTGGCATATTCCTTCTTATTATCTTCAACATTTTCAAGACAAAGTGAGGTGGAAATTTCGGCCAAACAAGGATGACAAGGTGGAACAATCATGTTTCTTTATTTTGCCAAGTGTACAAGGTCATTAGGTGGCCAACCAATAGTGTGAAGACAACTAAGAGTTGATGATGAAGATGGTGACACATTGGAGGTCTTATCTTCAAGGCCTATTTCACACTATAAATAGGACGCAAAGGTGAAGAAGAAGAACACACAACTTTGAAGCAAACTTGAAGATCATTCTTGCTATTCTCTTCTTCTTGATTCTTTCTTTGTGTAGCTAAAGTGTTTCATTTCTTATTATTGTTGATCTACATTATACACGCCTTCTTGGGTTGATTTTTTAAGATTGGTTAGCCAAGTTTATAAGGTAACATCAATAGGTGATAGAGGTGTTGCAACCAAGAGTTGCATAGAGGTGTTCATCCAAGTCTTGAATAGGATTGGTGTTTAACCCAAGGATCAAGCTTAGTTCTTGTTGCATTTATGTTCATACCATAGTAAAATCCAAGGAAAAGTGTTCCTTGGGAATAGAGTAGGTCACATGGCCGAACCAGGATACATCTTCGGTGTTCTTGTCTTCTTTCTACTTTTCTGTTTTTCTGCCCGTTTTCACTGCATTTTTTACTCAACTTCACATGTCTTGAAAAAATAGCAAAATACTTTCAAAATTCGTGATTTTTAGTGGAGTTGTACTTCAAACTGTTAGCTTTCATTTGCAACAAGAATCACTTGATTTGAGCAAATGAAAGTTAGTCTCTCAGTCGTTGCAAGATAACTGCTCCATTCTAGCTGCAATCTAACCAATTTCAAGAAAATTGAATTCTGTTTTCATAAAGGATAGTTTCAGGTCAGGGTCTTTTAGAAACATAAACTAGACATCCTAAAGAGTGTGTTGACATAAAGATCAACCTTTTTGGTTGAGTAATTAAAGAGAAACAAGTTTTCAAAATTCAACACTATTCTGTCCAATTCTGTCCAGATTGACCATCTGAAGCTTTTTATTTGGTTGAAGGGACAAACGATCTTATTTTGACTTATTCTGGAAATTTTCATAATTTTTGGAGTTGTGTACATTGAGTTTTGAATTTTTCAAAAATGGACACTACATTGGAGGAGGTCTCAGATTCTGTTTTCAAAGGGGATTTTATTCAAGGGTAGTAGTGTAATATCCGCTAACCATTATTCACCCCCTCTAGTGGTGTTTACTGTAGGTGTATGGTCTAACACATGTTGCCAAGTGTACAAGGTGATTATGTGGCCAACCAATGATGTGAACACTTAAGCATTGATGATGAAGACTATGACAGATGGGCATTCTTATATTCAAGGATCATTTCACACTATGAATAGAAGGCAATGTGAAGAAGAGAAGACACACAACTTGAGAGCAAACTTGAAGAATGTTATCTTGCTATCTTCTTCCTTCTTATTTCTTGTTCATTCATTGTGAAGCCAAGGTGTTCCTTTGTTTTTTTATTGCTACACCATATGTGGCTCTTGAGTCGTATTTTGTAAGATTGATTAGCCAAATTTATAAGGATACATCAATAAGTGTTCAAGGTGTTGCAACCAAAGTTGCTAAGAGGTGATTATCCAAGTCTTGAATAGGATTGGTGTATAACCCAAGGATCAAGCTTTGTTCTTGTTGTATTATTGATCATTTTATACTAAAATCCAAGGAAAGGTGTTCCTTGGGACTGGAGTAGGTCACATTTGTCATATCCCATGTTTTCCGAGTCCGGTACTAAATGACTAAAAACATCCTAAAACATAATTTTAGTGATTATATATGTTTATGAGGCTTAGATAAATGAATTTTGTGTGGAGAAATAATCAAAAAGCTGAAATTAAGAAAATTAGGCCAAAATACCAAAACTGTCCCTTCCCAATTAAAATCTGAAGGAGCTATACATTACGTATAACTCCCACAGGAGAAGTCGCCGGTTACAAAAAAAGAAAAGGGGAGTCGACTGAGAGGGAGAGAGAGAGAGAACAAGGGAAAGGAGTAAGAAGGAAGAAGAAAACTACGGCAAATCCTGGGTGCAATCCATCCCGGAATTCAACCAAATCACCGTAAGATTACCTAGATCTGAAGGCAAGTGATTTTTCTATACGCTTTACACAATTTTGATTCAATAGGCCCTATTTCTCTAAAAAGAGAAAATTGGATCACACATTTGTAATTTTGATTTATGTATGTTAATTGCTTTATTCTGTGCATCTATTGTTGTTTGATTGAGTAAGATCACAGATTTTTGGGCCAATTTCAGAGTATATATATGCAACTTACTTGTTTTGCGGTGAAAATGCCCTAAAGGTGTCATTTTTGATGTATACTATTACTTGGTGACTGCCTATCATGCTCGTTGGTTATGTCTTTGATGGATGGCGTTGGTTGGAGGAAGGTTTGAAGGGTATAAGTGAGATACAACAGGTTTAGGGTAAAGTTTGGAGGTTTTGCAGACATGTTCGAAGGTGTGAAGGGTAGGAAGCCTAGGGATCATGTCAAGAGGAGTAAGTATGTGCAATATAGTGTCATGAGTGCATATGTAGGTTGGATTTAGGCTGTAGGATTGAATTTAGGTGTTCTACAGGCTTGGAATGAAGAAGGATGAAGTTTGGGCCACAATTGTGTTTAGAAGTGGAGAAAAGTTGCAGAAACAGGGACTTGGATCGATCCAAGTGGCCCTGGCAGAATTTCCAAACTCTCTGGAAGACATCGATCGATCAACTGGAGGACATCGATCGATTGATGTCCAGGAAAACTAAACATCAATCGATCAGATAGACCACATCGATCGATCGATGTACAAGGGATGCAGAACTGAAGCTCTCTAGAAGACATAGACCGATCAGGAAGGGCGACATTGATCGATCGATGTCCAGGAGCTGGACATAGATCAATCAGAAGGCCACATCGATCAATGAATGTGGCCAGTTCTGTGGACTTTAAGCTGATTTTTTTAGAAATGATAGGAAATGAATGGCAACTTGTAGGATGGACTTGTGTGTGATGCTTGAGACTAGTGTATAAGTCTAAGGAGTGTCTTGAAGTGTGCTTGAGGTAAGTTGAGGTTGGTAACCCTAAGCGTGAATGAGTGAGACTAAGCATGAGTTTGAAGTGGATTTGCGAGACAAGAGCGCGTGTAATGGTGCAAGTGAGGTATGTTTGTGTACTGTGACCTTGCCCTTAATATGTAAAGTGAGTGCGCATGTTATAAGCCTAGTAGGATATGGTATGAGTATATTGCATCACAACATGAGCATTTGACATTTTGACATGAGTTTTGCTTTGCGAAAAGACAAGTGTGTGTAAAGAAAGACTAAAGTTTTTTAAAGACAAGTTTGTGGCTGCTCTGTATAGCACCACTAGAAGGGGGGTTAAATAGTGGGTGCCAGAAAAATTGGTTTTTAAAACTTTTTGTTACCAATTACCCACTTCTGAAAACAGATTCAGTTTTCAGACACGGCTTTTGATTAAATAGATGATCAGGTTATAGACCTCCAAAAATTATGGAATTTGGTGGCAAAGTACTTTCAGATGTTATGTATATGTCATAAAAATTTCAGATTACAATTCAAAGTATAAGGCCTTAAAAAAATGTTTTTACTCAGATTGTGTCAATCTGCCAGAAACTGTTTCTCAAAATGAAAAATTTATTCCTATTAACTTACAACTCCAAATGATTTGAAAATTTTATGATATGTCCTTTAGGATATTTAATTTAAAGTGTTGAAACAGTTTTTCAATATTCATTTGGAAAGTATGTCAACCACATTGATGTTATCAACTTTTGCAAATCAAAGAATCAGATTGCATTAGTCTCAGAACTATTAACGTTTGACTGACTTATACTTATCCAAATGAGATGAAACTTGTGCCAAATGAAATCTAGGACACGTGGCTATGTTTCTAAAATTTTTAGTGATTTTTAAAAATCGTTTTCTATTTTTACCGTTCTAATGAAATAGATGCAGAAAACAGGAACTGAAAGTAAAAGTGCTGAAAAGTAAGAACACCGAGATTTGTATACTGGTTCGGTTAAAAAAACCTACTCCAGTCTTCGAGGACACCTTCCTTGGTTTTCACTAAACACAAAAACATCTTAACACAAGGGTGACTGGAGTTAAACACCAGCTCTACCCTTTTACAATCAAACAAACAAACAAACCAACACGAACACCACCACCGATCGAATGAAGGTTTGATCACACCTTGATCAACCTTTACACCAGATGAACATATGTGGGTGGTTTACACAAAGCCTATATAGTATATGGAAAATATGTACAATAGGCTTGAGGCTAAGAGCAAGAGAAAAGAATGGAAGAAGAAGAGAATAATCTTGCTTTGGACTTGTAAGTATATGCACTTTGCTTAGCCTTGTCTTGCAGCATCTTGCTCTTTTTTATAACATGTTGGCCGCCCCTAGGGTTGATTTTCTTCCTTGAGAATCGTCTTGAATGCCCTTGGAAGATTTCTTTGTATAGATGGTGACATAACCTTGCTTATTTGGCACAACACGATTGGACGAATGACTTGTCTTCGCCTAGTTGTCACTTCTTGATAGGCCAACTTCAATCCACCTTGGCACACTTTAAATGAGCTGGAATTTCTTCGAAAAAATCTGAAACATGTGCTCAAAATGAAGGTGAATAACTTCCAAATAATCGTGATTCAATCCCGTTAAATTTTGGAAGAAAATTGAAGACACAAAGGGGTTAAAAGTCGGCCATGCACAAACACATGTGCTGAAAATTCAGCATGTGTTGTATTTTGAATTGTTTTCTTGTGTGTTGTCCTCTTCAATGTCACCAATCATGTGTGGCATATCATCCACCAATTAAAGTTCTAAATAAGCTCCACCTAGGCTCCAAAAATGCTGAACTAGGCGTGTACATTCAGCTACACATGTGCTGAATTCTTGTTATGTAAACTTTGCCAAATAATGCATAATCTTCACATATATTTGGTAAATTGCAATCAGCCCTAATTTTATTTTTCTAGAACACTCTAATATGTCTTGAATACGTAAAAAGTGTCAAGATACATGTTACATTAATGTCAAAAAGTTCTACGTGTGTAGGTTTGTAGAAAACCGAATTTTTGACTTTCACCGATTACGCTATTTTTCTCCGATTAATTTCAAACTTCTTATACATGTAATATATATTATGTCACATATAATATACATAAAATGAGGTATATATTCAGCTCCAATAGCTGAGTATAAAACATCCCATGTGCCAAAATAGGCTTGAGTTTGAATTCTCCACAAATCTAGGTTAAATTATGGGTGATTTGTGTGTGCAAACATGGTATGACCTTCTGGCTGAGTATGACATGTGGATCACGAAATTTTGGAGTATTTTTAGCGTATATAGGCTGGCCATCGATATATGGCAAGTATGTGACATGTCGAAGTTTCGATAGTCATCTGATGACCTTGTGACATGTCGTTATAATTTTGATGTCACCATGACTTGTAATATATGATATAAGACCTGTATATACTCATAAATATGAGGTGTATATAGTGGTGTGACGTTGACGTACATTTATAATATATATAACGTGTCGGTGGCATGTCGGAATATAAGTACATAGTTTGTCATAAAAAAATATGGATATATAATATGTATATGTAATTGGAGTGTGAGGGTGTGAGATGAGAAGACTTTTCATTTTCAAATTTGTTGCCATATAGCTCTCTCCAAATATGTCTTCGTTTAATAAACTAGTTAGTTCATTATCTTAAGCACTTCACTTAAAGAACTAGTTTAGTTCATTAATCACGGCACCTGAAAATAGTATAAATACAACAAATGTTTGCCATATGATGTAAGTTTTAATGGTTCATGTCTTGTTAGTACGACAACAATATATATAAGCATGTAAAGCATATTTATCACATAAGCATGTCATGTAAAATTTATTCATGCATTTCGTAAACACGTAATATTTAAATAATTCATTTTCAAATCACGTAAACCCCGATTTCTAGTCCATCTCCCCTTTTGATGATTTGCAAAATAACATTTTTCCATGATTTAAATGTGATCGCTCCCCTACAATTATGCACAAATTTAAATTTTGAATTTTATATCGTGCTCCCCCTTAAATCATGCTTCTCTCTCCCCCTTAAATCATGTTTTTCTCTTCCCCTTTATTTTTTAAATCTCATCAAATGTACAAGTAAGAATGGAAAGAAATAGCAGTTCATAGCATACCGAAAATCATGCATTTCTAGTGCGTTCTTAAGGGTTATTGATTCATCTCTTTGCAAAAGTACCTTTTGGTACCCAAACTTGAGTAACCTTTCTCGGTCTTACAAAAGGTGAGAAAAGAGATGAAGAAGCAATATAATAAATGTTAGGGGCATTTCTATTTGGCCTATGGCCGAAATCATAATAATAAGCATAATGTGATTTTTGGTTTTGATATGCATTTCGATTTGAATAAATAGTGCGTGACTTGAATGCACTAGAATGATGTAAGTGTCGCACATGCATCAATAGATTTCTTTCATATGTATATGATATATGATTATACTTCTCATGTGACGAAAAAGAAGGAGTGCGATGAGATATAATGTGTGGTGTACTAGAAGTCTTCTTAGGTTGTACACTTGTCTTGAACACATCCGGTTTCTTAGATGAAGATAGAATAAAGTTTATAGACTTACTTTTTACTTTATTATCTTCAACATATCCTAATCCAGCTTTATCACTTTCATGCTTTTGGGGAGGAAATGAGACGATCTAGTATGTTCGTACCCGTATCAAACTGTTTTAACATTCTTTCTAAATCTGCGTTTCTTGATTTCAAATTTGAAATCTCGGCTTTCATTTTATTATTTTTGGATGTTAATGATGATACCTCTGATTTGAATGCATTAATCGTGCAAGACGACTCTTCTTTTGGATCGTTTAATTGAGATACAAGGTTCGTGTTAGAATATTCTAACAACTTCTTGTCTTCAATTAACCGTTTTTTTCTTTTGAAAGAGTCTTTGCGAATTTATGCAATTCAAGATATTGACTAAATAAATCATCATAAGAGGGTTCGGAATCAGAATCAGAGTCAGAAGATACCTTGTTTTATGTTTTGGATGCAAAGCATACTTGTGCTGTTTGTTCTTCGGTTTCATCAGTCTCAGAGTCAGATGAGTCACTCCAAGTGGAGGCCTTCAGAGCTCTTCTTTTATTCCTTTGTTTAGGTTCTGAGACGAGTCTATTTTTGTTCCAATCCTTGTCACGGTTTTTGTTTGTCTGTTTGTCCTTGTTTAGGCAGTCATAAGAGATATGTCCAAGTCTTCCACAAGTATAATACTTAATATCCTCATTATTTTTATTTCTATGATTCTTAGATGAAGTAGGCTTAGGTTTGTTTTTAAGCGATTTTGTCATGGTCTTTCTTAATCTTTTAGCCAACGTGATTAGATCTTCATCATCGGAATCCTTGTCACTATCATCTACGTGATCATAAGAGGTAGAGACGTATTCATTTGATTTAAACGCTATAATCTTATCTTGTTTTGAAATAGATTCATAATTTCTTATAGTGAGTTTGTTTTCATATACCTTTAATGATCTGATTAATTCCTCCATCTTTATCAATTTGGTTTCCTTACTTTCTTCGATTGCAGTGACTTTGGGATCCCATTCGAATGGGAGGCTTCTTAGTACCTTTTGTACCTTTTCTTGTGAAGAAAATACTTTTCCAAGAGACTCAAGAGAATTGTAAATGTTAGTCAATCGTAAATCCATATCAACAATAGATTCATTAATTAATAATTTGAAGGATTCAAGAGTGGGGATAAGCATGTTTATCTTGGACTCTTTAACTTGACTAGTACCTTCATGTTTCATTTCAAGAATTCTCCATATTTCTTGTGCACTAGAACAATTTGACATATAACTTGATTCACTTTTACTCAGGCCATTTAGAAGAAGTTGCATAGTTTAGCATTTATACTCAATCTCTTTTTATCTTCTATGGTATACTTTTGATTAGGTTTTACGACTTCTAATGTAACACCATCAATCGTAGTTATTTTAGCCGATTAAAAGGACCGTCTTCCATGATGGACCATAATTCTATATCAATAGCCATAAAGAAAAGTTTCATTCTAAGTTTCCATTGTATAAAAGACTCACCGTCGAAAAGAGGAGGCCTAACTTTGACATTCCTTCTTGCTCGGTTTTATAAATAGTGGATGCCATCTCAAAAAGATCGTTGAATCTTCTCGTAGTGAGTATGCTTGCGCTCTGATACCACTTGTAGGACCTGTATAGAACCACTAGAAGGGGGGTTGAATAGTGGATGCAGAAAAAATTGGTTTTCAAAACTTTTTTTGCCAATTACTCACTTATGAAAACAGATTCTGTTTTCAGACCCAATTTTTGATTAAATATATGATCAGGTTATAGACCTCCAAAAATTATGAAATTTGATGAAGAAGTACTTTCAAATGTTATGTATATGTCTAAAAATTTCAGATTACAATTCAAAGTATAAGGTCTTAAAAAACGTTTTTACTCAGATTGTATCAATGTACCAGAAACTATTTCTCAAAATAAAAAATTTATTCCTATTAATTCACAGCTCCAAAAGATCTGAAAATTTTATGATATGACCATTAGGATGTGTATTTTAAAGGATTGAAACATTTTTTCAATATTTCCTTTGGCAAGTATGTCAACCACGTTGATGATCTCAACCTTTGCAAATTTGAGAATCAAATTGCACTAGTCTGACTTATACTTATCCAAAAAAATCTGAAACATGTACTCAAAATCAAGGTGAATAACTTTCAAATAATCATGATTCAATCCCCTTAAATTTTGGACGACAATTGAAGACACAAAGGGGTTAAATTCGGTCATGCACAAACACATGTGTTGAAAATTCAACATGTGCTGTATTTGGAATTGTTTCCTTGTGTGCTGTCCACTTCAATGTCACCAATCATGTATGGCATATCCTCCACCAATTAAAATGCCAAATAAGCTCTACCTAGGCTCCAAAAATGCTGAGCTAGGCGTGTACATTCAGCTGCATATGTGCTGAATTCTTGTTATGTAAACTTTGTCAAATAATGCATAATCTTCATACATATATGGTAAATTGCAATCATCTCTAATTTGATTTTTCTAGAACACTCTAATATGTCTTGAATATGTAAAAAGTGTCTAGATACATGTTCCACCAATGTCAAAAACGTTCCATATGTGTAGGTTTGTAGAAAACCGAATTCTCGACTTTCATCGATAGTCACCCGATGACCCTGTGACATGTCGTTATAATTTTGGTGTCACCATGACTTGTAATATATGATATAAGACTTGTATATACATAAAAATATGAGGTGTATATAGTGGTGTGACGTCGACGTACGTTTATAATATATATGACGTGTCGGTGGTATGTCAGAATATAAGTATATAGTTTGTCATACAAAAATATGGATATATAATATGTATATGTGATTGGCGTGTAAGGGTGTGATATGAGAAGACTTATATTCAAATTTGTCGCCATATAACTCTCTCCAAATATGTCTTCATTTAATGCCCTAGTTAGGTCATTATCTTAAGCACTTCACTTAATGAAATAGTTTAGTTCATTAATCACGGCATCTGAAAATAGTATAAAGACAACAAATGTTTGCCATATGATGTAAGCTTTAACACTTCATGGCTTGTTAGTACGAAAACAATATATATCAGCATGTAAAGCATATTTATCACATAAGCATGTCAAGTAAAATTTATTCATGCATTTCGTAAACAGGTAATATTTAAATCATGCATTTTCAAATCACTCAAACCCCGATTTCTCAACATAGACTTGCTATTTATATTTTTTTACTAGGGGATATATTAGTCCTTTTTCTTGTGCTTTGTACATTTCCGCTGTATTTCATTTGGTTTCAAAGAAGGTTTGAAAGTTTAAATTTTTACGGCGTTTCCGCTGATTTATCCCAAGTCATGGATGATGAGTGCTTGATCTTCTTTGATGCCTTGTAATTCTCGTAGTAGACTATGGCGGATGCACTGGTACCGATGTACGGTATCAGGCCGGGGCGCTACAACATTGACCGAACAAGGATAAATTCTCGGTGTTCTTGTCTTCTTCCTTTCTTTACTGTTTTCTGCCCGTTCTTACTGCAGTTTTTACCTAACTTTACACCGCTTAAAAACATAGCAAAACGTTTTCAAAATTCTTGATTTTTGATGGAGTTATACTTTAAACTTTCAGCTTTCATTTGCAATAAGAATCATTTGATTTTAGCGAAGGAAAGTCAGTCTTTTAGTCTTTGAAATATAACTGCTACATTCTGGCAGCAATCTGACCAGTTTCAAGGAAACTTGCATTCTGATTTTTCCAAGAACAGTTTTAGGTCAGGGCCTTTTTGAAACTTAAACTAGACACCTTAAGGAGTATTTTGACATAAAGATAAACTTTTTTGACTGATAATTAAAGAGAAACATGTTTTCAAAGTTCGGCATCATTCTGTCCAAAACTGCCAGATTGACCATCTGAATCTTTTAATTTGTTTTAAGGGACAAATGATCTTATTTTTATCTCATTTTTGGACAGAGTCTGGTAAAGACATTGAAATTGATTTCTTGAAAGTTTCATAATTTTTGGAGTTGTATACACTGGCTTTTGAATTTTTCAAAAATGGGTACTTAATTTGAATAGCTCTCAGATTTTGTTTTCAAAGGGGTTTTTTAATTCAAGGGTAGTAGTGTAATTTCTGCTGACCACTATTCAGGTGTTACGGTCTAACAGTTTAATCATGCTTAATGAATCTACCTGCAATCATCTTCTTAATATGTAAATTCCTTAGGATCAGTATGTTGTCCAAGTGTCTTCCTAGATCATCTATCAGCACCACAGACGTTTTCTCTCCAGAAGGCCGGATCCATTTCGTTTCCGCACTAAAACAAAATAACGGCCCGAGGCCTATTACATCAGATCCAAAAATAGATATGAAAATAGAATACAGGCATCTGCCTGGTCCAAAGGAAAGCAATAAAGACCCAACTGCCTACTCCTCTATTAATGCGGATTCATCCACTATCTCTGAAGATTCACAGTTCAAACGATTGAGCATTAACTTCATTATTAACTTCATCCAACGCCCCCTCGTCTGCAGCGCAAAGGAGCACATTCACTTCTTCCCTACATTTTTCCCGGAGTTTGACTGCAGATGGAAGACCCTCCAGCTGGTTGTCAACCTATTCATTCCTCCAAAACTAGGCACTACGGATGCCCTCTCTAAACCATAACTTCATTTCAACAGAGGCATGCCATGGTTGTCCCCTTCAAGCTGGTTGTCAATCCACCGTTGGGAGCTATCTGATCGAAAGAAATCAGCCCAGCACTTCCTTGAAACCACTCTCTTCTAGAAGATACAGATCCAGTTGCAGTCACGAAGGGCATGCAGACTTGATTCCATCGCATATCGGTAGATAGCACAGGTATTTTGATTGGAGCACTTTCTTTTGAGCAGCAGTTCAGCGGTTGGCAATCTGTCTTCCCGTGCTTACCATAAGAGCAAGTTTCTCCCTAAAGAGCCTTGGATTTTCCAGATCCGCCTCCATTCTGCCTTGGCACAGAGGTCAGGCAAAGGTAACTGAATTGCATGTATGTCCCTTAGTTTTAGTCTATTCATTTCATTCCATCCCCTTTAGTGTCTTGGTGGATTGAAGATCCCTCGGATTGGCTTGCATGTCTCCAGCCTTGTTTTATGATGTTCATTCCATACCACACGCTCCTTCAGATGTGGGAAACCCCTTGATCGGATCTGATCTCTTCAAGGAGGTTTCCATACTTAGAGATGAGTACTCGCGCCCACAGCTCATCCTTCTCCTTAAGAATCCTCCAGCCCGGTTTAACTAGTAATGCCTGGTTAACCATTGACAGCTTTCTTAGGCCCAAACCCCCTGCCTCCTTTGGTTGACACACTATGTCCCAAGCGAGGGGGTGCATGTTGCATTTCCCGTTAGTGTCTCCCCAAAGGAAGTTAAGATTGATTCGCTCCAGTTCTTGGATAGTCCTTTCAGGCAACTTAGCCATCTGCATATAATATCTGGGGATGATAGATACGACGAATTGGATTAGGACCAGCCTAGAAGCTTCGGATAAAGTTCTGGCCTTCCACGCATTGAGCTTCTGTCTAACCCTGTCAACCAGGGGTTGGAAGGTAGTCTTGTTCACGTGCCCGTGTAAAATTGGCATCCCTAGATATTTCGCAAACTCCACCGCCTTAGGGATCCCAAACCTCAAACTTAGTTTGTCTTTTAAGGCATGCTAATCTTCTTGACTGACCACCTGCAAAACCTTTCCAACGTTTCTTGCATAACCATTACATGGGTTTCCGAAGCTTCACCAAACAAGATTAGGTCGTCTAAATACATAAGGTGAGAGATGCTTGGACCACCCCGAGTATAATGCACATGCCTCCACTTGCTCTCCTTCACTTGCTTCAGGATTTTATGCCCTAACACTTCCATACAAAGGACGAAGGGATAAGGGGCCACAGGATCTCCCTGTCGCAGCCCTCTCATAGGAGTAATTTCCTCAAGTGACTCACCATCCCATAGCACCCTCAGTCTCCCAACAAAACCTCAGTAGTTGGATAATGACCGGCTTAAGTCCAACATGGCCTAGGACGTCACTAAGTGATGCGTGCAACTCATGGGCTCCAACAATTCCACCTTCCAAACATCCTTCACAAAGGGTTAGGCACAAGGAAGAAGACTTCCCCTTGCTTCCTTAGTGATAAAAACATGTGGCTTAATTGAGCAAGACCAACACTTCAAGATGGTCGTTGATCAGGCAAACCAATATGGCCCTCCTGGATGGCACTTTTTAGCAATGGCAACACCTTTAAAATGCTCAACTTTGAAGGATCTTAACTTAGGTTTTTAATGCAAAACCAAGAAAACAAAGTCTCACACAAAGTGAAGAAAATATCAAGAATTGTTATTCATCAAAGTTGTTCTTTTTCCAACCGGCCAAGGGCCTATTTATAGGCTACAATAAACGTCCTATCAGCCTATAAATGACTAGAAATTAATTCAAATAGGCTAGCTAATAATTGTTCAAAAATTGAAAATTGTTTTGAATTCAAACTAAACGAATTCTAGCTAAAATCTTCAAATCTTGCAAGACATTATCCTCAATGAATCTGGCCATGTATGATGATGAGGTTGGCGTTTTGAGACTTGATCTTGATGTAGATGAAGTGGTTGGAATTGAATTCAAAGGTTGGTTGAAGATTGAATTCAAATCGAATTTGAATTTGACTTCAAACTTGGATTCAATATGTGAATTGTGATCCCATCTCTTTTGATCTCCAAGTTGGCATGTGAATGTATAAGATGGCGTGTGGGAGGCCTTCAAATGGCTGAGATGTTGAATTCAAACGTTGGTTGAAGTTTGAATTCAAATTGAGTTTGAATTTGAATTCAAACTTGGTTTCAATTTAGAATTGGAATCTATCTCCTTCTTTCTCTTCAAAATGGCGTGTGTATGGCTGGTTAATTTGGCTGAATTCATCTTGAATTTGAAGCCTCAATTTGGTTGAAACTTGAATTCAAATCAAGGTTGAATTTAAATTCAAGTTTGGCTTTGAATTTACATTCAATTTGATCATCATTCTTTTACTTCAAGCATGGCCGGCCCCTTGTGGATAAATGGAGATGATTTTGATTTCAATTTGATCAAGAGATTCTATCTTGGACACCTTTGAGTTTGTCTTGGTGGAGACAAACATTCTCTTCAAGACAACATTCCTTTGGTCTCCTTTTTTGTAACACACGGCTATCTTCCTTATTTTGGGCCTTCATTTTATTTGGCTCTTCCATGTACCTAATTCTCCTACAAAGCAATCACATAAAACAAAGATCACAAGAAAACAAGATAAACTTCAAGACAAAGAAGGCACACACACGTTTACACACAATCAAGGTGAAGGTTCAATAATATGAACCCAAGGAATCTTAGGTTCATCTTGAACATGCTTGTACAAGAAGGTGGCAACTTGATGACAAAGTTCTCTTGCCCTTCTTCTTGTCATAGGACCTTTGACCTCTTGATGGGGCCCTTGATCCTCATCGGACCCTTGATCCTTATCAATCCCCCAACCTCAAAAGGATTCGTCCTCGAATCAAAAAGGTCATCGTTGAAAGGGGTGAGGTCAGCAACATTAAAAGTAGGCGAAATTGAACCATACCTTTCGGGAAGATCAAGGATGTATGCATTGTCACCTATGCGTTTCAAAACTTTGAAAGGTCCATCTCCTCGAGGTAACAGTTTTGACTTTATCTCATTGGGAAATCTTTCTTTGCGCAAATGTAACCACACTAAATCTCCAGGTTTAAACACAACTCGTTTTCGATGTTTGTTAGCTCGTCTTTCATAAGCTTTGTTTTTCTTTTCAAGTTGTGTTTTAACTTGTTCATGCAGTTTCTTTATCTTTTCTGCTTTTTGTTTACCATCAAGACTAGAACGTTCATGCACAGGAATAGGAATCAAATCGAGGGGAGACAAGGGATTAAAGCCATACACGATTTCAAATGGACTATGCGCAGTACCGTGATGGACACTCCTATTGTATGCAAATTCGATATATGGTAAACAATCTTCCCAATGTTTAATGTGTTTTTGCAAAATGACACACAAAGGTTGAGAAAGAGTACGATTAACGACTTCAGTTTGTCCATAAGTTTATGGGTGTGCAGTGGTTGAAAACAACAATTGTGTACCAAGTTTAGCCCACAAAACACGCCAAAAGTGACTCAAAAATTTCGTATCTCTATCACTTACAATTGTATGTGGCATGCCATGCAATCTCACAATTTCTTTGAAGAACAAATCAGCAACATGTGTGGCGTCATCAACTTTCCTACATGCAATGAAATGTGCCATTTTTGAAAATCGATCAACCACAACATAAATACTATCGCGCCCTCCTCGAGACTTAGGGAGTCCGGGAACAATAACCCTCCACCACCACCGCCTCCAGTCCTAGTACCCCAGGCGCTGATAGACGCTATCACAGTGATAGCTCAAGGGGTTGCTCAGCAACAGCAACAACCACAGCAACCTCCTCCACCACCTCCCCAGCAAGGTATCACGTATTACATTGGGGAGATGCAGAAGATGCATGCCCCCACATTTGAAGGGACCACTGATCTAGAAGTGGCTGGATTTTGGATGGATGAAATTGAAAAATGCTTCAGGCTTGTGCAAGTGCCTGAAGAACTGAAGGTGGATGTAGCCACACCATTACTGATCGGCAGGGCCAATGCCTGGTGGAATGGCATTCTACCCAAGATGACTCCTCCTATCCAGTGGAGCCAGTTTGTGCAGGCCTACAAGGATTACTATATGCCTGAGACTGCCGTTTTGGAGAAGATGAGACAGTTTGACAAGTTTGAGCAAGGGAGAATGTCCGTTTCCGATTATGCTGATAGGTTTCATGCCTTGGGCAAATTTACACCCATGGTATTGGAAAATAATCGGATGAAGATGCTGAAATTCGAAGAAGGGTTGAACCCCCACATACGGACTGCAATAGCGGGGTCGAGTTTCAAAACTTTTGAGGAGATGCTGGACGCATGTTACCGAGTGGAGAGTGACATGCGTAGGACACAACCAAGAGAGACTCGTGAAGAGACGATCAAAAGGCCGAGGGTAGAGCAAAGCGGAAGTAGACCCGGACGTTGGGTCAAGATCCCTAGGAAAGGACAAGCGGGGCCAGGCCAAAGGGCACCGCAGCAGAATCAACCCAATCGCCAGGCACCCGCGGAGTGTCCACACTGTCGTAGGAGACACGCAGGTGAGTGTTGGAAGATTACCGAAGCGTGCTTCAAGTGTGGAAAGACAAGCCACAGGATTAAGGATTGCCCCGAATGGGACCCTAAACCTCAAGCCGGAGCAGGGCCAGCCCAGCAGCAGAAAGGCAGGCCCAATGCAAGAGTCCACGCCATGACGGACGCAGAAGTCCAGGAGGACGCAAACGTGATGACAGGTATGCCCTAAGTTGAATACCAGTTGCTTAAGCTGAATTTTAGTTTTCTAAGTTGATGATTGAATATGTGTTATGTGAAAACCGTTATGTGTTACCCTCTTGTGATTAGGTGTGATCTTAGTTAACAAAGTACCCGCCAACGTGTTATTTGATAGTGGAGCTAGCCACTCCTTCATCTCTAAGCGATTCGCCAAAGGACTCGACTGTTTACCCGAATGGCTTAAGAACCCATTTAGGGTGCAGGCAACAGGCAAGCAAGTACTGGTTTCTCACCACCAGTACAAAGATTGTGATTTGGAATTGGTTGGGAAGTTATTCTCGGTGACCTTAGTTTCAATCCCGATGAAGGACTTCGATGTAATATTGGGCATAGATTGGCTGACCAAGAATCATGCCAATATTGATTTAAACTTAAGCAAGTGACCCTCAAGGACCCTGAGATGAATGACATCACGATACAAGGAAATGTCAAGATGACCAAAGCTCCAAGGAAAGTATATTTAACAGCGATTAAGGCCTTTAAAGCCTTACAGAAGGGAGCAGAGGGATATATGGCGTATGCATTAGATGTGAAGCAGGAGGTTCCCTCTATAGATCAAATTCCGGTGATCAATGAGT
This sequence comes from Eustoma russellianum, assembly GCA_036186865.1. NCBI lineage: Eukaryota > Viridiplantae > Streptophyta > Magnoliopsida > Gentianales > Gentianaceae > Eustoma > Eustoma russellianum. The sequence continues at coordinate 22,335,301 of AP025068.1, forward strand.
TCAAGGATGTATTTCCGGATGATTTTCCGGGAATCCCGCCATCGAGAGAAGTGGAGTTCGAGATTAACCTGATACCCAGAGCCGAGCCTATATCTAAGGCACCCTACAGAATGGATCCAGCAGAACTTAAGGAGCTAAAGGGGCAACTTCAGGAGTTGTTAGACAAAAAGTTAATTCGCCCCAGCGTATCACCGTGGGGAGCTCCAGTTCTATTTGTAAAGAAGAAAGATGGCAGCATGAGGTTATGCATCGATTACGGGAGTTGAACAAGATCACCATTAAGAATAAATATCCTCTGCCAAGGATAGAGGATTTATTTGACCAACTAAAAGGAGCCCGCTGGTTTTCAAAGATCGACCTTCGACAAGGGTATCATCAATTGCTTGTGAAAGCGAGAGACGTTCCCAAGACCGCTTTTCGGACTCGATACGGGCATATGAATTTTTGGTGATGCCTTTTGGATTAACTAATGCCCCAGCGGCATTCATGGACTTGATGAACACCGTGTTTCGAGAGCAGTTGGACCAATCCGTGGTGGTGTTCATCGATGACATCCTAGTCTACTCTCCCGACGAGCAAGCACATGCTGAACACTTAAGAGTGGTGTTGCAAATCTTGAGGCAACAAAAGCTCTACGCCAAATTCAGCAAGTGTGAATTTTGGCTAAGAAGTGTAGCCTTTCTCGGTCACGTGATTTCGGAAGATGGGATTTCTGTGGACCCTAAAAAGATAGAAGCCATCACCGAATGGCCAAGACCCACCAACGTGACTGAGGTAAGAAGCTTCCTAGGCTTGGCAGGCTACTACAGGAAGTTCGTTGAGGGATTCTCAACAATAGCAGTTCCATTGAGCCGACTTACACAGAAGAAGACCAAGTTCGAATGGACTGCCGAATGCGAGCAGAGCTTTACCGAGCTCAAGAAGAGATTGACCACAGCCCCGGTGTTGGCACAGCCCTCCGGCACCGACGGTTTCGTGATCTATAGTGACGCGTCCAAGAAAGGACTAGGTATGTACATCATTACAATTAATGCATTGTATATACACATGCTAGTCTTAAATTAACGTTCTGTTTATAGGTTGCGTCTTGATGCAAAACGAACGAGTCATATCGTACGCGTCAAGACAATTGAAACCATATGAGCAGAACTACCCGACGCATGACTTGGAGCTCACAGCTGTGGTATTTGCTCTTAAGATCTGGAGACACTACCTATATGGAGAGAAATGTGCCGTGTTCACGGATCATAAGAGCTTAAAGTACCTATTCTCGCAGAAGGAGTTAAATATGAGACAGAGAAGATGGTTGGAGTTACTCAAGGACTATGACTTGACCATCAACTACCATCCGGGTAAGGCCAACAGGGTGGCGGACACATTGAGCAGAAAGTCTAGCCACGCGAGACAATCTCTATTAGAAAGAGAGATCGAGGAATTTGACCTCGAATTGGTGGACTCAGTGGCAAATGTCCTTACAGCGCTATCTATCAGCCCAGACTTGGTAGACAGAATTAAAGAAGCACAGTATGAGGACCCAGCACTGAAAGAAATCCGCGACAAAGTATCCACAGGACCAGTAAAGGACTTCCAGCTGCGAGGAGATGGAAGTCTATGGTTTCAGAATCGGTTATGCGTGCCAGGTAAAGACGAACTCCGAACGGAAGTGCTCCAAGAAGCGCATAACTCAAAGATGTCTATCCACCCCGGGAGCACAAAGATGTACAAGGACCTCAAAGGAAACTATTGGTGGATAGGGATGAAAAGATCAATAGCGGCTTATGTCGAAAGGTGTTTGATATGCCAACAAGTCAAAGCCAAACATCAACGACCTGGTGGTTTGATGAAGCCGCTAGAAATTCCAGAATAGAAGTGGGAACACGTGACGATGGACTTTGTAATGGGACTACCCAAGACCCGCAATGGAAATGAAATGATTTGGGTGATTGTAGATCGTTTAACAAAGACAGCTCACTTTATAGCTATGTCACATGGCACGTCTTATGAGAAGCTTTCCAATATATATGTGGATAGCATTGTGAGCCTACATGGAGTCCCAGTCAGCATTGTGTCAGACCATGACCCCAAGTTCACCTCTAAGTTCTAGAGGGCATTCCAGAAGGCAATGGGTACCGAACTGAGAATGAGTACCGCGTACCACCCGCAAACGGACGGACAATCCGAGAGAACCATCCGAACCTTGGAGGACATGTTAAGAGCATGCGCTTTGGACTTCAAAGGAAACTGGGATAGCATGCTGAAGTTGATGGAGTTTTCCTATAATAATAGCTATCACAGCGCAATCGGCATGGCGCCATTTGAAGCTCTATATGGACGTAAGTGCGGTCCCCGGTTTGTTGGGATGAAGTTGGGGAAAGGATAATCACTGCACCCGAGTTGGTCGAACAAACAGTTGAAAAGGTCAAAGTGATAAGAGAGAAATTGAAAGTGGCTCAAGATCGTAATAAGAGTTGGGCCGATTCTAAAAGACGACCTTTGGAGTTTGGGGAAGGTGAAAATGTTTACTTACGAGTTTCACCTGCCAAAGGAGTTGCAAGATTCGGAATGAAGGGCAAGTTAAGCCCAAGATATATTGGGCCTTACGAAGTGCTGGGCAAGGTTAAAGAAAGAGCATATCGGTTAGCCTTGACTCCGAATTTGTCACAAGTTCACCACGTATTTCATGTGTCCCAACTAAGGAAATACGTACCAGACGCGAGCCATATCTTGGAAGCTCAACCGTTGGATGTTAAGGAAGATATCACTTATGAAGAACATCCCATAAAGATTGTGGACAGAAAAGACCAAGTTCTATGTCGACGCGTCATTCCGTATGTCAAAGTTCAGTGAAGTAACCATACGGAGCGCGAAGCCACGTGGGAGCTTGAGGAGCAAATGAAGGAGCTATATCCACATCTCTTTCAATAAGGTACGCCAGTTTCGAGGACGAAACTTTTTGTAAGGGGGGTGGAATGTTATGCCCCGCACCCTCCATAGGTTAATCAAAAGACAAAGAAGGAATTAAACGCAGTTTAATAATAGTCAACGGAAATAAATGAGGCATTAATAAAAAGGATTAATTAGAAATTAATGAGAGGATTGAATATTAGAATTAAATTGTATTTAATTTTAGAATTAAATAATTAAGGTTTATCCTTTAAGATAAATAAGATAATAGATATAATTTAGAAACTCCAAATCTTACCCTATTCCCTATTAAACTGACAACGTCAGTTTTTCCTCCCCATTTATCAGAGAAGACGCAGCCCTCAGTCCCCTTAGGCGATTTTGAGACTTGCAGCCCTAGGAGAAGAATCTCTCCAGAAAGCCATCCAATCTTCCTTCGTTCTTCAATACGTTCTCGAGTAATCAAAGACAAGTAATCATCTTATAAGTTCCTACGTTTTGTGAAAGAAAAAATGGCCTATTTTGATATCAAATTGGATCACCATGCAGTAGTTTCGTTTTGTGATTATTTGTATATGATCTATGTGCTTTGGTTCGAGTTTTGGCCGATGTATATGAAAAAGCATTCGTTGTTGTTGTTGATTATGTGAAATCCTGCAAATCCCTCCCCCGTGAACCCCTTTTTGTTGTGATTTCGTTGCTGTATGGGTTTGAGGGAAAAGGTGGGATTTTTAGGGTTGATGAGGTTGGGAAAAAAATGCGTACTAGGCTTGGATTTCGTTTGAGATGTGCGTAGCGTTGAATCTTTAGTATTAAGCGTGAATAATAGCAGGATTAGGCTTGAATGAAATGGGTGGATGGAGATTGGAAACGTTGGCTGAGATCTGCAGAAAATCGCAGAAGAATTTCTGGAAAAATGCTGACATCGATCGATCGATGTCAGAGATCGATGTCCTTTGTTGGACATCGATCGATCGATGTAGGTGAGACTGAGAGATCGATGTCCTCTGTTGAATATCGATCGATCGATGTAGGTGAGACTGAGAGATCGATGTCCTCTGTTGGACATCGATCGATCGATGTAGATGAGAGTTGAGAGATCGATGTCCACTGACGGACATCGATCGATCGATGTATAGGAAAGCTGAGAGATCGATGTTCTCTGTTGGACATCGATCGATCGATGTGAGGGTATGATGTCACATCGATCGATCGATGTGAGGGGATGATGTCCGTCAGTTTTGTGGGAAAATAGAAGAAGAAAGAGGGAAGCTCGGGGAATCTTTGGGTGACCTTAGAGATTTCTTAGAATCTGATTAAAGGTAGTCTAAGTCTTGGGAACATGACTTAGGACGGTGAATCAACTTGGTGACTTCAAAGGGTTTTCGAATCGGATTTCAATCAGGATGACCTAGGAGGGTTAGGAGATGAACGCACGAGGTGTTTTAGAGTTCAATGAAGGATGGATAGGGGTACTTGCATTGGTTTGTGAACCTTAGAATCAAGACTAAGTGTTGACGAGATGGTTGAAGCCTAAGTTTTGATGTGTAAGTTAGTGAAATCTTGTGTGTTGCTTGCACTTGCGCATGTGTACATGAACTGCTTATGTGAACGAGATATGAGATTGAAACTAGGAGTCTTGCATCATGACACTTGCATTTGCACATTGTTTTGAAAAAGAGAGGTGCTTCGGCACAGATTTGCGAAGGTGACCTGTAATGTAAACCGGGATGGAAATATAAGCTGGGGCGCATTGCAGGGCACAAAAGGCTGTAACGTAAACCGGGATGGAAATATAAGCCGGGGCGCATTACAGGGTATAAAGTTCTCTGCAATGTTAATTGGGATGGAAATATAA
>AP025068.1:22342179-22493641 GCA_036186865.1 Eustoma russellianum
CCCCCGCCGTAGTCTACTATGAGAACTACGAAGCGTCAAAGCAGATCAAGCGTACATCATCCATGACGTAAGATAAATCAGCGGAAACGTTGTTAAATTTAAAACTTCACCATCAATAATGTAACTAGAAAGTACAGCGGAATTAAAAGGTGTTTGTTCATCTAGCTAACATAAGTTCCAGAACAACATAATAACATTGAGTTTCCAAACTTAAAGAGAGTATTCAAGCATCTATCTATTTCCATGCCCGTCATCCCATTGAGCCCACTCGCCATCGTCTTCGATAAATATCATCTCATATTCTGGCTCACCTGAAAAGGAATACAGTATCTATTCTTAGCGAAAATATCGCCAGCAAGTAACCCGTCTATAGACCTTATGGGATCACACACGACGAGTCACCAGTGTATAAATCATTGTCCAAAATAAGGTGCTCGGGTTAGCAAGTAGCATCTTTATAAGAATTCCTCAAAACAGATAAAACACATAAATGATATACGGATACGAGAACAAACATGTACTAAAACAACATATCATCATAAGCAAGTCATAAGCTAGTAACATCTCTTGCATATCAAATCTTATGCTTCGTGTATCATGATGCATGTACTTCTTTAAAATCACACACAACACCCATGCATATGTCTTCTTTCATAAACATGTCATGCGTGTCATTTCACAAAATATTTCATAACTCTTCTTATCATATTCTTCGCGTAGCAGAACTTTATACCCTGTGGGTGATCAGTCCATAGCAAACAGAACTTTCTACCCCGTGCGGAAAGGTCCATGGCCCCATAACATATAACTTTATACCTCGTGCTGAAAGGTCCACGACCCCATTACATACATCATATATCCGTGTTGATAGGTCCACGGCCCCATAAAATACTTTATTTTCCGTGTTGATAGTTCTACGGCCCCATAACATATTTTATACCCTGCTGTTGATTCACAGGTCACGCTTTTATACCCTGCTTTCGCAGGCGTGACTTTTATACCCTGCGATCAACCAGCAGCCATTTTGCCTTTCAAAAACTTTAAACTTCTCTTGTAAACACATGTTCTTTCGCAAAGCAATTCTCGAGTCAAATGCAAGTGCCCATGTCATGATGCAGGATGCACATGTAACTTCGTATCAAACATGTAACACACACACACATACATCTTACATATCAATTATATGATCTAGCACCTCAAACACTCCATGTTCATATCTTTCCAAGTCCGTTCGTCTCACTAATTCACTTGGGATTCAATCTTAATCTTACTTGATCAAACTTACCATCTACACCTCACTTACACCTCAAATACCCTTGCATTTTATGCTCAAAAGAAGTGTATAGAGTTACTACACATACATGGGGCGCCTAAATGGTCAAAAAGACTTCCAGTATACTTCGAACGCTGCATGGAGCGCCTAATGTGGACATGGAGCGCCTATACTAGGCGTTCGAAGTGTTCGGGGATGTACCGTATACATCGAACGCCTACATGAAGCGCCTAATGTGACATGAAGCGCATAATGCATGTGTTCGAAGTGTACGGGGATGCTCTGGGACACATTGAACGCTTACATTAGGCGCCTAATGTGACTTGGAGCGCCTAATGTAGGTGTTCGAAGTGTTCTGACGGTTCAGAACTGTAGTTTTTCTGCAGTAACTTCCTCTCATCTCCTTCCTTCTTCAACCCCTTTCATGTTCAACACCTCAAGATAAATCTTAGCACCTTGATTCATCATGCTTAACCCACAACTATCATGATTTGATTCTTAAACATGCAACCTAGTATCCACTCTAGCCTTCTATCATCCACAAGCTTCTCTAGATATCTTCACACCTTCCAACACAACAAGTCTACAACCAAGCCAACATTCATCCTTCACCACTTGCAAACACTCTCAAAACAACTAAGGTGTAATTACCAAACTTACGAACTTATATCAAGACAATAAGCACATTATGTACAACACTTTTATGGGCATATTTCACAACGAAAAACACAACATAACCATTTCAAAGATTCGCCCAAAGAACATAGCTTTACTCAATCAACAACAACAACAACTACATATAGTAAAGCATTTAACATAAGCAAATCAAAGCTACTAATGTGTGATCCAAGTTTTTTCTTTGTAAGAACATAGGGCCTAAAGTAACAAAATTTGCGTAAAGCGTCTAGAAAGATTACTTGCCTTTGTTTCTAGTTAACCTAACGAATATACTGCGGAATTTCGGTAAAGATTGCACCTAGGTTAGCCTTCTTCTTCTTCTCCTCTTCTTCTCTTTCTTCTCCTTTCTTCCCTTAGACGGTTTCTTCCTCTCCCTTTTGGTTTCCTAACCTGCGGCTGATGGGTGGGAAGTTATACAAATGTTGTGTAACTTCCCCCCACATGTAGTTGGCAAAGTTTGGCATTTTGGCCAAATTCCCTCAATTTCCACTTTTGTCTATTTTCCCCCCTATATTTTGTTTTAATTACACTTCATACCCTATACATTTAATGTATTCACATTTTAAATCATTTTCTAATTATTAAAGCCGGACTTAAACATTACGGGATATGACACCCATTGTCAGAACAATCATGTAGGGGAGTGTTAAAAGAAGACTAGGGCGTGCTTTAAGTGTGGCAAGGCCGACCACAGAATCAAGGATTGTCCTGAGTGGAAACAGAGGCCACAGGGAGATTCAAGGTCACAACAACAACAGAGAGCTAGGCCCAAAACTAATGCCAGAGTCCATGTCATGACGGATGCCGAGGTGCAAGAGAACACCGATGTCATGACAGGTATGACTTAAGTTGTATTTTAGTTGTTTAAGTTGGAATTAAATTTTCTTTACATGAGATTTTTTGTGCTATGCTCTTCGTTGATAGGTGCTGTTCTAGTAAATAAAGTGCCTGCGAATGTGTTGTTTGATAGTGGTGCAAGTCATTCGTTTATATCTAAGAAATTCGCCAAGGGACTTGATTGTTTTCCTGAGTGGCTTGAGACCCTCTTCAGAGTGCAGACATCTAGTGATCAGGTACTGGTTTCACATAATCAGTATAAAGATTGTGAGTTGGAGTTGGATGAGAAGGTGTTTTCCGCTACATTAGTCCCAATCACGATGTGGGATTTTGATGTGATATTGAGCATGGACTGGTTGACTAAGAATCATGCCAATATCAACTGCAGACTTAAGCAAGTAACCGTCAAGGATCCCGAGATGAATGCAGTAACGGTGCAAGGAAATACCAAGCTGACAAAGGCCCCCAAGAAAATTTATTTGACTACGGTCAAGGCCGTCAAGGCTTTGCAAAAGGGAGTAGAGGGATTTATGGTTTATGCTATGAATGCTAAGCAAGAGATTTCCTCAGTTGATCAGATCCCGGTGATCAACGAATTCAAAGACGTATTTCCAGATGATTTGCCTGGAGTACCCCCATCAAGAGAAGTGGAGTTCGAAATCAATTTGATTCTAGGAGCTGAGCCTATATCTAAGGCACCTTACAGAATGGCCCCAGCTGAACATAAGGAGTTGAAAGGACAATTACAGGAATTGCTGGACATGAAGCTGATTCGTCCCAGTGTATCGCTCTGAGGAGCCCCCATTTTATTTTTCAAGAAAAGGATGGCAGTTTGAGATTATGTATCGACTATAGAGAGCTGAACAAAACAACCATCAAGAATAAGTACCCACTGCCAAGCATTGAGGATTTATTTGACCAGTTGAAGGGTGCCCGATGGTTTTCGAAGATCGAGCTTCGTCAGGGGTATCATCAGTTACTTATGAAGGCAGGTGATGTCTCTAAAACAGCTTTTCGTACTCGATATGGGCATTATGAGTTTTTAGTGATGCTTTTTTGATTGACTAATGCCCCAGCAACTTTTATGGATTTAATGAACACCGTGTTCCGAGAGCAGTTAGATCGGTTTGTGGTGGTTTTCATTGATGACATTTTGATATACTCTCCTGATGAGCAGTCCCATTCGGAGCATTTAAGAGTGGTGTTGGAGATTCTGAGACAGCAGAAACTGTATGCCAAATTCAGCAAGTGTGAATTTTGGCTAAGGAGTGTGACTTTTCTTGGGCACGTGATTTCGGTGGACCCTAACAAGGTGGAAGCCATCACTGAATAGCCAAGACCTACGAACATGACGGAAGTCAGAAGCTTCATAGGCTTAGCAGGCTACTATACGAAGTTTGTTGAAGGATTTTCAACAATTACAGTTCCATTAAACCGACTTATCCAGAAGAAGACTAAGTTTGAGTGGATTGCAGAATGCGAGCAGAGCTTTTCTGAACTCAAGAAGAGATTGACCACGGCCCCAGTGTTGGCACAACCCTCCGGCACCGATGGCTTCGTGATTTATAGTGATGCGTCCAAGAAAAGACTAAGTATGTATATAATTACAACTGTTGTACTATATATATATATATATATATATATATATATATATATATATTGGATGTGAATTAGCCTCCTGTTTGTAGGTTGTGTTCTGATACAAAATGGACGAGTTATTTCTTATGCTTCGAGACAGCTGAAACCTTATGAACAGAATTACCCGACGCATGACTTGGAGCTTGCAGAAGTAGTATTTGCCCTTAAGATTTGGAGACACTACTTATATGGAGAAAAGTGTGCAGTGTTCACTGATCACAAGAGCCTGAAATACTTATTCCCGCAGAAAGAGCTGAATATGAGACAAAGGAGATGGTTGGAACTACTTAAGGACTATGACTTAACCATCAATTACCACCCTGGGAAAGCAAACAGAGTGGCAGACACGTTGAGCAGAAGGTCTAGCCATGCTAGACAGTCTCCTTTGGAACGAGAGATTGAGGAGTTTGGTCTGAATGATGTGGACACAGTAGCGAATGTCCTTACCACCTTATCTATAAGCCCAGATTTGGTAGACCGAATCAAAGAAGCTCAGTACGACGATGCAACACTGAAGGAAATCCGTGACAAATTGAACATGGGTCACGTAAGAGATTTTCAGTTGAGAGAAGATGGAAGTCTATGGTTTCAGAACCGGCTATGCGTACCAAATAAGGAAGAGCTTCGTAGAGAATTGTTGAGTGAAGCTCATAACCCGAGGTTGTCAATCCACCCTGGTAGCACAAAAATGTATAAGGACCTCAAAATGAATTATTGGTGGATAGGAATGAAAAGAAGTATTGCGGAGTATGTCAAGAGATGTCTGGTGTGTCAACAGGTCAAGGCGGAGCATCAGCGACCTGGCGGTTTGATGATACCACTGGAGATCCCAGAATGGAAGTGGGAATATGTGGCTACGGACTTTGTGATGGGGTTGCCCAAAACCAGAAGTGGGAATGAGATGATTTGGGTGATTGTCCATCGCTTGACAAAGACAGCTCATTTCATAGCTATGCCGCATGGTACTTCTTATGAGAAATTGGCCAACATATATGTGGATAACATTGTAAGTTTGCAGGGAGTTCCCGTCAGCATTGTGTCAGACCGTGATCCCAGATTCACTTCTAAGTTTTGGATGGCTTTCCAGAGAGCTATGGGCACTGAATTAAGGATGAGCACAACTTATCACGCACAGACGGATGGACAGTCCGAGAGGACCATTCAAACCTTGGAGGATATGCTGAGAACATACGTGTTGGACTTTAAAGGGAACTGGGACAACATGTTGAAGCTGATGGAATTCTTGTATAATAATGGCCACCACAGTGCAATTGGTATGGCACCATTTGAGGCCCTATACGGACGCAAGTGCAGATCCCCGGTTTGTTGGGACGAAGTTGGGGAAAGAACAATCACTGCACCAGAGTCGGTTGAATAGACAATTGGGAAAGTGAAGATCATAAGGGAGAGACTAAAAGTGGTGCAAGATCGCAGTATGAGTTGGCGGACTCTAAAAGAAGGCCCTTAGCGTTTGAGGTAGGTGACAAGGTTTACCTGCAAATTTCACCCACTAAGAGAGTTGCGAGATTCGGAATGAAAGGCAAGTTAAGCCCTCGGTATATTGGTCTATACGAGGTGCTTTGCAAAGTTGGTGAAAGAGCATACCACTTAGCATTGCCTCCGATTTTATCGCAAATCCACAATGTATTTCATGTTTCTCAACTAAGAAAATGCGTGTCGGATCCAAGTCATGTCCTTGAGGCTCAGCCATTGGAGATTAAGGATGATGTCATGTACAAAGAGTATCCTATAAAAATTGTAGACAGGAAAGATCAAGTTCTACGCAAGCGTGTAAATCCGTATGTCAAGATTCAATGGAGTAACCATACGGAGCTGAAGCCACATGGGAACTTGAGGAGTAGATGAAGGAGTTGTATCCGCACCTCTTCCAATAAGGTACGTCAGTTTCGAGGACGAAACTTTTTGTAAGGGGGGTGAAATATTATGCCCCGCACCCTCCAGACCTTAATTAAATGCGGGAAGAAATTTTAAGGAATTGATAATAGATTAATTTTTAATTAAATATTAGAATAACGAATTAAAGAAAAAGGAATTAAGTAAAATACAATTTAGGAATTCTAGTTTTACCCTTTCCCATAATAAAAACTGACAAAGCATCAGTTTTCTCATTTTCCTAGGAAACGTCGACCCCCTCTTCCCCAGCCATAGTCGACTTTTGCAAGCCCTAGGCGAGGAAGACAGCCTTCAGGAATCGATTCAACCTCCGTTTGTTTCCCAATCCGAGTATCAGTAATCAAAGGCAAGTAATCTACTTATAAGTTCCTACGATTTTTGAAGAAAAGGCCCTATTTTTGTATCAAAATTGGATCACCATGCAGTATTCTACCCTTGTTTATCTTTTGTGAATTATATGCAATTCCTATGTTTTGGTTTCGATGTTTTGGACATCATATGTTGAAAATCTAGTTGATGTTGATGATTATATGGATTCCTGCAAATCCCTACCCCCTTGTGTTACACCCCGTGATTTTTAAGCGCAACTTTCAATACTTAGAGGTTAACCTTGAATGCAACTTAATTAATTATGTAAGATTATAAAACTTAGTTACTCAAAACATAGAAGAACAAAAGAAAGGGGTTAAAAGTAGGATTAAAAGAAAGTATGGTAAAATAGCAACATAGCCCCTACTAGGAGTTGAGGGAGTTACAAAAGTTGGTATAACCTCCCCATCTCAGCATAAGGGGGCGGTTTTGGCCACAAAGAAGAAGGAAAAATTCTGAGAAAAGAGAGAAAAGAGAAAAGGAGAGGAAGAAGAAGAAGAGAGGAAAGAGAAGGAAGGATAAAGGCCATTCTAGGTTCAATTCTCATCAAGATTCTGCAGTAAATCCGTAAGATTAACTAGTAACCAAGGCAAGTAATCTTTCTATACGCTTTATGTAATTTTGATACTTTAGGCCCTATGTTCCTACAAAGAGAAAACATGAATCACACATTGGTATTCTTGTCTTGACTATTTTAAATGCTTTGTTATATGTAAGTCTTGTTGCTAATTGTGCAAAGTATTGTTCTTTGGGCCATATCTCTGAAAATAGTTGTGTGGTGCTTTGTTGTTGTCAAGCATGCCCATAAAGTGTATATCTTGACTTGCTTATTGTCTTGCTCTACTCTTATGTTGATCGTCTACACTTTGGCGTTGAGAGTATGTGCAGGAAATTGAGGGATGAGAGTTGACATTGTTGTAGACTTGTGGTGTTGGTTGTTGTTGATGACAATCTTTGAAGATGGTGAATGATTGAAGAGTTAGAGTAGATGTTGTTAGGCACAACTAAGCATCAACTCATGATTAGATGTATGTTAAGTATGATGAATCTAGTTGTTAAGATGGATCTTTAAGTGTTGAACCTGGAAGGGTTGAAGAAGAAAGGAGTTGGGTGGAAGTTACTGCAGAAAAACTGCAGTTTGGCATCGTCAGAACACTTCGAACGCCTACATGAGGCGCTTCAAGTCACATTAGGCGCCTAATGTAGCGTTCCAAGTGTCCTGGAACTTTCCCGTACAGAAAAACTGCAGTTTAGAACCGTCCGAACACTTCGAACACCTACTTGAAGCGCTTCATGTCACATTAGGCGCTTCATGTAGGCGTTCAATGTCTACGGAATATCCCCGAACACTTCGAACACCTAGTATAGGCGCTTGAAGTCACTATAGGCGCTTCATGTAGCGTTCCAACTGTACTGGAAGTCTTTTTGACCCTTTAGACGCCCTATGTAAGTGTAGTAACTTTATACACTTCTTTTGAACATAAAATGCAAGGGTATTTGAGGTATATTTGAGGTGTAGATGGTAAGTTTGATTAAGTAAGCATAAGATTGAATTCTAGTGAATAAGTGAGACAAATGGACTTGGTAAAACACGTTTAGGGAGTGTTTGAGGTGCAAGACCATATCCTTGATAGACAAGATGTATGTGTGTGTGTGTTACATGTTGATATGAAGCTATCTGTGCATCCTGCATCATGACATGGGCACTTGCATTTGATTTGAGATATGTTTTGCAAAAGAACAAGAAAGGTAAAGTTTGCGAAAGACAAAATGGCTGCTGGTTGATCACAGGGTATAAAAGTCACGTCTGCGAAAGCAGGGTATAAAGAGCGTGATCTGTGAATCAACAGCAGGGTATAAAGTATGTTATGGGGCCGTGGACCTATAAGCACGGAAAATGAAGTATTTTATGGGGCCGTGGACCTATCAGCACGGATATATGATATATGTAATGGGGCCGTGGACCTTTCAGCACGGATATATGATATATGTAATGGGGCCGTGGACCTTTCAGCACGGGGTATAAAGTTATGATGGCTGTGGACTGATCACCCACAGGGTATAAAGTTCTGCTACGCGAAGAATATGATATGTAAAGTGATGAAATGTTTGTGAAATGACATGCATGACATGTTTATGAAAGAAGGCATATGCATGGGTGTTGTGTGTGATTTTAAAGAAGTACATGCATCATGATACACGAAGCATAAGACTTGACATGCAAGAAACGTGGTTAGTCTATGACTTGCTTATGTGATTCGTTGTTTTAATACATGTTGGTTCTCGTAACTGTGTTCACATATGTGCTTTATCTGTTTTGAGTAATTCTTATTAAGATGCTATTTGTTAACCCGAGCACCTTATTTTTGGGCAATGTTTTATACACTGGTGACTCGACGTGTGTGATTCCGTAGGGTGTATAGACGGGTTACTTGCTGGCGAAGTTTTCGCTAAGAACAATCATTCTGTCTCCTTTTCAGGTGAGCCTGATTATGAGTTGATATTTATCGAAGACGACGGCGAGTGGGCTCAGTGGGATGATGGACAAGGGAATAGATAGATGCTGGACTATTTTGTTTGAGTTTGAAACTCATTGTTATTATGTTGTTCTAAAACTTATGTCGGCTAGATGATCAAACAGTTTTATTTCCGCTGCAGTTTTCTGGTTGTAATATTGACAACGAAGGTTTAGATTTTATGACGTTTCCGCTGGTTTTAATTTACATTATGAAGAATGTATGCTTGATCTGCTTGACGCTTCGTAGTTCTCATAGTAGGCTACGGCGGGTGCACTGGTTCCGATAACGGTATCGGGCTGGGGCGCTACAGGTGGTATCAGAGACTAGGCTTCAGATCTAGTTCGGAAACTTAGGTTCATGATTTTTAGACACTTAAGCTATGATTCTCCCTTAAGGTTGATCCTTAGTTATAAGTACTGATCTCTTTAGTGGTTAAGTATGATATGGGTTGGGTGTGTGCGAGCGCGTCTTGTTACCTAACTTTGTATTAATAGATGTACTACACACCTTACCTATTAGCACGCGTTCAAGCTTTTAGTAATCCTTGTATTTACTAAATGCTAATGAAATGTTAACCTTCCAGCGAAATATGCCTCCAAGAAGAGATAACACAGGCAACTCTGGCAATGGACAGGAGAACCAGCCACCACAAGTGGTTTTACCCCAAGTACTCACTGATGCGCTGACGGTCATTGCACAAGGGTATGTGCAGCAGCATCAGCCTCCGCCTCCACCACCGCCACAGCATAACATCAGGTTCTTTTATGGAGAGATGAGGAAGATGAGGGTGCCGGAGTTCGGTGGATGTACGGATCCTGAAGAGGCTCAGCATTGGTTGGCTGAGGTTGAGAAATGTTTCCGGCTGGTGCAAGTTCCGAATGAGATAAAAGTTGAGGTAGCCACACCCCTTCTAAGTGGCAAGGCTGGCGAATGGTGGGAAGGAATGGTGTTAAGAATGACTCCACCGATCTCGTGGACTCAGTTCTGTGATGTGTTCCTTAAGTACTATGTACCGGAGACTGCAATATTGGACAAGATAAGAGCATTTGACAGACTGGAGCAAGGAAGGATGACGGTGTCGGAGTATGCAGATCGTTTTCATGCCTTAGGTAAGTTTGCCCCTGCGATTATGTCTGATAATCGTCTTAAGATGACAAAGTTTGAGAGGGGTTTGGATTCGAGGATACAATCGGCGATAGTGAATGCAGGGATGAAAACTTATGAGGATATGCTAGATGCGTGTTACCGTGTTGAAAGTGATTTTCGCCGAGTGGCGGCGAGAGCAGCTAGTGTTGGAGGGTCTGATAGAGGCAAGAGACCAAGGGAGGATGTGAGAGTGGGTGGAAGACCCGGACGTTGGGTCAAGATTCCGAAGAGAGGGCCAGTTGGGAATTTTCAGAGACTGCCACCCCAGAATCAAGTAGCTCAGCAGGCTATAGGAGTTTGTCCACATTGCGGTAGGAACCATGTTGGAGAGTGTAGGAAAGTAGTCGGAGCATGTTTCCGATGTGGCCAAGTGGGTCACTTGATTAGAGACTGTCCGGAGATGAAGAAGAATAACCCTGGAGAGGCGGCTCAGCAGCCGAGAGTGAAGCCTCGAGCAAATGCCCGTGTACATCTAATGACGGACACAGATGTGCAGGAGGCTACCGATGTAGTAGCAGGTATCCTCTAAACTAAGTTTGAATTCATATTGAGTTAAGTGTTTATGTGCGTAACTTTTGTGTGTAAAACTTTATATGGCTTTAGGTGCGGTTTTAGTAAATAAGATGCCTGCCAATGTACTTTTCGATAGCGGCGCAAGCCATTCTTTTGTAGCGAAGAGATTCACTAAGCACTTGGGTAGTTTGCCTGAATGGTTAGAGACTCCGTATCGCGTACAAGCGGCCGGAGATCAGATTATGGTTTCATACCAGCAGTATCGAGATTGCGAATTGGAGTTTGAAGGACAAGCATTCTCTGCCACACTGATCCCTATCCAGATGTATGACTTCGACGTTATATTAGGAATGGACTGGTTGGCTAAGAATCACGCCAATATTGATTGTCGGTTGAAGCAAGTGACAATCAAGAATGATAAGATGGAGGAGGTAATATTTCAGGGAGATGCAGAACGAAAGAAAGTCCCCAAGAAGGTATATGTGTCTGTCGCACAAGCACGCAAAGCATTGAGGAAGGGTGCTGAGGGATTCTTAGTGTATGCCATGGATGTTACTCAGGAGGTGTCGTCTATGGAGCAAATTCGAGTGGTCAATGAATTTCCTGACGTGTTTCCGGAAGATTTACCAGGAGTGCCACCTCCGAGAGAAGTTGAGTTTGAGATTAACTTGATCCCCGGTACTGAACCTATTTCTAAAGCTCCTTATAGAATGGCTCCGGCGGAATTGAGAGAGTTGAAGGAACAATTGCAAGAGTTATTGGACAAGAAGTTTATCCGACCTAGTGTGTCGCCTTGGGGAGCACCTGTGTTGTTTGTAAAGAAGAAAGATGGTAGCATGAGGCTGTGTATCGATTATAGAGAGTTGAATAAAGTTACCATCAAGAATAAGTATCCCCTTCCACGAATTGAGGACTTGTTTGACCAACTCAAGGGCGCTAAAATCTTCTCTAAGATTGACCTCCGATCAGGATATCATCAATTACGAGTGAAGGCCGAGGACATCGCAAAGACAGCTTTCCGCACAAGGTATGGTCACTATGAATTTTTAGTGATGCCATTTGGATTGACAAATGCCCCTGCGGCTTTTATGGATCTTATGAATACCGTCTTTCGAGAACAGTTGGATAAGTTTGTAGTGGTATTCATAGATGATATTCTTGTGTACTCTCCTGACGAGCAAACTCACACTGAGCATTTGAGAACCGTACTAGGCATTCTGAGGCAGAAACAACTATATGCTAAGTTTAGCAAGTGTGAGTTCTGGTTAAGAAGTGTAGCTTTCCTGGGTCATGTGATATCAGAAGAGGGGATTGCTGTTGACCCGAAGAAGGTGGAAGCTATAACTGAATGGCCTAGACCTACCAATGTCACCGAAGTGCGAAGTTTCTTGGGTCTAGCGGGTTATTACCGAAAATTCGTTGAGGGATTCTCGAGAATTGCCGTACCTCTCAGTCGCCTTACTCAAAAGAAGTCCAAGTTTGAGTGGACGGCGGAATGCGAGCAGAGTTTCACGGAGCTTAAAAAGAGATTAACGACAGCTCCAGTATTAGCTCAACCCTCTGGAACGGATGGATTTGTGATTTATAGTGATGCGTCAAAGAATGGGTTAGGTTGTGTTTTAATGCAAAACGAACGAGTCATCGCGTATGCCTCAAGACAGCTAAAGCCTTATGAACAAAACTATCCCACACATGATCTTGAACTTGCCGCGGTTGTGTTCGCCTTGAAGATTTGGCGGCATTATTTGTATGGAGAGAAGTGCGCGGTATTCACGGATCATAAGAGTCTAAAGTATTTGTTCTCACAGAAGGAATTGAATATGAGGCAGCGGAGGTGGTTGGAGTTGCTAAAAGACTACGACCTAACTATTCATTATCACCCGGGAAAGGCTAACAAGGTAGCCGACGCCTTAAGTAGGAAGTCCAGCCATGCACGACAATCACCACTGGAAAGAGAGATGGAGGAGTTTGGTTTAGACTTGATTGAATCCACGGTGAATGTTTTGACAGCCTTGACTATCACCCCGAGTTTGATTGATCGGATAAAGGAGGCACAGAAGAGAGATAAGGCTTTAAGTGAGATAATGGAAAGGGTGAAACATAGTCCAGTTGAAGGATTTCGGACTAAGGATGATGGGAGCTTATGGTTTAGGGAAAGATTATGCGTGCCGGACGTTGACGAACTTAGGAAAGAAGTTTTGCAAGAAGCTCATAATTCGAGGTTATCAATACACCCCGGTAGCACCAAGATGTATAGAGATCTCAAGCGATACTATTGGTGGTCTGGGATGAAAAGACATATTGCGGAATTCATAGAGAGGTGTTTGGTGTGTCAACAAGTCAAAGCGGAACACCAGCGGCCCGGTGGATTGTTGATGCCGTTGGAAATTCCGGAATGGAAATGGGAACATGTCACAATGGATTTTGTAGCCGGATTACCAAAGACAAGAAGTGGATGTGACATGATTTGGGTTATCGTGGACCGTTTAACAAAGTCTGCCCATTTTCTACCCGTTTCAAGTGAAACACCTCTCGACAAACTAGTGAATGTGTATATGGAGAACATTGTGAGCTTACATGGTGTTCCGGTAAGTATAGTATCCGACCGAGACTCACGGTTCACATCTAAGTTTTGGACAGCATTTCAAGAAGCCATGGGTACAGAATTAAGGTTGAGTACGGCATATCATCCCCAAACTGATGGACAGTCCGAGCGGACAATTCAAACCTTGGAAGATATGCTAAGAGCTTGCGTGCTGGATTTCAAAGGGAGTTGGGATGGAATGGTAAAGCTGATGGAGTTTTCTTATAACAATAGTTACCACAGCGCAATTGATATGGCTCCTTTTGAGGCTTTGTATGGAAGGAAATGTAGGTCTCCGATTTATTGGGACGAAGTGGGCGTGAGAACCATTACTGGACCTGAGCTATTAGAGAAAACATTAGAGAAGGTGAAAGTCATCCGGGAAAGACTCAAGACGGCTCAGGACCGCAGCAAAAGTTGGGCAGATTCCAAACGACGACCATTGGACTTTGATGTGGGTGAAAAAGTTTATTTGAAGGTATCACCTACGAAGGGCGTCATGAGGTTTGGAGTAAAAGGCAAGCTAAGCCCTCGTTTTATTGGTCCTTATGAAATACTTGAGAAGGTAGGAGCCTTGGCATATAAGTTGGCATTACCTCCGGTGTTGGCGCAAGTTCACAATGTATTCCACGTGTCACAATTAAGAAAGTACGTGGCAGATCCAAGTCATGTACTTGAAGCTCAACCTTTGGAACTCAAGGACGATGTTACATATGAGGAAGTACCCGTGAAAATTGTGGACCGAAAGGATCAAGTGTTGAGGAAGCGAGTGATCCCGTATGTAAAGGTTCAATGGAGCAATCACACGGAACGTGAAGCCACTTGGGAGCTCGAAGAACAAATGCGGGAGAAGTATCCTCAGCTCTTTGACTAAGGTACGTAAGTTTCGAGGACGAAACTTTTTGTAAGGGGGGTGGAATGTTACACCCCGTGATTTTTAAGCGCAACTTTCAATACTTAGAGGTTAACCTTGAATGCAACTTAATTAATTATGTAAGATTATAAAACTTAGTTACTCAAAACATAGAAGAACAAAAGAAAGGGGTTAAAAGTAGGATTAAAAGAAAGTATGGTAAAATAGCAACATAGCCCCTACTAGGAGTTGAGGGAGTTACAAAAGTTGGTATAACCTCCCCATCTCAGCATAAGGGGGCGGTTTTGGCCACAAAGAAGAAGGAAAAATTCTGAGAAAAGAGAGAAAAGAGAAAAGGAGAGGAAGAAGAAGAAGAGAGGAAAGAGAAGGAAGGATAAAGGCCATTCTAGGTTCAATTCTCATCAAGATTCTGCAGTAAATCCGTAAGATTAACTAGTAACCAAGGCAAGTAATCTTTCTATACGCTTTATGTAATTTTGATACTTTAGGCCCTATGTTCCTACAAAGAGAAAACATGAATCACACATTGGTATTCTTGTCTTGACTATTTTAAATGCTTTGTTATATGTAAGTCTTGTTGCTAATTGTGCAAAGTATTGTTCTTTGGGCCATATCTCTGAAAATAGTTGTGTGGTGCTTTGTTGTTGTCAAGCATGCCCATAAAGTGTATATCTTGACTTGCTTATTGTCTTGCTCTACTCTTATGTTGATCGTCTACACTTTGGCGTTGAGAGTATGTGCAGGAAATTGAGGGATGAGAGTTGACATTGTTGTAGACTTGTGGTGTTGGTTGTTGTTGATGACAATCTTTGAAGATGGTGAATGATTGAAGAGTTAGAGTGGATGTTGTTAGGCACAACTAAGCATCAACTCATGATTAGATGTATGTTAAGTATGATGAATCTAGTTGTTAAGATGGATCTTTAAGTGTTGAACCTGGAAGGGTTGAAGAAGAAAGGAGTTGGGTGGAAGTTACTGCAGAAAAACTGCAGTTTGGCATCGTCAGAACACTTCGAACGCCTACATGAGGCGCTTCAAGTCACATTAGGCGCCTAATGTAGCGTTCCAAGTGTCCTGGAACTTTCCCGTACAGAAAAACTGCAGTTTAGAACCGTCCGAACACTTCGAACACCTACTTGAAGCGCTTCATGTCACATTAGGCGCTTCATGTAGGCGTTCAATGTCTACGGAATATCCCCGAACACTTCGAACACCTAGTATAGGCGCTTGAAGTCACTATAGGCGCTTCATGTAGCGTTCCAACTGTACTGGAAGTCTTTTTGACCCTTTAGACGCCCTATGTAAGTGTAGTAACTTTATACACTTCTTTTGAACATAAAATGCAAGGGTATTTGAGGTATATTTGAGGTGTAGATGGTAAGTTTGATTAAGTAAGCATAAGATTGAATTCTAGTGAATAAGTGAGACAAATGGACTTGGTAAAACACGTTTAGGGAGTGTTTGAGGTGCAAGACCATATCCTTGATAGACAAGATGTATGTGTGTGTGTGTTACATGTTGATATGAAGCTATCTGTGCATCCTGCATCATGACATGGGCACTTGCATTTGATTTGAGATATGTTTTGCAAAAGAACAAGAAAGGTAAAGTTTGCGAAAGACAAAATGGCTGCTGGTTGATCACAGGGTATAAAAGTCACGTCTGCGAAAGCAGGGTATAAAGAGCGTGATCTGTGAATCAACAGCAGGGTATAAAGTATGTTATGGGGCCGTGGACCTATAAGCACGGAAAATGAAGTATTTTATGGGGCCGTGGACCTATCAGCACGGATATATGATATATGTAATGGGGCCGTGGACCTTTCAGCACGGATATATGATATATGTAATGGGGCCGTGGACCTTTCAGCACGGGGTATAAAGTTATGATGGCTGTGGACTGATCACCCACAGGGTATAAAGTTCTGCTACGCGAAGAATATGATATGTAAAGTGATGAAATGTTTGTGAAATGACATGCATGACATGTTTATGAAAGAAGGCATATGCATGGGTGTTGTGTGTGATTTTAAAGAAGTACATGCATCATGATACACGAAGCATAAGACTTGACATGCAAGAAACGTGGTTAGTCTATGACTTGCTTATGTGATTCGTTGTTTTAATACATGTTGGTTCTCGTAACTGTGTTCACATATGTGCTTTATCTGTTTTGAGTAATTCTTATTAAGATGCTATTTGTTAACCCGAGCACCTTATTTTTGGGCAATGTTTTATACACTGGTGACTCGACGTGTGTGATTCCGTAGGGTGTATAGACGGGTTACTTGCTGGCGAAGTTTTCGCTAAGAACAATCATTCTGTCTCCTTTTCAGGTGAGTCTGATTATGAGTTGATATTTATCGAAGACGACGGCGAGTGGGCTCAGTGGGATGATGGACAAGGGAATAGATAGATGCTGGACTATTTTGTTTGAGTTTGAAACTCATTGTTATTATGTTGTTCTAAAACTTATGTCGGCTAGATGATCAAACAGTTTTATTTCCGCTGCAGTTTTCTGGTTGTAATATTGACAACGAAGGTTTAGATTTTATGACGTTTCCGCTGGTTTTAATTTACATTATGAAGAATGTATGCTTGATCTGCTTGACGCTTCGTAGTTCTCATAGTAGGCTACGGCGGGTGCACTGGTTCCGATAACGGTATCGGGCTGGGGCGCTACACCTTGAATCCCTTTTGCTGTGATTTCATTGTTGTGTAGGGTTTGAGGGTGAAAGGTGAGACCTTTGAATTGGACTTCAGTGCGAGTGATCTAAGGGGTTAAGAGTGAGTGCTTGAGGCGTCAATAAGATTCAACTGGAGCGTGTGAGGGTGTCTACTTCATCCCTTGTATTCCTAGTATGATTGTTTATGTGAGGTAGACCTGAGCTTGTAGTGATACACTTGAATGTGTGAATGAGATGATCCTCGAGTGATTGAATGATATGTTGGATGTGTATATTTGCATCATGTCACTTGCATTTGCATTATGTTTTGACAAGAGCTGTGCCTTGGCACAGGATATAAAGTCTTTGCGAAATGAGCTGTGATGTGCTACGGGGTATAAAGGCAAGCTGTAGTCATCACAGGGTATAAAGTGAGTTGTAATGTGACACAGGGTATAAAGACAAGTAGTGGATCATTACAGGGCATAAAGTTAAGCTGTGATGTGTCATAGGGTATAAAGACAAGCTGTGACCCATCATAGGGTATAAAGTTATATGATCAGGCATTGTGACATGCATTGCATTGCTTTGAAAAGTATTGCATAAGCATTTGTGACTGTGTAGTGTAGAGCATGATTTGAATTGGCATGCATCATATGTTTCGTTCCGGTATGATTGATATGAAGGTGAATCATTGTTTACATGTGTGTTACTTGTTCTTTTCTTTTATTATGCAAGTAAAACAGAACTTTTGAATAACTCAGGACATGTGCTTTATTCCCCTTGGTATTACTATTCACTCATGTCTTGCCATGTGATGATCTCGTATGTCGTATAAGCGGGTTACTTGCTAGCGTTTTTCGCTAAGGGTGCTACCCGTTGTTTTGCAGATGAGCCCGAGTACGATATGATTTTCATAGAGGACGACGGCGAGTGGGCTGAATGGGGTGCTTAGAGCCTATATTGAGAAATGTCCTAGACTGCTATTGGTTATTTCAACTTTCTTTTATTCATTTGAGGAATTAGATGGCTGCGTCCATGAACAGTTTTATTTAATTATGATTTTGGGAATACATATTTGATTGATTTAGATTTTAATTTGTACGTGTCTTTGCGCTTATTTCTCTTACGTCGGTGATGATGTGTATGTGAGAGTAGCGACGTCTGGTAGTCCTCGTAGTAGACTATGACGGGTGCACCGGTTTGGGTCCGCTGTCCGGGCCAGGGTGCTACACTTCGATCGGTCGATGCAAGGGTATGAAGTCACTTTGATCAATCGATGTAGGCAAATGGATCGACTGATGTGAGACAGAAAGTTTCTGATGGACTTCGATCGATTGATGTTAGGGTATGAAGCCACATCGATCGATCGATGTCAGGGTATGATGTTAGGGTATGTGCCCCTATTCCCCTTGATATTGATATTCACTCATGTCTTGCCATGTGATGATCCCGTATGTCTTATACGCGGGTCACTTGCTAGCGTTTTCGCTAAGGGTTCTACCCCGTTGTTTTGCAGATGAGCCCGAGTATGACATGATTTTCATTGAGGACGATGGTGAGTGGGCTGAGTGGGGTGCTTAGAGCCTGTCGTGGGAGTGTTATAGACTGCTTACCATTAATGCTATGTTATTTCATTTAGTCATAGGGTTAGATGGTTGCGTCCACAAATAGTTTTACTTTCTTGTGCTTTTGCGAGTACCGATTCAGTTAGTTCAGATTTTTATTTACATGGGTCTCCGCATTTATTTTTCTTACGTCAGCGGTGACGTGTATGTGAGAATAATGACGTCTGGTAGTCCTCGTAATAGGCTACGACGGGTGCACCGGTTCGGGTCTGCTGGCCGGGCCGGGGCGCTACATCAGCTTTCTTCAGATGCGAGATAACTTTTCACAAAGTATATGAATATGTCTTAAATCAACTAGTTCTCTTGTGATTAGACAATCAAGTTTATTTTTTAGCATTTCATCTTTCATTGCCAAATATTCTTAATATACCTCTAATTTCTCCAATCTAACGAATGACAACAAAGGTGAACGAAGATCTCTGCCAGCAGAATGAGAGACTGGATAATACGATCTGAGAATATGAAACTGAAGTCATCATGATGCGACGAAAATATCAGGTTGAATGGTAAAGACTTGAAGATAAAATTCTCCATCTCCACCGACAACGTTTCGTCAAAGAAAGAACTAGAAAAGAAAAGCATAATCAGAGTGTCCTTGAATCAAACTTGAGCAATAGACTAACAATTCATGCAGCTTCTAAGATCAAGATCTAAGAGGAGTTGAAGAGGAAATACCATGAGGCTAAGTTTAATATATGGTGTCTCAGACGAAGAATTCGTGAATTGACCTAGCTCAAGATAACAGAAGGTGAATCAAGCAAAAAATTTAACTTGTTTATTTATTTTTTTCATTAGCATAATTACATTTAAGGTTATGTTGTAACTTAGAAGGTAGCAGTTGAACGGTACAGTTTGACGCAATTTTTATTATGGGTCATCGGAAAACAACATCTGTGTGTTTCTAACACATGGGTATGGTTGCGTACATCCGACCTCCCCCTACACCGCCATAGGCGAAAGCCTCTAAGCCAATGGGGTAATATTGTTGTTGTTGTTACGTTGTAACTTAGAATCTATAATATTTTTATTAACTCTTGTGAAGCACTATGCACCATATTCACGCGTCGCACACACTTTATAGCAGTTTTATATACATATTTGAAAATGCATTACAAAAAATTATCAGTTTATCAGCGATTACATTGTCACATGCACCGTTACATAGTGTATATGAATAAAACGCGCACTTTGAATTTTTTGAGATTTTTTTACACCTTAACACGCGATAAATGAAACCCCAACTTTAATGTTGTATGGGTTTATTGTTTTTACAAAAAAAAATTATAAATGACAGGGTGCACGAAAAAAAAAAATCAGACCCAGTGTTGAAGTAAAAACAATTTAATTGAAAATGATAGCGAACAAGCAAATACAAGGAGTGCTTTATGGTTTAAGGATACTACTGTTTTTGTTAACGCGTAGTACGGAAAGAAAATTGAGCCCAGAATATGAACCGGCCAAGTCTGCCTTTTTTTTTTCCTTCATTACAAAGCAGAAAATTTTGAAAATGCACCATTTCCCGCATACACTCTCCATAAATACTGCGTTTACGGCCATTTTATTTTGTGCGTGGTTGCACGTTTTTCTACATGTTTTGGACTATGTTTTTCTCCCTCATACCATTGACATTATGAAATAACTTTTTTTTAATAAAATAAGTGACATTATTTATAAAAAGTGATATCTTATATTAAAATAAAAAGCATATTGCGTTTTAGACTATGCTTTTCTCTCTCATACTTTTCCACTTAAGATGTTACAGTTGCTCTTAAGGAATAAAAGGGGGCATAGCAAAACGTATGTGGGCATAGCAAAATGTCAGTGGGCATAGCAAAACATCTGTGGGCATAACAAAACGTCTGTTACAGTGAAGGAAGTAGAACGTGCAGTGTTTCAGATGGGAGCTTTCAAGGGTCCTGGCTTAGACGAGTTTTTCCCGGTTTTCTTCAAGAAATTCTGGAGCCTTATGAGGGGCAGTTGGAGAAGTTTATTGCGGACACTTTTAAGAGTGGGACCTTTGATCCTTCTCTCAACAAAGTCTTGATTACCCTCCTCCATATAGTTGAGAAGCCTGAGAGGATAAACCAATTCACACCAATCTCCTTGTGCAACGTTATTACTAAAATTATATCGAAGATTATATCTAACAGAGTGAAAATGGTTCTTTCCAAACTTATTGGAGGATACCAATCTAGCTTCGTGCCCGGTCAGCTGGGTGCGGACAAGGTCATCTTATTCAAGAGATGATCCACACTTTCAGGAAGAAAAAGGGTAGGAAAGGCTTTATGGCAATTAAACTAGATCTTGAAAAAGCTTACGATTGAATGGAGTGGGACATTCTTAGTGATGAGGATCAAGGGTCCGATGAGGATCAAGGGCCCCATCAAGAGGTCAAAGGTCGTATAACAAGAAGGAAGGCAAGAGAACTTTGTCATCAAGTTGCCACCTTCTTGTACAAGCATGTTCAAGATGAACCTAAGATTCCTTGGGTACATTTAATTGAACCTTCACCTTGAGTGTGTGTAAACGTGTGTGTGCCTTCTTTATCCTGAAGTTTATCTTGTTTTCTTGTGATCTTTGTTTTATGTGTTTGCTTTGTAGGAGAATTAGGTACATGGAAGAGCCAAATAAAATGAAGGCCCAAAATAAGGAAGATAGCCGTGTGTTACAAAAAAAAGGAGACCAAAGGAATGTTGTCTTGAAGAGAATGTTTGTCTCCACCAAGACAAACTCAAAGGTGTCCAAGATAGAATCTCTTGATCAAATTGAAATCAAAATCATCTCCATTTATCCACAAGGGGTCGGCCATGCTTGAAGTAAAAGAATGATGATCAAATTGAATTTAAATTCAAAGCCAAACTTGAATTTAAATTCAACCTTGATTTGAATTCAAGTTTCAACAAAATTGAGGCTTCAAATTCAAGATGAATTCAGCCAAATTAACCAGTTTTGAAGAGAAAGAAGGAGATAGATTCCAATTCAAAATTGAATCCAAGTTTGAATTCAAATTCAAACTCAATTTGAATTCAAACTTCAACCAACATTTGAATTCAACATCTCAGCCATTTGAAGGCCTCCCACACGCCATCTTATACATTCACACGCCAACTTGGAGATCAAAAGAGATGGGATCACAATTCAAAGATTGAATCCAAGTTTGAAGTCAAATTCAAATTCGATTTGAATTCAATCTTCAACCAACCTTTGAATTCAATTCCAACCACTTCATCTACATCAAGATCTAGTCTCAAAATGCCAACCTCATCATCATACATGGCCAGATTCATTGAGGATAATGTCTTGCAAGATTTGAAGATTTTAGCTAGAATTCGTTTAGTTTGAATTCAAAACAATTTTCAATTTTTGAACAATTATTAGCTAGCCTATTTGAATTAATTTCTAGTCATTTATAGGCTGATAGGACGTTTATTGTAGCCTATAAATAGGCCCTTGGCCGGTTGGAAAAAGAACAACTTTGATGAGTAACAATTCTTGATATTTTCTTCAGTGAGACGTTGTTTTCTTGGTTTTGCATTAAAAACCTAAGTTAAGATCCTTCAAAGTTGAGCATTTTGAAGGTGTTGCCATTGCTAAAAGGTGCCGTCCAGGAGGGCCATATTGGTTTGCCTGATCAACGACCATCTTAAAGTGTTGGTCTTGCTCAATTAAGCCACACGTTTTTATGACTAAGGAAGCATGGGGAAGTCTTCTTCCTTGTGTCTAACCCTTTGTGAAGGACGTTTGGAATGTGGAATTGTTGGAGCCCACGAGTTGCATGCATCAAATTGGTATCAGAGAGACAGATTATTCTATTCCACCATCTATCATTTCATTTTCATTTGAGTCTAGTCATTTCAATTTCAGTTGAGTCCTTCTTCTACCCTCACTCTACACGCCATTCTCGTGCATTTCATACAAAAAAACAAAACGTCCACTTTGTTGAGTCATTTGCATTTTTGTTGAGTCTTGTTCTTCATCATTCTAGCATCATTTCTTTTATATCCAACTTGTGCATCAAACATCTGAAACTTTATCATTCAAACTTGAACAATTAGGGTTTGAACATTTAGGGTGCATTCAGATTTTTTTTACTACAACCATCAGCCTATAAAGCTACCTCGGTTTCAAATCATCTTGTTGCTGCCGAAGCTTTTAGTTGGTGATGATTGTATGCATCTTGTGATTCGCATTGTGATTGATTTCATGCTTTAATTCAAGTAGTCCTACGTGTGCTTGTCTTCATAGCCCATTTTCAACATCAAACACACCCTAAAATCATCCCACACCCACGGCCAACCAGCCCCCCTCCCCAACCCAACCCAACCCAACCCTAAAATTCACCAACTTGATCCCAAACAACCCTATTTACACTCCCAACAAAAAGCCCCAAACTAATTTTACCAAATACCATCAGAATCTAAAGATCCCAATTCATTCAAATAAACCCTAACCCTAGAATTTGAATTTTGGTTCAATTCTGTCCTACCCATAGCTATTACCCAAATTGACCACACAAATCATTAATTACCAACCCAAATAGTCCATTTACCCCGCCCATTCAGTTCCCAAAACCCCATTCCGCAAATTCCCAAAACGTTCAAAAAAACCCTAAATCAAAAAAAAACCCTAACCCTAACCCAATTCGGCCCTACCCAATTTCCCTCACTTTCCAAGGTTATTTTGTTGCAAGTCAAAGTTGCAAATTGCATTTTAAAGACCTTGCACAATTCTGTGCAAAAACGAAAGTGCTAAGTGCAAAAGGCGTGAAATTTTAATTCTGCCCTAGTCAAAAAAAAGGCATCTGAACCTTGTTCAATTGAAACAGCAAGGATGCAAAAAAAACAACAAAACAACAAGAGAAAAGAAAAGGGCAAAACGTTTGTGCATTACGTGGAAATTTTTTTTGGTGCACTTTGAGAACCTTGGATACCATATTTCCTTTTTACCCTATATTGCCGTCCCACTATACCCTATTCTCCATCTCCTGATCTTCTTGAACAAATCACACACTTGGTTGCTCGATTATTGCATGACTTGAACCATTTTGTGGATAGTAAGTGCATAGAATCAAAATTAACTAAAGATTGCCACGGCAACCCTTAGTTGATCTTTGGTTCAGCCTTATATATCAATTTTGGTTGCTTATTTTCTTTGAATCTTAGTAGAAAGTTCAAGTTTGTTTCAATTTCTCTTGATCCTACTTTGATACTAATTGCTGCAACTTGAAAGCACAAAGGGAGAAACAAGTGGAGCTCGTTGTGAATTGGAGAAGCATTTGCAAAACACTTTCTTATTGATCACTTTGAACCTTCTTAACTTCAGGTTATCCAAGAAGCAAAGTGGTAAGAGAGTGGAAAGAAGAGAAAGAGGAGTGTTCATAGTTTGTTTTTTTACTAATCACTTAACGTTTGCTTGTCTTTGTGTTAGTTTGCTTCTTTTCTTCTCTTTTCGTTTTTTTATTTAATCACTTTAGGTAAAACATGGATAGCAGCACTCACTCCGCATCTAACAAGTCAAAAGAGGCCGAAACTGTTGACAACACGCAACAACAAATACTGGAGATGCTTAAGAAACTTATGCATGACAATGAGGTAATCAAAAATCGCTTGGAAGACTTGGAACGAAGCTACAAAACGAGTGATGGCCAAGGTACAAGCAGGGCCGTTCCCCTACCACAACCTAGGCGCCACCCACCAGAGGAAGTTGAAGATGACAACCTTAGACCGCCACACATCGAGGCACGAAGGTTTGTTCCTCCAACACAACCAAGAAGGTACGCTCCAAGAAGGTACAATAATGATTACATTCCATATGAGCATGATGATTATGACTTTGATAACCACCCTCCCCGTGGTTTATCAAAGACGCCAAAATCCCCTTTTCCCGCAAGATGACGATTTTCTCAAAACCAAAATAAATATTCCCACGTTTTATGGCAAAAGTAATGCGAAGGAATATTTAAAATGGGAAACGAAAGTGGATTTATCTTTTCTTGTACCAATTATAGTGAATTACAAAAAGTGAGGTACGCTTCTATTGAGTTTTCTGGTTATGCACTTAATTGATGGACAAATTTGTGTCGAAATAGAACTAAGACAAGGCAACCTCCAATTGCCACTTGGGAAGAAATGAAGTTTGAAATGAGACAACGTTTTATCCCAAACAATTATGAGAGTTCTATTTTCACGAGTTTGCAAAACTTACGTCAAGGTTCCAAAAGTGTAGACGAGTATTATAAAGAGTTGGAAATTTTGTTGGAAAGGTCTAACTTGCAGGAACCTGAAGAAGCCACCAAGGCTCGTTTCTTACATGGTTTAAACAGGGAGATTGCGCAAAGGGTTGACCTTCAACCTTATCTCGACCTCACAACCATGGTCCATATGGCTGAAAAGATTGAACACCAATTAAAGGTACGTAGTTCCTCCAATTTCAATTCCACTTATCGTACTAATCACTCTTCATCAAAATTTCCCAGCAAGCCTTCAGGAACGGGAAGTTCATGGCCTACAGGAGGCCAATCACGTGACCAAGGTGCGTCACAAAGAATGGACAATCGTGTGCAATCCACACAAAGGAGAGATGACCGCAACCAACAAAAGGCTCCTACCGGAAATTCTTCTGATCCCTCAAACAGGTTTAGAGACATTAAATGTTATGAATGTCAAGAACGTGGTCACATAGGAAAAGAGTGTCCTAATGCAAAATGAATCATTTTAATTGAGGAAACAAACGAATATGTGTCTGAGTCCGAGCATGAAAACGAGTCTGAGCATGATAATGAAATTGAACCTGAAGAGGATCTAGGCGCATTAGATGATTTTGACACTAAGGAGTTTCTTGTTGTGCGTAGAGCTTTAAATGCATATCCGAAATTAGATGATCACGAACAACATAGAGAAAACATCTTCCATATTCATTGCATGATAAACGGTAAGGTGTGCACCATGATCATTGATTCCGGGTCTTGTGCGAATGTGGCTAGTATCAAATTGATAAGAAAACTGAATATGCCTATGACTAATCATCCGCATCCTTACAAAATTGCATGGCTAAATGATTGCGGTGAAGTTAGCGTAAGTAAACAAGTTTTGATTTCTCTTAGCATTGGTAGTTACAAAGATGACGTTTTATGTGATGTTGCACCAATACATGCTAGTCATATCTTTCTTGGTAGGACATGGCAATTTGATCGACATGTGACATATGATGGTTATTTGAATCGTTATTCTTTCAAATTGAATGGCAAATTGTACAAATTGCATGCACTTCCACCACACAAAGTCCACGAGGATCACCAACGCATGTCTAAATCTAGGGCCGATCCTAAGGAGAAAGAAGCTGAGAGAAAATTCGTGGAATTTATGAAAAGTGAGAACAAAACACACGAGAGCAAGGGAAAACAGGTAGTGCCCCTAAGTGTCAACGATTCCAAAAAAGTGTGGGTATTTCGCCAAGAAAAGAGAGGTCACACGAGCCCTTTATAACAACCAAACTGTCCTCATCATCATCCAAAGTCGTGTCACCTTGCCCTAGAAGAACTCCCACCAAACTTACCTACCTCAGTTGCGTCCCTTATCCAAGAATATGAAGTTCTATTTCCCTCCAAACCACCACCCGGATTACCACCCATTAGAGGAATAGAACACCAAATCGACTTTGTCCCAGGAGCCGTGTTACCAAATCGCCCAGCCTATCGAGCCAACCCCGAAGAAACCAAAGAAATCCAAAGGCAAGTAGAGGAGCTCCTAGCGAGTGGACAAGTCTGAGAGAGCCTAAGCCCATCCGCCGTCCCAGTCATTTTAGTACCCAAAAAGGATGGAACGTGGAGAATGTGTACAGATTGCCAAGCCATAAACAAAATTACCGTCAAGTATAGGTACCCCATACCTAGGCTGGATGATATGTTGGATATGTTGCACGAATCTAAATTCTTCACCAAAATCGACCTTAAGCAAGGGTACTTTCATGTACGCATTAGAGAAGGGGACGAATGGAAGACTGCATTCAAAACCAAATTTGGGCTCTATGAGTGGTTAGTGATGCCCTTCGGGCTCACCAACGCCCCTAGCACCTTTATGAGGCTAATGAATGAAGTCTTACGAGCGTTCATAGGCCGATTTGTTGTTGTTTATTTCGATGATATCCTAATCTATTCCCAAACCATAGAAGATCATCTTGACCACATTAAGGCTGTTTTTGAGAAGCTTAAGCAAGAACAACTTTACGCCAACTTTAAGAAGTGCTCTTTTTGTTTAGAACGCGTAGTTTTCCTAGGCTTTGTCATTTCGGCTGAGGGAGTAGAGGTGGATGAAGAAAAGGTTAGGTCAATTGTGGAGTGGCCTATACCTAAGAATGTAGGGGAAGTTCGCAGTTTTCATGGACTAGCAAGCTTTTATAGACGCTTTGTCAAAGAGTTTTCTTCCATAGCTGCACCCCTAAATGAAATTGTAAAAAAAGATGTGCCTTTTAGGTGGGAAGAGCCACAACAACAGGCATTTGATGAGTTTAAGCGTAGGCTGACCACTGCACCCATACTTAGATTACCGAATTTTGACGAAACCTTTGAGATCGAGTGTGATGCAAGTGGAGTGGGTATAGGCGCAGTTTGGACACAAGGTAAGAAACCCATAGCCTATTTTAGTGAAAAGTTGACAGGAGCTGCATTGAATTACTCTACTTATGATAAGGAACTTTATGCCCTTGTGAGATCCCTACAAACTTGGCAACATTATCTTCAACCTAAAGAGTTTGTGATCCACACTGACCACGAAAGCCTTAAGTATCTTAAAGGGCAAGGAAAGTTAAACAAGAGACATGTCAAATAGGTAGAATACATAGAACAATTCCCTTACGTGATTAAGTATAAACAAGGAAAGGACAATATAGTTGCCGATGCCCTCTCTAGGAGATACACATTAGTGACTATGTTATCCTCATGCTTTTTAGGGTTCGAATCACTTAAGGAATTGTACCCCAATGACCATGACTTTGGCACCATTTACGAGGCTTGCAAAGAGGCACCATTTGGGAAATTCTACATACATGAGGGTTATCTTTTCAAAGAACAAAAATTGTGTGTTCCCCAATCATCCCTACGAGAAGCATTGACTAGAGAAGCCCATGGGGGAGGTTTGATGGGTCATTTCGGAGTGTTCAAAACCCTTGAAACTCTTAAAGAACATTTCTATTGGCCCCACATGAGAGTAGACGTCGAGAGGTTGTGTGGTAGTTGCATCACTTGCAAACAAGCCAAATCCAAGTCCCAACCACATGGCCTTTACACGCCTTTACCCGTCCCTGATTCACCTTGGATTGACATTTCCATGGCCACCATTTCCTTGGTTGTCACGTCTAGGAGGCATTTTCTGCAAGATCACGCTTATTAGTATCTAGCAGTTCCAAAAATAAATGCTTGAGGTCCATGATGTCGTACAAGGCGGAATTCATAAGTTAAAATAAATAGCGTTTATTGATTACTCTTAATCGCGCTCGTACACACACCCATCCCAATCAAACTTAAATCTAGGATTGCATACTTAGACTTAAAGATCAACTTAGAGTCAAGATTATAGCTTAAGACTCTACATGTCATAACCTAGGTCTCCGAGGTAGATCTGAAGTCTAGGCTCTGATACCACCTGTAGCGCCCCGACCCAGACAGCAGAATCCGAACCGGTACACCCGTCGTAGCTTACTGAGAAGACTACAAGACGTCTCATCTCTCGAGTACACATCATCAATGACGTAGGAGAAATAGGTGCGGAAACATATCTCGTAAATCTAAACCATCAATGCAGTACATCAAAGACAACATGAACACCAAAAACTGTATATGGTCGCAGCCAACTAAATCCTCAAATGAACTAAGAAACAGAAATAACAGGAA
Organism: Eustoma russellianum; assembly: GCA_036186865.1. NCBI lineage: Eukaryota > Viridiplantae > Streptophyta > Magnoliopsida > Gentianales > Gentianaceae > Eustoma > Eustoma russellianum. The sequence continues at coordinate 22,370,704 of AP025068.1, forward strand.
CTATCTAATCAATTCTCTCCATCAAGTCTAGGCATCCCATTCTGCCCACTCGCCGTCGTCCTCAATGAAAATCATATCGTACTCAGGTTCTCCTATATCACAAAGGCAGTATCCTTAGCGAAAAAAGCTAGCAAGTAACCCGCTTATAAGACATACGAGATCAACACATGGCAAGACATGAGTAGTATATAATTCAAGGGAAATGAGGCACATGTCTTGTAAAACTTCCAAATATATAGGCGAATGACATGATAAAGCAAGTATAGCAATTCGTACGCAAATTACAATTCAATGTCTATCAAATACCACACACATCCATACCACAACGACTCTCGTGATGCATGTCAAAATATACACTACACTACACAATCACAAATGCATGAACCATTTCTTTTCAAATCAGTGCAATGCATGTCACAATGTCCGGTCTCGTAACTCGTTACCCTGTAACGCACCCCGACTTATATTTCTATCCCGATTTACATCACAGATCTCGTAAAACTCTGCAATGCACCTCGGCTTATATTTCCATCCCAATTAACATTGCAGAGAACTTTATACCCTGTAATGCGCCCTGGCTTATATTTCCATCCCGGTTTACGTTACAGCCTTTTGTGCCCTGCAATGCGCCCCGGCTTATATTTCCATCCCGGTTTACATTACAGGTCACCTTCGCAAATCTGTGCCGAAGCACCTCTCTTTTTCAAAACAATGTGCAAATGCAAGTGCCATGATGCAAGACTCCTAGTTTCAATCTCATATCTCGTTCACATAAGCAGTTCATGTACACATGCGCAAGTGCAAGCAACACACAAGATTTCACTAACTTACACATCAAAACTTAGGCTTCAACCATCTCGTCAACACTTAGTCTTGATTCTAAGGTTCACAAACCAATGCAAGTACCCCTATCCATCCTTCATTGAACTCTAAAACACCTCGTGCGTTCATCTCCTAACCCTCCTAGGTCATCCTGATTGAAATCCGATTCGAAAACCCTTTGAAGTCACCAAGTTGATTCACCGTCCTAAGTCATGTTCCCAAGACTTAGACTACCTTTAATCAGATTCTAAGAAATCTCTAAGGTCACCCAAAGATTCCCCGAGCTTCCCTCTTTCTTCTTCTATTTTCCCACAAAACTGACGGACATCATCCCCTCACATCGATCGATCGATGTGACATCATACCCTCACATCGATCGATCGATGTCCAACAGAGAACATCGATCTCTCAGCTTTCCTATACATCGATCGATCGATGTCCGTCAGTGGACATCGATCTCTCAACTCTCATCTACATCGATCGATCGATGTCCAACAGAGGACATCGATCTCTCAGTCTCACCTACATCGATCGATCGATATCCAACAGAGGACATCGATCTCTCAGTCTCACCTACATCGATCGATCGATGTCCAACAAAGGACATCGATCTCTGACATCGATCGATCGATGTCAGCATTTTTCCAGAAATTCTTCTGCGATTTTCTGCAGATCTCAGCCAACGTTTCCAATCTCCATCCACCCATTTCATTCAAGCCTAATCCTGCTATTATTCACGCTTAATACTAAAGATTCAACGCTACGCACATCTCAAACGAAATCCAAGCCTAGTACGCATTTTTTCCCCAACCTCATCAACCCTAAAAATCCCACCTTTTCCCTCAAACCCATACAGCAACGAAATCACAACAAAAAGGGGTTCACGGGGGAGGGATTTGCAGGATTTCACATAATCAACAACAACAACGAATGCTTTTTCATATACATCGGCCAAAACTCGAACCAAAGCACATAGATCATATACAAATAATCACAAAACAAAACTACTGCATGGTGATCCAATTTGATATCAAAATAGGCCATTTTTTCTTTCACAAAACGTAGGAACTTATAAGATGATTACTTGCCTTTGATTACTCGAGAACGTATTGAAGAACGAAGGAAGATTGGATGGCTTTCTGGAGAGATTCTTCTCCTAGGGTTGCAAGTCTCAAAATCGCCTAAGGGGACTGAGGGCTGCGTCTTCTCTGATAAATGGGGAGGAAAAACTGACGTTGTCAGTTTAATAGGGAATAGGGTAAGATTTGGAGTTTCTAAATTATATCTATTATCTTATTTATCTTAAAGGATAAACCTTAATTATTTAATTCTAAAATTAAATATAATTTAATTCTAATATTCAATCCTCTCATTAATTTCTAATTAATCCTTTTTATTAATGCCTCATTTATTTCCGTTGACTATCATTAAACTGCGTTTAATTCCTTCTTTGCCTTTTGATTAACCTATAGAGGGTGCGAGGCATAACAAGAACCAACCCCCACAAGTTGTTTTACCTCAAGTGCTTACTGATGCGCTAACGGTGATCGCACAAGGGTTTGCTCAACAGCATCAGCCTCCGCCTCCTCCACCGCCCCAGCATAACATCCGGTTCTTTTATGGAGAGATGAGAAAGATGAGGGTGCCGGAGTTTGGTGGATGTACTGATCCTGAGGAGGCTCAGAACTGGTTGGCTGAGGTGGAGAAATGTTTCAGGTTAGTACAAGTGCCGGAGGAGATAAAGGTTGATGTGGCCACACCCCTTCTATGTGGCAAGGCTGGTGAATGGTGGGACAGAATGGTGTTGAGAATGACCCCACCAATCTCATGGGCACAATTTTGTGATGTGTTCCTAAAGTACTACATACGGAGACTGGGATATTAGAAAAGATAAGAGCGTTTGATAGATTGGAGCAAGGAAGAATGACGGTGTCGGAGTATGCGGATTGTTTTCATGCCTTGGGTAAGTTTGCCCCAGCGATTATGTCTGATAATCGCCTTAAGATGACGAAATTCGAGAGGGGTTTGGACTCAAGGATACAGTCGGCAATAGTGAATGCAGGAATGAAAACTTACGAGGACATGTTGGATGCATGTTTTCGGGTTGAGAGCGACTTCCGCAGAGTGCCGGCAAGAGCAGCTAGTGCAGGAGCGTTTGATAGAGGCAAAAGGCCAAGAGAAGATGTGAGAGTTGGTGGAAGACCCGGACGTTGGGTCAAGATTCCGAAAAGAGGCCCAGTTGGGAATTTCCAGAGACATCCACCCCAGAATCCAGTAGTTCAGCAGGCTATAGGAGTTTGTCCACATTGCAACAAGAATCACGTTGGAGAGTGTAGAAAGGTGGCTGGAGCATGTTTACGATGCAGTCAAGTGGGTCACATGATTAGGGACTGCCCGGAGATGAAGAAAAATATACTTGTAGAGGCAGCTCAGCAGCCGAGAGCAAAGCCACGAGCAAATGCCCGTGTACATCTCATGATGGACACTGATGTGCAGGAGGATACCGATGTAGTAGCAGGTACCATTTGAACTAAGTTTAAATCCTTATTGAATTAAGTATTTACGTGCTTAATCTTCTGTGTAAAACTTGATATGGCTTTAGGTGCGATTTTAGTAAATAAGGTACCTGCCAACGTGCTCTTTGATAGCGGCGCAAGCCACTCCTTCGTAGCAAAGAGATTCACTAAACACCTTGGTAGTTTACCTGAATGGTTAGAAACTCCGTATCGTGTCCAAGCGGCCGGAGATCAAATTATGGTTTCGTATCATCAGTACCGGGATTGTGAATTAGAGTTTGAAGGACAAACATTCTCCGCCACACTGATCCCTATTCAGATGTATGACTTTGACGTGATATTGGGAATGGACTGGTTGACCAAGTATCACGCCAACATTGACTGTCGATTGAAGCAAGTGACGGTCAAGAGTGCTAAGATGGAAGAGGTGATATTTCAAGGAGATGCGGAACGAAAGAAAGTTCCCAAGAAGGTATATGTGTCCATTGCACAAGCACGCAAAGCCTTGAGGAAGGGTGCTGAGGGATTTCTAGTGTATGCCATGGACGCTACTCAGGAAGTACCATCTATTGAGCAAATTCCAGTGGTTAATGAATTTCTTGATGTGTTTCCGGAAGACTTACCAGGAGTACCACCCCCGAGGGAAGTCGAGTTCGAGATAAACTTGGTTCCAGGAACTGAGCCTATCTTTAAAGCTCCTTATAGATTGGCTCCGGCAGAGTTGAGAGAGTTGAAGGAACAACTGCAGGAGTTATTAGTTTATCCGTCCTACTGTATCGCCCTGGGGAGCACCTGTTTTATTTGTAAAGAAGAAAGATGGTAGCATGACACTTCGTATTGATTATGGAGAATTGAATAAAGTTACCATCAAGAATAAGTATCCCCTTCCACGAATCGAGGATCTATTTGACCAGCTCAAGGGTGCTAAAATTTTCTCTAAAATTGATCTCCGATCAGGGTATCATCAGTTAAGAGTGAAGGCCGAGGACATCGCAAAGACAGCCTTTCGCACAAGATATGGTCATTATGAGTTTTTGATAATGCCATTTGGATTAACAAATGCCCCTGCAGCCTTTATGGACCTTATGAATACCGTCTTTCGGGAACAGTTGGACAAGTTTGTAGTGGTATTCATAGATGACATTCTGGTGTATTCTCCTGACGAACAAACTCATGCTGAGCATTTGAGAAGCGTTCTAGGTATTTTGAGGCAGAAACAACTATACGCTAAGTTTAGCAAGTGTGAATTTTGGTTAAGAAGTGTGGCTTTTCTGGGTCACGTGATATCGGAGGAGGGGATTGCTGTTGACCCGAAGAAGGTGAAAGCTATAACTGAATGGCCTAGACCTACCAACGTCACTGAAGTGCGAAGTTTCATGGGTCTAGCGGGTTATTACAGAAAGTTTGTTGAGGGATTCTCAAGAATAGCTATACCTCTCAGTCGCCTTACTCAAAAGAAGTCTAAGTTTGAGTGGACGACGGAATGCGAGAAAAGCTTTACGGAGCTTAAGAAGAGATTAACGATAGCTCCAGTATTGGCTCAGCCCTCCGGAACTGATGGGTTTGTGATTTATAGTGACGCATCGAAGAACGGTTTAGTACGTAAACTGTAGTATAAGGTTATGATCTTGCATACTAATTAAGTTTAGACTAATACCTTGTTTGTAGGTTTCGTTTTGATGCAAAATGAACGAGTCATCGCATATGCCTCAAGACGGCTTAAGCCTTATGAGCAAAATTATCCCACACACGATCTTGAGCTTGCCGCAGGGGTGTTCGCCTTGAAGATCTGGCGGCGCGGTATTCATGGATCACAAGAGTTTAAAGTATTTATTCTCCCAGAAAGAATTAAACATGAGGCAACGGAGATGGTTGGAGTTGCTAAAAGACTACGATTTGACAATCCATTACCATCCAGGAAAGGCTAATAAAGTGGCAGATGCGTTAAGTAGGAAGTCCAGCCATGCGCGACAATCACCATTAGAACGAGAGATGGAGGAATTCGGTTTAGATTTGATTGACTCCACGGTGAACGTACTGACAACATTGACCATCACACCAAGTTTGATTGACCGGATAAAAGAGGCTCAGAAGAAAGATAAGGCCCTAATTGAGATAACGGAAAGAATGAAACATGATCACATTGAGGGGTTTCGGATGAAAGAGGATGGTAGCCTATGGTTTAGAGAGAGATTATGTGTACCTGATGTTGATGAACTTAGAAGGGAAATATTGCAAGAAGCTCACAGTTCAAGGCTATCAATACACCCTGGTAGCACCAAGATGTATAGAGATCTCAAGCAATATTATTAGTGGTCCGGAATGAAACGACATGTTGCTGAATTTATAGAAAGGTGCTTAGTTTGTCAACAAGTCAAGGCGGAACACCAACGGCCTGGTGGATTGTTGATGCCATTAGAAATTGCAGAATGGAAATGGGAACATGTCACGATAGATTTCGTAGCCGGTTTACCAAAGACAAGAAGTGGATATGACATGATTTAGGTCATCGTGGATCGTTTAACAAAGTCTGCCCATTTCCTATCCGTTTCAAGTGAAGCACCTCTTGACAAGTTAGTGAATTTATATATTGAGAATATTGTTAGCTTGCATGGTGTTCCAGTAAGTTTAGTGTCCGACCGAGATTCACGGTTTACATCCAAGTTTTGGATAGCATTCCAGAAAGCCATGGGTACGGAATTAAGGTTGAGTACGGCGTATCATCCCCAAACCGATGGACAGTCCGAGCTGACTATTCAGACCTTGGAAGATATGCTAAGGGCTTGCGTTCTGGATTTTAAAGGGAGCTGGGATGGAAAGGTAAAGCTAATGGAGTTTTCTTATAACAACAGTTACCATAGTGCAATTGATATGGCTCCTTTTGAAGCTTTGTATGGAAGGAAGTGTAGATCCCCGGTTTATTGGGATGAAGTCGGCGTGAGAACTATCACTGGACCTGAATTACTCGAGAAAACATTGGAAAAGGTGAAAATCATACGGGATAGACTCAAAACGGCTCAAGACCGCAACAAAAGCTGGGCGGATTCTAAGCGGCGACCATTAGAGTTTAACGTTGGGGAAAAGGTGTATTTGAGGGTATCACCCACAAAGGGCATTATGAGATTTGGAGTGAAAGGCAAGCTAAGCCCTCGTTTTATTGGTCCTTATGAAATACTCGAGAAGGTGGGAGCCTTGGCATATAGGTTAGCATTACCTCCGGTGTTGGCGCAAGTTCACAATGTATTCCACGTCTCACAATTAAGAAAGTACGTGACGGATCTAAGTCATGTACTTGAAGCTCAACCTTTGGAACTCAAGGACGATGTTACGTACGAAGAGATACCCGTGAAAATTGTAGATCGAAAGGACCAAGTGTTGAGGAAGCAGATGATTCCTTATTTAAAAGTACAGTGGAGGAACCATACAGAACGTGAGGCCACTTGGAAACTCGAAGAACAGATGCGGGAGAAGTATCCTCAACTCTTTGACTAAGGTACGTAAGTTTCAAGGACGAAACTTTTTGTAAGGGGGTGGAATGTCATATCCCGTAATGTTTAAGTCCGGATTTAATAATTAGACAACAATTTAAAATGTGAATTCATTAAATGTATAGGGTATGAAGTGTAATTAAAACAAAATATAGGGGGGAAAATAGACAAAAGTGGAAATTGAGGGAATTTGGCCAAAATGCCATACTTTGCTAACTATATGTGGGGGGAAGTTACACAACATTTGTATAACTTCCCACCCATCAGCCGCAGGTTAGGAAACCAAAAGGGAGAGGAAGAAACTGTCTAAAGGAAGAAAGGAGAAGAAAGAGAAGAAGAGGAGAAGAAGAAGAGGGCTAACCTAGGTGCAATCTTTACCGAAATTCTGCAGTATATTCGTGAGATTAACTAGAAACAAAGGCAAGTAATCTTTCTATACGCTTTATGCAAATTTTGTTACTTTAGGCCCTATGTTCTTACAAAGAGAAAACTTGGATCACACATTAGTAGCTTTGATTTGCTTATGTTAAATGCTTTACTATATGTAGTTGTTGTTGTTGTTGATTGAGTAAAGCTATGTTCTTTGGGCCAATATTTGAAATGGTTATGTTGTGTTTTTCTTTGTGAAATATGCCCATAAAAGTGTTGTACGTAATGTGCTTATTGTCTTGATATAAGTTCGTAAGTTTGGTAATTACACCTTAGTTGTTTTGAGAGTGTTTGCAAGTGGTGAAGGATGAATGTTGGCTTGGTTGTAGACTTGTTGTGTTGGAAGGTGTGAAGATATCTAGAGAAGCTTGTGGATGATAGAAGGTTAGAGTGGATACTAGATTGCATGTTTAAGAATCAAATCATGATAGTTGTGGGTTAAGCATGATTAATCAAGGTACTAAGATTTATCTTGAGGTGTTGAACATGAAAGGGGTTGAAGAAGGAAGGAGATGGGAGGAAGTTACTGCAGAAAAACTGCAGTTCTGAACCGTCAGAACACTTCGAACACCTACATTAGGCGCTCCAAGTCACATTAGGCGCCTAATGTAGGCGTTCAATGTGTCCCGGAGCATCCCCGTACACTTCGAACACCTACATTAGGCGCTTCATGTCACATTAGGCGCTTCATGTAGGCGTTCGATGTATACGGCACATCCCCAAACACTTCGAACGCCTAGTATAGGCGCTCCATGTCCACATTAGGCGCTCCATGCAGCGTTCGAGGTATACTGAAAGTCTTTTTGACCCTTTAGGCGCCCCATGTATGTGTAGTAACTTTATACACTTCTTTTGAACATAAAATGCAAGGGTATTTGAGGTGTAAGTGAGGTGTTGATGGTAAGTTTGATCAAGTAAGATTAAGATTGAATCCCAAGTGAATTAGTGAGACGAACGGACTTGGAAATATATGAACATGGAGTGTTTGAGGTGCTAGACCATATACTTGATATGTAAGATGTATGTGTGTGTGTGTGTTACATGTTTGATACGAAGTTACATGTGCATCCTACATCATGACATGGGCACTTGCATTTGACTCGAGAATTGCTTTGCGAAAGAACATGTGTTTACAAGAGAAGTTTAAAGTTTTTGAAAGGCAAAATGGCTGATGGTTGATCGCAGGGTATAAAAGCATGACCTGTGAATCAACAGCATGGTATGAAATATGTTATGGGGCCGTGGACCTATCAGCACAGAAAATAAAGTATTTTATGGGGCCGTGGACCTATCAGCACGGATATATGATGTATGTAATGGGGCCATGGACCTTTCAGCACGGGGTATAAAGTTATATGTTATGGGGCCGTGGACCTTTCCGCACGGGGTATAAAATTCTGTTTGCTGTGGACTGATCACCCACAGGGTATAAAGTTCTGCTATGCGAAGAATATGATAAGAAGAGTTATGAAATGTTTTGTGAAATGACACGGATGACATGTTTATGAAAGAAGACATATGCATGGGTGTTGTGTGTGATTTTAAAGAAGTACATGCATCATGATACACGAAGCATAAGATTTGATATGCAGGAGATGTGACTAGCTTACGACTTGCTTATGATGATATGTTGTTTTAGTACATGTTTGTTCTCATATCCGTATATCATTTATGCGTTTTATCTATTTTGAGGAATTCTTATAAAGATGCTGCTTGCTAACCCGAGCACCTTATTTTGGGCAATGATTTATACACTGGTGACACGTCGTGTGTGATCTCGTAAGGTGTATAGACGGGTTACTTGCTGGCGATATTTTCGCTAAGAACAGATAATGTATTCCTTTTCAGGTGAGCCGGAATATGAGATGATATTTATCGAAGACGATGGCGAGTGGGCTCAATGGGATGACGGGCATGGAAATAGATAGATGCTTGACTACTCTCTTTAAGTTTGGAAACTCAATGTTATTATGTTGTTCTGGAACTTATGTTAGCTAGATGAACAAACACCTTTTAATTCCACTGTACTTTCTAGTTACATTATTGATGGTGAAGTTTTAAATTTAACAACGTTTCCGCTGATTTATCTTACGTCATGGATGATGTACGCTTGATCTGCTTTGACGCTTCGTAGTTCTCATAGTAGACTACGGCGGGTGTACTGGTTCCGATGACAGTTTCGGGCCGGCGCTACAATGGGGCACACACCCGCCGCCTGACGATCAGGCTGACTCTGCTGCGATGCCCTTTGGAACTGTCCCGCGTAACCTCTCCTGGGAATTTTGACCCAATGTTCGGGTCTACCTCCACTCCGATCGTCCCTTGGCCTCTTGCTCGTGTCGTCACGAGCCTCTCTAGGCTGAGACCTATGCATGTTGCTCTCAACCCGATAACAGGCATCAAACATTTCAGCAAAGGTCTTTTAGATGGATCTTGCTATAGCTGTCCGAATTCAGGGGTTCAAACCTTGCTCGAACTTGAGCATCTTCATCCTGTTATTTTCCAACACCATGGGTGTGAATTTTCCCAAGGCATGGAATCTGTCAGCGTAGTCAGAAATGGACATCCTGTCTTGTTCCAACTTATCAAACTGGCTCATCTTCTCCAGAATAGCAGTCTCAGGAACATAGTAATCCTTGTAAGCCTCAACGAACTGTCTCCCCAAAATAGGGGGAGTCATCTTTGGGAGAATACATTTCCATCAAGCATTGGCTTGGCCACTCAACAAGGGCGTGGCCACATCCATCTTGTGCTCTTCAGGCACCTGTACCAACCGGAAGCACTTCTCCACTTCTTCCAACCAGAACTCAGCCACCTCTGGGTCAGTGGTCTCTTCAAAGGTGGGGGCATGCATCTTCCGCATTTCCCCAATATAATACTGTATTCCATGCTGAGGTGGTAGCGGAGGAGGAGGTTGATGCTGCTACTGAGCAACTCCCTGTGCAATCACCGTTATAGCATCCATCAGGGCCTGTGGCATTACCATTTGCGGTGGCTGAGGATTTTCGTTCCCATTGCCACCGTTTCCAAGGTTTTCTCCTTTGGGAGGCATCTTTCTGCAAGGTCAGCGCTTATTAGCATTCAACAATTCAAAAGATAATACTGAAGGCCCATACGTGTGGCACATAACGGAAATTACATACATTAAGAGGAAGAATCATATGGTCATTAATTAAATTATGTCGCACTCGCACACACCCAACTCAATCCAACTTATATCTAAGATCATATACTTAGACCTATGAGTCAACTTAAGGTCAAAATCATAGCTTAGGACTCTATATAACACAAACCTAGGTCTCCGAGGTAGATCTAAAGTCTAGGCTCTGATACCACCTGTAGCGCCCCGGCCCGGACAGCGGACCCGAACCGTTGCATCTATCGTAGCCTACTACGAGGACTACCAGACGTAGCTACTCTCACATACACATCATCACTGACGTAAGAGAAACAAGCACAGAGACACGTGCAAATTAAAATCTAAATCAATCAAATCTGTATTCCCAAAAGCATAAGTAAATAAAACTGTTCATGGACGCAGCAATCTAATTCCTCAAATGAATGAAAGAAAGTTGAAATAACTAATAGCAGTCTAGGACATTTCTCAATATAGGCTCTAAGCACCCCATTCAACCCACTCGCCGTCGTCCTCTATGAAAATTATATCGTACTCGGACTCATCTGCAAAACAACGGGAAGCACCCTTAGCGAAAAACGCTAGCAAGTAACCCGCTTATAAGACATACGGGATCATCACATGGCAAGACATGAATGAATAGTAATACCAAGGGGAATAGGGCACATGTCCTGAGTTATTCAAAAGTTCTTTTTTACTTGCATAATAAAAGAAAAGAACAAGTAACACACATGTAAACAACGATTCACCTTCATATCAATCATACCGGAACGAAACATATGATGCATGCCAATTCAAATCATGCTCTACACTACACAGTCACAAATGCTTATACAATACTTGTCAAAGCAGTGCAATGCATGTCACAATGCCTGGTCATATAACTTTATACCCTGTGATGGGTCACAGTTTGTCTTTATACCCTATGACACATCACAACTTAACTTTATACCCTGTAATGATCCACAACTTGTCTTTATACCCTGTGTCACATTACAGCTCACTTTATACCCTGTGATGACTACAGCTTGCCTTTATACGCTGTAGCACATCACAACTCATTTCGCAAAGACTTTATACCCTGTGCCAAGACACAGCTCTTGTCAAAACATAATGCAAATGCAAGTGCCATGATGCAAATATGCACATCCAACATATCATTCAATCACTCGAGGATCATCTCATTCACACATTCAAGCGTATCACTACAAGCTCAGGTCTACCTCACATAAACAATCATACTAGGAATACAAGGGATGAAGTAGACACCCTCACATGCTCCAGTTGAATCTTATCGACCCCTCAAGCATTCACTCTTAACCCCTTAGATCACTCGCACTGAAGTCCAATTCAAATACCTCACGAAATCCTCACCGTTGATTCACCATCTTAAGACGCGTTCCCAAGACTTACACTAACCTTAATCAAGTCTTAAGGTGCCTCTAATGTCACCCAATTGGTCCTCTAGCTTTCCTTTCTCTCTTCTACTCTTCCCAAGAATCTGGCTAACATCATACCCTGCATCGATCGATCGATATCACATCATACCCTGACGTCGATCGATCGAGGTCTGTCAGAATCCTTCCTGTCTTACTTCAGTCGATCCTTCTACCTACATCGATCGATCGAAGTGACTTCATACCATGACTTCGATCGATCGAAGTCCATCAGAAAGTTTCTGTCTTACATCAATCTCTCCTTAACCCTACATAGATCGATCGACGTACATCATTCGATGACATCGATCGATCGATGTCTGCGATTCCAGCAAAAGAACTTTGCGATTTCTGCAGAAACTGCAGAACCAACCCTCAACCATTCACAAACTTTATCCCAATCATTCCAGGCCTATTCCCTGCTACCATTCCATACTTAATCTACAAATTGAACACTATACACATACATAACAAAAATGCAGGCCTAGAACCCGAGGATCTCAACCCTACGGACTCAAAGGTCTCACCTTTTACCCTCAAACCCTACACAAAAATGAAATCACAGCAAAAGGGATTCAAGGGGGTAGGGATTTGCAGGAATCCATATAATCATCAACATCAACTAGATTTTCAACATATGATGGCCAAAACATCGAAACCAAAACACAGAAATTGCACATAATTCAAAAAAGATAAACAAGTGTATAATACTGCATGGTGATCCAATTTTGATACAAAAATAGGGCCTTTTCTTCACAAATTGTAGGAACTTATAAGAAGATTACTTGTCTTTGATTACTGATACTCGGATTGGGAAACAAACGGAGGTTGAATCGATTCCTGAAGGCTATCTTCCTCGCCTAGGGCTTGCAAAAGTCGACTATGCCTGGGGAAGAGGGGGTCGACGTTTCTTGGGAAAATGAGGAAACTGACGCTTTGTCAGTTTTTATTATGGGAAAAGGCAAAACTGGAATTCCTAAATTGTATTTTACTTAATTCCTTTTTCTTTAATTCTTAATTCTAATATTTAATTCAAAATTAATCTATTATCAACTCCTTAAAATTTCTTCCCGCATTTAATTAAGGTCCGGAGGGTGCAGGGCATAACACGAAGTCCGTCAGAAACTTTCTGTCTCACATCAGTCGCTCAGACTACTTGCATTGATTGATCGATGTATATCATCTGATGACATTGATCGATCGATGTCCCCGTTTCCTAGAAAATATACGCAAATTCTGCAGAAAATCTGCGAAAACCAAACATACAAACGTCTCAAATTTCATCCCAATCATTTCAAGCTTAAACCCTGCTACCAATACGTGCTTAAACTACAAATTGAACATTACACATATATATACCAAAGATTCAAGCCTAAAACTCAAGGATTTCAATCCTACGAACCCAAAAATCCCATTTTTTTCCCTCAAACCCTAACACAGCAGTAAAATTACAGCAAAGGGGATTCAAGGGATAAGGATTTGCAGGAATTCATATATTCACCTACATCAAACCAGATTTTGAATATACAATGGCCAAACGTCAAATTCAATGTGCAAAAGTTTCCCAGAATTCACATATAGATAAACAAGGATATAATACTGCATGGTGATCCAATTTTGATACAAAATTAGGGCATTTTCCTTTACAAATCATAAGAACTTATAAGAAAGTTACTTGCCTTTGATTACTGATAATCGGATTGAGAAACAGACGGGATTTGGATTGATTCCTGAAGGCTTTCTCCCTCACCTATTAAGCAGTGAAAGTCGATTAGGGCTCCTAGGGAAGAAGGTCGACGTTTGTCGGAAAAAATGGGTAGAATGACACTTTTTTCATTTTTTATTATCGGGAAGGGCAAAACTAGAATTTCTAAATTGTATTTTATTTAAATCCTTTCTTCAATTCTTAAATTCTAATATTTAATCCAAAATTAATTGGTTATTAATTTCTTATAATTTCTTCCCTCATTTAATTAAGTTTCGGAGGGTGCGGAGCATAACCGTTGCAATATTGATACATCTATTAAAGTGGATGTATTTATTACTTCCTATGCATTGTATTCTTCAAAATTCAAAATTCGGACATATAGTGTGGTTTTTGCTGCATAATGCACCATATATGGTGATGACTAGATGACCCTATTCAATTAAATTCAAGTTTTGCATTTAGCATTTCCTCCCACACCTTATGATGATGGTACTATCACTGAGTTATGTGGTGTGTCTGGCACAGTAAAAATTGTCTTTTTTGTTAATCAAGCTTTAAATGCACCTCCACTAACTCAAATGCATTCAATCTGCTCTTAAGACATTATTAACACATTAAATTTGATACATACATATACACACACACATATATATCCATTTAATACAGTTCACACAGTGTACAATTAGCCATTTAATACAGTCCACACAATGTACGACTAGCGGTTAAGAACATCTTTTTTTTTTACTTTCAACTCTCCTCACCAAATCTTCCTAGGATGCCTCTACTCAAACCCATCATTCTATCACTAATGAAATGGCATAGAACAACCAACATAGTATAACATAACCACAAATCAATAGTCATCTTCGCAAAGACTACGACAAATTGTTTCACAAGATCTGGGAATATGGCTTTGAAATAAAAGATATAAAGAGGCGACAATATGATGAAGTATGAGCATTTAATAGAGATATAGATAAGCTCCACAAAGATCTCTTAAACGTTGAATTTGGAATCTAACGTCTCATGGAGCAACGCCATCAAACGTTAAAATACAGAAAACGTCTATCAAACGTCCATCAAACGTCAAACATCTCTCTTATCAAACGTCATCAAACACAGATCATCAAAAAACACCAAAACACAGATCATGCTTCCACTTTTGCGAACGCAAACATCTCTCTTATCAAACAACATTAGGTCAACATGCATCTCCTTATATATGTTGCTATACACATAAAACATCAGCTTTTGCATCTTTTTTACTTTCAGATATATAATTCAATAAAATCAACGATGGAAAATCCACTACGAAATGTTAATTTTGAAGTCGATTCAATTGCAAGTCAGTTAAAACGTTTTAGTTTTTATTCCTTTATCCTATGCATATGAATATTTTAGTACTTTTAGCTTACAAATTGATTGAACGTGTTATATCTATCACATTTATTAGATCAGATGATTTAAAGCAAAAGTCAGCCGCTATCATTACAATCATAAAATCATAGCGAGAATCACCAAGCTAAAAACATTATTTATTGAGGTTAGGGCTTAGTGATATTTTTTAAAATCTGTTTTCATAATCTATTGGGTTTAGAGAAAATATTTGTGCAAGTACTTTGGGTTGTTTGTGCAACGCTCAAGTTTCCACGTTTCGTTATCTTCACGTGGCTAAAAGGTTACTATTATATTTCTTTCTGTTTCATTCTCTTTAAGATAGATGAAGTGGCAATCCGATGCCCAAGCAAACTATGCCTTCTTTACTATACAATATAATAGTAATATGTACTACAAACTCTAATACAATGTATATCTTATATGTTTTTAAGATGTCATATATATCGTATAACAGGGATATCAATACTGTATTAATGGTGCATGCATTGACGTATTTTAATTAAAAATTTTGAGCACTGCCAGTGTCATGTATGTAGTTGTTATGGTGTCTTGTACACCATCAAAATAACGTCATTATTTTATAAAAATTATTTATTTTGTATTCTATAAAGAATGAGAGAGACAATAATTCCATCACACAAAATAAAAAAAAGGACAAAGAATTTCAAGGGACATTAAACTATTTTCAAAGAAGCATTTTGGCTAATATTTTTTTTTTTTTGTAATATTTTGGCCGCCCTACCTTCCAATGCGTAACATTTTGGCACTCTGGTGAGATTTTTCGGTAACTTTGCCGAATTTGAGGTGTACTTCGGTCTTTCCAATGTTTTCTTTATCTATCTCATCATCTACTTATCATCTTTTTCATCTTCTTCGTCTTTCTTATCTTAATCCTTTGGTGAAGATGATGGGAACAGAAAAGTGTTTCAGATCATGGAGCTATGTCATAAACATCGAATCATGAAAGAGGAAAAGGGAACACTACAA
This sequence comes from Eustoma russellianum, assembly GCA_036186865.1. Lineage (NCBI taxonomy): Eukaryota > Viridiplantae > Streptophyta > Magnoliopsida > Gentianales > Gentianaceae > Eustoma > Eustoma russellianum. Next base: position 22,386,624 of record AP025068.1, read on the forward strand.
AAAAAGCCACATAGCGACAGACATATTTCGTCGTCATTTCGTCGCTAATGGTATTTAGCGACGAAATGGCGATGAAATATGTATGTCGCTATATGGCTTGTCGCAAAGTGATTTTCGTCGGTACGGCGTCGTTATATTGCGACGAGAGCAAGGTCGTCGGCGGTTCGTCGTAAAATTGCGACGTAAATCTGTCAGGTCTGCGACCTGCTTTTTCCGTCGTCGGTTCGTCGGTATATTTTTTCCGTCGCTATTTTAAAATTTTTGATTTTTTTATATGCCCGGTCTGTGACATTTATGTTTCGTCACAGGTTCGTCGCTATTATTTAAATTAATATTAAATATTAAATATTAAATATTTATAATTTATTAATAATATCAATATATTATTAATTAAATAGTTTTTATTATTATTTAATTTTTATAATATATTTTATTTTGTATATAAAATCATTTTTACGAATATTATACAGAAATACGGTATTTGCGTATTGAAATTCGTATAATTAAACAACACAAATGAAATAGAATCCGTATAAATGTCAGATAAAATATAAAAGAACAAAGAATATGTCAATACAATAAATGAAATAGTAAGTACGAAAAATCAAAAAATGAAATACTATGTAGAGGAAGGTGGAGGGGGATCATGCGGAGAAGGCTGACCATTCTGAGGGCGAGGCTGAGGCTGCGAGGAGCTGGAAAGGAAAGAGCGGAGGATCTGCGATAGCTGGGAGAGTTCCTGCTTCGTCTCCTGCTGCGCCTGCTGAACCAACTGCTGCAGCGCCTGCTGGGTCTGAGTGAGCTGAGACCGTAGTGGCTGTACACTCTCCTCATACTGCGTCCTGATGGTCTCTATCTCATGCTGCAGCGCTGCATGATCTGCGTCCAGGCGCAAAATATCCTCTGGAGTCGCAGAAGGCGCGGAGGTGCTGGCCTCGGAGGAAGCACCTGGATGCAGAACTTCGGGGAAGAATCGCAGCGCTGCTGATCCAACCCCGTACACCTCCCTCTTCTTCTTTTTCTGAGGGCCGATGGTCCGAACCGCATCCCAATAAGCACGGTTCTTGTCGGCCTGTTCTCCCCTCTCTGCCAGTAATCTGTTGTACTCGTCCTAGAATGAGAATAAGAATTGTTAGGGTTTAGGGTTTAGAAATAAAACAAACTAAGGAAAAAACAAATGATATCGTAGACTACTTACACTGATATCGAGGGCCTTCGCCGTGATCCAGTCCTCTGTCCCGTCCGAGGCTTTCTTCCGATGCGTCTTGTAGAAGAGATCGTAGGAGGCTGGCCACTCCCCCGTCTCCGCGTGCTGAAAGAATGAAATAAAATATGTTAGTGAAATCCAGAATTTTAAAAATTTTGGCATGACCTATTCGTTTATCGGAGGTATCCCGGTCTTAAAGGCCTCTCCCAAGTCAAATCAAAAATAAAAAGAAAAAGGCAAATGAACACATATACTACTTACATTAACCATATACGAATACCAAAAAAAAACAACAGCGGAACATAAGAAATCAATGAATCTAAATAATCCACTTAAGTCAATGAATCTAAATAATCCAATGAAATCAATGAATCTAAATAATCCAATATTAAAATACTTACCATAGCACGCATCGTCGTGGCGTGGGCAACCGAACCACCTGAGTGTATGGCAGGTGCTGGGGCCTGTAGATTGCCGCTGCGCCGGTTCGCCGCGTTCTGGGCACTGCGGGCTTGGTTAGCAGGGTCCAGCCACCCTTCTATCCACCCCGCCCAGGTGGCCTTGGATACGTAGGGTGGCATCGCAGAAATGGGGTCACGCTCCCACTTGGTCTTGAGCAAGTTGACGAAGTCCCTGTAGCGTTTGGCGGCCCTCTAGCGCCAGGCCTGCTCCACGTCGTGGGCGATGTCGGCTGGCCAGTTGTACGCCTTCTGCAATTATTATACGGAGGGAAAATAAAAATGTGGTTAGAAAAGTAATGATCGATTACGCATCAAAAAGTGAAATTCATCAAATTTGAATACCTGAAACTCATCCCAGTAGAACCTACGTGTCTGCGGGGTGACACGGGACAGGCATATCCAGCAGGGTCCTGCCTCAGGTGGAAGGACCGAGTGATGCAACCAGAAATCTGGCCCGAGTCCGATGCAAACCTGAAAGAGGTGAAGTTGTTAGGAAAAAATAACTCGTGAAATAGATTTGAAAACGTGTTAAAAAAATAAATTATTACTTACGTATGGGCAGCCTGTGACCAAGGGAGGGCACGACGTCCTGGTATGACACCTTCGTTCGATGCTGCATCAGACGCCGGATGATGGGCTGAACCGGTGGGTGTGGGTGGCGTCGGAGAATCTGGGGGGTGCGGACCTATCGGCAGGCCCTAAAAGGCCCGCATCCACAGCCAGAGCGGCGATCGACACTGAACCAAGCAGCTCATGCTGAGAAACGAACAGATCGAACTGTCCTGAGAGGGCCTGTTTGGCTGGTGGGTAGGTGGGTCGAATAGGTAAACCCTCACTAGCCATCAGATCTTCAACGGTGAAAAATTTAAAAGCCACATTCAACAAGTTTAGGGTTAGTTCGCCAAACAAATAAAATGTCCAAAAAATGACAAGTGTTTACATACATTTAATGCAAGATATTAATAATTTTGAAAATTTCGGCATGACCTATTCGTTTATCGGAGGTTTCCCGGCCTTAATGGCCTCTCCCAAGACAAATCCAAATCCAAACAACATGACATGATTAACCAAACTACATAATCAAACTTCATCATCAAATTACACTTCAAAGTATATATCACTTGAACTTGAAACTTAAAGCATAAATGTGCATCACCTCTAAACAAATTACACTTCAAAATATACATCACCTCTACATCCTTATGATACATCACTTGTAACATGAATTATGCATAAAAATGGTAAACTTAAGAGAATTATGGGCTGCCCAAAGTAAACACAATTCAGTTTAACAACAAACAGGCTTCAACCATAAACTAGCTAAACAAAATACATGGGTTCAATAATATACATCATTTGAGCTTCAAACTTGAAAAATAAATAAAAGCTACTTAATACATCACTTGTAACATAAAATAGGCATAAAAATTGAGAATTTAAGAGCATTAGGGGCTGCCCAAACATACCTTAGCCGCATGATCCTCAACATGCTTACTTCATATGTCGTCGGACATGGAAACCCAACCCAGCGCCACCACCCCACTGCCCTACACCACCCCACTGCCTTACCCACCCCAACACCACCCAGCCCCGCCCAGCACCTGCCCAGCACCTGCCCAGCACCACCCAGCCCCACCCTGCACCACCCAGCCCTCACCCTGCCCCACCCAGCCCCACCCAGCACCACCCAGCACCAACCTGCACCACCCACCCCCACCCACCGCCACCCCCAACCATCACTGCCCCGCCATTCACCACCCCAACCGCCCCCAGCCCTCCCCATAGTCCCCAACCCACCACCAACACCCACAACCCAAACCCAAAACAAAGAATTGAATCTATAACTAATTAAAAGCATTAAAAACGAAATAGGAAGAAAAACTAACCGGGGAAGGAGGTCACCGGAGAATGGCGGCGCAGGAGGAGCAGCGATGGAGAGATTTCGCGGGGGAGGAAGGTTTGAATTTGGGGAGAAGAAATTCGCTGAAATGGGGAAGAAGAAGGGGGATTTCTAATTTAATTTCGACATTTTGCGACGAAATAGCGACGGGTGTTCATCGCTATTTCTTGTGTCGTCGTTATTCCAAACGTGCGACGACACGTTTCGTCGGTAAATTATCGGCGCTCTTCAGTATTTTTTTTAAAAAAAATAGAAAATATAAAGTACATACAGACACACATTATGTATATATATGTGTATAAGTACATCAACACATACACACTTTCACATAAAGAGGTACATAAAAATTTTGACTAACGTCAATCTTCATTTTCATCCGCATCCTCATACGCATATTCATTTTCATCTTGCAATAAATCAACGAACAAGCTGAAGCAAGTTACGAATGAGTACCCTGTATACTTTTGTAATATAATGGATAGATTAGCGCAAGGTATTTACAAATTAAAATTGGATATCGTTTATACCTCTGGAAACGGTCAACTTGACGGCAGTTGCGCAGAACATAAGAATGAGCAATCTTCAGATCACTGTCCTCCAATATTATTTCCTTTCCCTGTCCGTGAAATCTGATCGGATGTGTGAATATCGGGAGGACACCGGATCTGGAAATGTTGTCGTCGTTCTGAGGAACATCTCTGCACCTCGACGGGACATATGGCTCGAAGTAATGAGACACGAAGGTCGAGGCTTCCTCCATCAGGTAGGCATTGCACATCGAGGCCTCGAATTTCGCCTTGTTCCTAATGTTCAGCTTCAAATGCCTGAGATATCTGTTCATATAGTGAATACTCCAACGTCACATGATGAAACAAATTGGTAAGCATGCTCGCGCTTAGACACATAAGAATGTCACGTAATAAATAAGAGTACCTCTCGAACGGATACATCCACCTATACTGAACAGGACCACCAACGCGTGCCTCGTATGGTAGATGAACTGGCAGGTATTCCATTGAATCAAAGAAGGCCGGAGGGAATACAGTTTCCAGCTTGTATAGGATCACTGGGATTTCGCCCTCCAGCCTTGACATATCATCCGCCCTGAGTCTCGTGGATGTAAGACATCTGAAGAACAGACTCATCTCAGTAAGTTCTTCCCATACATTGGTTGGAAGTAGCTCGCAGAATGCAATGGGCATCAGCCGTTGCATGAACACGTGACAGTCGTCGCTCTTCATCCCGTGCAAACCGCGTTTATTCACGTCGATGTTCTTCGACAGGTTCGAAACATGGCCGTCAGGAAATCTATCCGTCCCCAGCCATGCTAACAACGCACTGACCTGCTCCGTAGTCAGCGTGTATAAGGACTTCGGCATGTAGGATGTGCCAACGGGATGCAGCTCCGGTTGTATTTTGAGGTTGCGCATATCAAGTCGTGCCTTCAAATTGTCTTTCGTTTTTCCCGGCACATTCAGCATTGTTTAAAGATGTTGTCAAACACGTTCTTCTCAATGTGCATGACATCCAGGTTATGTCGGATCATATTGCTCTTCCAGTACGGAATCTCCCAAAATATGCTTCTCTTCTTCCACCCGATACAATCACGGGCCAGGTGTGTTGTGGCTGCCGTCCGGATCATCAGCGACCCCCACGAATCCACAGCTATCTATCTCCTCCAACACCTCCGCACCCGTGAGAAACTCAGGCTTCGTGTCCTTCTCGACGATGCCAGGCATGAACGCCGTCACGTTCTTTCTGTACAAATGGCGTCTGGTTAGGAACTTCCTATGGCTGTCGAACAAGCAAATCTTACGTCCATGTTTCAAGGATACCGTCTTTGCTTGATTCATGCAGTAAGGGCAAGCGTATTTCCCCACTGTACTCCACCCCGACAACATAGAATAAGTCGGGAAGTCGCTGATCGTCCACATCAGCGCAGCGTGTAGCTGGAAGTTTTGTTTGGTCGATACATCGAACGTCTCCACGCCAAACTCCCCCAACCACTTCGTGTTATGCCCCGCACCCTCCGTAGGATAATTAAAAGACGAAGAAAGAATTAAACGAGGTTAATGACGGTCAACGGTAATGAATTAAGAATTAAATGTTAGGATTAATTGGAATTAATGGAAGGATTAAGTGTAAAAATTAATTAGTATTTAATTTGGAATTAGTATTAAAGATTTATCCTTTAAGATAAATAAGATAATAGATATAATTTAGAAACTCCAAACTTTCCCTTCCCATATAAAAACTGACAGGACGTCAGTTTCTCTTTTACGCAGAAGAGAGAAACCGCCGCCTGCCTTAGACGTTTCCCTTCTCCAACCCTAGAGCAAGCCAATTCAAGATCTTCATCCAATCCTCCTCCGTTCTTCGTTTCTTCTCCGAGTAATCAAAGGCAAGTAATCATCTTATAAGTTCTTACGTTTTGTGAAAGAGAACTGGCCTATTTTGATATCAAAGTGGATCACCATGCAGTAGTTTCGTTTTGTGATTATTCGTATATGATCTATGTGTTTTGGCTTCGAGATTTGGCCGATGTATATGAAAAAGCCTTCGTTGTTGTTGTTGATTATGTGAAATCCTGCAAATCCCTACCCCTTGAATCCCTTTTGGTTGTGATTTCCTTGTTGGGTTTGAGGGAAAAAGGTGGGATTTTTGGGATTGATGAGGTTGGAGCAATTGCGTTCTAGGCTTGGACCTTGTTTGTCATGTGTATAGCGTTCGAATCTATAGATTAAGCCTGAATAATAGTAGAGGTTAGGCTTGGATTGATTGGGTTGAAGTCTGGATACTTTGGTGTTTATGGTTCTGCAGTTGTTGCAGAAAACACAGAGGAAATTTTGGGGAAACCGCTGACATCGATCGATCGATGTCAGAGATCGATGTCCTCTGAAGGACATCGATCGATCGATGTATAGGTGAGTTGAGAGATCGATGTCCACTGACAACATCGATCGATCGATGTGGGGAGAAGTTGAGAGATCGATGCCCACTGTTGGACATCGATCGATCGAAGTAGATGAGGGTGAGAGATCGATGTCCACTGACGGACATCGATCGATCGAAGTAATAAAGGGCTGAGAGATCGATGTCCCCTGATGGACTTCGATCGATCGATGTGAGGGTATGAAGTCACATCGATCGGTCGATGTGAGGGAATGAAGTCCATCAGTTTTGTGAGAAAATAGAGGAAGAAAGAGGGAAGCTCGGGGAATCTTTGGGTAACCTTAGAGACTCCTTAAGACCTGATTAGAGGTAGTCTAAGTCTTGGGAACATGACTTAGGATGGTGAATCAACTTGATGAGTTCTAAGGGGTTTTTGAATCGGATTTCAATGAGGATGACTTAGGAGGGTTAGGAGATGAACGAACGAGGTGTTTTAGAGTTCAATGAAGGAAGGAGAGGGATACTTGCATTGGTTATGAATTTTAGAATCGGGACTAAGTATTGACGAGTTTTTTGAAGCCTAAGTTCGATGTGTAAGTTAGTGTCTTGTGTGTTGTTATACTTGCGCATGTGAATGTAAATTGCATACGAGAACGCGAAATGTGATTGAAACAAGGAGTCTTGCATCATGGCACTTGCATTTGCATATTGATTTGAAAAGAGATGTGCTTCGGCACAGATTTGCAAAGGTGACCTGCAATGTTAACCGGGATGGAAATTTAAGCCGGGGTGCATTGCAGGGCACAAAAGGCTGTAACGTTAACCGAGATGGAAATATAAGCCGGGGTGCGTTACATGGTATAAAGTCCTCTGCAATGTTAATCGGGATGGAAATATAAGCCGAGGTGCATTGCAGAGTATTACGAGTCTGTGATGTTAATCGGGATGGAAATATAAGCCGAGGTGCATCACAGAGCATAACGAGCCTGTAACGTTAACCGGGATGGAAATATAAGCCGGGGTGCGTTACAGGGTTACGAGTTACGAGACCGGACATTGGGACATGCATTGCACTGATTTGAAAAGAAATGGCCCATGCATTTGTGATTGTGTAGTGTAGTGCATATTTTGACATGCATCACGAGAGTCGTTGTGGTATGGATGTGCGTGGTATTCGATTGTTATTGAATTGTTAATTGCGCTCAATTTGCTGTACTTGCTATTATGTGATTCGTTTATCTATTTGGAAGTTTTACAAGACATGTGCCCCACAAATCCCTTGAATTATTTATTACTCATGTCTTGCCATGTGTTGATCCCGTACGTCTTATAAGCGGGTTACTTGCTAGCGTTTTTCGCTAAGGGTACTGCCTTTGTCATTGCAGATGAGCCTAGCTACGACATGATATTCATAGAAGACGATGGCGAGTGGGCTGAATGGGATACATAGAGATATGTTGGGAGCTAGATGAGACAGTTGTTATCTATTTCAGTTCCTCCATACACTTGAGGATTAGTTCGTTATTACTGTGACTACCCTTAGAGATGTTATTATCATTTGATGTATTGAGTTGATGGTGGAGATTTATTAGATACATGTTTCCGCACTTATTTCTCTTACGTCTTTGATGATGTGCAATCGAGAGATGAGACGTCTTGTAGTCTTCTCGGTAAGCTACGACGGGTGTACCGGTTCGGATTCCGCTGTCCGGGTCGGGGTGCTACAGGTGGTATCAGAGCCTAGGCTTCAGATCTACCTCGGAGACCTAGGATATGACATGTAGAGTCTTAAGCCAGGATTTTCACCTTAGGTTGACCTTTAAACCTAAGCATGCAATCTTAGGTGTAAGTTTGATTGGGATGGGTGTGAGTGCGAGTACGATAAAATGTAATTAATCAATGCTATTTATTTTAGTTCATGAATTCCGCCTTGCACAACATTATGGACCCAAGTACTTATTTTTGGAACTGCTAGATACTAATAAGCGTGATGTTGTAGAAAATGCCTCCTAGACGTGACAATCAAGGAAACGGTGGCAATGGGGATAATAATCCTCCACCACCACCACCAGTCCTAGTCCTACAAGCGCTGATTGATGCTATCACAGTGATAGCACAAGGAGTTGCGCAACAACAGCAACAGCCCCCCCCCCCCCGCCACCACCGCCACAGCACAGCATCAGATACTATATTGGGGAGATGCGCAAGATGCATGCCCCAAACTTTGAAGGGACCACTGACCCAGAAGTGGCTGGGTTCTGGCTGGACGAAGTGGAAAAATGCTTCATGCTTGTGCAAGTGCCTGAAGATCTGAGGGTGGATGTGGCCACCCCGTTACTAATCGGCAGAGCCAATGCATGGTGGAATGGCATGCTGCCAAAGATGACCCCCTATTCAGTGGAGATAATTCGTGCAGGCCTACAAAGATTATTATGTGCCGGAGACTGCCATTCTGGAAAAGATGAGGCAATTTGACAAGTTTGAACAGGGGAGGATGTCGGTTTTCGATTACGCCGGCCGATTTCATGCCTTGGGCAAATTCACGCCCATGGTGTTGGAGAACAATCGGATGAAAATGCTAAAGTTTGAAGAGGGTCTGAACCCCCGCATACGGACTGCAATAGCGGGGTCGAGTTTGAAAACTTTTGAGGAGATGCTGGACGCATGTTACCGAGTGGAGAGTGACATGCGTAGATCACAACCAAGAGAGGCTCGTGAAGAATCGAGCAAGAGGCCGAGAGTAGAACAAAGTAGAGGTAGACCCGGATGTTGGGTCAAGATCCCCAGGAAAGGACAAGCGGGGCCAGCTTATAGGGCACCGCAGCAGAATCAACCTAATCGACAAGCACCGGCAGAATGCCCACACTGCCAGAGGAGACACGTGGGCGAATGTTGGAAAATAACTGGTGCGTGCTTCAAATGTGGAAAGGCGGGCCATAGGATCAAGGATTGTCCCGAGTGGGACCCTAAACCTCAAGCCGGAGAAGGGCCAGCCCAGCAGCAGAAAGGCAGGCCCAATGCGAGAGTCCATGCCATGACAGACGCTGAAGTCCAGGAGGACGCTAATGTTGTGACAGGTATGACCTAAGTTAAATAGTAGTTGCTTAGGCTGAATTTTAGTTCCTTTAAGTTGATGATCATATATGTGTTATGTGAAAACCTTTATGTGTTACCCTCTTGTGATTAGGTGTGATCCTAGTTAACAAAGTACCCGCAAATGTGTTGTTTGATAGTGGAGCTAGTCACTCCTTCATTTCTAAGGGATTCGCCAAAGGGCTCGACTGTTTACCCGAATGGCTTGAGAACCCCTTTAGGGTGCAGGCAGCAGGCGAGCAAGTACTGGTTTCTCACCACCAGTACAAAGATTGTGATTTGGAATTGGATGGGAAGTTATTCTCGGTGACTTTAGTTCCAATCCCGATGAAGGACTTTGATGTCATATTGGGCATGGATTGGCTGACCAAGAATCATGCCAATATTGATTGTAAACTTAAGCGAGTGACCCTCAAGGGCCTTGAGATGAATGACATCACGGTGCAAGGAAACGTCAAGATAACCAAAGCTCCAAAGAAGATATACCTGACGGCGATTAAGGCCTTTAAGGCTTTGCAAAAAAAGAGCAGAGGGATATATGGTGTATGCCGTAAATATGAAGCAGGAGGTTCCCTCTATAGATCAAATTCCGGTGATCAATGAGTTCAAGGACGTATTTCTGGATGATTTGCCGGGAATCCCTCCATCGAGAGAAGTGGAGTTCGAGATTAACCTGATACCCGGAGCCGAGCCTATATCTAAGGAACCCTACAGAATGGCTCCAGCTGAACTTAAGGAGCTAAAGGGGCAACTTCAAGAGTTGCTAGACAAAAAGTTAATCCGCCCCAGTGTATCACCGTGGGGAGTTCCAGTTCTATTTGTAAAGAAGAAGGATGGCAGCATGAGGTTATGCATTGATTACCGGGAGTTGAACAAGATCACCATTAAGAATAAATATCCTCTGCCAAGGATAGAGGATTTATTTGACCAACTAAAAGGAGCCCGCTGGTTTTCAAAGATCGACCTTCGACAAGGGTATCATCAATTGCTTGTGAAAGCGGGAGACGTTCCCAAGACCGCTTTTCGGACTCGATACGGGCATTATGAATTTTTGGTGATGCATTTTGGATTAACTAATGCCCCAGCGGTCTGTATGGACTTGATGAACACCGTATTTCGAGAGCAGTTGGACCAATCCGTGGTTGTGTTCATCGATGACATCCTAGTCTACTCTCCCGACGAGCAAGCACACGCTGAACACTTAAGAGTAGTGTTGCAAATTTTGAGGCAACAAAAGCTCTACGCCAAATTCAGCAAGTGTGAATTTTGGCTAAGAAGTGTAGCCTTTCTCGGTCACGTGATTTCTGAGGATGGGATCTCGGTAGATCCTAAGAAGATAGAAGCCATCACAGAGTGGCCAAGACCTACAAACGTGACTGAAGTAAGAAGCTTCCTCGGCTTGGCAGGCTACTATAGGAAGTTCGTTGAGGGATTCTCAACAATAGCAGTTCCATTGAGCCGACTCACACAGAAGAAGACCAAGTTCGAATGGACTGCTGAATGCGAGTAGAGCTTTACCGAGCTCAAGAAGAGGTTGACCACAGCCCCGGTGTTGGCACAACCCTCCGGCACTGACGGTTTCGTGATCTATAGTGACGCGTCCAAGAAAGGACTAGGTATGTACATCATTACAACTAATGCATTGTATATACATATACTAGTCTTATACTAACCTTCTGTTTATAGGTTGTGTTTTGATGCAAAACGAACGAGTCATATCGTACGCGCCAAGACAACTGAAACCATATGAGCAGAACTACCCGACGCATGACTTGGAGCTCGCAGCCGTGGTTTTTTCTCTTAAGATCTGGAGGCACTATCTATATGGAGAAAAGTGTGCCGTATTCACTGACCACAAGAGCTTGAAGTACTTATTCTCGCAGAAGGAGTTAAATATGTGACAGAGAAGATGGTTGGAGCTACTTAAGGACTATGATCTAACCATCAACTACCATCCGGGTAAGGCCAACAGAGTGGCGGATGCGTTGAGCAGAAAGTCTAGCCATGCGAGACAATCTCCGTTAGAAAGAGAAATCGAGGAGTTTGATCTCGAATTGGTGGATTCAGTGGCAAATGTCCTTACAGCTTTGTCTATCAGCCCAGACTTGGTAGACAGAATTAAAGAAGCGCAGTATGAGGACCCAGCACTGAAAGAAATCCGCGACAAATTATCCACGGGACCAGTAAAGGATTTCCAGTTGCGAGGAGATGGAAGTCTATGGTTCCATAATCGGTTATGCGTGCTAGGTAAAGACGAACTCCGAACGGAATTGCTCCAAGAAGCGCATAACTCAAGGATGTCTATACACCCCGGGAGCACTAAGATGTACAAGGATCTCAAAAGAAACTATTGGTGGATAGGGATGAAGAGATCTATAGCAGAGTATGTTGAAAGGTGTTTGGTTTGCCAACAAGTCAAAGCCGAACAACAACGACCTAGTGGTTTGATGATGCCGCTAGAGATTCCAAAATGGAAATGGGAACACGTGACGATGGACTTCGTAATGGGACTACCCAAGACCCGCAATGGAAATGAAATGATTTGGGTGATTGTAGACCGTTTAACGAAGACAACTCATTTCATAGCTATGCCACATGGTACCTCATATGAGAAATTATCCAACACCTATATGGATAACATTGTGAGTCTGCACGGAGTCCCAGTCAGTATTGTGTCAGACCGTGATCCCAAGTTCACTTCTAAGTTCTGGAGGGCATTCCAGAAAGCTATGGGTACAGAGTTGAGAATGAGCACTGCTTACCACCCTCAAACGGATGGCAATCCGAGAGAACCATCCAAACTTTGGAAGACATGTTGAGAGCATGCGCTTTGGACTTCAAAGGAAACTGGGATAGCATGCTGAAGTTGATGGAGTTTTCCTATAATAACAGCTATCACAGTGCAATTGGCATGGCGCCATTCGAAGCATTATACAGATGTAAGTGCAGGTCTCCTGTTTGTTGGGACGAAGTTGGAGAGAGGACAATCACTGCACCAGAATTGGTTGAGCAAACAGTTGAAAATGTGAAAGTGATAAGGGAGAAACTAAAAGTGGCTCAGGATCGCAGTAAGAGTTGGGCTGACACAAAGAGGCGACCCTTGGAGTTTGAGGAAGGTGAAAAGGTCTATTTACGAGTTTCACCTACCAAGGGAGTTGCAAGATTCGGAATGAAGGGCAAGCTGAGCCCTAGATATATTGGCCCTTACGAAGTGCTTGGCAAGGTTGGAGAAAGAGCATATCGATTAGCCTTGCCACCAAGTTTGTCCCAAGTTTATAACGTATTTCATGTATCTCAATTAAGGAAATATGTATCGGACCCCAGCTATGTCCTTGAAGCACAACCATTGGATGTTAAGGAAGATGTCTCATATGAAGAACATCCAATGAAAATCGTTGATAGAAAAGATCAAGTCCTGCGCAGACGTGTGATTCCGTATGTCAAGGTTCAGTGGAGTAACCATACGGAGCGCGAAGCCACGTGGGAGCTTGAGGAACAAATGATGGAGCTTTACCCACACCTCTTCCAATAAGGTACACCAGTTTCGAGGACGAAACTTTTTGTAAGGGGGGTGGAATGTTATGCCCCGCACCCTCCGTAGGATAATTAAAAGACGAAGAAAGAATTAAACGAGGTTAATGACGGTCAACGGTAATGAATTAAGAATTAAATGTTAGGATTAATTAGAATTAATGGAAGGATTAAGTGTAAAAATTAATTAGTATTTAATTTGGAATTAGTATTAAAGATTTATCCTTTAAGATAAATAAGATAACAGATATAATTTAGAAACTCCAAACTTTCCCTTCCCATATAAAAATTGACAGGACGTCAGTTTCTCTTTTACGCAGAAGAGAGAAACCGCCGCCTGCCTTGGACGTTTCCCTTCTCCAACCCTAGAGCAAGCCAATTCAAGAACTTCATCCAATCCTCCTCCGTTCTTTGTTTCTTCTCCGAGTAATCAAAGGCAAGTAATCATCTTATAAGTTCTTACGTTTTGTGAAAGAGAAATGGCCTATTTTGATATCAAAGTGGATCACCATGCAGTAGTTTTGTTTTGTGATTATTCGTATATGATCTATGTGTTTTGGCTTCGAGATTTGGCCAATGTATATGAAAAAAGCCTTCGTTGTTGTTGTTGATTATGTGAAATCCTACAAATCCCTACCCCTTGAATCCCTTTTGGTTGTGATTTCCTTGTTGTGTGGGTTTGAAGGAAAAAGGTGGGATTTTTGGGATTGATGAGGTTGGAGCAATTGCGTTCTAGGCTTGGACCTTGTTTGTCATGTGTATAGCATTCGAATCTATAGCTTAAGCCTGAATAATAGCAGAGGTTAGGCTTGGATTGATTGGGTTGAAGTCTGGATACTTTGGTGTTTATGGTTCTGCAGTTGTTGCAGAAAACGCAGAGGAAATTTTGGGGAAACCGCTCACATCGATCGATCGATGTCAGAGATCGATGTCCTCTGAAGGACATCGATCGATCGATGTATAGGTGAGTTGAGAGATCGATGTCCATTGACGGACATCGATCAATCGATGTGGGGAGAAGTTGAGAGATCGATGTCCACTGACGGACATCGATCGATCGAAGTAGATGAGGGTGAGAGATCGATGTCCACTGACGGACATCGATCGATCGAAGTAATAAAGGGCTGAGAGATCGATGTCTCCTGATGGACTTCGATCGATTGATGTGAGGGTATGAAGTCACATCGATCGATCGATGTGAGGGAATGAAGTCCATCAGTTTTGTGAGAAAATAGAGGAAGAAAGAGGGAAGCTCGGGGAATCTTTCGGTAACCTTAGAGACTCCTTAAGACCTCATTAGAGGTAGTCTAAGTCTTGGGAACATGACTTAGGATGGTGAATCAACTTGATGAGTTCTAAGGGGTTTTCGAATCGGATTTCAATGAGGATGACTTAGGAGGGTTAGGAGATGAACGAACGAGGTGTTTTAGAGTTCAATGAAGGAAGGAGAGGGATACTTGCATTGGTTGTGAATTTTAGAATCGGGACTAAGTATTGACGAGTTTGTTGAAGCCTAAGTTCGATGTGTAAGTTAGTGTCTTGTGTGTTGTTATACTTGCGCATGTGAATGTAAATTGCATACGAGAACGAGAAATGTGATTGAAACGAGGAGTCTTGCATCATGGCACTTGCATTTGCATATTGATTTGAAAAGAGATGTGCTTCGGCACAGATTTGCGAAGGTGACCTGCAATGTTAATCGGGATGGAAATATAAGCCGAGGTGCATCACAGAGCATAACGAGCCTGTAACGTTAACCGGGATGGAAATATAAGCCGGGGTGCGCAGGGTTACGAGTTACGAGACCGGACATTGAGACATGCATTGCACTGATTTGAAAAGAAATGACCCATGCATTTGTGATTGTGTAGTGTAGTGCATATTTTGACATGCATCACGAGAGTCGTTGTGGTATGGATGTGTGTGGTATTCGATTGTTATTGAATTGTTAATTGCGCTCAATTTGCTGTACTTGCTATTACGTGATTCGTTTATCTATTTGGAAGTTTTACAAGACATGTGCCCCACAAATCCCTTGAATTATTTATTACTCATGTCTTGCCATGTGTTGATCCCGTACGTCTTATAAGCGGGATACTTGCTAGCGTTTTTCGCTAAGGGTACTGCCTTTGTCATTGCAGATGACCTAGCTACGACATGATATTCATAGAAGACGATGGCGAGTGGGCTGAATGGGATACATAGAGATATGTTGGGAGCTAGATGAGACAGTTGTTATCTATTTCAGTTCCTCCATACACTTGAGGATTAGTTCGTTATTACTGTGACTACCCTTAGAGATGTTATTATCATTTGATGTATTGAGTTGATGGTGGAGATTTATTAGATACATGTTTCCGCACTTATTTCTCTTACGTCTTTGATGATGTGCAATCGAGAGATGAGACGTCTTGTAGTCTTCTCGGTAAGCTACGATGGGTGTACCGGTTCGGATTCCGCTGTCCGGGTCGGGGCGCTACACTTCGGCTCCTGTATCAATGGCTGCAGGTATAGGTCGATCTTTTATTTTGGATTCCTAGGCCCAAGTGCGATCACAGTCAAGAACATGTACGGTTTCTTCATGCACGTCCAAGGTGGTAGATTGTACGGCGTCACGATGACAAGCCACGACGAATACTGCTCTCCCGACTGTCCAAACGAGTTGAACCCGTCGGTGCATAACCCCAACCTAACATTCTTTGTCTCCTACGAAAAACCCGGATGTGTCGCATCGAACGTCCTCCAAGCTTCACCGTCGGATGGATGGCACATCTCACCGTCTTTTGCGTAGTGCTCCGCGTGCCACCTCATCTGGCTAGCTGTGGCACAGGATGCGTAGAGCCTCTGCAGTCTAGGGGCGAGAGGTAAATAGTAGAATTGCTTTCTTGGCACGTTCTGGTTTCTTTTGTTCGTTCTCCACCTGCGTGTCCCACAGACCCTGCACTTGTCTTCATCCTCGTTGATGCCCCAGTATATGATGCACCCCTCCGAACAACAATCGATCTTTTGAACCGACAGTCCCAATGCCTGCAGCTGTTTCTTCGTCGAATAAAAACTGTCGACCATCGTGTTCCCTTCGGGAAGAGCTTCCCTCATCAGCTGACACATCCCACCATACAATCTCTCCATCATGCGGTTCTCCGTCTTCATGCTCGTCATCCGACCGATCATGGACATCTGTGTGTGACTACCGCAACCGGGATACAGCAGCATGTTGGCGGCGTTCAGCATCTCAAAAAACTGTCTCGTCTGAGGGTTCGGATCTTCCTCTACGAATATACGCGGCTGTTCATCTGAATCCTGTGCACGTTCGTACCCGACATGCATCTGTAAGTACTGTTCTCCCATAAATGCGCCGGCGGCTGTGTCTTGCACCATCTGCACGTACGGGTTCTAAGATCCCTCGCCTATTTCTTCGACATCAACCTGACCGGGTCCCCCTTCGACGTGAATAGTTGCAGATGTAGACGCCCCCGCATATTCACCGTGGCAGTACCATGTATGATAATTGTGCACGAAACCTTGTTTCAATAAGTGAACCCTCACGTCACCCGGATCCATATATTTACGGTTCTTGCATTTCTTACATAGACATCTAATATGCGTTCCACTTTCATTACTCGTCGCAAAATCCACAAATTCTTCGAGACCTCCAACAAATCTAAGATTCCACTCCCCGTTGTGTACTCTCTCGTACATCCACTTTCTATAGCTCCTCCTTGGATCTATTTTCTCGATATACCTTCAAAATAACAGCAGCTATCTTTTCTCGGTGTGGAAAACCTCAAAATCCCACACAATAAGATATCTTCCTTCTACATTTTTGTTGAAAGGTGATGATTTATGTGTTTGAAATGGGAGAAGAATGGAAGAAGAGTGGAAGAAGAAAGATGGTTTTATGGTTCTGTGCCTGCAACTTTACCGACAACTTAGCGATGCAATGGCGACGAACAAAGAAACACAAATACCGACGCTTACAAAGCCCATTAGCGACGCTTTGAGCGACGAAACACGTTGTATGGTGTGCGTGTATTAATGTCTGCATTCATCGCTTACCGACGAAATACCGACGACTGTAGCGACGCACACCGTCGTATCTTCACATCATACGATGCGTTTCGTCGCTATATACACGGGCTGCACGCTTGTCCTCGGGCTGAATTCCATGCCGCAAGAAGTTAATAATTTCGTCCATCCAGGTATTGTGATAGTCCACTTGCAGCACTTCATTAGCATCATAAGCTCGATGCTTTACTAGCTCCACAACTATCTTCTTTCCCAAAGTTGTTGAAGTGGATGATAACGCGTCAGTTCTTTTGTTGGCAGATCTGGGGATATGTTCAATGCTGAAGTGCTCGAATACTTTTTCATGTTTTCCTCTTTGGCTTCATAATCCTCGTTGATCTGAGAAACAATCAATTGCGAATCACTTCGGGAAATGATTCGTTCTGTCCCCAACTTTCTTGCGAGGCCTAGTCCTGCTATGAGGGCCTCGTATTCCGCCTCGTTATTAGTTGATTCAAAGTCAAACCGCAAGGCATATTCGAATTCTTCTTTGTTGGGGTTGATGATTAGGAGTCCTGCTCCACGACCATCTTTGGAGGAAGACCCATCCACATATAATGTGCAATCAACTAGTGGCTTGATATCTTCCTCCACGGATATCCCTTCAGCTAAGAAGTCTGCTAATGCTTGGGCTATGATAGAAGTTCTTGATTTGTACTGGATGTCATACTCTGCAAGCTCCACAGCCCATTTTGCAGCTCGGCCAGATGTATCTGGCCTTGACAAGATTTGTTTTAGGGGCTGGTCAGTGACCACTACAATAGGATGAGCTTGCAAGTAAGGCCTGAACTTCCTCGCTGCCACTACGAGTGCTAGGACTACCTTCTCAGCATTGGGATATCTCACTTCAGGCCCATGTAAGATTTTGCTTGCGAAATAGATGGGCCTTTGTACATTATCCTGTTCCCTGAGCAGGACTGCGCTAACAGCTTCTTTGCACGTTGAGAGGTACACATATAGCTCTTCTCCAGGAAGAGGTGAAGTCAGCACTGGCACCTCGGCCAGATGGGACTTCAGCTCATCGAAGGCTTTTTGGTATTGGTCATCCCACTGGAAAGCTGTTTTCTTCTTCAAGACCTGGATAAGAATCTACTCAGCGCGGCAATTCGGCTTGTTAGCCTCTGCACTTCCTTTACATTCCTGGGGGGATGCATGTTCCGTATAGCTTCGACTTTAGCAGGGTTTTCCTGTACCCCTTCTTTGGAAACCATGTACCCCAAAAACTTTCCAGTACGTACTCCAAACGTGTACTTCTTCGGGTTTAGTCTCATGCGTGAGTCTCTCAGCATAGTGAAGACTTCCCTTAAATTTTGTATATACTGATCAAGAGACTTGCTCTTGATTAGCATATCGTCGATGTAGACTTCCATTATCCGGCCAATTTGTTCACTGAACAAAGAATTGACCAGACGTTGATAGGTGGCCCCGGTATTCTTTAGCCCAAATGCCATAGTTACATAACAATAAGTACCTGACTCTGTTATGAAAGCAGTTTTCTCCTGATCTTCTATTGCCACGATGATCTGATGATAGCCTTTAAAGGCATCTAAGAAGTCAAAGATTTCATGTCCACGTGTTGAATTCACTAACCTATCAATTTTCGGGAGTGGGTAACAATCTTTTGGACATTCTTTGTTGAGATCAGTGTAATCTATACACATTCTCCATGATTCATCCTGCTTGGGGACCACCACTGGGTTAGCCAACCAGATCGGATGAAGCACTTCAACGACGAATTCTACATCCAATAACTTTTTGACTTCCTCTTCAATGACTTTATTCCTTTCTGGAGCGAAGTTTCGCTTCTTTTGCTTTGCTGGCTTCGCCAAAGGATCAACATTCAGTTTATGCTCAGCCAGATGTGAAGGAATCCCTGGCATGTCCTCCGCAGTCCATGCAAAGATAATTGCGAATTCCATCAGCACATCCTGCAACTGAGCTAGCAGTTCGGATGGAATCCATGTCCCGATCTTTATGACATTTTCAGGTCGGCTCGGGTCAAGGACGAAGTCTTGCACTGCATCATCTGACTGCAAGTGCTCTTCATCTGAAGGTATGAGTTCATCCAAACTGACTTGCTGAACTGATTCATTTCCCTCGGTAGCAATAGCGTAGCAACTCTGTGCCACTTGTGTATCACCTTGTATAGTTACCACTCCCCCTGGAGTGGGAAACTTCATGCTGATTTGCAGAGGTGATACAATGGCCTCCAATGCCACCAAAGCTGGACGGCCCAAAATGACGTTTTATGCAGACATTTCCTTGATGACCAAAAAATCTATCCATATACACCGATAGGCCGGGGGTTTGCCAAAACTGTAGCTGAGCGTGACCAGTCCTGCTGGCCGCACTGCAGCTCCAGTGAAACCATATAAAGAAGAAGTGACTGGCCTCATCAAGGAATCGGGTAAACCAAGCTGCTAATATACCCGATAGAACATTATATTCACGGCACTGCCGGTGTCCACATAAACACGTTAGACCTCCACAACTTTATCGGGAGCTAAGTGTATGCACAGCTCTATCACTAAACCTGTGTTGTTGGAGTCCAAGGGAATGGGATCTTCTGGCCCATAAGTCAATTCTCTTGCCATCTTGGCTCTTTTAGATGGTGGACCTGATGAAGTTCCTGAGGAACTAGGTGCTGCTTGACCTGTGTGAGGTGGACCTCCATAGATTGTATATATAATGGTATTGACTTGGGGCCGACCTGCAGCCCCATGCCTTCCTTGCCCCTCATCATCGTCAGTCCTGCGAAGCCAAGGTGGATACTCTGGTCGGCACTTATCCTTCTAGGGGTCCTTGTGGAAATCCAAACGGTTGTGCAGGCGTGGATGCGGGTCATAAAACTGCTTTAAGTGACCCTATTCGATCAGTTGCTTAATAGCCTGAGCCTGCTGCCTGCAATCTTCTGTAGCATGCCCGATATCTCTGTGGTATCGACAATAAATTTTAGGGTTTCTCTTTCCCCTAGGCCCATACAGAGGCTCTGGATCTGTTCTCAGACCGTCTTTCTCCATGACGGCCAAAATATAATCTTTTGAGGCCAAGAGGGGTAAGCCCTCATTACCACCCTTGCCTTTTCCACCCATGCGATCAAACGCACTGCACCGATCACGGTCTTTTCTTTCATTGCGCCGATCCTCCTTTTTGGAACCGGATCGGCTTTCTTGCCGAGCTCCTTGCTCAGCTTCCCTCTTCAATCTGTTTGCCTCCTCTCCTTGGGCAAACTGTTGAGCTTTCTCCAATCATTCCTTTAGGGTTGTAGGTCCCTCTTCAACCAGTTGGGAGAAGTGGCGACCAGCTCGGAGTCCATTGATGAAGGCAGCATCTTTCACGCCTTCATTCCTGTCACTGACCAGCAGCAACTCATCTGAAAAACTCTGCATATACTTCAAGACTGACTCATCCGGACCCTGTCTCAAGGTCATTAAGTGGGATGAGTTCTTCACAAAAGGAGTGATGGACACAAACCGCGATTTAAACTTTTGTCCCAACTTCTTGAAAGACTTCACTGATTTTGACGGGAGCTCTTGGAACCATCTCCTAGCCTTTCCCCGTAAATATAGTGGGAAAGTTTTACAACGTAAGGGGTCCGGAACATTCTTCAAGCTCATCGCAGTTTGAAACTGGAAGAGATGATCCATAGGGTCCGTTGTCCCATCATAAGTGTCCATATTTGGCACATTGAAACTGTCTGGCGCCAAATATTCTGCAATATACCAGGAAAAGAGACTTTCCTGGGCTGCTTTCACAAATTCGTGTCTGTGCTCTTCGTAATAAGCTCTCGGCCTGCGAAGAACTTCTTCGTCCCTCAGGACGCTCTTTAAAGACTTTGACCTCACACTTAAGTGAGGTCTGGACAAATGTTCTGACTCCACGGTTGGAGCTTTGAAACTGTGTCTTCTAGCATCCACCATAAAACCTCTAGGCGGTCTAGAGGACTGGTTTTGTGATACTTCTTTAGGAGGAAGAGGTGGATCCTCTTCCATCTCTTGCACCTCCGGCTGTTTGCCTTTGAGTTGCTGTACTACAGCCTCAAACACTTCCATGTTTTCTACGACATATCTCATCGTTTTATCCCTTTCTTCCCTTGAAACTTCCGGAATAGGATTAGGATTAGGCGATTCAGGTACCCGAGAAACCTGTTCAAGGACACCTGAGCACGTAACCATGCGTCGTGGTTGGTTGGATGACTCACCCAAACCTTCACGACGTACTTTTGTCATAGAGAAATGTTGGCTGTTTTGTTTTTGAACTTTTTACTGGATTAAAGGACAAAGGGCCCTTCCTCTAGCGCCAAATGATGAAGCCGGGTCTTCACCAAGGGTCTAAGATAACCTCAAATAAAGGTCTTCAGATGCTGGTTGGTATTTTGCTGGAATAGCTTCCTGAAAGTCCTGCACAAGGAAGCAGAAATCAGAGGTCCCGGGAGGATGAGCCCGGGTTAAACCCTCTGACGCTTAAGTCAGTTTGGGCCATTTCTTGCTGAGAATATAGTTTAGTATATGGCGATAAAAAATTCTCACAGGTATTGGCTGAAGAGAAAGTTCGATGTATTAGCTCCAGGGATAGACAACTGTTTCGGTGCCTCGGCCCCTTTACGGGTCTGCATTGGCTTGCTTTTATTAGTTTTTCCCACCCTCTGCCTCTAATAGCGGATGAGACAGTTGCTTGGGGCAGAAGACCTATGACGCCATAGGTCTGCTGATATGACTTGTAGGTTGGCTGATGTGACCTTGGCGTGTACAGGCTGAATAACCAGACGTGTACTCTTTTTTTGAACTGCACTTTTGCCTGATGGTTCTACGATGTAATGCTGGGCTTGACTCCCTCGCCGAAGTGCAAAACCAGGCCTTGCCGAAGTGCAATGTTAAATCTGGCCGAAGTGACCTGGAGTGTAGCACTTAGGCTGAAGCTGAGGTTGAAGTTAGGTGCCGAGGTGTAGTCCTTGGCCTATTCTTCGATAGTAAAAAGGATGTCATGGGGCAAAGCCGAAGTGAAGTCAAGGCTGAACAGCAATGCTTGGGTGTTGAACTGCAGGAGTTGTACCGCTGACTGTTGTTGACTAACAGACGATTAATTATGGTTTATCGGTGTTGTTGTTCTGAAATCTATTGTTATTTATTTCGAATCGTGTTTTCAACCACCGGATTACTGAGTTTACACTTCCTTTCAATACTAATCCAGATACCTATGATGAGTAATTTCCTCATGCTTAGACTACTATAGAGCCCTATGTCTACTTCCCCATAAATTGCTTGTTAGATCGACCTTTACTTATGCTATGGCTCCAGCAAGCTTCATATGCTTACGGTTGTGGATCGTAGTCTACACGGATCATGATCTAACGGCTAAGATCATATATGGTAGTGGTTTCTTCATCTAGAACTAACGGTTGTAGATCGTAGTCTACACGGATCATGATCTAACGGTTGAGATCGTATCTGGCAGCAGTTTCTTCATCCGACGATCTACATTTAAAATTGCTGCGGTTTACGATCGAACGGTTGTGGATGAAAACCGTCTGATCCGACGGATGCGGTTCAATCTGGAGATTAACCGTCTAATCCTTCCCGCCTATAAATAAAACAGCTCCTTTCTTCCCAGCTACATTGCGCTTTCACTGCTTTTCTCTCCTTACATTTTCGTTTTTTGCATACTGCTGCTGCACTGTTGTTACATTTCCAGTTCGAGAAATCAGAGCATCCCATAGGTTCGTCGAGTTCTTTACGTTGCTGTGCCGCTTTGTATGAACTGTTAGCCGTTGTATCCTGGGAGACGTTTGCTATTTCTGGTTGGGCACTTCGTACCGGAGCAAATCGTCTTAAGGACAGAGTCCTTAGACTCGGCACGGTTCTGCTTGCATTTCGTCAATTTACACAAACGCACATAGTACACTGCAGTTGATTACAGTTTCCAACATTCTTAAGACGATTTTGTGATATATACTGTAATCTGGTTCGGTTTCTGTATGCATATACAGCTTCTATTTGTACGACACTAATTGGTTTCGTGTTTTGTTTTTGTATTGCGTTTATAGAATCTGGAATGGAGAACGAAAGTTCGAACTCCTTCAATGGCGTGCACCTTGGTCCGTCCAAGGAAGTGAACACTGCTATTCCAGTTGAACCTGTTGCCATTCCTGCTCCTGTTCGGCTGTTGGACAGGCTGAGAAACCGGAGAAGTTTTGAGACAGTTACTTCAAACGTTGGCAGCAGAAGATGCTGTTCTTTTTAACAACTCTGGGGCTAGCAAAGATGCTGACCGAGGATCCTCCAGTGGTGATACCAGTCGAGGATCAGAACGTGAATATGCAGAATATCTTGATTGCTGAAGCATGGAAATATAAAGATTATGTCTGTTTGAGTCATATTTTAAGTTGTCTTGATAATTCTCTGTATGGACTGTATAGTACCTTTAAGACTGCAACATCTTTATGACAGGCTTTAGACAAAAAATACAGGACAGAGGATGTTGGTGCGAAGAAATTTATCATTGGTAAATTTCTTGATTTTAAGATGACTGATTCCAAAACTGTTGTTTCTCAGATCGAGGAACTTCAGATGTTAGTGGCTGAAATGGAAGAAGAGGGTATGTCCCTTAGTGAATCTTTCCTTGTTGCTACGGTGATTGAGAAGCTGCCTCTTTCGTGGAGGGAATTCAGGAGCTATCTCAAACATAAGTGAAAGGAGATGTCCTTGGAAGATTTGATTGTTCGATTGCGTATCGAAGAAGACAACCGTAGATCTGAGAAAAAGACTGCTCAATATTCTGGTCAAGCAAAGGCTCATATCGCAGAGGCGACGAAGAAAAAGAAAGGCAAGTTGGGATTGAACAACAAAGGCAAAGAGATCGCAAAAAAGTTCACAAGAAAATGCTACAATTGTGGCATTCAGGGGCACCGGAGCAGTGACTGTCGCAAGCCAAAGAAAAGGCAAGAGAAAGCGAAGGCGAATCTGGTTGGTGCAATGGAAGATCTGGATCTTTGTGCTGTTGTAAGTTAATGCAACATTGTGGGAAATCCACGCGCATGGTAGATGGACACGGGAGCTACAAGACATGTTTGTGCAAGGAAGGCAATGTTCACAGAATACAAGCCCGTTGATGGTGCACATATTTACATGGGAAATGATGCTTCATCGAAGATTGAAGGTGAAGGAAATGTTGTTCTGAAGTTGAGTTCTGGGAAGTTTCTGACTCTGCAGAATGTTCTGCATGTTCCTGATATTAGGAAGAATTTGATATCTGGTGCTTTGATGGTGATGCATGGGTTTAGACTTGTGTTAGAGTCTAACAAAGTTATTATTTCAAAGAATGGGTTGTACTTGGGGAAGGGGTATTTGGCAAATAGAACGTTTAGGATCAATGCTATTACCATTGTACCCAAGAAGGAAAAAATTATGCCCGTAGAGGCTAATGAAAATGCATCTACTTCTGCTTATATGCTTGAGTCTTCTTGTTTATGGCATTTACGTTTGGGACACGTTAATTACAAATCAATTCAAAGAATGATTAATCTTGATTTGTTGCCTAAACTGAATTTGACTAAGAAAAAATGTCAAGTTTGTGTTGAAGCGAAAATGACTAAGGCTCCTTTTCCTTCGATTGAAAGAAACACTGAAGTGTTAGATTTAATTCATACAGATGTGTGTGATTTAAAGTTTGTGCAAACAAGAGGTGGTAAAAAGTACTTTGTAACTTTTATTGACGATTGCACTAGATACTGTTATGTTTATTTGCTAAGTAGCAAAGATGAGGCCGTTAATGCTTTTAAAGATTATAAAAATGAAGTTGAAAATCAACTTAGCAAACGAATTAAGATAATTCGTAGTGATAGAGGTGGCGAATATGATGCACCGTTTAATGAATTCTGTTCAGAACATGGCATTATTCATCAAACGACTGCGCCATACTCACCTCAATCCAATGGTATTGCTGAACGCAAGAATCGAACTCTTAAGGAGATGATGAATGCTATGTTGATAAGTTCGGGTTTATCTCAAAACTTGTGGGGGGAAGCAATTCTCTCCGCCAATGTCATTTTAAATAGAATTCCATCTAAAAAGATGGATAAAACCCCTTATGAATTTTGAAAAGTTTATAAACCTAGTTTCAAATACTTAAAAGTGTGGGGGTGTCTGGCTAAGGTAGCAGTACCTAAACCAAGACAAGTCAGAATAGGGCCCAAAACAATTGATTGTATATTCATAGGATATGCAACAAACAGTAGTGCATATCGATTCTTGGTGCACAAGTGTGACATACATGAAAATGTTGTCATGGAGTCAAGAAATGCAGTGTTTTTTGAAGACGTCTTTCCAAAGAAAGATAGAACTGATGAAGAAGCCAGCACGAGTAAGCGAGCTCAGGATACAACGGCTCAAGAAATTGACGAACCCCGTCAAGGCAAGCGAGCCAGAAGACCCACTTCTTTTGGACCAGATTTTCTAACCTTTATGGTAGAGAACGAGCCAAGGACCTTTTCAGAGGCAATGTCAACACCAGAAGCTCCATTCTGGAAAGAGGCAACAAACAGTGAGATAGAATCTATTCTTCAAAATCACACTTGGGAGTTGGTCAATCTTCCACCAGGAAGTAAACCACTTGGATGCAAGTGGATTTTCAAGAAGAAGTTTAAAGAAGATGGATATATCGACAAATACAAAGCGCAGTTTGTAGCCAAAGGTTATCGACAAAAAGAAGGGTTTGATTTCTTTGACACTTACTCATCAGTGACAAGGATTACATCAATCAGAGTGCTAGTCGCGATTGCAGCAGTCTATAACTTAGAAATCCATCAGATGGATGTTAAGACGGCTTTTCTGAACGGTGATTTGGAGGAGGAGATATACATGGAACAACCAGAAGGGTTTGTTGTGCCAGGACAAGAGAAAAAAGTTTGTAGACTTGTTAAGTCTTTGTACGGACTTAAACAAGCACCAAAACAATGGCATTTGAAGTTTGATCAAGTAATGATGACAAACGGCTTCAGGATCAACGAGTGTGACAAGTGTGTTTACATCAAAAACACACTTAATGCCTATGTAATAGTATGTCTCTATGTAGATGACATGTTAATCATGGGAAGTACTGATGACATCATCTTGAATACCAAGAAGATGTTAACATGGAATTTTGACATGAAAGATATGAGGGTTGCCAATGTTATTCTAGGAATTAAGATTTCTAGGGCAACTGAAGGATTGATCATGTCACAAAGTCATTATATTGAGTCCGTTCTCAAACGATTAAATATGTTCGACGCAAAACCAGTAAAAACCCCACTTGACTTAAGTATGCACTTAAGGAAGAACCGAGGTGAACCAATAGCTCAATTAAAGTACTCACAAGTGATTGGAAGTCTAATGTACATAACGAACTGTACAAGACCAGACTTAGCTTGTTCAGTAAACAAATTGAGCAGGTTTACCATTAATCCAAGTGAAGATCATTAGAAAGCTCTAAATAGAGTGATGAGGTACTTGAAGTACACAATGTATCTTGGATTACATTATACCAGATATCCAGCGGTATTGGAAGGATACTGCGATGCAAACTGGATATCAGATTGCAAAGACTCTAAATCCATAAGTGGATATTATTCACTGTTGGTGGTGGTGCTGTGTCATGGAAATCCACTAAGCAAACATGCATAGCTCGATCCACAATGGAAGCCGAGTTTATAGCATTAGACAAAGCTGGAGAAGAGGCTGAATGGCTTCCAAATTTTCTGGAGGACATTCCATGTTGGCCTAAGCCAATCGCTCCTATTAGCATACACTGTGATAGTCAGTCAGCTATAGGACGAGCTCAAAGCAGCATCTACAATGGTAAGTCACGACACATACGTCGGAGACATAATACCATTAAGCAATTCATCTCTAATGGCGTGATTTCCGTTGATTACATAAAATCAAAGGAGAATCTTGCGGATCCGCTTATAAAAGCTTTGCCTAGAGATCAGATGTCTAAATTGACAAACGGAATGGCACTTAAACCTACAAAGCAAGAATCTTTGTAACGGTAACCCAACCTTGTTGACTGGAGATCCCAGAATCTAGGTTCAATGGGAAAACTAAGTTATAAGGGTTCAGTTAGCACTTACTCATTCTGTTAAACAAAAGTGCTGTCTGCAGAGAATAGTTAGGGTAAGCTAAAGCTTTTAATGATGTCCTATATCTTGATAATTCAAGTGGGGTATGGCAGAATACTCTTAATAGGAATCACCTATGTAAGTGTGAAGTGGGACCGCTTCTATGAGAATTCTGAGGCAAGAATTCTCTAATACACTTTCTGAAACCAGGTTGTTCATGGCCAAAATGAACACAACCATGAGAACCAATAAGGGGTGTCAAAGGAAATGTTGTGTGAGTATCATTGTCTAGGTTCACAATAAAGGCTGATAGTTTAAGACATCAGGTCACTAACCAGCTGAGTGGATCCGATGTTATATCACTAAGGTTCAAAGCCAGAATCTACCTCTTCTGATGCAACATATCCTTGTCTGATTTCTCGATAGAGTCTGCATCTGCATCTGCATTAATTTTCATTCATGTGGGGGATTGTTGGAGAAAGTGAAGTGTATTGGAAAAGTTTGGGCAAATGGTTTTGTCAAAAGTTGACAACCACCATATTTTAAGCTTAATTATAATTAGTGTTCGTTAATCAAAAACAAAAACTAATAATTTCTAAATTATCTATGTAACAAGTAGATGACTTTAGGCTTTTGAATCACTCGATTCCGATACCGGGTGAATGAGAAATTAATGCTCAAAGTTGGAGTAAAATTGGAAGGAAATTGGGAAAAGTGGTGAAGTGGCCTCTTGAGGAGTGAACACATCACCCCTTAAGTAGAATACCACATTGGCCATTTGAGATAAAAAGGCCACCATATATAGTTTTAGTTGGAGCCTTCTAAAATGTGCCCTTGGGCATGAGAAGTTTTTGACGGAGTCAGGACGCAGCTCAGGCAAGGTTCACCACACACGCGCGCGCGCCGCCGCCGCCGCCGCCCGTCCGTCCGTCCGTCCGTCTCGGCTCGTGGCTGGAGAAATTTTCTTTTACATTTTTCTAGAAAAAATAAATCAAGTGATCCAACGGTTGAAATATTTCTGATCATAACCGTTGCAAGATCTAACGGGTGTGATCGTAGTCTACACGGATCATGATCTAACGGCTTAGATCGTATCTGGCAGCGGTTTTTTCATCTAGCTCTAAGGGTTGTGGATCGTAGTCTACACGGATCATGATCTAACGGCTGAGATCGTATCTGGAAGCGGTTTCTTCATCTAGATCTAACGGTTGTGGATCGTAGTCTACACGGATCATGATCTAACGGCTGAGATCGTATCTGGCAGCAGTTTCTTCATCCAACAGTTTACGTTTAAAACTGCTGCGGTTTACGATCGAACGGTTGTGGATGAAAACTGTCTGATCCGACGGCTGCGGTTTAATCTGGAGATTAACCGCCTAATCCTTCCCGCCTATAAATAAAACGACTCCTTTCTTCCTAGCTACATTTCGCTTTCACTACTTTTCTCTCCTTACATTTTCGTTTTTTGCATACTGCTGCTGCACTGTTGTTACATTTCCAGTTCGAGAAATCAGAGCATCCCACAAGTTCGCCGAGTTCTTTACGTTGCTGTGCCGCTTCGTATGAACTGTTAACCGTTGTATCCTGAGAGACGTTTGCTGTTTCTGGTTGGGCACTTCGTACCGGAGCAAATCTTCTTAAGGACAGAGTCCTTAGACTCGCCTCGGTTCTGCTTGCATTTCGTCAATTTACACAAACGCACACAGTACACTGCAGTTGATTACAGTGTCTAAAAGTCTCTGCTTCGTCTGTTGTGATCATTAACCATACTCCCATTTCTGTCAAATTCCAAAAGTTCATGCGCTTTCTTATAATCTTATTTAATTCCGGTTCATAGCAGCTATTACATGCGCAATCTTGACTTTTCATGAACCTTGTGAAAATAAAACTTAGGGGGCAAATATAAGCAACCAGTCCCTTCAGCCTTTCGACCCACAACAGCGACTAAACTAATAGTCACCGGTCTCTTACTTGATGCAATAACTCATCCTACGTGCCTTTTGTTCTTAAACATATCTTTTGCAGTATTGAGGGCTCGATTTCTCATGGAGTGTTTGGCTGACTTGAAAAGAAATTTGAAGAAATAGGATTAATCAAGGAGGGGAAACCAGAGAATATTCTGCCTTTACTTGCGCTTGAATGCGGGGCACGGTTTAGAAATCTCCTAGAGCCACTCACTTTCTAATCCTGCCTCCTGCCTTTCTGATCTTTCATTGATAATTGGCTATCAGTAGTTCCCGATTGTATTTTGTTTTTCTCATCCAGTAGGTGTATGCTTAGAAAGAAACATGCAGTCAGGAGGCCAATGTTGAGAAATTGGTGGAAAAACCTAAAACAAATGGCGACACAAATTATCCAATGAGGTTACTGTGAAGCCGTACTCTACTACTACTATCAAACTGGAGCTATTTTGGAGTGCCAGTATTTACCTTACCAACACCATGTCTCGGTGGAATGCTTCAGCCAATTTTGGGAGGGTCACCTCCTTGCGCCTCTTTAGGTATACCACGGTGACTGAACTGATGTTAAGCGGCTGGGCCGTATCAGGATTCTCGGCGCTCTCCTTTTTGCAGTATGATTACCCTTAGCCCTTCAACATCAGGCTGATTGGTGGGCGGAGCAGTCTCTGTAGCGCCTCGGCCCGATACTGGACATCGGTATCAGTACACCCGCCGTAGCCTACTACGAGACTACAAAGCGTTAAAGCAGATCAAGCACACGTCATTCATGACGTAAGATAAATCAGCGGAAACGTCGTACAATTAAAAACTTCAATAACAATAATATCCCAAATAAAACACAGCGGAAATAAAACGTGTCAGGGAGAGTGTCTAAAGTATCCTTCAACACAAAGTTTTAACAGTAAATCATTCAACTAAAGGATAAGGACTGTAAGTATGTCCATTTTAGTGACCATCGTCCTAATGAGCCCTCTCGCCGATATCTTTTACAAAAATCACCTCGTACTTTGGCTCACCTGAAAAGCAGATAGAGTATTTATTCTTAGCGAAAACATGGCTAGCAAGTAACCTGTCTATACACCTTACGGGATCACACACGACGAGTCACCAGTACATAAATCAATGCCCAAGATAAGGTGCTCGGGTTGGCAAATAGCATCTTTATAACAACTCATCAAGCCAAATAGGTCACGTAAATGATACACAAAACGTGAACCAACACATATTGAGCAAAACGTACTACATAAACAGAACATATGTGAACGTCACTTCTTGCATGTCAAATCTTATGCTTCGTGTAACATGATGCATGTACTTCTTCAAAACCACACACAAAACCCATGCATATGTCTTCTTTCGTATACATGTCATGCGTGTCATTTCAAAAAACTTTTCATAATTCTTCTTATCATATTCTTCGCGTAGCAGAACTTTATAGCCTGTGGATGATCAGTCTACAGCAAACAGAACTTTATACCCCGTGCTGAAAGATCTACGGCCCCATAACATATAACTTTATATCCCGTTCTGAAAGGTCCACGGCCCCATAACATATAACTTTATACCCCATGCTGAAAGATCCACAGCCCCATAACATATATCTTTAAATCTGTGCTGATAGGTCCACGACCCCATAACATAACTTTATTTTTCCGTGTTGATAGGTCCATGGACCCATAGAATAACTTTATTTTCCATGCTAATAGGTCCACGGCCCCATAAAATTACTTTATTTTCCGTGCTGATAGGTCCACGGCCCCATAAAATACTTTATACTCTGCTGTTGATTTACAGGTCACGCTTTTATACCCTGCTTTCGCAGGCGTGACTTTTATATCCTGCGATCAACCAGCAGCCATAGTTGCTTTTCAAAAACTGAAATCTTCTTTTCAAACTCGTATTCTTTTCGCAAAACAAAACTCATATCGAAATGCAAAGTGTTCATGTCATGATGCAGAATGCTCATGTAACATCATATTAAACGTGTAAACATGCACACACACTTTACACATCAAGTACCAAGTCCTGAACATCTATCACACCCCTCTCGTACCATTTCATGTCCTTTCGTACTACAAAAAAACCATATCGGGTTCACACTTAACCTTGCTCATTCATACTTCCTCAAACTCACCTTATTCGTACTATTTTATGCCCTTTCATTTTGCTAACTCACTTAGAATTCATACCTAAATTTACTCATTCACATTTACTGTTTACAACTCAAGCACACTTTAAAAACACTTGTACTTTATGAGCAATGGAAGAGAATAAAGATATCTCACATACATGGAGCGCTTAATGGGTCAAAAGGAACTTCCAGTATACTTGCAACGCCTTCAGGAGGCGCCTAATGTGGCATAAAGCGCCTATTCTGGGCGTTCGAAGTGTTCTGGAATGTGCTGGTATACATCGAACGCCTACATGGGGCGCCTTATGTGACATCGAACACCTTCAGAGGTGTTCGAAGTGTCTGGAATGTGCTGTGACACATCGAACGCCTACTTTAGGCACCTAATGTGACATTGAGCGCCTAAAGTAGGTGTTCGAAGTGTTCTGCCGGTTCCAGAAACTGCAAAATACTGCAGTAACCTCCCTCCTTCATCTTCCTCCTTCACCCTTTTCCCCTTAGCACCTAGAATTCAACCTTATTACTTGAATCCATCATGCACAACACCCAACAACACAATTTAATCCTTACATCTATCAGTTTGCATCAACCTTAAGCCTTCTAATATTCATACCTTCGGTTGTATCATCAATCTTCTACCCCATGTCCAACTTGCTTCACACATCATCTAAACCTTCAAATCTTCCTCAACTCACCTCAAATAATCTAAGGCAACCTTTAGAGAACATGACAATTATCAAAAAACAACACTTACAACAAAGATGACACTTTAAGGGCATGTTTATCAACAACAAAGCTCAACGTAGATACTTACAGATTTAGGCCCAACGAATACAACTTTACTCATCCATCCTACAACAAATACATAGAGTAGACATTTGACATAAACATATCAAAATTACCAATGTGTGATCTGAATTTTCTCTTTATCCGAACATAGAGCCTGTTGGAATCAAAATTTGCGTAAAGTGTATAGAAAGATTACTTGCATTTGTTTCTAGATAGTCTTACGAGTGTACTGCAGGATTTCAGGAAAGGTTGAACCTAGATTGGCCACTCTTCCTTCCTCTTCTTCTTCTCTTCTTCTTCTTTCTCTTTATCTCCCTTCTCCAGTCGAATTCTCCCTGTTTTCCCTTGTGGAACCGCCGTTTTATGTTAGTAGTGAGTTATACTCCTTTGCGTAACTCCCCCAACATTTAAGTGGGGAGGGGTATTTTAGGTATTTTAGCCTAATTTTATTAATTTCAGCCTTTTGATTATTTTCTCACCTACAATTCATTTAACTAAGCCTCGTAAACCTATACATTCAATGAAATTATATTTAAAGTTGACTTCTAACTGTTAAAAGTCGTACTTAAAAGGTACGGGGCATGACAGTCTCCACGCTGGAAGGCTTCAAGGACGCAAGCTATTCAGTCGCACTAAAAACGTCTACGTAGTAACCTCGAGGCTGGTGACTCTTCTCTCTGCTGAGCCTGAGTCACTTCATCACCATCAAACTCATCTTCCAAGGACTCGCTCTCCACAGGAATTACTGAGGTGAAAGGCTCTGCCTTAACGGTCAATTCTTGCCCCACAGCCTCAGTAATCACATTAGCTGCCCACAGCAATTCTAAAATTGATAAAGTGACTTTATTTCAGCCAAAGAAAAGAAGAAAAAGAAAAAAAGACAAGTCCTAAACTGGTTCCAGGTATCAGCGGTCTGCTGTAATTCGGTAGGGTCGCAAGGTGGCTCCTAGATTCTAATGCCTGCTGGCTCCTCAGCCGTGTGTGCCACCATGGACGTGTCCACGGCACCCTTGTCAACTGCTGCACTGGACTGCCTCCCCTTCTTTCTTGTCTTCATTTCAGTAAAAGCATCGGCAGTCAGTCTAGACATTGCTCCTGCGAAAGCAAATATGGTCAGTTTTCAGATAAAGCGAAGTAGCAGATATATTACAAATAACACAGGCTTGGCTATCCTATCCTGGACAATGACTAAGTCTTTGTCGCCCAGACTTCTGAAGTTGAGGCCACCCACTAGGCACTCCATGTTATTACACGGACTGAGGGGTCAAAGAAAAGGAAAGATAAAAGGAAAAAAATAACCAAAACTAATAGGAAAAGAAGAATAATAGTAGTTATCCTAATAGGATTAGGATTGGAATAAGCGAGGTAACATAGGAATTAAATATTAAGAGATTGACTTAAAATATAAATTCCTAAACCTACTAGGAAACATAATAATTACTATCTATATTTAAATATATGTTATGGATATATTGGAATATCAAAGATAAACCTTATGTTGATTTACATTGTAGAGATAGACATTATGTTAGATGTGGATATCCAAAGTATTATATCTTTTATATTATCCAAATGGTTTGTCCAGGTTTTATCTTCACTCCATGAGTCCTATAAATAAGACCTTAGGTTATATATGAAAGACACACCTTTGAGATACAAATTTCTCTTGTTTCTCTTTTCTCTTTTCTATACTTACTTGAGTTTATAACACGTTATCATCACGAGCCAATCCCCTCTGGAACAAGGCGTAACGTCTACCCTTGATTCGTCTAAGCTTCAGTTTGACATCAAGTTCAATTTCGGTAAAATCACACTTCCTGTATTCAGTATGTTTCGTTTTCCTTTTTTTGTCATATGAAAGATTGCACGCTATGTATATATATTTAGCATGTTTTCCTTTTTCTTTTTTTTTGTCATATAAAAGATTTCATAATGAGAAGTACTTTTGTGTGTATATATATATATATATATATATATATATATATATATATATTTTCATATCTGCCTTTTAATCATTCTTTTCGCATTGATGGGCTCCGATATACTGATGGCGAGAATTTGCCATCTGGCGCTAGCAGACTCAGCGGCACATTGGCCACAGCTTCATATCATCATAGCGTCGCCTTGGCACCTTTGCCAGGGCGACATCGGTATGTGTTTGACGACTCACTTTGCCTATATTTGGATACTGTATTTCACTGGTATAACTTTTCTTTGGAT
This sequence comes from Eustoma russellianum, assembly GCA_036186865.1. Classification (NCBI taxonomy): domain Eukaryota; kingdom Viridiplantae; phylum Streptophyta; class Magnoliopsida; order Gentianales; family Gentianaceae; genus Eustoma; species Eustoma russellianum. The sequence goes on from AP025068.1 coordinate 22,420,970, forward strand.
TTCTTCTGAGGTATGGCATTTCCTGGACAAGACAAGCTCAAGCAACGACTTCCACTGCTTCAACTGGCACAATCGCCCTGCATCATCATCAATAATCAACGCACACTTGTACTCGAATATAGATTTTCAACATATCAATGACAGCTGTATAAATATGTACGCTTTTTCCTTCGCCAGGGTTTTATCCACAAGGGTGGTTTTACCTGGCAAGGTTTTAATGCGGCATATCGTATACGACTGGAGATATGATATCATTATTTCGCTATTTCATTTATTCGTATACTCTGACTATTGTAATAAGGTTTCCCTCCACCAAAAGTGAGGCTACTCATTAATAAAATTTGCTTTTGAATAATATATATATATATATATATACATGGAGTATATCATTACCGTTATTTACGTACAAATATTTGATATACCTGAAGTATATCAATGTCACTATTTATATTTGACATACCTGAAGTATGAATAATTGTCATGCCTGAAGTATGAGATGACTAAATAACGACATGCCCGAAGCATGAATAGTTGTCATGTCCGAAGCATGAATCGTTTTATCATGCCCGAAGCATGAATTGTTAACATGCCTGAAGCATTAATTGTTATCATGCCCGAAGCATGAATCGCTTTATCATGCCCTAAGTATGAATTGTTAACATGTCAAAACCATTAATTGTTGTCATGCCCGAAGCATGAATGGTTAACATGCCCGAAACATGAATTGAGGGGTCAAAAACGTTTTTTCCGGAACAAATTTTGGTTAAGAAAAGCTTCTATTTTTCTCGGTATAAAATAAAGGGCTCTCTGTTTTTGAAAAATACTGGCACTAGCCTGATGGCCAGTGCCTCAGCCAGCGACAGAGAGGTCTCAGGTTCCATCCCGACCTCGCGAAAATTTTGGTTTTTTTTTCTTCTGAAAATTGATTCTGGATTAATATAAATTTAAATGGGTTTCCTTAACAGAACAAACGACTAGCTGGCCTAATGGAGCAGGCGCCCTCCACTCTTCTGGAGGTCTCTGGTTCGTGACCCTCTCAAGACTAAAATGTGGAGAGGTTTATTTTTGGGCTCCAGGTGGACTGCCATATTGGGCCCGAATCCATGTATGATCCGTCCATGCTGTTTCAGAAAAGGGCTTCGGCCCAATGGAAATTAAAAAAATCAAAAATGCTCCAGAATATCCTCCATAGGTTTCTAACCTGGGACCTTTTACTGGTGATGCTGCCGCCCTAACTACTAGGCTAGAAGCCTTTTTGTAACTCAAAGGGGAGCAGCTTGAATTTTTATTAAAATGCAGGAATTCTAGAGAATCCAGCCCTACAGATTGAAGGAGCAAAAATGCTCCAGAATGTCTTCCACAGGTTTCGAACCTAGGACCTTTTGCTGGTGCTGGTGCTGCCTTAACCACTAGGCTAGAAGCTTTTTGTAACTCAAAGGGGAGCAGCTTAATTTTCAATTAAAAATAGCAAGAATTCTAGAAAATTAAAAATGTTTCAGAATTGCTGGAGCATGAATCGATCCCGTGACCTACTGATGGGGAACCGACACGCACACCACTAGGCCAGAAGCCTTCCTTTTTGGTCAGTGTTAAGTATGGCAATTTGTTTATTTTAAACCGGATTCTCACCAGAATAAAATCCTGGTGGAAATTTATTCAAAAAAATATAATAATAAAAAAAAGAACTATGCACGGATTATGCCTATTTACATAAGTATAATTTATCTATTTATTTAGTTTGATGTCATATATACAGTTTTTATTTATTACGTTTTATTAGTATAATTTTATCTATTTATTATGCTTGAAGCATATGATATTTAACTCAAACCTGTAGTTTTGAGTGAATATATCATTTTTTGATATATTTGGTTTATGTTTACTCAGACACATGGCAAACATCACAAAGCTGGAATTTGCTGCCCTTGACATTTCTGGAAGAAATTATATGGTTTGGGTCCTTGACGCCGAGATCCACTTAACATCCATGAATCATGGGCATACTATCAAAGAAGGAAATAAGCCAAGCGAACAAGACAAGGAAAAAGCAATGATATTTATTCGCAATCACCTCCATGATGGGCTGAAAACCAAATATCTTGGAGTAAAAGATCCATATGAGTTATGGATAAATCCGGAAGAAAGGTATGACCATCAGAAAAGTGTAATCCTCCCAAAGGCTATATATGACTGGTTGCATCTGAGGCTGCAAGATTATAAGTATGTGAACGAATATAACTCTGCAATGTTTTCTATAGTCTCACAATTAAGGTTGTGTGGAGACAAAGTTACACATGCTGATATGTTAGAGTAAACATTCACAACTTTTCATGCATCTAATATGCTCCTGAAGCAGCAATATAGAGAAAGAAAATTTGAAAAATACTCACAACTTATTTCATGTCTACTTGTCACTGAATAAAACAATGAATTATTAATGAAAAACCACAACTCTCACCCGATCGGATCACAACCATTCGCTGAAGCGAATGCAAGTCACCATAACAATAATCGTGGTCGTGGTCGAGAAAGTGGTCATGGTCATGGTAGAGGTCGTAGTCGTGGTAGAAATTCCGCACCATACCACCTGAAGTGGAAAAATAAGAAAAAGCCAGATGAAAATACAAAGGAAAATACATAAGCTAAAAACCATGATGAGGTTTGTTATCGCTGTAGTGCAAAAGGACATTGGTCACATACTTGTCGTGCCCCAAGACATCTGGTTGACCTCTACGAAGCATCCAAGAAGGATAAAAGAAAGCAAGTTAATTTCACTGACTACGATACTGTTCTGATAATTTCAATGATTTGGATATTGATGATTATCTTATGGGGACCAATATGGATGGTGATGGGATCCAGTTCGTGGATGATTTTGCAAACCAGAAGAATTAAGAATGATTGTCTAGATAAATTTTGTTTTTTTATGATTATGAATAAGTTTCATTTTTTTTCTCTTTCAGAATGCAACTAGGTTAGGGTTTACAGTACTCTTATTCTAAATAAATTTGTTTTGCATGATTATTATTATTTCCTTTAAATGATTCCAATAAATTAGAGCGTTTCTTTTCTTTTTACTATTCTTTTTCTGATTCTTGGAATCAAATAATAAGAGTCGTATATGTTATGCTAGACATTTATCCAAGATGAATGGTGAAGACATATGTCTAATTGATTGTGGGACGACACACACAATTCTCCGTGATCGAAAATATTTTTCAACGTTAAAATTGGCAAAAGCAAATGTTAGTACAATTCCGGGTACTACAACACTGATTGAAGGCTCCGGAAGTGAAACAATTACATTACCGGGTAGTACAAATATATTGGTTAATACGATATTATTTTCTACCAAGTCAAAGAGAAACCTATTGAGTTTTAAAGACATACATCTCAATGGTTTTCACATTGAAACCATGAATAAGGGGAATATGAAATTTTTATGTATAACATCGAGTGATACAGGCCATAAGCTTGTTAAAGAACACTTCGCAATTTTCTCATCTGGATTGTATTATGCGACTATACATCTAGTAGAATCTAATATTGTGATGAACCAGAAGTTCAATGATCCAAAGCTATTTATGTTATGGTATGATCGACTTGGTCAACCAAGATCAGTTATGATGTGTAGAATTGTACAAAACTCACATGGACACCCTTTGAAGAAGCAGAAGATTCTGTTGCCTCGTGATGGTGTGTGTGTCACTTGTTCACAAGGAAAATTGATCACGAGGCCATCCCCGATGAAGGTTCATGTCGAATGTTCCATATTTTTACAACGAAAACAAGGGGATATTTGTGGACCTATTGATCCACCGTGCAGACCATTTCGTTATTTCATGGTCTTGTTGGATGCCTCCTCGAGATGGTCTCATGTGAGTTTGCTCTCAACAAGAACAGTAGCTTTTGCCAAGCTTCTTGCTCAAATCATTCGCTTAAGAGCACAATTTACGGATTATCCGATTAAATCTATCCGTCTTGATAATGCCGGTGAATTTACTTCACAAGCTTTTAACGATTATTGCATGTCGATTGGGATTGATGTTGAGCATTCAGTGGCACATGTGCACACTCAAAATGGCCTGGCAGAGTCATTCATCAAACGTTTACAACTGATTGCTCGACCTATGATCCTAAGGTCTAATTTACCTACATCAGCTTGGGGACATGCAATCATGCATGCATCTACATTGATCCGGCTAAGACCTAGTTTGTTTCAACCATATTCGCCATTACAAATGGTATCTGGCTAGCAGCCTGATCTTTCATATTTAAAGATCTTTGGTTATGCAATTTATGTTCCGATTGCCCCACCACAACGGACAAAACTAGGTCCTCAAAGACGTCTAGCGATATATGTGGGTTTTGATTCTCCCTCTATTGTGAGATATATTGAGCCCCTGACGGGTGATTTATTTAAGGCCAGATATGCTGATTGCCATTTTGATGAAAAAGTTTTCCCGCCGTTAGGGGGAGAGAAAGTACCGTTTACTGAAGAATGGCGTGAAATTACATGGAACGTTCCTTCACTTTCTCATCTTGACCCACGAACAAATCAATACGAGCAAGAAGTAAGAAGGATAATCTATTTACAAAATATTGCAAATCAGTTGCCTGATGCATTTACTGATAGTAGAAAGGTAACAAATCCCACGTCCCAACGATGAAAACGCATGTTCGACTTGATGCCTCTGAAAGGCATGATGATGGTATACCAAAAGCAAGTCTAAAACGTGGATGCCCAGCTGGTGCAAAAGATAAGAACCCTCGAAAGAAAAGGGTACAAGTTAATACTCCAGAAGAGAAAGGATGTTCACAACTTGAAAGCGCTATAGAAATAAGAACTGATCAGTCTAAAATTGTTAAACAAGTTGCTCCCGAAGTAGCAAGTGAACAAAATGTTGAAGAGAGATCTTTGAATTATGTAAATACAGGAGAAAATTGAGATATACAAAAGGTTATTATTAATCATGTTTTTGCTTATGAAATTGCATGTGAAATACTGAATGAAGAACCTGAACCAAAATCTATTGAAGAGTGTCGACACAGAAATGATTGGCCAAAAAGGAAAGATGCAATCCAGGCAGAACTAGAATCGTTAAAAAGTTGCAAAGTATTTGGACCTGTAGTCCAAACCCCTGAAGGGACCAAACCTATTAGATATAAATGGGTTTTTGTACGAAAACGCAATGAGAACGATGAGGTTGTGCGATACAAGGCACGTCTAGTTGCACAAGATTTTTCACAAAGACCTGGACTTGATTATGATGAGACATATTCCCCGGTAATTGATGTCATAACATTGCGATATCTAATCAGCTTAGCAATCACTGAAAACCTTGATATGTGGCTGATGGATGTGGTTACCGCATACTTATATAGATTGTTAGACGATGATATTTATATGAAAATCCCAGAAGGACTTAAATTGCCTGAAGCATGTAATCAAAAGACGAATGGATTGTACTCAATCAAATTACAAAGATCATTGTACGGACTAAAACATACTAGCAGGATGTGGTATAATCGTCTTAGTGAGTATCTCGTAAGAGAAGGATATATAAATAATCCAATTTGTCCATGTGTATTTATCAAGAGATGTCATTGTGGTTTCTCTATAATCGCGGTATACGTTGATGATTTAAATCTTGTTGGAACTCTTGAAGAGCTTACGAAAACTGCTAATTATCTCATGAAAGAATTTGAGATGAAAAATCTTGGGAAAACTTAGTTTTGTCTCGGCCTGCAAATCGAACATTTACCTGACGGAATCTTTCTCCATCAATCATCATATACAGAGAAAATTTTAAAATGATTATATGTGGATAAGGCTCATCCATTGAGTAGTCCCATGGTTGTACGGTCGTTAGATGTGAATAAAGACCCATTTCAACCCCAGAAGATAATGAAGAATTATTAGGTCCTGAAGTACCATACATTAGTGCTATTGGTGCTTTAATGTATCTTGCCAATTGCTCGAGGACAGATATTGCATTCTCAGTGACCTTATTGGCAAGATATAGTTCAACTTCAACCAAAAGACATTGGAATAGTGTAAAACACATTTTACGTTATCTTCGTGGAACATAAGATATGGGTTTATACTACTCAAAGAATTCAGAATCGCAATTAAAAGGTTACGCTGATGCTGGCTATCTTTCCGACCCTCATAAGGCAAGATCACAGACTGGATATGTATTTACTTGCAGAGATGAAGCTATATATGGAGATCAGTGAAGCAAACCTTAACTTCTACATCTTCGAATCATTACGAGATTTTGGCATTGCATCAAGCAAGTCGTGAGTGCATATGGTTGAGATCAATAATTCAGCATATCCAGGAGTCATGTGGTTTACCTTCGCCAAGAAAATCTCGAACAACATTGTTCGAGGAAAATGCAGCATGTATTACTCAAATTTAAAATGGTTACATCAAATGAGATAGAACGAAGCATATATCACCAAAGTTCTTCTACACTCATGACCTCGAAAAGAATGGTGATACAATATCCAGCAGATACAATCAAACCATAATTTTGCTGACTTATTCACGAAAGCACTACCGACGACTACATTCAAAGAGATGGTCTACAACATTGGAATGCGTCGACTCAAAGATCTCCTGCCAGCATCAGGGGGAGTGTGATTACTACATGCACACTGTACTCTTTTTCCTTTGTCCACGTTTTTTATCCCACAGGGTTTTTCTTGACAAGGTTTTAACGAGGCAGTGTATCACACTTACTGATTTTTACGAATGTGTACTCTTTTTCCTTCGACCAAGTTTTTATTCCATTGGATTTTTCTTGGAAAGGTTTTAATGAGGCATATTCTATAAAGTTTAGATATCCAAGGGGGAGTGTTATGAATATATTGGAATATCAAGGATAAACCTTATGTTGATCTACATTGTAGAGATAGATATTATGTTAGATGTTGATATCCAAAGTATTATATCTTTTGTATTATCCAAATGGTTTGTCCAGGTTTATCTTCACCCCATGAGTCCTATAAAAAGGACCTTATGTCATATATGAAAGACACACCTTTGAGATACAAATTTCTATTGTTTCTCTTTTCTCTTTACTATACTTGCTTGAGTTTATAACAATATACACATACATATACCCCTTATTATAAAAAATCAACCCAAGAAAGCCCCCACCCCACCTCTGCCTCTCATCACGAGTTGCTTCTTCTTTTCCCTTGCTCTACCCCACAACGTCAGCCACTCTTTAGAGGTAAGTGAATTTTGTTTTTTATTATTTTATTATTATTCCAACAATTCATTATAAGTATATATACATTCTCAAATAAATCCCAAACCCTACGATATACTTATATAAAATTCGGCCAGCATATAAGGAGAGGAAGGAGAAAAAGCGTGCGTAGGAAATTCGCCTGAAAAGGTAGGTTACCTTCCCTTCTTCTCGGATTGCCCGCACTTTGCGTCTGAATCTGCTTGCTTTAATTTTTATTTTGTTTTCGTATATGTGCGACTCTATGATGTCCGTATGTACATGTGTATTCGTGTGTCCAATGGTGTTGTTTGTGTGGTTTGAAAAATAATTGAAAAGACTCTATTTTTATGCAATAAAAATAGTAAATTACCGGAATAGCCTTAGAAATAGCTCACGTAGCTTGGAAATTAGGTCGGAATCAATCTGGAAACCAAAAACTTGGTATGGACGGCGAGGCATGCGTAACACACGCATGTTTCAAGGACGGCGCAGGGGGGCCATGCGCGGCCCCTGACGGCGTATGCCGGACACGCACTCATGTGTCCATTTGCATTGTGCGCGTCGCATTAAAAGGAGCCAAATGGAACTGGTTTGAGTCGATTCCGGGTTAAAATGAAGATTTTATTAAGGCTAGAAGAAAATTAGAATTTAAGTAAATAAAACAAGTAAAAAAATTAATTAATAAATTCAGGCGGGCTGGACCACAACGCCTGGTCTAGTTCGGTGATAAAGTGGGTTGGGCCAGAACCAAAAAAATATTTTTTAAATTAATTTCAGAATATAATAAAAAATAAATAATAAAATTAATAATTAGTAGATATAGATTTAAAACACAGAAAATTATAAATCAATTTCAGAAAATTAATAATTAATTCCACAAAATAAAATGGTGATAGTAATGTAATTTATTAAATTTCTGAATTCATAATTAATTTAACTAAATATAATAAATAGTAAACATCAGATTTCAAATTTCAAAAAATTAAAAATTCATTCCAGAAAAGTTTTAATTAATTCCAAAAAATATAAAGTGGTTAAAATAAAGGATTTTTATTAAATTTATAAATATATAATTAATTTAAATGAATATAATAAATATTAAATAATAAATTTAAAATTTTAAAAATTTAAAATTAGTTCAAAAAAATTTAATAATTAATTCTAGAAAATACAAAATGTGAAAAAAAGTCTTTTCATTAAATTTTTGAATTTATAATTAACTTAACTAAATATAATAAATAGTAAATAATAAGAGAAAATTAGAAGAAAATAGTATCAAGTCATGGAAAAATTAATATAAGCTAGAAAAAATATATTCGATGACAAATAATACTTTCATGATATTTCCAATAATTAAAGTGAAGGGATTGGATGATAAATAAATTCAGAAAGAGAAAAATAAATTCCAAAAAATATATGAAAGATACAGGAAAAAAGAGGACTGTTAACCGAAAAAAATAATAATAACGATAAAATATATAATAAGAAGAATAAATAGTAAAAAATAAGTTAAAAAATATGTATAATATAATATAAGAAAAATATATTTAAATAAATAAAACAATAGTAATAAAATAGGTGTATAACTACAAGTATATATGCACGTGTATGGCTGCGGTTATATATATATGTATATTTTTTTCTGAAAGTATTATTGTTATTCATATAACCCTCACTTGTGGCGGAGGAATACCATATTACATGTTAGCAACAGCGTCAGCATAAGAAAAATGTGAATATAATGCTGTAATAATATGTAATCTATAATCATATATGATATGTCGCATTAAAACCTTGCCAAGTAAAACCACACTTGTGGATAAAACCTTGGCGAAGGAAAAAGCGTGTATATTTATATGTGGAGATTTTATATCTATCATATGACTATGATGGTGAAAACTATGGCGTCCATATCTGTTGTAACTTATATTGCTGAGCGTAGAACCTAAAGTGTAAGCAAGTGTCGCCTTAATCCATGTCACTGTATCCTTTTGAGCAAAAATCGACCTCGCAAGTATAATATGAAAGTCCCTCCTCAATTCTACTAGATCTCCATTGGGCAAATCTTCCGTGGCTAGACACCAAACAACATACATTGTTGAGAGCATACTCCAAGTTGCATCGCAGCATCGCAGTGTCAGACATATATGCAGCATATCAGATGAAAATGCATTAGTGAACATAATAATTGAAGATGTGATAATAAGATCCAATACGAAACAAATCGAATGTGATGGTGTACTACCCAATCTGCCCATATCCTTCGATACGGGCATGACATATGTAAGCGCAAGATAGAATATGAAGATGCTGCCCTCCTCCCTCGTGCGCTCTCTCCCATGGCTGGCGACGTAGCTGCCGTCAACAGCCTTCCATCTTCACCATCGGTTACTGCTCCATCTTCCCATTCTACCTTCTTCGTAATCTCAATCCAATAACAACCGCTACTCTCATGGCGACCCAAAAAGCCGCAACAGCGGCAAAACCAGTTACACCCACTCGCTCTTTTGTGTCTCTCTTTACGGCTTCATCATCGCAAATCAAACCGAAGCCAGTCCAAAAATTTAAGGGCAGTCCGATGATAACTTTCACTAATGAAGAAATTCAATCGTTAGCCGCTCCGAATCGATTCACATTGGTTGGTACTTTTTGGTAAGGTCGGCCACCGCTAGCAACGATCCGCTCCACCATTGATCGTATTGGATTCACATGATCGGTAAAGGTGAGACTTTTGGACCCCACACACATTCTTCTCCATTCTGATCAAGAGCAAGACTATATTCGATGTTTTTCGTGAAGAGGCTGGATGATCTCTGGAAACATATGAGAATCACCAAGTGGACACCGGATTGTGATCCCACGATCGAAGTTCCAATTGTCCCAATATGGGTGTCATTCCCGGGTCTCCCAATACATATGCATCGTAAAGATGCTCTCTTTCAAGTGGCAGCTATGCTAGGAGAGCCGTTGAAGTTGGACATCGCCACTGCCACATTGAACCGGCCATCTGTGGCGCGGGTATGTATTGAGTTAGATGTCTCTAAGGAGTTGCCTCAACGCTATTCATTCGACATCATCGTGGGTGATCATGCAGAACGTCGAGTACGAGGATCTAACACAATATTGCGCAAGATGTTTTCGACTAGGGCATGTTGCCGCCGACTGCGGAAAGCAAAATGCAAACCCTAAACAGCCTCTTGAAAAAGTCGTTAAACCAGCAGATAATCCCAGGATAAATCTTTCGGACAAAACCAAAAATCAACGTTGGAGGCCAAAAAAACGGGTCCTTCGTTTGCAAAACACCAATCTGAAACAATTGAGCCACATGCAGATACGATGAACCCTCCATCACCGGACATGGTAATAGTACATGAGGCATCAGAAGTGCAAGACCTTTCAAGATTAAAAGGCGTTGACCATTGCATGTTAGGAGATCTTCCGGAATCAACATTATTGGTTTCTCACTCAGACAATGAATTAGAACTTCCATTAGATGTTAATCGGCTGGATGCACAGGATAAGAGTTGCAATGAAAATATAGCATGCATAATTGAAGCCACATATGTTGATGCACATTCTAGCGAAAAGAGGACTGAAGATCCCACTGATCCCCAGCCGAGCCAGGGGCCACGTATATTGAGACGGGGTCAAGCTAATCCCACCTCTCCCTGACTAACCAGGTTACGTGCCGCGCACCTCTCAAACTCTTTTGATGTATTATCTCAATGAAGATCCTATTGTGGAATGTCCGTGGTATTTGTACTTTATTTAATCGTCTACTATCATTAGTTCGAAAGCATCAAGTACACATTTTAATTGTCATTGAGCCAAAACTTCGACCTACTGCATTACTAACATATCAATTACAACTTGGTTTTTCAAAAGCTATGTCAGTTTGTAATGATCAAATATGGGTTTTTGGGAATGAATCATTCTTGAATTTAGAAGAGGAGCAAGATGGTCATCAACACCATTCAATCAAATATAGATGGCTGGCCACATGCGATTGTTTTTGGTTGACAGCCGTATATGGACGCCATTCCGTTTTAGAACGGTGTATATTGTGGGAAGAATTGAAACAATTTCATGCAATCAACACATTGCCATGGATTATCGAAGGAGATTTTAATACATTTAGAACATTAGAAGAGCATCGTGGTAGATCGCACCCATCGCTTTGCACATTACATGATTTCAACGACTTTGTTCAGCATTGTCAATTGCATGAGATCTCATTTCAAGGTTCATGTTTCACTTGGTCTGATGGCCGGGGCTTAGGCCGTGTATGGCGTCGCCTCGATCATTTTCTGAGCTCAATATCTTTCTCTGATCTATTTCCAATTACACAAGTTCAACATCTATCACGGGCTACATCCGATTACGCCCCACTACTTTTGACATGTGACATAGAAGGCCCTAGACCTCCATCAGTTTTTCACTATCTAGATGTTTGGACAACACATGCGGATTTTAATGCTTTTGTCACCCATCGATGGCAATCATATCCAACAGTCGGCGGCATGTGGGGATTCCATAATAAACTGTCTCTTCTTTGAAAAGATTTACGACAGTGGAATAGAGATACATTTGGCAACATTTTTGACACAGTGTCCCAAGCAGAAGCAGAGGTTAAATCAGCGGAAGTACTGTATGATACGGATCCCAAGGACACAGCACATACGTTATATCATAGACGCATAGCAGAGCTTAAGATTGCTCAAAATCGTGCCTTTCTATATTGGAAGCAGAAAGCCGATGTAAAGTGGTTGAATTTATAATTAACTTAACTAAATATAATAAATAGTAAATAATAAGAGAAAATTAGAAGAAAATAGTATCAAGTCATGGAAAAAATAATATAAGTTAGAAAAAATATATTTGATGACAAATAATACTTTCATGATATTTCCAATAATTAACGTGAAGGGATTGGATGATAAATAAATTCAGAAAGAGAAAAATAAATTCCAAAAAATATATGAAAGATACGGGAAAAAAGAGGAATGTTAACCGGGAAAAAATAATAATAACAATAAAATATATAATAAGAAGAATAAATAGTAAAAAATAAGTTAAAAAATATGTATAATATAATATAAGAAAAATATATTTAAATAAATAAAACAATAGTAATAAAATAGGTGTATAACTACAAGTATATATGCACGTGTATGGCTGCGGTTATATATATATGTATATTTTTTTCTGAAAGTATTATTGTTATTCATATAGCCCTCACTTGTGGCGGAGGAATACCATATTACATGTTAGCAACAACGTCAGCATAAGGAAAATGTGAATATAATGCTGTAATAATATGTAATCTATAATCATATATGATATGTCGCATTAAAACCTTGCCAAGTAAAAGCACCCTTGTGGATAAAACCTTAGAGAAGGAAAAAGCGTGCATATTTATATGTGGAGATTTTGTATCTAGCATATGACTATGATGGTGAAAACTATGGGGTCCATATCTGTAGTCACTTATATTGCTGAGCGTAGAACCTAAAGTGTAAGCAAGTGTCGCCTTAATTCATGTCACTGTATCCTTTTGAGCAAAAATCGACCTCGCAAGTATAATATGAAAGTCCCTCCTCAATTCTACTAGATCTCCGTTGGGCAAATCTTCTGTGGCTAGACACCAGACAGCATACATTGTTGAGAGCATACTCCAAGTTGCATCGCAGCATCGCAGTGTCAGACATATATGCAGCATATCAGATGAAAATGCATTAGTGAACATAATAATTGATGATGTGATAATAAGATCCAATACGAAACAAATCGAATGTGATGGTGTCCTATCCAATCTGCCCATATCCTTCGATACGGGCATGACATATGTAAGCGCAAGATAGAATATGAAGATGCTGCCCTCCTCCCTCGTGCGCTCTCTCCCATGGCTGGCGACGTAGCTACCGTCAGCAGCCTTCCATCTTCACCATCGGTTACAGCTCCATCTTCCCATTCTACCTTCTTCGTAATCTCAATCCAATAACAACCGCTACTCTCATGGCGGCCCAACAAGCCGCAACAGCGGCAAAACTAGTTACACCCACTCGCTCTTTTGTGTCTCTCTTTACGGCTTCGTCATCGCAAATCCAACCGAAGCCAGTCCAAAAATTTAAGGGCAGCCCGATGATAACTTTCACTAATGAAGAAATTCAATCGTTAGCCGCTCTGAATCGATTCACATTGGTTGGTACTTTTTGGTAAGGTCGGCCACCGCTAGCAACGATCCGCTCCGCCATTGATTGTATTGGATTCACAGGATCGATAAAGGTGGGACTTTTGGACCCCACGCACGTTCTTATCCACTATGATCAAGAGGAAGACTATATTCGATGTTTTTCGCGAAGAGGTTGGATGATCTCTGGAAAACATATGAGAATCACCAAGTGGACGCCGGATTGTGATCCCACGATCGAAGTTCCAATTGTCCCAATATGGGTGTCATTCCCGGGTCTCCCAATACATATGCATCGTAAAGATGCTCTCTTTCAAGTGGCGGCTATGCTAGGAGAGCCGTTGAAGTTGGACATCGCCACTGCCACATTGAACCGACCATCTGTGGCGCGGGTATGTATTGAGTTAGATGTCTCTAAGGAGTTGCCTCAACGTGTATTCATTCAGACATCATCGCGGGTGATCATGCAGAACGTCGAGTACGAGGATCTAACACAATATTGCGCAAGATGTTTTCGACTAGCACATGTTGCCGCCGACTGCGGAAAGCAAAATGCAAACCCTAAACAGCCTCTTGAAAAAGTCGTTAAACCAGCAGATAATCCCAGGATAAATCTTTCGGACAAAACCAAAAATCAACGTTGGACGCCAAAAAAACGGGTCCTTCGTTTGCAAAACACCAATCTGAAACAATTGAGCCACATGCAGATACGATGAACCCTCCATCACCGGACATGGTAATAGTACATGAGGCATCAGAAGTGCAAGACCTTTCAAGATTAAAAGGCGTTGACCATTGCATGTTAGGAGATCTTCTGGAATCAACATTATTGGTTTCTCACTCAGACAATGAATTAGAACTTCCATTAGACGTTAATCGGCTGGATGCACAGGATAAGAGTTGCTATGAAAATATAGCACGCATAATTGAAGCGATATATGTTGATGCACATTCTAGCGAAAAGATGACTGAAGATCCCACTGATCCCCAGCCGAGCCAGGGGCCACGTATATTGAGACGGGGTCAAGCTAATCCCACCTCTCCCTTACTAACTAGGTTACGTGCCGCGCACCTCTCAAACTCTTTTGATGTATTATCTCAATGAAGATCCTATTGAGGAATGTCCGTGGTATCCGTACTTTATTTAATCGTCTACTATCATTAGTTCGAAAGCATCAAGTACACATTTTAATTGTCATTGAGCCAAAACTTCGACCTACTGCATTACTAACATATCAATTACAACTTGGTTTTTCAAAAGCTATGTCAGTTTGTAATGATCAAATATGGGTTTTTGGGAAGGAATCATTCTTGAATTTAGAAGAGGAGCAAGACGGTCATCAACACCATTCAATCAAATATAGATGGCTGGCCACATGCGATTGTTTTTGGTTGACAGCCGTATATGGACGCCATTCCATTTTAGAACGGCGTATATTGTGGGAAGAATTGAAACAATTTCATGCAATCAACACATTACCATGGATTATCGGAGGAGATTTTAATACATTTAGAACATTAGAAGAGCATCGTGGTAGATCGCACCCATCGCTTTGCACATTACATGATTTCAACGACTTTGTTCAGCATTGTCAATTGCATGAGATCTCATTTCAAGGTTCATGTTTCACTTGGTCTGATGGCCGGGGCTTAGGCCGTGTATGGCGTCGCCTCGATCATTTTCTGAGCTCAATATCTTTCTCTGATCTATTTCCAATTACACAAGTTCAACATCTATCACGGGCTACATCCGATCACGCCCCACTACTTTTGACATGTGACATAGAAGGCCCTAGACCTCCATCAGTTTTTCACTATCTAGATGTTTGGACAACACATGCGGATTTTAATGCTTTTGTCACCCATCGATGGCAATCATATCCAACAGTCGGCGGCATGTGGGGATTCCATAATAAACTGTCTCTTCTTTGAAAAGATTTACGACAGTGGAATAGAGATACATTTGGCAACATTTTTGACACAGTGTCCCAAGCAGAAGCATAGGTTAAATCAGCGGAAGTACTGTATGATACGGATCCCAAGGACACAGCACATACGTTATATCATAGACGCATAGCAGAGCTTAAGATTGCTCAAAATCGTGCCTTTCTATATTGGAAGCAGAAAGCCAATGTAAAGTGGTTGAAGGAGGGCGATGCCAACACTTCCTTTTTCCATCAAACGGTTAAAAATAAGCACTGCAGGCAACTCATTCGTAGAATATTGACATCGGATGGTACTGAGTGCATTCAGCCGAGTGACATTGAATCCGAAGCGATTTGCTATTTCTCGCATCTAATCGCAGAAGAATCCGTGACAGATTGTGACTTAATACTGCAGTATATACAACCACTGATCACGCCTGATGATAATTGCGTGCTGCAGGAGATTCCAATGATCGCAGAAGTGAAGGAATCTGTTTGGAATCTCAGCCCCATAAGTGCGGCTGGCCCAGATGGCTACCCAGGATCTTTCTATAGGCGGTTTTGGCATTTGATATAGCATGATGTTCACAAAGTAGTTCAAGAATTTTATTTGGGTATTCGGATGCCAAATCCAGTAGCGGCGGCCACCATTATTCTTATACCAAAGGTCTGTAATCCTCAAACTTTTGCGGATTATCGCCCAATATGTCTCACCAATTTTATCTCCAAGATAATTACAAGATTACTAGCTTCTAGACTGGGAAAGATTCTGTCAGAGCTCATCTCGCCAGTACAAGCAGGCTTCATGAAAGGCCGAGGCATCACAGAACAAGTATTATTAGCACAAGAGATGGTATATGTTCTTGATAAACGCACAAGAGGAGGGCAAGTCATTATTAAACTAGATATGGCCAAGGCATTCGATCGTGTTAGTTGGAGATATTTGCAATTGATGTTGCAGCGGTTGGGGATGGATGCGCATCTGGTGCGCATTCTTATCAATAATTTGAGTGCAACACGATGCTCTATTCTTCTCAATGGTAGTCTGACGGGGTCCTTTTCCATTGGTAGATGAGTGAAGCAGGGCGATCCGTTATCGCCATTATTATTTATATTATCATCTGAAGGATTCTCAAGAGGGCTTAAACATCTAATGAGGACGGGAATAATGACAGGATTTAAGGCTGGTCGCGTACCATGTATCTCGCACCTGGGATTTGCTGATGATTTGTTAGTTTTTCTAAATGGGGCTGCATGCAACTTGGGCAGATTTCGCCAATATTTAGAAGCATATCAGAAGGCTTCAGGACAGCTGGTAAATTATAACAAAAGTCAATTTGTGGCAGGACAAGGAGTTTCGATTACTAATTCAATGGAAGTTTTGGGCATGCGATCAAATTCATTGCCCATTAAATATCTTGGGTCATATTTGTATAAGGAAATCAACAAAGCCAGGTATTGTTCTCCTCTTATCAATCATTTTGAGGCTAAGTTGTCTGCATGGTCGACCAAATTGCTATCCATGGCGGGTAGAATTATTCTCATCAAACATGTGCTCAACACAATACCCACGCAACTCATAGCCAGCTCCAGGCTACCAAAAAGTGTGATTAATACTTTAAATCGTAAAATGGCATCTTTTCTTTGGAAAGGAAGACATCATTGGCAGTCCTGGCCTTCAGTCTGTTGTGCGGTTGAATTAGGCAGGCTAGGCATTCGCAACCTTTAGCATGTTCAAAAAACTTATGATTGTCAATTGTGGTAGAAATACTTCCACTCCAACACGCTATGGTCCGAATTTTGCAGAGCCAAATATGGACAACGCTCTTCTATATATTCTCATATTTATGACTCATTAACGTTCAAGCGAATATGCAGCATACATGATTACATGGAGATACACACTTATCGAACGCAAGATATGCTTCATTGGGCGCCAGATGAAAATGGACAGTTTTCTATACGATCGGCCTATTCTCTAATAGGAGCTCATGGCCCCTCCAAGGTTGAGACACGTTATATTTGGTGGAAAACTTCTCACCCATGCCAACATATATTTCTCTGGCGGCTTTGGACTCATTCTCCACCAATGGTAAATAATCTTCGTTGCTGGATGATATCATATCCATCACAGTGTGTTTTTTGCCGTCAGAATAATGATCACAAAGATCATGTATTTCTGCATTGTTCAAAAATCTGACCGCTTTGGGTGGACATGGAAATTACATTCTCTGGGTCAATGCCACTATCTAGCACATTTAAAGCTCACTTATTCCGCTGGTGGCAAACATCCTCTCAACAATCTATGTTGCGCCAACTTAAGGTGATAGTGCCATCTCTAGTAGCTTGGAAAATATGGAAATCATATGCAGTCTGCAGATTTGGAGAAGAGCAATTCCATTATGACCGGTTGTATACAAAGATAAAGGGTGCAATTTACACATGGTGTTCCGCTATGAATGGGAAAAATTTTGCCAAAACTATACCTCATCTTGTCGATCTACAATTCTCGCCAACACTACGAATGAAGCGGCTGACTATAGTCCGTTGGCAATTTCCCCCATCGGGCAAACTGAAATTAAATGTCGATGCCACTGTAGGACAAAAACTTGCGGTAGGGGGGCGGTGCTGAGAACATATCAAGGCCATTTCCATTCGGCTATTTGCTTTACACTGCCTTTGGTTGGGCCGCTAAGGGCGGAGGTACAAGCCATGACATTTGCGTTGATTCATTATGCACAACAATATGACAACATAGTAGTGGAGACGGATTGCCAATTAATGGTCACCTTGTTGGCCGAAACTAGACATTTAACAGGCACCCTGGCATCCGATATTTCGTGTGCAAGACAATTTCTCAGTCTTAACCATTCAACAATTCAATATTGTCCCCGGAATCAAATACTACAGCACACTGGCTGGCGAGATATGGCTATAGAACAGCCAGAATGCAGTCCTACAGCTCTATCCATGATCTGCCGTGTGAAGTTCGCGGAGCTTTACTCACGGTTCTTCATCTGCCTGCCTTCTGATTTTGATAGATGTCTAACATTATATTGGCGAAATATCCTTGTTGTTGTCTGTGTTCTCAAACACAGGCAACACTGGTGCGTTTACTGTTCATACATTCTTTTGTTATGCACGCGACAATTCATAATAACATTATATTGGCGAAATATCCCCATTTTATTGCGATGCATCCCTACTCATATGTGTGTGTGTGTGTGTATATATATATACATGTGAGTATATATGCACGTGTATGGGTGTTGGGTATATATATGAGTATGGATACACCGTGATAAAATGAGGGTATACAGATGAGTATATATGCATGTGCATGGGTGTGGATATATGTATATATATATATAACCAGAAATAATAATTTTATTTATATAACCCTCACTTTTGGCGGAGGAATACCATGTTACCAGAAACTATCATCATACGCAAAATGAGAATATAAAGCTGTAAGAATCTGTATTCTCCAATCATATATGATATGTCGCATTAAAACCTTGCCAAGTAAAACCATCCTTGTAGATAAAACCTTGGCGAAGGAAAAAGCGTGCATATTTATATGATTGGAATGTGTGTCTAGCTTTTGTGTACAATGATAGAAAAGATGAAATCCAACTGTCCAGCGGCAAATAAAGATATGTGAATAAGCTAATTTATATTTCCCAAGAAGCCTGCCTCTCCCATCACTTGATTCAAACCGTCATTCGATCACATTCCTCTGATCATAAGTTCCTATTGTATCCAGGAAGTGAAAACCAGTCAGCATATGGGCATTGTTTCCTTTGCAAACCGAAACAGCCTTGTTAGTCCGCCATCCAGTATGTATGAAGTCCAGCATTGCAATTCCAATAAATGTGTGTGTCATCCTCCAAGCAGTAGAAACATATGAGAGTGTCCTCCAAGTGACACCATTGCGCATCCATGGCAGATAAGAATACATCACAGAAGTGGAAAATGAATTAGTGAACAATATTGTAGAATATATGCTAGTAAAAGCCAACATGAAACAAAGTGTGTGTGATGTAGTAATACCCGTTCTGCCCGCATCCTTAGATACGGACCGGACATATATAATCATATAATATAATAAGATGATGTTGCAGCTCGAAAAAGATATTACCCGTGCTGCCTATGTCAGCTGTCGACACAGGTATTCAGAATAACGAAGTTGTCTTAATCTTCCCATGTTAAAGGTGCAAATAAGGAAGAGAGACATCTGTAAGAAAAGCTCCTTTAACTATAGGTGGTAAGGAAGAGGTTGTGTAGAACTGATGATACTAGTGATGTAATTGTCCATGTTGTGCCAAAAAAATGCGCCACCATATTTGCCTGCCGTGGTATGTATGCCATCTGAACATCTCCATATCTAATTAAATCACAAAGGATAGAAGGATATTCTGTAGACTGAATATGAAGAACCACTCCTTGCGAATAGGGCCTCCATATCTATATATCGATAACTTTGCAAAAAATATAAAATTGCTATCAGAGACGTTTGAAGCTCCGCTTGGAATGGTATGGATAATGGAAGATAAAACAGTATTGCTTCCTTCAAATTGCCGTTTGACTCTCAATATTGCTCATCCAGATGCAGAGAAAGAACCATGGGCAGCATCAACATTGAGTTTGAATCTCCCAGAGGGTGGCGTACGCCATTTAACAACTTGTGGGCGATTGAGTCGAAGCTTGGGAGTCAATCTGTGTGCAAGTAATATTGGATCATTGCTGGCATATTTCTTTCCATGTTGTGCGCTACTCCATATATAAATGTGATGCCTAATTCTCTCTTGCAGTTGAACTGGTGTGCAGCCTTCATCACCAAATATTGCGGAAGAATATGCCTTCCATACATTCCATATCATGATGCCGACTTTTATTGAAGTTAACACACTGTCCCGAAACTGTCTGGTATGTATCCAAAAACCGTTTAAAGCGCTGTAAATTATGAGATGCACTATTGAGAAAGACTAGAAGATCATCCGCAAACACAAGGTGAGAAATAGTTGGCCTCACTCTGAACGCTGAAAATGGTGTTAAGGTTCCATCCGCTATCAAAGTATTAAGACCACGAGAGAATGCCTCAGAAGCCAAGATGAATAATATCGGTGAGAGTGGATCTCCTTGCTTAACACCTCTTATGGGTTTGAAAAAGCTGCATGGTTTTCCATTGATGATTATTGATAGATAGGTGCTTTCCATGTGATTAAATACGAGTTGAATAAATTGTATGGAGAATCCTAGCTTGTGGAGCAATTCGCACAAAAAGGTCCAATTAACTCTATCAAAAGCTTTCATCATATCCAGCTTAATCATAATGTTATGCCCTCGTATCTTCCTGTCTAGCATATGAATCATTTCCTGCCCGCTCTATTGAGATTATTTGCGGTAACATGCCTGAAAGTCTTGTGGTTAAAATGCGTGTTCCAATCTTTGCCATAAAATTAGATAAAGAGATAGGGCAGAAATCCGCAAACGTGGTGGGAAATTGAGTCTTTGGTATAAGTGTTATAAGAGTACTTCCCATGGCTTTTGGAATACGAAATCCCATGAAAAATTCTTGGATTGCTTTGTGGACATCCAGACAAACTACATCCCAACAATGTTGAATGAAATAACCACTATAACCATTCGGTCCTGCTGCACTATGTGAATCAATGGACCAAACCGTTCTTTTAACCTCCTCTATTGTGGGCAAATGCGTTAACGAGTTGTTCATATCTTGACTGACCAAGGATGGAACATGATGCAGTAGATCAGAGGGCTCCTCAACTTGTTCTGCCTTAAATAATTGTGAGTAGAAAGAAATTGCTTCAGTTTGGATGGCATCCTGTGTTTGAAATAAATCTCCAGTAGTGGTCATTATTTACCGGATGGACTGCCTCTGTTGCCTTCTTTAACAAGATTATGAAAATAAGCAGTATTTGCATCCCCATGTGTGAGCCATTTACTGTGCGCTTTTTGTTCCCAGAAGAGAAATTCATATTTTGAGGCCTTAAGATATTCTGCCTTCATTTGCTGGTATTGTATTCTATTTTCTGAAGTTGGATGTTGTTTGTATAATGCTTCCAGTCGTTTAACATTTCCTTCTGCTGCTTCTAATTGATCAAAGATGTTCCCAAAGATATGTTTATTCCAATGCTGTAAATCCCGTTTAAACGCTGCAGTTTATCATATATTCCTCGCATGCCACCAATTGTTGGATAAGTGGCCCATTACGCCGTAACATATGGCAAAAAATCTGTGTTCTGTCCAGGCATTCAGGAAATGAAAGGATCGCGGTGTTGCATCAGTATGCTTATTGTTAGAGGGGAGTAATGGTACATGATCTGAAGTAATTCTTGATAAATGCTTAACCTTTAATGTGGGAAAGTGACTATAAAAAGTCTGAGAGCACAAAATACATCTAGTCGCTGTTTAACAATACCCAATCCACGGCCACCGACCCACGTTTATGGCGTTCCTTCGTAAGGTAAATCAACTAAAGAACATTGTCTGACACAATCCAAAAATTCGTCCAGTGAGTTTAAATTTGGCATAGAATTACCATGGTGTTCCTCAACAGACATATATGTGTTATAGTCTCCACCAATCAACCATAGTGGATGTGCCTGTTGGGTATATCGTTGTATTTGAAGCCACATACGCCTTCAGTCCGTCACTGTATGTAAAACATATACTGGACAAATAGAAATCTCCTGTCCTGTGGTAGCATAACGAAATTGTAATAGACTAACCTGCTCACCATGACAAACATCTTCTAATTTTATTATTGAGTTATGCCAAAATACCCAAATCTTATCACGGCATGTAGCTAAAGATTGTGTGAAAGATAGCTTCAGTTGTTGGTGTAGCAACTTGGTTGATGACTGTTTTGGTTATATTACCACCAATAGCTGAATCTTATGCTTTTTAACCAAACGCTTGAGACGAAGCAATGAGGTCCTTAGACCCGCAACATTCCAGAATAAACAATTCATTGGGAACATTGAGTATTATAGCTTGAAGCTTCATGAGAGTTTGAGCGAGTAACAATTGATGTTGGAGGCGGTGGAGGCAATGCATGCTTTGGCCGACGCTGATGTCGAACTGTAACAGGCTGTGTATCAAGCTGAGCTATGAGTTCTATCTCTTGGTCATTGTCCTGTGTAGCATCCTGCAAACTGTGATCCACATCCGTTGATGATTTAGTTAAATCATGTTGCCAAGCATTATGTACCGTCATGTAGATTTGGTCCTTTATTGTTTGCACATATAGGTGATCATCTGGTGAAATCTTTGCCACGAAGCTATTAAATCGATCTAATCTATCCTTCTGTGTGGCTTCGGAGTCTGAAACATTAGCTACTAGAATATCATATTTTTCTTCATTTGCAGTTTCCTTAAAATGACCCAACTTGGATAAATCCTGAGTGGTAGAAACATTTATTAAAAAAGACAATATATCATCAGCTGGAACTACTATATCTTGTGAGTCATCATAAGTGGGGACAGCTTCTGCACTTTGAGTGATCTTAGGGACATCAGAAGTTTCTGTGATTCCGAGTTGTAGATTATTTGTTGCAATGGCTTGAGCAAGGTTAGAAGGACGATTTAATATTTGGACTGGTGGTTTAGGCGGCTTCTTAGGTGTCCATCTTTGATTTTTGTTATGGTGTTTTGGAACATCCTCTGTGGGAACTTTCTTATTGACTTCTGCAACTTGTTTAACTGAGTCAGTCCCCTTGTGGTTTGATGATATATGTCCCAACATCCTGCAATCTGCACAGAACTCTGGCACAACCTCATATTCAACTTTTGGATAAAACTCATATAGTCCACCTTGGATATGTAATCTAGTTGGACGAGATTTAGATATATCAATCTCTATGCAGAGGCGAACCACTGCTGGCCTAATTCCTTGTAAAGTTGCAGAATCCATACGCAATGGCGTTCCAATCATATGTGCTACATCCCATAAGGTTGTTCAGTTATGAAAAAATAGAGGCAGTCCTTTAATGGTAACCCAGACCAGAACAATGAGTGTGTCATAGCTTGGATCAAAATACGGCATCCACGTCGTCACCCTCATGTGGATTCTATGCAACATCCATGTGCGTCGCAAAAAGCATCGTTGATAATCATCCTCATTGTGAAACGTAATGAGAATATGTTACGCATCCAAATAACCAATCTTTGGTGTTGTTTTGAAACTAATACGCTCAAAAGAAACATTCAGTTGCTTCATGGTAGGGCGGCCATTCCAAAAGGAACCATTTAAAGAAAAACAATAAGGCTATGAAAAAGTTAATACCCGATCCGTAGTGAATGTAATGGAAGGCAATCCTTTATACCTCTGTATAGACCGTGGCTGCTCCGGGGACAGTCAAGGCTTTAGGAGCAACGATTTCCGCAAAAATCAGTTTTTTCAGGGCTGGCGGCAGCCCTGACGGCTGATCACTCATGCGTATATGATTGAGCAATGTATGTAGAATAAATTATAATAGTACCTAAGAATGGATGGCGAAAAAACGTGAAAAACAACACTGAAACGAGGATCATTGGGAGGTTCCATAACAATCGCCTAGCGCCACCGCTGATGTCTTCATCTTCTTAATATTTTCAACTCTTATATATATATATATATATATATGTGTGTGTGTGTGTGTGTGTATATATTTATCGAAAAAGATTTTATTAGCATAAGCCCTCACTTATGGCGGAGGAATACCTTATTACATAGCGGATGCATATGGCAAAAGTAGAAAGTGGATGATTATCAACCTCCAAATCATATATGATATGCCGCATTAAAACCTTGCCAAGTAAAACCACCATTGTGGATAAAACCTTGGCTAAGGGAAAAACGTACATATTTATATAATTGGAGCGGTGATATGCGTTACAGTATAATATGAAAGACAATACAATCCGAGTGAAACAAAAAGAATGTGGTGAAAAGCCATATATATATATATATATATATATATATATATATATTAAACAGAAGGATACCTTCCGGACTTTATTTATACATCAAATATCCCGCGTTAATGGCTGAGGGTAGCCGTTACTACAAACTAAAATAAAAGAAAACGAAATCAAATGATCAGTCGTGGGACTGCTAATATATCTATATTTCAAAAGAATGATGACTGCCCCGTCTAGTAACCATTGAGGACGGTGGAGGTGGTGGAAGATCCTTCCGAGCTCTGCGCTTTTTCCGAGATAGTCTGCCAAGAAGAGTCTCGCCACCAGTCGATGTCATGCGACAATCCATATCATCCCCCGCAATGAGCAAACTCTCGCGGATATCATCATAGTCATTCCCTTTACGTCGAGTATATGAGCGAGAAGCTTCATTGTCCGAACCTAGTGCCAGATCAACTTCCTCTTCCTCTTCCCGAAAGTGGTCTTGATAGAATTGTTCAATTAAGGGATCATAATCTGGCTGGCTAATGGCTGGCATTATCGCTAGTGAAACTGGAAATTCAACTTGAATGGATTGTATTTGGACTTCCGGAGCCACTTCAGATGGTGGGTTCATCTCGTGAGCATGGTGTGCAGTCGTGTCTGAAATCTCCAAGGGCGGAGGAGATATGTGGACTGCTCTCTCTTCTATGTTAGATTCATCGGCCTGTATAGATAGTGTAGATGTATCTATCTGCTGCTGATCCTGTTGCTCTTGAACTTCCAATGTTGGCGGCACTAATAGCACAGGACATAAATCTGCAGTCAGCTGCGAGAAAATCAGCGATATAGATGGATTTGCAGTAGTCACGGGGTACTGCGATTCCTTAGCCTTAGTGGATTGTGTCGTTGCCTCCTGTAGTTCTTCCCTATCATCAACGTCCTCTGCTCCAACAGTCTGTG
Organism: Eustoma russellianum; assembly: GCA_036186865.1. Lineage (NCBI taxonomy): Eukaryota > Viridiplantae > Streptophyta > Magnoliopsida > Gentianales > Gentianaceae > Eustoma > Eustoma russellianum. Next base: position 22,446,199 of record AP025068.1, read on the forward strand.
TCAGATGCTGAAGAGGAATAGAATCTCCAACAGGTTGTTCTCCAACCTCTTTCTGAATATTTCCTTTAGGAATCCACACCTCATTCTTTCCTGCATTCTTTGTTGGATGTGCTGGTGCATGACCCTTCTCATCGCCACATGAACCTAGTAAGTGACCAAACCGACGGCATTTGCTGCAGTACTTAGGGAGATCTTCATACACAACTACTTGAAAGAAAGAGTGTTCTCCACAGTCTATAAATATCTTGGACGGTAAATCTATGGTGACATCCACTTCAACACAAAACCTCGCCACAGAGGGACGATGAAAACTTAAGGTAGCCGAATCCATCTTTAACGGTGTACCAATCAACTTTGCAATCTCATATAACGTACGATAATCGTGGAGATGAATTGGAAGACCCTCAAGTACCACCCACACCGGGATAATTGGAGTATCCAGACATGGATCAAAAGATGGAGTCCATTTCGTAACCTTCATGTCGTATCCTTGGAAACGCCAGTGACGACGATAAAAAAATCGCGTATAATCATCTTCGTTAACAAAGTTTAGCAGCACATGTCCCTCATCAAGAAGACCAATGTTAACTGAACCTTTGAACCCAATTCTATCAATCGAGGCGCGTAATCCTGCCATAGATTGCCGGCCACGCCAAAATGATCCAACCAAGGCGTACTTGAAGCGATTTGCAACAATGTCAATTTCATCTTGCGTAAACGAAACAGCGGGGTATCCTTTATAGTGTCCCGACTCATGTGATGGGAATCTGCCTGCAACTGCAGACGATACCATAGCCGCGAATGATTTGGAGAGTGGCGGCGGTCCCATCTCAGACCAAGTATGAATTCAAGACCAGTAGTAAATGATGTTGCACCATTACAATTAAAAGATTGAAACTTTTGCAATAAGTGCTGCCGAACAAATAGTAGAGCGAAATGAAAGATACGAAAGTATAGAAAATTACTGATGGGAGGAAAAGACGGAAGATTGAGGCGTCGGAATCGCAGACGAAGAATGAATAGAAATTGCAGAAGCCAAACAGCGAGAAAAGATTAAAAAAGGGATCTTTGCAGTCGCAGATGGAGTGTGAAGGCAGAATTGAAGTCGCAGCAGCCTGAATCAAAACAGAGCGTGAGAGAGACGGCGGCAGCGGCGGCCACCGACTAAGAACTTGCGATCAAGCCATATATATATATATGTATATATATATGAGCAACTTCCACCGTCGGGCAAACTGAAGTTAAATGTTGATGCCGCCGTAGGACAAAAGCTAGCCGCAGGCGGTGCAGTTCTTAGAACAGATCAAGGCCACTTTCTTTCGGCTATATGTTTTTCACTACCGCAGGTTGGGCCTCTAAAGGCAGAATTACATGCCATGACATTTGCTTTGATTCATTATGCACAAGGGTATGATAACGTTATATTGGAAACGGATTGCCAATCAATGATCACCTTGCTGGCTGAAACTCAGCAACTAACAGGCTGGTTGGCGGCAGATATTCAACAGGCACGGCGATTCCTGAGTCTAAACAATTCGACACTACAGTATTTTCCCCGTGAAGCCAATAACGCTTCTCATTGGCTAGCACGATATGGTTACAGAACATCATGGCTGCAATGATACCAGTCTCTTCATGAACTGCCGTATGAAGTTCGTGGAGCTTTACTCACGTATCTTCATCTGCCTGCTTTATGAGGTTGAACATGTCTCACATTGTGTTGGCGCTACATCCCTTTTGTTGCCTGTGTCCTTGTACACATGCAACACTGGTGCGTTTACTTTTAATAAGCTCTCAAGTTATGCTTGTGAAAATTTGAAATATGTCTTCATGTGCATATACTTGTCTTACTATTGTGTTGACCATGACATGGCGGGCGCTGTTGTAATCAAAAACCCCGAGGGAACGCGACTGCTTATCAGATACATTCCGCCAGCATGTTTATCTAATATCCAGTGGCATACTACAGCTGATGTCGCCTTGGTTCACCCTAAGCCAAGGCGACTTGGGTATGGCTTCGGTTCGAATGTTTACTCTACTATATATTATCATTGACTTTCTAATGACCACTTCTTTTTGCTGTTGCCGAGGTGCGTGTTAAACTGGCTTCAACACATTTACAGCTCTGGTCTCAGGCAGCTTTCGGATCTCCACATAAAGAACGACCAGCCTACGTTATTCACCACAGAGGAGGATCACAACTGTATTCATTTTTCTTTAGCTTTGGCCATATTACCAGCCGTATAACTATGTACACTTTTTCCTTCGCCAAGGTTTTATCCACAAGGGTGGTTTTACTTGGCAAGGTTTTAATGCGGCATATCATATACGACTGGAGATTAGCCATCATTAGCTCGCCGTTTCATTTATTTTCATACAATGAAGCTTGTAATATGGTTTCCCTCCGCCACAAGTGAGGTTTATTCAATAAAATTAGAGCTTTTTCAAATATATATATATATATATAGACACACACACACAAGGATCAAAGATTGCAGCGGGACCCAATTTACGTCTTTCATGGATTCCAAGAATTCAGTCACCACGTCTTCAGATAGTTCGCTGGCAAACACCACCCTCTAGTAGGCTAAAGTTGAATATTGATGCTTCAGTTGGCAGACACAACGCCTCCGGTGGGGCAATTTTGCATGATCATCTCGGTGTTTGTGTGGCGGCAGTTTCATTTTGGCTTCCCCATTGTCCACCGCTTGCAGCAGAGATTCAGACAGCAGTGCTTGGTATGTTATATTTTTTTCCACTTTATCGCTCTATTGTTCTTGAATCTGACCGTGCGCAACTAATTACACGATTGAGACAGCCACAACCTATCTTTGGGAATTATCATCTTCGGCTATTATGGCAATTATTGCATCAGCATGGCCTGGATTATGTTCATGTATTTAGAGAGGCCAACATGGCGGCACACTACCTTGCTCAGCATGCGATGATGTTTCCTCAAACACGGTCATATTCGCGTCACAGTCTACCATCACTCGTCCGTGGTGCCATCGCTTTGGACCTCTCCTCTGCCAATTTGCGGGTTCCTTAAGTTTAAGGTCTTCCAAATGGATTGACAACTTTTCTCACTCTCTGCCTGTACCTTAGTTGGGGCAGGCAGACCTGGTATGATCTTCATTCGATTCGCTATAGCCTTTTATCAATGTTTCTTATATTTGTTTCACTTAGCATTTAATATCATGGACGGGCTCACGCCTCATGTTTGTTTGCCTCGATGACGATGGAATTCTTACCACTGGGACGAGGGCCATTTCGACACAAATAAGCGGATCCCTTAAATTGCAGGTCTTCCACATGGATTGACAATTCTTTGCTATATCTGCCTGCACCTTAGTTGGTGCAGACAGGAATGGTATGATTTTCTTTCGACTTGCCTCACACATTTCGCTCTGTCTTGTATATCTGCTTCACTCAGTGTTTCATTTATCTTGTGCATGGACGGGAACATGGCTCACATTTGTTTGCCTCGCCACCGACGTGGCTCTTTCCGATGGGATGAGGGACAACCATCAAGCGTGCACATCTTCATGGCTTCCTTTTGTTTTGATACTTTTGTATTATTTTTGGATTGTACATTATTACATCAACACTCCATTTATATAAATATGTACGCTTTTTCCTTCGCCAAGGTTTTATCCATAAGGGTGGTTTTACTTGGCAAGGTTTTAATGCGCCATATCATATATTTTTGGATGTTGGTAATCATATACTGCTACTATTGTCATACTTTCATCCTCCGCCATAAGTGAGGGCTTATACTAATAAAATTTTCTTTCATTAAAATATATATATATATATATATATATATATATGTATGGGCGTCAGGAGGCGTCGCCGTGCTCGGAAAGACCTTCCTCTTCGGCCACCGTGCTCCATAAAAACGCGTAGCGCCACACAAAATCGTTCTTTTCACTCGCAGATTGACTCTGATACAGTTTCTCAATGAAAGTGCTTACCTGGAATGTTGGTCGACTTCGGACTTCTTTAAGTCGGTTAAGCACAACACTGCATGAGCATCGACTTGATCTTTTGATTTTGATTGAACCAAAACATCATGAAACTAAGATTTCATTTTATCGACTGAAACTAGGATTTCCTCATGTGCTATCTACTTGCGGAAATAGCGTTTGGATCTTTTGGCAGGCTTCAAATGTTCGATTTATTAGTATTGAACATTCCTTGCAGGCTTCTTTATTTCATTTCACATGGCTTCCTCTTCAGCAGGATATTTCGTGGTCTGTAGTTTATAGCAAACATACTATTTCTGATCATAAGACCCTATGGGATACCTTAGTAGCTCATTCTAAGCAGTTTATGGATCCATGGATTATAGAAGGCGATTTTAATACATTCTTGCGCTTGGAGGAACATCAAGGTCGCACATCACCAACTCTCCGCTCTTTATATGATTTTAATGAGTGTGTCCATCAATGTCATTTGCAAGAACATCCCTTGGTGGTTAGGTTATTCACTTGGTCTAGAGGGAGTGGTTCAAACCGAATTCAATATAGATTGGATCGCTTACTCAGTAATACAACATTTGTTGATCTCTTTGCTGATGTTGTAGTCCATCATCTCCCGCGTGTATCATCTGACCATTGTCCTCTTTTGTTAACATGCCTCTTAGCATTGAACGCCCGCATGCACCATTTCGTTTTCTCAATGCATGGGTTGGTCACCCATACATTCATGCATTTGTTGCTGCCCCTTGGAACGAATATGCAACAACAGGAGGAATGCAAGGGCTATATAATAAACTCCGCCTGCTTAAACGAGATCTTCGTCGATGGAATAAAGATGTATATGGCAACATATTTCAACGATCATTATAGGCGGAGTATGATTTTATTCAAAAGGAATCTGATTATGAAGCGTCCCCTGCAGCAGAAAATCGGGCTGCTTTTTCTTTGGCTCAGGTGAATTTAATGCGCTCCATTTCAGAGCAAACGGCATTCTGGGCACAGAAATCCAGACTTCGATGGGCGTTCGAGGGAGAAGCAAATACAGCCTACTTTCATGCAATAGCCAAAGATCGATATCGTAGACAACGAATAAGACAAATATCAGATGCAGCGGGAGTCACATATACGGAGCAACAAGCCATAGGTAATCTTGCGGTTACTTATTATCAAAACTTATTTACAAACGAAGACATACAGGATCCAGCACCATTACTGTAGCATATACCTACGATTCTCTCGCAAGAGGATAATAATAGATTGTTATGTCTGCCGACTTTAGAAGAGACGAAACAGGCCGTCTGGAGTTTGAATCCGAACAACGCTGCTAGGCCCGATGGGTATAATGGCTTTTTCTACCGATCATATTGGGATTTTATAAAAACGGATGTTCTTCGAGCAGTACAAGAATTTTTCTTAGGTATTCCAGCTCCGTAGTTTATGCTCTCGTATGTTACTACACTGATACCTATGATCTTGCAGCCTCAGACTTTTGCTGACTTCCATCCGATATGTCTATCCAATTTTGTGAGCAAATTGATCATTCGCATTATAGCTACCCGCTTATCTATTTTCTTGCCACATCTTATTTCTTCGGAACAAATTGGTTTCTTAAAAGGGCATGAATTAAGTGAACAGGTGCTAATGGCAAATGAAATGGTTCATTATTTGAACAAGGCTACACGAGGTGGGCCGATAATATTAAAACTTGATATGGCTAAGGCATTTGACAGGGTGAGTTGGCGCTATATGGAAGGAGTGCTTTGGACATTTGGCTTCTCCGATTTGTTTTTTCGTCTTATTATGAATACCATGACATATTCTAAACTATTGATCTCCCTCAATGGCCAGCTTTTTGGTTTTTTCTCGCCATCACGAGGTGTAAAACAAGGTGATCCATTATCTCCTTTACTTTTCATTCTATGCTCAGAAGGATTTAGCAGGGGCATCAACCATCTTTCCAGTGTCGGTCTACTGAGGGGTTTCACCATGGGCCGCATTCCGGGAGTTACCCATTTGGCCTATGCAGACAATCTTCTTATCTTTCTTAATGGTTCTAACCGGAATCTGAGATGCTTCCAATCCTTTTTATATTCCTATCAACAAGCTACAGGCAACTTGTTAATTATAATAAGAGCCAATTTGTAGTTACCTCTTATATATCTACGCAAGAGAGATCGGCAATGGGCGCCATATTAGGCATGCGCTCTACGTCTCTTCCTATTAAATATCTTGGATCCTACTTATACCGAGGGGTAAATAGAACACAATATTGTCAGACACTATTGAATCATTTTGATGCTAAATTAGCAGGTTGGGCTGGTCAGCTACTCTCACCCGGTGGTAGGTTGGTGCTTATACAGTCAGTCTTGGCATCACTTCCTCTACATTTTATGGCTGCTGCTAGGCTTCCAAAGAGTGTCATTCATGCCCTCAATCAAAAGATGTCTTCATTTTTTTGGGGGGACCTACATCATTGGGTCTCATGGTCACAAATATGTCGTCCCATACAGGAGGGAGGTTTGGGAATACGAAATTTGTTTACACTTCAACAAGCATATGATTGTAAAATCTGGTGGAATTATCACTATAGCACTTCTTTCTGGGCAGTATATATGCAGCTGAGATACGGATCTTGTGAGGATTACATGCCACACATTTATGATTTCCCTAGCTAGAAACGCATTTGTTCCATCAACCCTTTCTGTTTGACACGTACCACTCCTAGGCCTGACTCAACATGGACATCTACTAGATCGGGTGAATTTTACATTGAAGCAAGCTTGTGATGATTGTCGAGAGCATTTCTCCACCGGCTAATGCATAAATTCATATGGTGGCGCAATTTATCTAAATCCATAAGTGTCTTCATGTGGCATCTGCTTCAGGGAGCACTGCCAATAAACATCATCTGGTCCGTTTTCTCCAGATCTGTCCTACTATATGCCCATTCTGTAAGAATTATTCAGCTACATTAACTCACATTTTCTCACAATGCACCTTTGTCAAACAACATTGGACACGAATTGCTTTACTTCTAAACAGCCCACTGCCTGGGACATCTTATGTGCGATCCTATTTAATGAGATGGTGGTTATCATCTTCGTCTACATCTCTTCTATGACAATACCGTATTGTTGCCCCTTCTTTCATATGCTCGTCTATTTGGAGAGTTTACACAAATGCAGTGCATGGGGATGCTGATCTCTCAACCGGTACTATTTATACAAAGACTAGACAATTGTGCTATACTTGGGCCTCAACTGTTTCAGGGAAAAAGCATGCTGCAAATGTACAAACCCTCATTCATGCTGGATTCTCTCCATATCTGCGAATACCGAAGGTTACGATTGTTAAATGGTTGCTTTTTCCGTCCGGAAAATTTAAACTAAATGTTTGTGCATTGGCTGGAAAATACACGGCTTCGGCAGGGGCTATATTGTGAGACTCCTCAGCCACTTTAATTGGCGCTTTACCATATACCTTACCCCGACTATCACCATTTCTGGCGGAAATTCAAGCTATCATCTACAGTCTCATCTATTTTGGATTTTCATATCGCAGTCTATTGATAGAAACTGACTGCTTGACAATACTTCAGCCTCCATGGGATTATAGCGTCACAGCCCGATACTGGACATCGGTACCAGTGCACCTGCCGTCTGCTACGAGAACTACAAAGCGTCAAAGCATATTAAGTACACGTCCTCAATGACGTAAGATAAATCAGCAGAAACGTCATAAAATTTGAAACTTCAATAATAGCAGTATACCCAATATTTCAACGGGATTAAAACATGTTAGATGAAATGTCTAAAATATCCTTCGATGCAGATTGTTAAACATCAAGTCTTTCAACTTAAGAGAAAATAATCAGAAATCTATCTACTTCAGTGACCGTCATCCCAGTGAGCCCCACTCGTCGCCATTTTCTACAAAGATCATTTCGTACTTTGGCTCACCTGAAAAGAAGATGGAGTATCTATTTTTAGCGAAAACATCGCCAGCAAGTAACCCGTCTATACACCTTACGAGACCAAACACGACGAGTCACTAGTGTATAAATCATTGCCCAAAATAAGGTGCTCGAGTTTGCAAATATCATCTATGTAATAATACATTAAATCAAATAAATCACATAAATGATACACGAATACGAACAAACAAATATTGAGCAAAGCGTAATGCATAATCAGACCATACGTGAATGCCATTTCTTGCATGTCAAGTCTTATGCTCGTGATACATGATGCATGTAATCCTTTAAAACCACACACAAAACCCACCATATGCCATCTTTCATAAACATGTCATGCGTGCCATTTCACAAAAACTTTTCACAATTCTTTTATCATATACTTTACGTATCATAACTTTATACCCTGTGGGTGATAAATCCACAACAGACAGAACTTTACACCATATGCTGAAAGGTCCACGACCCCATAAAATAACTTTATACCCTGTGCTGATAGGTCCATGGCCCCATAATATACCTTTATACCCCGTGTTGATAGGTCCACGACCCCATAATATAACTTTATATCCCGTGCTGATAGGTCCACGGCCCCATAACATAACTTTATACCCTGCTGTTGATTCATAGGTCACGCTCTTATACCCTGCTACTGCAGGCGTGACTTTTATACCTTTCGATCAACCATCAGCCATATTTTGTCTTTCGAAAACTGTAATCTTCTTTGCAAACACATGTTCTTTCACAAAACAAATCTCATATCAAAATGCAAAGTGTTCATGTCATGATGCAAAAATGCTCATGTTACGTCATATCAAACATGTAAACATACACACACACTTTACATATCATGGACAAGATCCTGAGCCTCAAACACACCACACTCGTACCCTTTCAGGTCCTTTCATATTACAAATTCACTTCGGATCCATTCTTAACCTTACTCATTCACACTCAACCTTTACAACTCAAGTACACCTCAAATACCCTTGTGTTTTATGAATGAAGAACCAGAATAGAGGTGTCTCACATACATGGAGCTCTTAGTGTGTCAAGAGGGACTTCCATTACACTTGGAACGCCTTCAGGAGGCACTTAATTATGGCATAAAGCGCCTATTCTGGGCGTTCGAAGTGTTCTGGAATGTGCTGCTCCACATCAGACGTCTACATGAAGCGCTTCGAGTGACATCGAACACCTTTTGAGGTGTTCGAAGTATTCTGGAATGTGTTGTGACACATCGAACGCCAACATAAGGCGCCTTATGTGACATGAAGCGCCTAATGTAGGTGCTTGAAGTGTTCTAGAATGCACTGAGACACATTGAACGCCTACTTTAGGCCCTTAATGTGACATTGAGCGCCTAAAGTAGGTGTTCAAAGTGTTCTGACGGTTCCAGAAACTGCAAAATTCTGCAGTAACTTCTCCCCATCATCTTCCTCCTTCACCCCTTTCATGCTAAACACTTCAAATTCAACCTTACCCCCTAAATATATCAAGCACAACACACAATAACACAGTTTCATCCTTACGTCTATCAGTTTGCATCAACCTTAAGCCATCTAATATTCAATCTTTATAAGAACATAGGTCCTGTTGAACCAAAATTTGTGTAAAGCGTATAGAAAGATTACTTGCCTTTGTTTCTAGATAATCTTACGATGATAAAGTTGAACTTTGAGACGGATTGCTCCTAGGATTGCTCGCGGTTTCTTCTTCCTTTCTTCCTTTCTTTCCTTTTTCTCTCCTTCTCTTCCCCCTCTCCTTTTGGTGCGACCCTAAGTGCCCAAGTGTCTTGCATGTTTTACTTACATTTTATGTTTCCATTTATCTCATGTTTTTTTCTTGGTGAAACTAATATCGGTTCAAAGTTGTGTCAAGATGGTTTATACAGGGTTTTTTTGGAGGTTACTTGACCAGCAAGAAAGCTTGGAGACGTTGGCATCACCCATTCTGAAAGGTAGGATTTCAGCTTGACATAGTCTTGGTATTTTGGCTATATCTTTTCAAAGGATGATTCAAATCATCTGATTCTAGCACCAAATGATAGCTAAGATATATATCTACAACTCTTATCTCTAGCACTTTTCTCAAATTCGGAGTATAAGATGCCCAGAATTCATGATAAAATTGAGCATTGCTGACAGCGAGTATTTTGCTGACAGCGAGTACTTTGCTGGCACCTGAAATTCAAACAGCCATCTCCTTCAATAGTTATCCAAATCAAGTGATATCGGTGTCTAAAGTCAAGAACATTTCGTGCTCTACAACTTTGAAGAAGAAATCAAGAGCTAATTTGGTCCATATCTATGACTACAATCGTGTGCAAGATAACGTTGTACAAGCAAACAAGATTGTCATTATCCATTTTAGAACTTATCTTTATTTTTTAAATATTTCATATTTGAACACGTTTTGAAAGTTAAAATTGCTGTAATTTTATTCTTTTTAAAGGCCCTTGGCCGAAAGAAATTAAGGGAGATTGTTTTGATTAAAAATTTGGTGAATTTTCACAAGAGAGTTTCTTGTGTTATTTGGTTTCAATCCAAGGTTAGATCCATATCAAAGATTGAGCATTCTTTGAGGGAGGATCGAACTTTTCAAGAGGCGAACATGTCCTTAGGTGTTAATTCGCCTAAGATCACAAACAAGTCGATTCTTGGAAAGCATTGCTCATTGAAGAACACGTTCTTGGATGTTAATTCATCCGAGGTGACGGACAAGTCTTCACCACACGAAGGTTAAAAGAAAGATCGGGCCACACTTGCGTCATACTGTATCACCTTTCCTCCAGTCGTTTTCTCTCTTCTTTCCCTTTGATAACCACCGTTTAATGGCCTTAATGAGGGAGTTATTCATGATTTGACTAACTCCCTCAACATTTCGTTGAGGAAAGGGAAATTTTTGTAATTGTAGCTTAATTTTCTTAATTTCAGCTTTTTGATTATTTTGTCACCTACAATTCATTTAACTAAGCCTCATAAACATATACATTTACTAAAATTATATTTTAAGTTGTTTTCTAATTATTAAAAGTCGGACTTAAAAGTTACGGGGTATGACATACATGGTTCTCATTTATATCACTATAATCGTTTGCAGCTATAGGTAGCTTGCTTCATCACGTTCCTAGAGAAGCTAACATGATAGCCCATCATCTGGCACAACATGGGCGCATGTTTCCTGCCACAATGATATTTTCCACGCCAACTTCGTTACCACCTATAGCGAGAGGTTTTTTTTATGATGGATGCATCCACAACATCTTTGCGTTTATAGTATTCGATTTGGATATGCATTTACGCGACGGAGGACAATGTGTAATGATTTGGATGTTGCCTGTATCATTTTGGTACATGCAACGACGGTATGATATAACCATCTCACTGTTGCATTGCCCTGACTGTTCTTTCGTTTTTCATACTTATCGTTTCCATTTGTTCTGCACATTGCTGAGCTTTTGCGATCATCTCACTTATGGTGCATGCTTTTCAACTCAGCAATGCTTGGCCTATATATTTTTCGCCTGTTTTCTAGTGGAATACATACGACCCTGGTATGGCTTTGTTTCTTTTTCTTTAAACTTATTCGATGCAGATTCATCGATACTTACTATTCTTTTCTGGTCCATTTGCCGACGGAAACATGAGTTACATGAGATTCAAGACAGAAGACATAGAAGAGCTTTGATATTACATGCCTTGATTTCCCCACATTCTAACTGTATATTTTTTTAGTATGTTCATAACGTTTGGTCAAATATTTTGGTTTACATTCAACTCTTTTGCTTTATATTTGGGAGAGTCTCCCGTAGTTTCACTCTTATGTAACCACGGTATTCCTCCGCCACAAGTGAGGGTTTTACATTAATAAAATAATGGACGGTACCGCCCGTCTTTCACTAATATATATATATATATATATATATTATATAAGGTGTTATATTATTAGAAAATCCTCACTTGTGGTGGAGGGAAACCATATTACAATGAGTCCGCATAGGAAAATAGATGATGAAGTGAGCTAAGGAGTTTCAACCTCCAATCATATAAGATATGTCGCATTAAAACCTTGCCAAGTAAAACCACCCTTGTGGATAAAGCTTTGGCGAAGGAAAAAGCGTGCATATTTATATGATTGGAGCGATGAAATAATACAGTTGAAGATGAACTTATGAACAAATATGAAATACAATAATTGTGTGACGGGGAATATATGGTCAATGCAACCACCAATGCTCTGATGATAAAGTAGCGCCAAATAATGAAGCGAGGTATGCCCCCTTGGTGTTGGCGATGTGACTTCAAAATTGTGAATTTCAGCTGAAGTGCTGTAGAGTGGCACAGTAAGGTATAGCAGTCCATTCCAGTGTTTATACTATAAGTTAGTGTCGCGTAGATAATGTTGAGGATCAACGAAGAAGAAGCCCATTTCACCTCGTTAACAAACATGAGAGCAGATATCAGAAGCGTATAAATAAGGTAAGAGAAAGTAATGGGCCTTAAAAAGCACATACCCATGTCTCCTTGATTCAAATAGAACCAATGCGACATCCAGAAAATAATACAGTTTCCATAAGCTAATGTGATGAAAGAATAGTGGTGAAGTGAGAGACGCACCAAAGTTTCCTGTGTTAAATGTAAACACAGGCAAACAAGAAGTGAGATCGCTAACATCTTCATCAGAGGCGCAGAGCTGGCAGCTGCAGGTCCAAATGGATTGCACCCCTAACCTCAGTAGGAAGAGCCTGGAGAGTCCGATAGCACTGAACGTCATATGCTCTATAACCGTATCGTGCTAATAGATGAGTAGCTGTATTCGCTTTTCTTTGACAATGTTGAACGGTGGATTGATTAAAGAGATAAGAACATGATTGTGCGGCGAATATCATCTGCTAATAGTCCTGTTATCCTCCTAGAGTCCAAGAGCAAGGGCAGTAATGATTTACAATCAGTTTCGATAATGATATTGCTATATTCTCTTGCATAGTAGATCAAAGCAAGTGATAGGGTCATGAGTTCCGCACACATTGGAGTAGTCATAGGAAGAGCGAAACTAATGGTGAAATCTATTGACCATGGTGCCTCTCAGAATAGCTCCGCCAGCTGCTTGAGATCGTCCTACTGCTACATCAACGTTTAATTTGAGTTTACCTGAAGGTGGCAATTCCCATCGTACTAGCCTAATTCTCTTTGTGCGTAATGTAGGCGAAAAATGAAGAGCCACGAGATGAGGCATCGTCATTGCAAATTTTTTCCCATTGATTGTTGCACACCATGTATAGATAGTGCTTCTTACCCGTTCAGATAGTCTAGTATAGACAAATTGTTCTGATCCAAAACGTATTGCTGCATATTCCTTCCATATGATCCATGTCAAAATCGAAGGCACTACGGCTCGCAGTTGTCCAATCATGGTAGTTTGATTTGCTAGTCGCCACCAATGGTAAAGATGCCCTGTAATGGTGTTACTGTGTGGCATTGGACCAGAAAAAACCATAGATATTTCAACCCACAAAGGCTGTACCTGCGGACAGTGTAGGAAAGCATGGTCCTGGGAATCAGAGGACACTCTACAAAATGGGCATTGTGATGGAAGTATTGTGAGCCAAATTTTCAAGTGATCAACCATGGGCAAGGCTCTATTCCATAACCTCCATAAGAAAAGCTGCAATGCTGGAGGAGATTGTTTCCACCAAATATATCGTGTTTCAGATCGTAGAGTATTAGTGGTGCTGATAACATTATATGCGGACTTTATGGAAAACTGGCCGTTGTTGTCCGGCATCCATTGAATGTATGCTTGTGATCGCTGGGTGTGCAGTTCCATGAAATCATTGATGCGACAAATACGTTTCCATGTGGGTGAGTCATAGATGTGAGAATACAATGACTGACGATTGCCATATTTGCGCTTACAAAACTCAGCCCATAATGTATCAGAGTGGTGGTATTTCCACCACAGTTGATTGTCATATGCTTTTTGAACATGCGCAAGATCTCTAACTCCCAATCCACCGGATTTTTCTGAGCTTCATATGGAATACCATGATTTCCAGTGGTACCTATCATTCCAGAGAAAACAGGCCATTTTGCGATGCAAGATATCGATCACACTCTTTGGTAAACGAGAGCTTGCAATAATATGTATGGGCATCGTACTTAAAACATGCTTCAACAGCACCAACCACCCAGCCATCGACAACAACTTATTGGACCAAGTATTTAGTTTGGCATCAAAATGAGTGATAAGTGAAGAACAATACCTGGACCTGTTCACACCCTTGTATAGATAGGAACCAAGATACTTGATTGGCAATGATGATAGTCTCATTCCTAAGGCCACATATGCCATTTGTCCGTTAACCCCCGTGCCTACCACAACTTGACTTTTATGGCAATTTACTAATTGTCCTGACGCTCTCTGGTATGTTGTCAAAAAGACTCAGAACTTCTTGAGATTACATGAAGAACCATTCAAGAAAACCAACAAGTCATCTGCAAATCCCAAATGAGATATACTTTGGACACAGCCGGCTGTGAATCCTTTTATTGTACTAGAAGACATCAATGCTTTTAGTCCCTGGGAGAATCCCTCAGAAGAAATGATAAATAACAATGGGAATAAAGGATCCCCTTGTTTGACTCCACGTTTGATGGGGAAAGGAGTAGATCGCTTGCCATTAATGAGAATGGAGCAACTGGTTGATTGTAAATTATTAAGCAAGATTCAAACTATTCTTGATGAGAAGCCCATACGTTGCAGCGATAAACCAAGAGAGTGCCAACTGACTCTGTCAAACGCTTTGGCCATGCCAAGCTTAACCATGACATGTCCTCCTTGCAGGCGTTTGTCAATAATGTGTACTATTTCTTGAGCTAATAGGATCTGTTCAGTAATACCCCTCCTACTCAAGAGACTTGACTGTTCTGGCGAGATAATCTTTGGGAGTAATTTACTTAATCAAGATGAAAACAGTCGAGTGATGACTTTGGAAATAAAATTTATCAAACAAATAGGACAAAAATCTGCAAATGTTCGTGGGTTGGTGATTTTTGGAATAAGAACCACCGTTGTTTCTGCCACCCTCTGTGGAACTCGTATAACCAGATAAAATTCTTGAACTGCCTTCATAACATCAGATTGGATGATCCCCTAGAAATGCCTGTAAAAACTCCCTGGGAAGCCGTCTGGTCATGTAGCACTTGTGGGGCTTAGATCCTATACAACTTGTTTGATTTCGGCTAGCTGCGGTATTTCTTCAAGTAAAGCATTGTCATCGACGGTCAGTAGCGAGGGAATGTGCTGCAAAATAGTATCACAGTCATCCACTGCCTCAGCTACGAAAAGACTGGAAAAATAGCGCACTGCTTCTGCTTCAATTTCTGCGTTTTGCAGACAATCAGTACCATCTGGACATTGTATTCGACGAATGGTTTGTTTTCGTCGCTTTTCTTTCACTGTACTGTGGTAAAATGCAGTGTTGGCATCACCGTCCTTAATCCATTTAACGTTGGCTTTTTGTTTCCAGTAAAGGAAGGCGCGTTTCTGTTTAAGTTGGAGCTCTGCCATATTTTAATGGTATCGTGCCCTATTCAATTCTGTGGCATCTAAGTCAAAGGTCCTTTCACAGATTTGGGCTTGTTTTTCTGCTTCTGCGACAACATCAAATATGTTGCCAAAGACCTCCTTGTTCCATCTCTTAAGTTCTTTCTGTAGACGACAAAGTTTATCTGCGAATCCCCACATACCTCCTACTGTTGGAAATGAGTTCCAGTGGTGTATAACAAAAGCATCAAAATCTAGGTGTGACTGCCAAACATCAAGATATCTAAAAGTTGCTGGACCCCTATTATTGTCCGAAGTGTCACATGTCAATAATAATGGCGCGTGGTCCGATGTAGCCCTAGCAAGGTGGCAAACTTGTTGAACAGGAAATATATCAGTGAATGTCGACGAACACAGGAAACGATCAAGTCGACGCCATACGCGGCCTAATCCCTTTCCGTCGCACCAAGTAAATAATGATCCTTGGAATGGAATTTTTTGTAGATCACATGCTTGTATACAGTCATTAAATGCTTGTAGTGAACGTAATGTGGGCGACGATCTGCCGCGATGTTCATCCAACGTACGAAGTATTAAAATCACCACCCAATAGCCATGGTATATTTACTGAGGAATGAAAAAGTTGTAAGTCTGTCAACAGAGGCCTTCTAGCCAACAATGTGTGTAGGCCATAAACAGCTGTGAGCCAAAATTGTTCTCCTGATGCTAGCCATCGATACTTAATCAAGTGATTTTGCATTCCAGTTCTGTCAGTTTCTAATGCTAATAAAGAGGCCTTCCAAAAGAACCAGATATGGTCATTACATGCAGATAAAGAATTTGAGAAGCCCAGCTGGAGTTGATACGAAAATAATAAAGACAAACGAGCTTTTGGTTCTATAACTATTAAAATATGCAAATTGTGTTTGCGGACAAGATAGACCAATCTATGGATCGAGGTTTTGATACCACGAATGTTCCACACTAGTATCTTCATTGAGATAAAGCTTCAAAAGAGTTAGAGAGATGCGCTGCCCTTAACCTGGTGAGGCGAGGTGAAGTAGGAGCGGGCTGTTGTGAGTGACGAAGCAGTCTTGGGACTGTTTGTTGAGGAATCATAGGGACGTCAGTGGTAGCTTCTGAATTGTTGATGTCCAAATTTGTTGATTCCATTAGAGTGGTCAGTTGTGCATATATATTTCTGTCATGTTCATCTAGACAATTAACGTCCAGTGGTATCGCCAGTTCACTATCGGGGTGAAATGTGTCGTTAACAGGCATATGGAGATCGCCTAGCATACAATCGTCAACACCAAGTAGGCGAGAAATCTCTTGTACGTCTGATATTACCTCAATTGGAACTAGATTTGGAGTGAAGGCCAGACCCTGATGTTGAGATGTCAGATATGTTGGTGAATGAATATGACGCATTTGCGAGATAGGTTGTAGTCCATTCTGCATATCTTCTAGGGATGTTTTTTGGAGTCCATCAATGAGTTTTCTCTTTAGTTACCTATCTCTTATCTTTATTTTTTTTGTGACATCGTGGGCTGGCATGGATCCAAACTAGCAGCAGGGCCTCCCCTTTCTCTACCATGGATTCCCTATCTACGGCCGCCCCGTCTTAAAATTGTTAGATGGCTCAATCCACCACCTGGGAAATTTAAACTGAATGTTGATGCAGCGGTGGGCCGCCACTTTTCGGCTGGCGGGGTAATACTACGGGATCCATCGGGCACATGCGTCCGCGCGATCTCCTTCCGATTACCTTCCTGCACACCATTGATGGCGGAAATTCAGGCTACCTTGTTCGGGCTCCTCTATTTCCTCCCATTATATCGCAAAATTGTTCTGGAGACTGACTGTGCTCAAATCACACTTCGATTACGTCAGCCACAACCAGTCTATGGCAACTATCATCTTTGCCTGCTACAGTCCCTAGTGAATACTCATCGGTTGGAGATCACACATGTCTACCGAGAGGCTAACATGGCGGCCCATTACCTAGCCCAACATGCTATGACATCGTCGACTCCGAGCTATTTTACGGCTCGCAATCTGCCTCGAATGGTCCGGGCGGCTGTCACTTTGGATCTATCGATTCCAAACATACGCATTCATTAACTTTGTGCTTCCATATGGATTGGCATGCTACTCTATTTTCTGCCTGTATTTTGTTAAATACAGGCAGCCCCGGTACGTTTCCCCTATTATATTCTTGCATGGTACATTTCTGTCCACCTTCTGATGCGCTGGTTGTTTTCAACGCTGCATGGCAAACGACACAAACGGTTTTACTCATAATGACGTCGTCTCGCCTCACGGACGTCTTCCATAAGGATTGGCAGGTTTACAACATCTCTGCCTGTACCCTCCTAGGTATAGGCAGACTCGGTGAGTCCCTGTTTCCTCATCTTCAATGTTTACTATCCTTTGAGGCGGTTTTATACACATATTGCGTCTTCCATATGGATTGGCTTACTTATATTCACGCTGCCTGTATCCTGCTGGGTACAGGCAGGGTCGGTATGTTCATTTTTCCTTTACAAGCCACACGTTTATTACACATGATTTGTGGGTTTAATACGCTCTTCTTTTTTGGTGATGCATGGACGGAGCCACCTTTTGCTCAGCACAATCACGGATGGTTTTTCCCTGGACGCTCCTACTTTACACATGTTGGCGGACACCAGTTACGGATGGCACTAAGTTTCTTGATCACTGCAGCGATTCCTGACTATCGGAGATGTTGCCAAGCATCTACTGTTTTTTGGCTTTTATCCATTTTAATTCTATGTAATATTAGCATCATGCTTAGTTACTTTATCGGTAGCGCCTATCAGCTTTCCAATGATATAAATATGTACGCTTTTTCCTTCGTCAAGGTTTTATCCACAAGGGTGGTTTTACTTGACAAGGTTTTAATGCGGCATATCATATATTCACTGGAAGTTGATAATCGTTTTAATGCGACTACACACTTTTATGTACTACGGTTTTCCTCCGCCATAAGAGAGGCCTATATTTAATAAAATGTTCTGTTTCAAAAAAATATATATATTTTTTTATAGAAAATATCTTTTATTAAGAGAAAGCCTCACTTTTGGCGGAGGAAAACCATTGTACAAATGTCAGAATACGCGAATAAATGGATCAAAAAGCCAATGATGAGATATCTCCAGTCGTATACGATATGTCGCATTAAAACCTTGCCAAGAAAAACCACCCTTGTGGATAAAACCTTGGCGAAGGAAAAAGCGTGCATATTTATACGACTGTCATTGATACCTAAGCTGTACAAGACAGTATACAAAGAGTTTGTATGTGATGCTGCCCGAAGATGATGTATGCTACTGGTGTTGAAAAGAAGAGCCATCTTGAGTTGGACTATGTTGTAATGCTGCCATAGTTGCGTGCCATTGTGATGCTCAGTCCGGATATCATACGCGTGTAAGTGGTAAGGCATCCAAATTGGGTTGATCATCCATGCCATCCAAATCGTGTTGATCATCCATGCAATAGGCAAGTAAAAGCATGTGTGAAATATATAGAGAATACAGGAGAAAGCAGAGGAACCAATCCAGTATAAGGAACACATACCCAACCTGCCTGCACCATCCGATGTGCAGGCAGGGTTATTGGAGGAGAGCCAATCCATACGGAAGACCCGGGAAGCAGCGACATCAAAAAAACTATACCACAGACGCCTCTCAGCCCCAAGTGAAGTGGAGAAACATATTGTCGACCGATATACATGGGGCAAGTAAATTTGCTTCATCAGTGTAGAAAGAATGTGACATCGCGACCTGATATGCAAAAAGGAGGGGACGGTGCCAGTCCGTGTGGAAGACTGCATGTTTGCTAGTGTTGCAAGCGCACGCCAAATGGAGCTCACAGTTATCACAACAGCCATTGATCATGGGAATTGAGACAACATTAATATGTATCATCAAAAAAATTATGCAGCAGCAGTGTATGAGATGAGCAGTATGCGTACCGGATCTGCCCGTGACTGTTAGGACACGGGCAGAAGATGCGAAAAAATAGCAAGCCATTAGATTGTGCGTAAGTGCGCCGATGTGAGATCCAGTGCCACGGATGCCTTGACCATGGAAGGAAGGGTATGACTGTTATACAACCCCGTTGTAGGATGCATCATTGCATGTTGGGCAAGATAATGAGCCGGCATATTATTCTCCCGGTACGTATGAAGCAGTACCAGCCGATGCTGACTAACCAAATTGTGAAGTTGCCGAAGATGATAATTTCCTGTTGGCTACCGAGGCTTACAGAGACATGTTATCATTTGAGCACAATCTGATTCCACCATAAGCGAACGGTATAAGGGTAGAAAATAAATCAGGCCAAAAAGAGCAGCCTGAATCTCTGCATGTAACGGTGTATTGTGAGGAAGACGAAAAGAAAGGGCCTAAATACAACCACCATCGTGATCACGCAAAATCACTCCACCTGCTGCATAATGTTGGCCAACTGCTGCATCCACATTTAACTTGAGACGCCCAGAAGGGGGTGTTTGCCACCGAATAATCCGAAGACGAGGAGTACGAATCCGAGGGAGCCAAGAGAGAGATAGCAAAGGACCTGCTGCAGCTTGGTCCCCTGGATACGCCTCGTCCAAACGTGTATGTCAAAGTGAATAGAGTTACGCAATACCGCTGTCGAAAAAATTGTTGTGTCCCCAAAGATGAGCTGTGCATATTGACGCCAAATGTTTGATAATACTATCGCAGGAACGACGATCTTCAAAACCCCCGCAAGTGATGTAGAATTGGACCGATACCACCAAGATAGTAAATATTGCCGCAAAGACAGAGATGTCGGTGGTACGCCATGTAATTCAGCAGCAAAAAAACTCCAGAAATATCGAATGCGGGAGCAGAAAATGAATATATGGTCCACTGTGGCTGAATGTGATCTGCAAAAAGGGCATTGGGTAGGACGCACCACCAGATATTGTCCTATGTAATCTTCAAAAGGCATGGCTGAATGGAAAAAACGCCACAACAAAAGCCGAACAGAGGGAGAGTGGTGTTTAGACCAAATAAATGTTGTCGAGAGTAAGGTTGGGCGCGAAACCCGACATATATCATAGGCCGACTTAAGTGAAAACTCCCCGGAAGGCATGGACGTCCATGATGGAAATGTGCCCAATCCAGTTGAGTGAGAAGAACAGAGGGGGTGAATGCGACAGAAAGATTTCCAAACTGCGGAATCGGGTAGCCTGGGAGTATAGTCGCCCCGTCTTCCATATTTAAGATGCATATACCGACTCCATAATGTATCATGGCACTGATATTGCCACCATGTGCGACATGTATATGCCTGTTGCAGCTCACGAAGACTGCGAAGTCCTAATCCACCTTCTTCAACCGGAGTAGTAATAGTGTTCCATGCGACCCAATGGTGCCTATCTCCCCAAAAGAATGCTGACATCTTCCTTTCGAGCATGCGAATGACTGACTGAGGCATGCCGCCTGCTGCCAGAATATGTAGCGGGAGCGGCGCAATAACGGAGCGTAATAGCACAAGCCGCCCTGCGAATGATAAGAGGCGAGAATGCCAACCCTGTAATCGGTCATCCACATGCTGCAATAATGACAAACAGTGCCTAGCCCGAGGGATGCCCTTATGAAGGTAAGAACCAAGATAGCGAAAAGGCAGAGATATTTGGCGCATGCCTAGGATTCCTTTTATATTTTGACATTGTCGCGCTGTAATATTGGATGATGGAATGAAACTGCTTTTACCAAAATTAACTTTTTGTCCCGATGCAGTTTCATATGTAGTGAGAAACGCATGGAAACGGCGAAGATTCCGTTGAGTACCTTGCAGGAAGATAAGCAGATCATCCGCATAAGCCAAGTGTGAAATGTCCATATGGATTCTGCCCAACCGAAAGGTGTGAATCCTGCCCGTGCTTACCAGAGTCTTCAATCCCCGACTAAAACCCTCAGATGATAATATAAATAATAACGGTGACAAGGGATCCCCCTGTTTAACGCCTTTGAAAGGACGGAAATATGGTGATGGCTGCCTATTGATTAATACTGACATCCTCGTAGCACCTAGGTGATTAATAATCACTCGAATGAAAAAGTCAGAAAACCCAAACTTGCTTAGAAGCAGTTGGAGATAGTCCCAACTAACCCGATCGAAAGCTTTCATCATATCTAATTTCAGACATAACTGTGGTCCGCCTCTGTCCAACATATGCACCATTTCACGAGCCAAAAGAACTTGAGTAGAGATATCAGTACCCGCAAGAAAACCCGTTTGCTCTGGCGAAATTAGTTTTGGTAAGAGCTGATTCAAACGAGTGGCAATAATACGGGTGCAAACTTTGCTGATGAAATTTGTAAGACAAATTGGACGGAAATCACCAAATGTCTGGGGTGACTGCACTTTTGGAATGAGAGTGAGTAAAGCACTAGCCATAACCTTCGGCTGAGGAACCCCAAGGAAAAATTCCCGCACAGCTTTGAGCACATCCAAATGTATGATCGGCCAACATGAACGATAGAATTGTCCAGTAAATCCGTCGGGGCCTGCCGCACTGTGCGGATCCAAACTCCATACCGCTGCTTTGACCTCTGATTCAAATGGCAACTGTGTAAGCATTAAATTATCCTCATCAGTGACTAGACATGGGATATAGGATAATATTTCAGTATGATTGGTGGTCGGCACGGGGGCAAATAACTCTGTATAAAAATCCACTGCCGCCCTCATAAGTTCCTCATGTTGTGTCAACAATGTTCCCTGTGAATCTTGAAGCTGACGAATACATAGCTGTGAACGCTTACCTTTGACAAGAGAGTGAAAGTATCTGGTATTAGCATCCCCCTCTTGTAACCATTTGACTCGAGCCTTTTGCTTCCAGTATAAGAGTTCATATTTTGAGGCAAGCAAATACTGTGCCTTAGCTTGATAATAAGCCTCTCGCGCTTCCTCCGTAGAAGTGGCATCCCAGTTATTTTCTGCGATATTTAGATTATTTTCGGCCTCCTTCAAATTGCTGAAAATATTCCCAAAGATAGTCTTATTCCAGTGCTGAATATCTTTCTTTAGAGAAAATAATTTGTCATAGAAACCGCGCATGCCACCTGTTGTTGGATACGAGAGCCATGCATTCCTGACATAATTATCAAAATCCGGATGCTGAAGCCATGCGTCTAAAAACCGGAAAGTGCGACGAAGTGGTTGGGCACTTGCCTGACATTGTATCAAGAGGGGAGTGTGGTCCGATGTGACACGCGGCAAGTGAGTGAGCTTCAGAATGTCAAACATATCATGCATCAACGAATTAATAAATGTCCAGTCTAGCCTCCGGCGGACACGGCCAAGGCCGCGGCCTTCAGCCCAAGTATAGCGTGTGCCGTGATATGGTGGGGACATAAGCGAGCAAGCCTCAATACAGTCATTAAAATCTTGTAAGGCAGATAAAGAAGGTGTAGAGCGACCATTATGATCCGCAATTGTGCGGAACGTATTGAAGTCTCCACCAATCAACCATGGCAACTGCAATCCCGTGGAGAAATCTTCTAAGGCACGCCATAAATGTTGACGCTGTGTGACTGTATGTTTTGCGTAAACTAAAGAGAGAACGAAGGAATGCGGCTGCGTGACTGAAGAAAGAGTCAAGTGGAGCACTTGTTCTTGATCCTGTGTGTCAAGCATACAAAACTCATTATCCCGCCAAAAAAACCATATGTGTTCTGATTGTGAAGCATAACAGTGGGAAAAACCAAGACGCAAACAAAACCCATGTATTTGCGTTGGGGTATGTTTTGGTTCAATTAATGCTAGCAAATTTATACGATAATCTCTAAGTAACTGACGTAATCGAGGCAAGGATGTACGCATGCCTCGAATGTTCCAAATTAATATATTCATTGAGAAAGGTTAGAGTCACTTCCCTGAATGATGTGAGATGCACTACGTGTCAGAATTGTCGACGGTGGTAAGGGGGGCAATTCCCTTCGACTGCGGCGTTTCCGACGTGGGACAACAGGCACGAATGGTGCCTCCTCCGTCTGATCAGGCAGTCTCGATATTAGTATGGCATCATCAGGTGACGAGTTTAACATTTGCATGCGACGTGCAACTTCCTCAGGAACGATTAGGGGGCCATCGGCATTTGCTTCAGTTGGCAGTTCCGTGTCCGACAAGTGACCAAGATCGGTATGAGTGACGTCCTCCGGCAGCTGGTGATCCGGAGCATCACAAAAATCGTGTAGCTGATCTTCATCAACATTTTGCGGGTCCAACTCAGCGACATAAGGGAAAGAAGGAGCAATCGATTGAGGCTCTGTCACTGGTGGCAAATCAGACTCTGGAGGTGGCTGGGAGGGCGAGGGTGCATGAGGAGGTGGGACAACTGTCTTCTTCTTAATTGGAGTCCATCTCTGTTTTGTCGGACGAGACGGAGGTGGTGGCGGAGGCGGCGGAATGGTCGACTGTGCTGACTGCCGTGGCTCACACGTCAAATGATCATGCCCTAACCGACGACAAGCAGTACAGTATTTTGGCAAATCTTCATAAATTACTGACTGCAGTATAAGTCGTTGCTTTGCCTGCAGGTATATTTTTTGCGGGAGTTCCTGTGATACATCAACCTCAACACAGATTCTTGCCACTGACGGTCGAAGTGCATCCGATGTCGCAACATCTAATTTGAGTGGGGAGCCTATCGGCTTCACTATCTCAAATAAAGCTTCTCGGCAGTGTAAATGAACCGGCAAACCAGGAAAGGCTACCCAAACTGGAACAATGGGAACATCAGTCATTGGATCAAAGTCGACCGTCCATTTAGTATACGCATATGACAGCCTGATATATGCCATGATCTACGATAGAAACATCGGAGATAATCTGCTTCTTGTCGAAAATTCAAAAGGATGTGAGATTGATCAATAAGGGTGATGCGCAAATCATTTTGGAAGCCAATTTTTTCAAATACTTCTCGGATCACCTTCAATGGTGGCCTTCCATACCAAAACGTACCGACCAAAGAATATTTGAATGGCGCGGCTAGTGCATCGATTTCGGAATCTAGAAAAGAGATCATAGGAATACCTTTGTGCCTCGAAACCGTTTTGGGTGAAATGCAGATTTTCTCGGATGAGGAGGCACCAGTAACGACGGCAGCGAACGAAGGGGCCGTTGATGCCATTTTGATGAGTAATGCAGAAATCCCGATCGGAGGCGATGAAACTGCGGTTTGCAAGAAAAGCTATTTGCTTTCGATTGCTGTCAACAGCGGAAAACTCCGGGCGACTGTATGAGGAGGAAGATGGTGATCGAATGAGAACAGCCGGCGGCGGCGGCTAACGCTGCAAAGTCGCCCGTGGTCGCCAGAGCAGCGCCGTCATCCTTTATATATATATATATATATATATATATATATATATATATGTATGTATGTATGTATGTATATATGGGCATGGATGAGATGGGTTGTGTGTGAAGCATTCATGACACTGCATTGCGTTGCATCCCTTCGGGGCACTGACTCCACATTACGGAGCAGATCTACGCTGACTACACGATACAGAGAAAGATACACGTTGACTCCACGTTACAGAGCGGGATCTATGCTTACTCCACGATACGGAGTGGGGATCTACGCTTACTCTACGTTACGGAGTGGAATCTATGCTGACTCCATGATACGGAGCGAGATATACGATGACTCCAAGATACGGAGCATAACCTTTAGGGGCGTTGACTCCATGTTAAGGAGCGTGTGATAGGACCCGACACATGCATGATGTCATACCCCGTAAATTTCAACTCTAACATTTAATAATTAGGAAACAACTTAAAATACAATTTTATTAATTGTATAGGTTTATGAGGCTTAGTTAAATAAAATATAGTTGGGAAAATAGTCAAAAAACTAAAATTAAGAAAATTAAGCCAAATTAGCAAAATAGCCCTTTTTTAATTAAGTGTTGAGGAAGTTACACTAAGTAGTATAACTCCAAAGAGTGGACAGTGGTTGAGAGGAGAAAGAACAAGGGGGAAAACGGCTGGAGAAGAAAGTGAGAGAGAAAAGAAAGAGAGAAGGAAAGAAGAAGAAAAGAAGAAGAACAAGAAGAAGAAGAGGAAGAAGAAGAAGAAGAAGAAGAAGAAGAAGAAGAAGAAGAAGAAAAGAAGAAGAAGAAGAAGAAAGAGAGGTCAACTTAGGTCCAATCCGTTCCAAAATTCTGCCATACACTCGTAAGACTATCTGGAAACAAAGGCAAGTAATCTTTCTATACGCTTTACACAAATTTTGGATTCAACAGGTCCTATCTTCTTATAAAGAGAAAATTTAGATCACAAGTTTGTAATCTTGATTTTTTTATGATTAAATGCTCTACTATACGTATTTGTTGTTGTTAATTAATTAAAGTCATGTTCTTTGGGCCAAATTCTGAGAATGTCTATGTTGTGCTTAATTGTTAATAGACATGTCCTTAAAGTGTTATCTTTGGTTCAAATATTTCTTTGTGATAGTTTATAATGTTTTCCAAAGGTTGTCTTAGATGGTTTGAGAAGAATTCAGACATGTTTGAAGAGTTAGATGTTTTGTGCTGCAAGTTCGATATGGGTAGGAGATTGATGATACATCCAGAAATATGAATATTAGGCTTAAGGTTGATGCAAACTAATAGATGTAAGGAATCAAACTCTGTTTTTGTGTGTTATGCATGATGGATTCAGATGGTAAGGTTGAATTTGAGGTGTTAAGATGTAAGGGGTGAAGGGAGAAGATGAACAGAGGAAGTTACTGCAGAATTGCAACTTTTAGGAACTGTCAGAACACTTTGAACACCCACTTTAGGCGCTCAATGTCACATTAGGCGCATAAAGTAAGCGTTCAATGTGTCTCAGTGCATTCCAGAACACTTTTAACACCTCATAAGGGGCTTCATGTCACGTAAGGTGCCTTATGTAGGCGTTAGATGTGTCACAACACCTTGTAGAACACTTCGAACACCTCATAAGGCGCTTCATGTCACATAAGGCACCTTATGTAGGCGTTTGGTCTGTCACAACACATTCCTGAATATTTTGAACGCCTAGTATATGCGCTTCATGTCACTATAGGCGCCTCTTGAAGGCGTTCTAAGTGTACTGGAAGTCCCTTTGACACACTAAGCGCGCCATATATGCGAGGAACTTTTATTCTCTTCATTTGCTCATACAATAAAAGGGTATTTGGGGTGTACTTGAGTTGTAAATGTTAAGTGTGAATGATTAGGGTATTAAAAATGAATCCGAAGTGAATTTATAATACATAAGGACATGAAAAGGGTACGAGTGTGGTGAGTTTGAGGTTCAGTACCTTGTATTTGATGTGTAAGGTGTGTGTGTATGTTTACACGTTTGATATGATGTGACATGAGCATTCTGCATCATGACATGAGCATATTGAATTTTCGTATGAGATTTGTTTTCCAAAGGAATGCGTGTTTATAAAAGAAGATTTAAAGTTTTTGAAAGACATGTTATGGCTGCTGGTTGATCGCAGGGTAGAAAAGTCACGCCTACAGTATTAGGGTATGAAAGCGTGACCTGTGAATCAACAGCAGGGTATAAAGTTATGTTATGGGGCTGTGGACCTATCAGCACAGGGTATAAGTTTATGTTGGGGCCGTGGACCTTTCAGCACGGGGTATAAAGTATTGTTTTCTGTGGATTGATCACCCACAGGGTATAAAGTTCTGCTACATAAAGAATATGATAAGAAGAATTGTGAAGAGTTTCATGAAATGACTCGCATGACATGTTTACGAAAGAAGGAATATGTATTGGTTTTGTTTAAGTTAGTGTGTGTTTTAAAGGAGTACATGCATCATGTGACACGAAGCATAAGACTTGACATGCAAGAAATGACAGTCGCATATGATCTGTTTTTGTAGTATGCTTTGCTAGATACATGTTTGTCCAGTATTTGTGTATCATTCATGTGACTTATTTGGCTTTGGTGAATTGTTATAAAGATGTTATTTGCTAATCCGAGTACCTTATTTTGGGAATTTAATTATATACTGGTGACTCGTCGTGTGTGGTCCCACAAGGTGTATAGACAAGTTACTTGCTAGCGATGTTTTCGCTAAGAATCGATACTCCATCTTCTTTCAGGTGAGCCAGGATACGAAATGATCTTTGTAGATGACGACGACGAGTGGGCTCATTGGAATGAAGGTCACTGAAGTGGAAAGATTTACGTCAACTCTCTTTTACTTGCAAGATTTACAATTTAATATTATGTACTAGAGGATATATTAGTCCTTTCCGCGAACACATTTTAATTCCGTTGTATTTCATTTGGGTATATTTTTGTTATTGAAGTTTTAAATTTTACAAAGTTTTTGCTGATTTATCTTACGTTATGGAGGACGTGTTCTTGATCTGCTTTGACGCTTCGTAGTTCTTGTAGCAGACTACAACGGGTGCACTGATACCGATGTCTAGTATCGGGCCGGTGCGCTACAAATGGTAGCAGAGCCTAGGCTTCAGATCTAACTCGGAAACTTAGGTTCATGATCTCTTAGTAACTTAAGGCGTGATTCCCCCTTAAGTTTGATCCTTAGTTATAGGTGCTGATTATCTAGAGTGTCTAAGTATGATGTGGGCTGGGTGTGTGCGAGCGCGTATATCATTTAACTTTCTGTATTAATTTTAATTTCATACCCCAGCCCATGCTATGCATTCAAACTCTCAGTATTGTTTTGGGTTTACTGAATGCTAATGAAAGTGCTGGTATCTCAGAAAATGCCTCCAAGAAGAGATAACACAGGAAACCTAACAACAGACATGAGAATAAGCCACAACAAGTGTTTCTACCCCAAGTGCTCACAGATGCACTGACAGTAATTGCACAGGGGTTTGCCCAGTAGCAGCCACCGCCAGCTCCTCCACCGCCGCAGCATAATATCTGGTTTTTCTATGGAGAGATGAGGAAGATGAGAGTTCCAGAGTTTAGGGGATGTATCGACCCCTTGGGGGCTCATCATTGGTTGGCTGAGATTGAAAAGTGTTTCAGGCTGGTGCAAGTGCCTGAGGAGATCAAGGTGGATGTGGCCACACCGCTTTTATGTGGCAAGGCGGGAGAATGGTGGGCTGTTATGGTACTAAGGATGACTCTGCCTATCCCATTGGCGTAGTTCTGTGATGTTTTTCTGAATTACTACGTGCCAGAGACTGTAATTCTGGATAAGATCAGGGCGTTTGACAGATTATAGCAGGGTTGAATGGCAGTGTCAGAATATGCCGACCGATTCAATGCTTTGGGTAAGTTTGATCTGGCGATTATGTCCGATAATCGTCTAAAAATGACGAAGTTTGAGAGGGGATTGGATTCCAGAATTCAGTCGGCGATAGTGAACACAGGGATGAGAACCTATGAAGATATGCTAGATGCGTGTTTTTGTGTTGAAAGTGATTTCCGTAGAGTGGACGCAAGAGAAGCCAATGTAGGGTCTTCTGACAGAGGGAAGAGGCCGATAGAGGAGATTAGAGTTGGTGGCAGGCCCGGACGTTGGGTCAAGATACAGAGGAGAGGCCCTGGTGGAAACTTTCAGAGCCCCTACTACAGAATCCAGTTTCTCAGCAGGCAGTGGGATTTTGCCCCCAATGCAACAAGAGTCACGCCGGGAAGTGTAGGAAGCCGGATGGAGCGTGTTACCGATGTGAAAAGGTGGGTCGTATGATTAGAGATTGTCTCGAGATGAAGAAAAATGCTCCTAGAGGAGCGGCTCAGCAACCGAGGGCTAAGCCGAGAGCGAATGCTCGAGTGCATCTCATGACGGACACTGACGTATAGGAAGCCACCGATGTGGTAGCAGGTACAATTTAAATCAAATTTCGATTCTGATTGAATTAAGTCTCTACGTGTTTAACACCCTATGTAAAACTTCAAACGGTCTTAGGTTCTGTTTTAGTAAATAAGATAGCTGACAACGTGCGTTTCGATAGCGGTGCAAGCCACTCTTTTGTGGCAAAGAGATTCACTAAGCAGCTTGGTAATTTACGTGAGTGGTTAGAAACTCTGTACCGTGTCCAAGCAGCCGGAGATCAAATTATAGTCCACACCAGCAGTACCAGGATTGTGAGTTAGAGTTCGGAGGACAAATGTTCTCTGCCACACTGATCTGTATCCAAATGTACGACTTCGATGTTATATTGGGAATAGACTGGTTGGCCAAAAATCACACCAACATTGACTGTCCATTGAAGCAAATGACAGTTAAGAATGCATATATGAAGTGAGTAATCTTCCAAGGGGATGTGGAACGAAAGAAAGTTCCCAAGAAGGTGTATATGTCGGTTGCTCAAGCTTGCAGAGCCTTAAGGAAAGGTACAGAGGGATTCTTAGTGTATGCGATGGATGTTACTCAGGAGGTACCATCTATTGATTAGATTCCAATAGTCAACGAGTTTATGGATGTGTTTTCGGAAGAATTGCCAGGAGTGCCACCTCCGAGAGAAGTCGAGTTTGAGATAAATCTGATCCCAGAAGCCGAACCCATTTCTAAAGTCCCTTACAAAATGGCTCCGACAGAATTGAGGGAGCTGAAAGAACTACTTCAAGAGTTATTGGACAAGAAGTTTATCCACCCCAGTGTGTCCCCTTGGGGAGCACCCGTTTTATTTGTAAAGAAGAAGGATGGTAGCATGAGGCACTGTATCGACTATCAAGAGCTGAATAAAATCACCATCAAGAATAAATACCCCCCTCCACGAATTGAAGATTTGTTTGACTAGCTCAAGGTAAGTTTTCTTAAGATTGACCTTTCGTTAACAATTTTGTGGTTCTATTGGAAGGATTTCCTACATTTGTCAGGGTGCCAAGATTTTATCCATAATTGACCTCAGATCAGGATACCATCAATTACGAGTGAAGGCTGAAGACATCGCAAAGACAGCTTTCCGCACGAGATATGACCACTATGAGCTCTTAGTGATGCAATTTGGGTTGACAAATGCCCCTACAGCCTTTATGGACCTTATGAATACCGTCTTCCGGGAAGAGCTGGATATGTTTGTGGTTGTATTCATAGACGATATTCTAGTGTATTCTCCTGACGAGCAAACTCAAGCTGAGCATCTAGGAATCATTCTAGGCACTTTGAGACAGAAATAACTTTACGCTAAGTTTAGCAAGTGTGAGTTCTGACTAAGGAGTGTGGCTTTTCTAGGTCACGTGATATCAGATGAAGGAATTGATGTGGATCCGAAAAAGGTGGAAGCTATCACGGAGTGGCCTAGACCCACTAATGTCACCGAAGTGCAAAGTTTATTGGATCTAGCGGGTTACTTCAGGAAGTTCGTCGAAGGATTTTCAACAATAGCAGTGCCCCTCAGTCGCCTTACTCAAAAGAAGTCCAAGTTTGAGTGGACGGCGGAATGCGAGAAAAGCTTTACGGAGCTTAAGAGGAGGTTAACAGCTCCAGTATTGGCTCAACCCTTCGGAAATGATGGGTTTGTGATCTATAGCGATGCGTCAAAGAATGGTTTAGGTACGTAAATTGTAGTATAAGGTTATGATTTTACGTACCAAATAAGTTAGTCCAATACCATGCTTAAAGGTTGTGTTTTGATGCAACTCGAATGAGTTATCACGTATGCCTCGAGACAGCTAAAGCCTTACGAGCAGAATTATCTGACGCACGATCTTGAACTAGCTGCAGTTGTGTTCGCCTTGAATATCTGGTGGAATTATTTATATGGGAAAAGTGTTTGGTATTCACTAACCACAAGAGCCTAAAGTACCTGTTCTCACAAAAGGAGTTAAACATGAGGCAGCGGAGATGGTTGGAACTACTAAAGGACTACGATTTTGTTGAGAAAAAGGGGTTTGAGTGATTACAAAATGCATAATTTAAATAACGTGTACTAAAGAAATGCATGACACGTTTTATGACTTGACAAGTTTTTGCATGAAACCTACCTTATATAGTTTATATATATTGTTGCCGTACTAACAAGCCATGAAGATTTAAAGCTTACATCAAATGGCAAATGTTTGTTGTGTTTGAACTATTTTCAGGTGCCACCATTAATGAACTAAATTAGTTTATTAAGTGAAGTACTTAGTTAAATGAACTAAGTAGTTCATTAAATGAAGATATATTTGGAAAAGGCACAAAGGCAACAAATTGAAGAATGGAAAGTCCTCTCCCACCTTTATCATATGTTTTGATACATATATATATATATATATTCAGATTTTTTTTAAAGGCACTATACACATATATTCCAATGTACTACCGACACGTTATTTATCTTACGAACGTACGTTAACGTCACACCACTATACTTACCTCATATTTATGAGTATATTCAGGTCTTATATCATATGATATAAGTCATGGTGATGACAAAATTATTACGACACGTTACAAGGTTCTAAACAAAAAATTGTCGTATCGGGTGACAACCGAAACTTCGCCAACGTATCACTTACTTGCCATACATAGATGGCTAGCCCCTACACTTCAAAAATGTCCAAAAATTTCGTGGCTTACATGGTATATTCAGCCATAAAATCATTCAATGTTGGCACACACAAATCACCCCCAATTAAGGCCAAATTGTGGAGATTTCAAATTCAACATTTTAAGCAAATGGGGCGCCACTTACTTCAGCCTTTAGAGATGAATATTCAAGTTATTATATGTATATTATGTGTGACATAATATATATAACATGTGCAAAAAGTTTGAATTTAATCGAAGAAAAATCGCATAATCGACAAAAGACGAAAATTCGGTTTTCTACGAAGACGACACATGGAACGTTTTTGGCATGACATATAACATGTATCTAGACACATTTTACATATTCAGTACATTCTAAAGTGTTCTAGAAAAATCAATTTAGTACTTAGTGGAATATATCACATGTGTATAATTATTGTGCACTATTTTACAAAGTTTGCAAAAATAAATTCAGCACATGTTCAAGCCTAGTCACACGCCTAGCTCAGCCCCTATGGAGCATATGTGGAGCTTAGTTGGCATCTTGATTGGCCAAGAATGAAGTATACAAGGTTGGTGACATAAAGGAGGGAGTTACACAAGGTACTGTTTCAAACTATGTCACATATGTGACATATGCTGAAAATTTCAGCATGTGTACATTGAGTTGGCCGATTTCTTGTGATTAATGGTAATATATTTGCCTTTTCAATATCAATGGATTGATTTGATGATGTTATGGAAATAATTTGAAGATATTTGAAATATCACACATGCTGAAAATTTCAGCATGTGTTGAATGAATGTGGCCGAAAACTTGGTCTTAAATTTAACATATTTGATTCTTCATTTTCAAGAGATTAATGTAATACCAACATGGAAATAATTTGAATATGTCTTGAATAGTGCGCATGCTGAAAATTTCAGCATGTGGAGAAATGAGTTAGGTTTTTTTGGTAAATGAAGGATAATTTGTCTTGCAAATTAAGTGGGATTGATTATGTAACTTTTGGCAATATTTTTATGATTAATTTGGCACATGTTTTAAGTGATATTTTTAGATTTATACAGTCATCAAATGATGACAAATCTCATCCAATCAATGAGTACCAAATTAGCAAAGTCAAGATGATTATCCAATGCAGTGTTGCCAAGTAAGCAAGTTGATGTCACAATTATACAAGGTATTCTTCTAAGGACTTAAAAGATAATTTCCAAGGAGAAGAGAAGGCAAGAGGGGGATGGACACATTTGATAAAAAAGAGAGAAGAAGAGCAAATAAAATATAAGACAAGTCTTACAAATCCAAGAGTGAAAAAAATGTTTTATACTCTTCTTCTTCTACACTTCTTTCTTCTTCGCTCTAAAAGACTATTGTATTCATATTCATACATATTGTATAGGCTTCATATAAACCACCATACACGCCATATCATTGTGAAAGGTTGATCAAGGTGTGATCAAACCTTCATCCGTTTGGTAGTGGTGTTCGTGATCATTGTAATCGCTTGCAAGGTTTGTAAAGTGTTGGAGTTTGTGTGTAAATCCATCAACCCTGTGTGTGAAGGTGTTATTTTGTTTAGTAATAACCGAAGAAGGTGTCCTCGAAGACTGGAGCAGGTTGATTTAACCGAACTAGTATAAAATTCCTTGTGTTCTCTACTTTTCAGCACTTTACTTTAATTTTCCTGCACCGTGCATCATTTTCATAACGATCTTAAAAATATCAAACTAATTTCAAAAATCATGAAACTTTCCAGAAACATAGACACATATTTAAAGTTTCATTTGGCGCAAGTTTCAACTCATTTGGACAAGTATAAGTCATTCAAACGTCAATAGTTCTTAGACTAGTGCAGTCTGATTTTCAGACTTACTGAGGTTGAGAATTTGAACGTATTTGACTTACTTCCCAAATGCATTTTTCAAAACTGTTTCAACCCAATTAAATAAACACAGTAAGGGGTTAGTCATTAAATTTTCAGACCTTTTGGAGCCACGTCTAATAGGAATAAATTTTTTAAATCAGACTACCGTTTCTGGCAGATTTACGCAATCTGAACACCAACGATCTTTAAAAGAGTTAAAGGTTTAATTTTGATCTGAAATTTTTAGCAGATTCTCAGAACATCAGAGACTAAGATCTCTCTAAATTTCAGAATTATTGAAGACCTATAACCTAGTTTTTCAAACGTCGCAAAACAAGTCCTGAAAACAGAAACAGTTTTCAGAAGTTGGGTTTTTGGATTAAAATATTTTTAAAAACCAAATTTTCCGCACTCACTATTCAACCCCTCCCCCTTCTAGTGATGCCTTGCAGGTCCTACAGATTCGACCATCCATTACCACCCATGAAAGGCTAATAAAGTGGCTGACGTGTTAAGCAGGAAATCCAGTCATGCACGACAATCACCACTAGAAAGAGAAATTGAAGAATTTGGTCTAGATCTAATTGAATCCACCGTGAAGTTTTGATGGCATTGACCATTACACCAAGTCTGATTGATTGGGTAAAAGAAGCTCAGAAGAATGATAAGGCCCTAAGTGAGATTGCAGAAAGGATGAAATATGATCAAGTTGAAGGATATCAAGTCAATGAGGACGGGAGCCTATGGTTCAGAGGAAGACTGTGTGTGCTTGATGTAGATGAACTTAGAAAAGAAATTTTGCATGAAACTCACAGCTCAAGATTATCGATACATTCCGGTAGCACCAAGATGTACAGAAATCTCATACAATATTATTGGTGGTCCGGAATGAAAAGACATATTGTAGAGTTTATGGAGAGATGTTTAGTTTGCCAACAAGTCAAGGCAGAACACCAACGGCTTGGCGGATTACTGATGTCGTTGGAGATTCCAGAAGGGAAATGGGAAAATGTCATGATGGATTTTATAGCGGGTTTACCAAAGACGAGAAACGGATGTGACATGATTTAGGTCATTGTGGATCAATTAAACAAGTCTGCATATTTTCCACCCATCTGAAGTGAATCGTCTCTCGACAAGTTGGTAAATCTATATATGGATAATATTGTCAGCTCGCATGGTGTCCCAGTGATTATAGTGTCTGACCGAGATCCACGGTTTACTTCCAAGTTCTGGATAGCAGTTCAGAAAACCATGGACACAGAATTAAGGTTGAGTACAGCGTATCATCCTCATACCGATGGGCAGTCTGAGCGAACTATTCAGATCCTAGAAGATATGCTAAGGGCTTGTGTTTTAGATTTCAAAGAGAGTTGGGATGGAATGGTGAAGTTAATAGAATTCTCTTATAATAACAGTCACCATAGTGCAATTGATATGGCTCCTTTCGAAACATTGTATGGACGGAAGTGCAGGTCACCCATTTACTGGGACGAAGTTAATGTGAGGACCATCACCAGACGTGAGTTACCTGAGAAGATGTTAGAAAAGGTGAAAATCATACGGGAAAGACTCAAGACGACTCAGGACCATAACAAAAGTTGAGCGGATTCCAAGCGACAGCCTTTGGCGTTTAGTGTAAGTGAGAAGGTTTATTTAAGAGTATCACCTACGAAGGGTATTATGAGGCTTGGAATCAAAAGCAAGTTAAGTCCCGTTTTATTGCCCCCTATGAAATACTGAAGAAAGTAGAAACTTTGGCATATAGGTTGGCATTACCGCCGATATTTGCCCAATTTCATACCGTCTTTCACATATCACAGCTAAGGACGTACGTGATGGATCCGAGCCATGTACTTGAAGCAAAACCTTTGTAACTTAATAGTGATGTTACCTATGAAGAGGTGCTGGTGAGAATAGTGGACCGGAAGGAACAAGTGTTGAGGAAATGGGTGATTCCTCATGTGAAGGTCCAGTGGAGCAATCACACGGAGCGGGAAGCCACTTGGGAAGTTGAGGAGCAGATGCAGGAGAAGTATCATCAACTCTTCAATTAAGGTATGCAAGTTTCGAGGACGAAACTTTTTATAAGAGGGGTGGAGTGTCATACCTTGTAACTTTCAAGTCCGACATTTAATAATTAGAAAAAAACTTAAAATACAACTTTATTAATTGTATAGGTTTATGAGGCTTAGTTAAATAAAATATAGGTGGAAAAATAGTCAAAAAATTGACATTAAGAAAATTAAGCTAAATTACCAAAGTAGCCCTCCCTCAATTAAGTGTTGAGGGAGTTACACTAAGTAGTATAACTCCCAGGAGTGGACGGCGGTTGAGAGGAGAAAGAACAAGGGGAAAAACAGCTGGAGAAGAAAGGGAGAGAGAAAGAAATAAGAAGAAAGGAAGAAGAAGAAGAAGAAGAAGAAGAAGATGTCAACCTAGATCCAATCCGTTCCAAAATTCTTTAATACACTCGTAAGACTATCTAGAAACAAAGACAAGTAATCTTTCTATATGCTTTACGCAAATTTTGGATTCAACAGCCCTACGTTCTTATAAATAGAAAATTTGGATCACACATTGGTAATCTTGATTTGTTTATGATTAAATGCTCTACTATAAGTATTTGTTATTGTTGGTTGATTATAGTCATGTTCTTTGGGCCAAATTCTGAGAATGTCTATGTTGTGCTTAATTGTTGATAAAAATGCCCTTAAAGTGTTATCTTTGGTGCAAATATTGCTTTGTGATAGTTTATCATGTTTTCAAAAGGTTGTCTTAGATGGTTTGAGAAGAATTTGGGCAGGTTTGAAGAGTTAGATGTTTTGTGCTGGAAGTTCGGTATGAGGTAGGAGATTGATGATACATCCAGAAATATGAATATTAGGCTTAAGGTTGGTGCAAACTGACAGATGTAAGGAATCAAACTATGTTTTTGTGTGTTGTGCATGATGGATTCAGATGGTAAGATTGAATTTGAGGAGTTAAGATGGAAGGGGTGAAGGGAGAAGATGAAGAGAGGAAGTTACTGTAGAATTGCAGGTTTTGGGAACCGTCAGAACACTTCGAACACCTACTTTAGGTGATCAATGTCACATTAGGCGCCTAAAGTCGGCGTTCGATGTGTCCTAGTGCATTCTAGGACACTTTGAACACCTCATAAAGTGCTTCATGTCACATAAGGCGTCTTATGTAGGCGTTCGATGTATCACAGCGCCTTCAAGAACACTTCGAACACCCCATAAGGTGCTTAATGTCACATAAGGCGCCTTATGTAAGCGTTTGATGTGTCACAGCACATTCCAGAACACTTCAACCGCCTAGTATAAGCGCTTCATGTCACTATAGGCGCCTTCTGAAGGCGTTCTAAGTGTACTGGAAGTCCCTTTGACATATTAAGCGCTCCATATATGTGAGGAGCTTTCATTCTCTTCCTTTGCTCATAAATACAAGGGTATTTGAAGTGTACTTGAGTTGCAAATGTTAAGTGTGAATGAGTAAGGTATTAAGAATGAATCCGAAGTGAATTTATAACACAAAAGGACCTGAAAAGGATACGAGCGTGGTGAGGTTGAGGTTCAGGACCTTGTATTTGATATATAAAGGACCTTGTATTTGATATGCAAAGTGTGTGTATGTTTACACGTTTGATATGATGTAACATGATCATTCTGCATCATGACATGAGCACATTGCATTTCGGCAATGAGATTTGTTTTGCAAAGGAACGCGTGTTTGTAAAAGAAGATTTAAAGTTTTTGAAGGACAAGCTATGGCTGCTGGTTGATCGCAGGGTATAAAAGTCACGCTTGTAGTAGCAAGGTATAAAAGCGTGACCTGTGAATCAACAGCAGGATAAAAAGTTATGTTATGGGGTCATGGATCTATCAGCACGGGGTATAAAGTTTATGTTATGGGGCCGTAGCCTTTCAGCATGGGGTATAAAGTTCTGTTTGCTATAGATTGATCACCCACGAGGTATAAAGTTCTGCTACGCGAAGAATATGATAAGAAGAATTGTGAAGAGTTTTGTGAAATGACACGCATGACATGTTTACGAAATAAGGCAAATTTATTGGTTTTGTTTAAGTCAGTGCGTGGTTTTAAAAGAGTACATGCATCATATGACACGAAGACATGCAAGATATGACATTCGCATATGATCTATTTTTGTAGTATGTTTTGCTAGATACATGTTTGTCCAGTATTCGCGTATCATTCATGTGACTTATTTGGCTTTGGGTAATTGTTATAAAGATGTTATTTGCTGACTCGAGCACCTTATTTTGGGCATTGATTTATATACTGGTGACTCGTCATGTGTGGTCCTGTAAGGTGTATTGACGGGTTACTTGCTAGCGATGCTTTCGCTAAGAATTGATACTCCATCTTCTTTCAGGTGAGCCAGGATATGAAATGATCTTTGTAGAGGACGACAGCGAGTGGGCTCATTGGGATGAAGGTCACTGAAGTGGAAAGATTTATGTCCATTCTCTTTTAGTTGCAAGATTTACAGTTTAATATTATGTACTCGAGGATATATTAGTCCTTTCCCCGAACACGTTTTAATTCCGCTGTATTTCATTTGGGTATATTTTTGTTATTGAAGGTTTAAATTTTATGACGTTTCTACTGATTTATCTTATGTCATGGAGGAAATGTTCTTGATCCGCTTTGACGCTTTCTAGTTCTCGTAGCAGACTACAGCAGGTGCACTGATACCGATATCTAGTATCGGGCCAGGGCGCTACACATAACATATCATGAATAGAGAGAAGCATATCGTGTGCGATAATAATATTGTTGCGTGTGACACGGTAGTGCAGGAGCATGCATCATGAAGTTGTGCATTGCATATGGATGTACGAGTGTGTGTTTATCTTACGTTTCAGTTATTGCTGCACTTTATGTGTTTATAAATTTATTGGTGTTTTTCTATATGCGTTTATTTATTTGTTGATGTTTTTCTTTTTGTGTTTGTGCATTTGGGGTATGTATGATTCTTTTTTGGGAAAAGACAGGTAACATACGGGTGATTTTCCAATCACTCACTCCTACTACTAATCCCTCCACAGGTGAGCATGAGTTCGATTATATTTTTATAGAGGACAAGCCAGACTGCGCGAGATGGGGCGAGTGAGCTTTTGCCAGATCTTTTGGGATATTTGATAAATTTCATTTTTATTTCATTTTATTAGACTTTTAGAATTTCATTGGACGTTTTGGGTTTCATTAACCATAAGCTCTGATTTATTTTACATGGGGATTATTTATAAAGTAAATTTGACTTTTAATCATCATTTCTACGAAAAAAATTTCTAATTTCTGACATGTAAGAAGTTTAAACGACGCCTTGTAGTTCTCGTAGTAGACTACGGTGGGTGTACCGTTCTCTATGCTAAGGTTTGAGAGTGGGGCACTGCACTTCCGGTTGACCCTCTTCAGGATGTGGTTGTTCACCTTTAGCCAATTCATTCTAGCCTCGTAACTTTACAAGATCCAAGCCACATCCTGATATTGTTTACTGACTTTGTGTTGTTCGCTTTTGACGTGTGCTAAACCTCCTGGCCTGTCAGCCTAGCTTTCTTCCCTTTCCACTGTCTAGTGGAAGAGGGCAAAATTGAACTCTCTGTTCATAGTCGTTTACTGAAATAAAACCAACTTTTAGAGTTGTTGCACATGAAGAAACTTTTGAAAGACTCGAACCGACCTGGATGACATGACAAAAAGAAAGTAACAGACCAGGGTTCTCAGCCCATTGGGCATAATTTGACGAAACCAGAGTGGGCAGAATCCAATATTATTTTCAGAGGAAAACAAAGAGAAAGGCAAAAGCCTATTTTGAAGAACTCCTCGTAGATAGCTACATAACCCTAAGGAGGGTCATAAGCCGTCTTGCTAGGAGAAGGGAGAATGGGATCAAACTTGTCACTTTCGATCTGGTATACTTCACAAAGTCTCTCCAGATCGGTTTGTGACAAGGTACATATAGAATTTTGTACCCGGCTGAATGGCTTACACCTACTTATGGCATCAAAAACAAGGAATTCGTGATCTATAGTATGGAGGATGCAATTCCTAATAGTTCGTATCCCGAAAAAAAGCTCCAGGGGCATTGCCCATGACTCCATCATCAGAGCAGGGCCACTAGATCCAGTGACATTGCTGGGCCCAACCACTGCAGCTGCCGCCTTTCTCTGCGTTCTGGTTGAATGAAGCCTGGAGATGGTGTCTATTCTGATGAAGGAGACATGGACCTATTACCTAAGTAGCCCCTTTAGAACGATTCTGAGAATCCGAAGAAAAAGAGAAGACATGGCGGGAAACGAAAGAGAGATAGGAGTAGTGAGACTTACTTGACTGAAATAAGGAGGGAAAGTAGAAGATCGAAGATGGAGTAGGAGTTGGCCGATTGAAATCGATGGCAGAAATGGCCAGGTACAGAGGCGAAGAAGATAAATGGGTGCGAAGACTCGAGACAATAAAGGGGGAAGGAATTTTCAAATTTTTCAGAAATAAAATGAAGATGAAGAGAGACAAGAAAAAAGGGTATATTCCTGATGTTATAGGAATTAAATTTGTTTCTTTGGGGATTCCTGCCTTGAGGAATTCAAGAGACATTTTAGCGGCTTTAAACTCCTAAAACTGTGTAAAGTGAATCTCATCATTGCTCCAACTACGTACCCAATCAGCAACTGCATCGTTAGCATTATGCAGCATTAGAGCAGCCGTAGGGTTTTGTCTGTTATCGGGAGATCAGTCTTTCTTCTCTGCTCAGCAAGGCTAGTTTGGAGACATATGTTGAGGACAAAACTATCACCATAAATATTGACAAGTGTTAACAAGCTGGTCCGTCGCAGTTAACGTTATTTGGCCTTACAAAGACGCAAGTCATGATAGGTTCACATCACCTATGTGGATCTAAAGAGCATAGACAAGTCAAGGGCACATGGGATGCAAGACGCCCTCTTACGCCGACAAAGATCTTAGGTCAGCTCAATAAAGCTCGACCAGAGACATTAAGGGTTGTAGACCTCAGCCACAAGCGTCACTTCAGCTCAGTCTAAGCTTCCACCTCGGCACTAGCGCATACCTGAGTCATGCCCTGCAGGTCGGCCATGGATCGAGTGCCTTGGCCTAGTCTTGCTAGC
The DNA here is from genome assembly GCA_036186865.1 of Eustoma russellianum. Lineage (NCBI taxonomy): Eukaryota > Viridiplantae > Streptophyta > Magnoliopsida > Gentianales > Gentianaceae > Eustoma > Eustoma russellianum. The sequence continues at coordinate 22,487,212 of AP025068.1, forward strand.
TCGGTAAACAAGCATATGGTCGCAAGCAGCTTAACCGTGCAACTCGACATATGACGCCAGATGGCAGTCATGCATAAGTAGGACAGACGCTTGGCACTCTCCATAGCTCCTCAACATGCATTGGTTGCTCAAATCATACAAAAGACACAAATGACGTCCAACAGAGACAATGTTCAATCCAGTAAGCAAAAATCAAGCCACAACACAAAAATAAAACAACTTTCTCTAATCTTCCAGCATACAAACATGGTAAACCAATAATTGACTTGATCATTGTAGGATTTTTTAAAGCAATAGCTCCCGGACCTCTAACATTGTTCAACTTTTGCAGATTTCTGAGAAGTTTAGTTGTGAACAACATACTACGTCTGTGCAAAATTTTAACGACGTTTTCTATTTTTTGAATCATCTCTGTTGCAGATGAATATCCGACTTTGTCATCGTTTAGAATACAATACCACAGCACCACCGTGTCTCTCATATGGATTCTAGATATGTACAGATCTATGCATGTCTTGGAATCTATGCATACCTTTTTCGTTTCCAATTTTTTTCATCTCCTCTTTTTTTTTTTTCTCGGGCTTGTTCTTTCCTAGATTTGTTTATGAAGTTCTTGCACTGTGCTATTTTATATCTATATTCGAGTTTCTTCTGAACCCATTCAAACCTTTGGCGAGCCGAATTAGACCTAGCTTTGAGGCCTTGTGCCCGAATTCAAATTCGAGCATTGCAAAAATATTCCGGTCCAAACTCGATTCGTTGATGTTCGCTAGGATTCGGCTTGTATAAACCCTATCTCCAATAACCTAGCAACATTAAACAAGTATCCTTCGGCATCTTCTTCGCCGAATTTGAGGCACAAAGCGAAGGAAATTTCTGCATTTTTATTAAAAGAGACGTCCACCGATGATAAAGAAGATACCATGGAGTATTCTCCCAACAGTTATAAACTTTGAATAGATCAAGTCTTCTCCTTTGACACATTCCAGCCGATTTTAGCCGCTACGTCGGAGACAAAATTGTGCAATTTGTTAGCGTAGTAAACTTCCAAAAGATAGGATAAGGGAGAAGGAAATTTCTTCAACAAACTTGAGGTTGTTGAGTTTTAAACGAGTCTTCTAATTCTTCCATGTTCCAGCCGATTTTTGTGTCTAAGGGCCAAAATTTATTCCGCATTTTTAGTGTATATTAAAGTCGAACGGATAATAAAGTGTGTAACAACCTTCTCCAACAAGCTAAACATGATAAGACCCTTAACAACTTCATAACAACTTGAGAAGTTTTCTTTTACTTTGTATAGCTCCACTCCAGACGATTTTTGCGTCTCATGTGACACAAAAATTTTGCAAATTTTTAAGGGATAATTACCTTTACCTCTCCTGTGGTTTGGCTAATTCGCCAAAAATTTCCCTGTGTTTTGAAAATAGACTTTTACCTCCCCTCTAGTTTGGGTTAAAGTGATTTCCGGCCAACTCCGTTCAAACCATAGGGGTCTGTGTTGGCCGGAAACCACTTTAGCCCAAACTAAAGGGGAGGTAAAAGTCTATTTAGCCAAACCACAGGAAAATTTTTGGCGAATTAGCTAAACCACAGGGTAGGTAAGGGTAATTATCTTGAATTATTAACTTTTAAAACTACTGCGGGATAATTACCTTTACCTCTCCTGTGGTTTGGCTAATTCGCCAAAAATTTCCCTGTGTTTTGAAAATAGACCTTTACCCCCCTCTAGTTTGGGTTAAAGTGGTTTCCGGCCAACACAGTTTGCCGGAAACTACTTTAGCCCAGACTAAAGGGGAGGTAAAAGTCTATTTAGCCAAACCACAGGAAATTTTTTGGCGAATTAGCCAAACCACAGGGGAGGTAAAGGTAATTATCTCGAATTATTAACTTTTAAAACTACTGCCCACTAGCTCCTCCACTTTAGAGGGTACTTTTCATCGACTTTTGTTTTGTTCTCAACCTAGCTACACTCCATTGGTTAAACCTGCGCTTATGACATTGAGGTCACGGATTCGAGCAGTGGAAATAGTCTCTTGCATAAAGTATAGAGTAAGACTGCATACATCTGATCGCGAAGCGATCCGGCCCTTCTCCAGACCCTATGCAAAAGCAGAAGACTGGTGTAGCGAGAACGATATTTTATAGACCAATTATCAACCGCTTTTTAGGAGAATGCCCAGTCAATGTCGCATTATCCTTGTTCACTTTCATGTCTGATAAACTATTGACAGCGCATCTATTATTCTGTTCACTTTAACTTTTTTGTTATATATGTAATCTCTACATATTAAATTATTAACATGTATTTCTGAAATTCATGGAGTATGTAGTAAGATTTGTGCTAAACTCAACACGAAGCAATCAAACAAAGCTAATGTGATGGCCATGTGAAAAGAATAGCAACACTGTTGTATATGTATTATCGTGCATCTTCCTGTCCTAAATATTTGCTTCCTTCCAATGGGTGCATGCCACCACATCATGAGTTGGCAACCCATTTATGAGCTTTTTGCATGGGTTGTGGACCTATGGATTTTTGTTACATAATGTTTTACAATGTGCGTTCTGAATTTGACTACATTCTTAGCTTTTTTCATCTAGGAGTCATCAAATCGTGGTAGTAAAATTTGTCGTGGTACACATTGATATTGATAGAAAGAAAATAAGAGTCGTAACATTTGTATATTGGTATTATAATGCATGCATTATTATTTTTATTTCATTTTATAAAATAATATTATACGATATATTGAAAAATCAAATGTGGCAATATTTTTAAGGGATAATTACCTTTACCTCCCCTGTGGTTTGGCTAAATAGACCTTTATCTCCCCTCTAGTTTGGGTTAAAGTGGTTTCCGGCCAACGCAACCCCCTATGGTTTGGACGGAGTTCGCCGGAAACCACTTTAACCCAAACTAGAGGGGGGTAAAGGTCTATTTTCAAAACAAAGGGAAATTTTTGGCGAATTAGCCAAACCACAGGGGAGGTAAAAGTAATTTCCCCAACTACTGCACACTAGCTCCTCCACTTTAGAGGGTACTTTTCATTGAATTTTGTTTTGTTCTCAACCTAGCTACCCTCCATTGGTTAAACCTACGCTTGTGACATTGAGGTCACGGATTCGAGCCGCGGAAATAGCCTCTTGCATAAAGTATAGAGTAAAATTGCATACATCAGATCGCGAAGCGATCCGGCCCTTCTCCAGACCCTGTGCAAACGCGGAAGACTGGTGCAGCGAGAACGACGTTTTATAGACCAATTATCAGCTGCTTTTTAGGAGAATGCCCAGTCAATGTCCCATTATCCTTGTTCACTTTCATGTCTGATAAACTATTAACAGCGTATCTATTATTTTGTTCACTTTAATTTTTTTTGTTATATATGTAATCTTTACATGTTAAATTATTAACATGTATTTCTGAAATTCATGGAGTATGTAGTAAGATTTGTGCTCAACTCAACACGAAGTAATCAAACAAAGCTAATGTGATGGTCACGTGAAAAGAATAGCAACGCTGTTGTATATGTATCATCGTACATCTTCCTGTCCAGAATATTTGCTTCCTTCCAATGGGTGCATGCCACCACATCATGAGTTGGCAACCCATTTATGAGCTTTTTGCATGGGTTGTGGACCTATGGATTTTTGTTACATAATGTTTTACAATGTGCGTTCTGAATTTGACTACACTCTTAGCTTTTTTTTCATTTAGGAGTCATTAAATCGTGGTAGTAAAATTTGTCGTGGTACACATTGATATTGATGGAAAGAAAATAAGAGTCGTAACATTTGTATATTGGTATTATAATGCATGTATTATTATTTTTATTTTATTTTAAAAAATAATATAATACGATATATTGAAAAATCAACTGTGGCAATATTTTTAAGGGATAATTACATTTACCTCCCCTGTGGTTTGGCTAAATAGACTTTTACCTCCCCTCTAGTTTGGGTTAAAGTGGTTTCCGGCCAACACAACCCCCAATGGTTTGGACAGAGTTCGCCGGAAACCACTTTAACCCAAACTAGATGGGAGGTAAAGGTCTATTTTCAAAACACAGGGAAATTTTTGGCGAATTAGCCAAACCACAGGGGAGGTAAAGGTAATTTTCCCAATTTTTAATAAAATGAAGTCGCAAAATAGATAATAAAAAAAGATGGCAACCGAATATGCTTGATAACCACTTAGTAACAACTTCTTGTTAGATCCACTCTAAACTTGCAATGACCATGCTCATTTGTGGCTTTAATACACAAACTCAAATATCTTCAATATATAATAATGGCTGCGGGAGGATTGCCAAAGTCTGTCATTAGAATGATTAACAGGAAAATGGCTACTTTTTATTGGGGGGATCGACACCACTGGGTTGCCTGGTCTAAAATTACTTTGCCAGTTGAAGAAGGTGGCTTGGGGCTAAGGGATCTCAATGCGTTACAACAGGCATATCATTGCAAAATATGGTGGTCGTATCATAAACAAAACACTTTATGGAGTCGTTATATGCATGCCAAATATGGACGGAGAGGAGATTTTCAACCACGACTACCAGATTCACCAGTTTGGAAGCTTATTTGTCGGATTAATAATGTATGTCTTTCGCACGCAGCAGGCGCGAATACGCACCTCACATGGCAACCATCGCCCTCGGGAGAATTCACTCTAAAATCTGCTTACGAAGTTTGTCGATCATCTAGACCAACATTGCTCTCCGCTAAAACATTTGGTTTAAGCATCATTCACCATCCATCAAGTTATTGTTGTGGCATTTGTTTCATGCTGCTATGCCATTTGAAGATTATATTGGCAGTTATGCTGCAGCCCGTCCTACGCAATGCCCCTTTTGCAAGCAGCACTCAGCAACGGTTGATCATGTTTTCTTGTATTGTTCGCCAATTCGGCTATTCTGGACGTTTTTTGCCGCAGAGTTGCAGGGTGTTTTCCTCACTTCTCTACCTCTACGCATACATTTATTGTCTTGGTGGTACAGATCCTCTTCTGCTTCGATATATGGGGTTCTTAAAATTGTTGTCCCTGGAATCTTGGTACATAACATATGACATTGCTATGCTAGTTTAGTCTATGGGGACAAGACATCCTTTTCTATATCTGCGCTACGGGCAACAATCCATTTTAATATAGACATGTGGGTTCATACACTCCACGGTTCCAAGCTAGCCGCAGGGTCTCCCCCTCCGATATCATGGATTCCAAAGGTTCGATCTCCACGTCTCCAAGTGATCAAATGGCTCACTCCTCCATCAAGACGGTTTAAACTTAATGTTGATGCAACTGTTGGACGCCACTATGCTGCAGGCGGAGTCATCCTGCGTGACTCTAATGGTGCTTGTGTGCGTGCCATCACATTCTGTCTGCCTCCGTGTACGCCACTGCTGGCTGAAATTCAGGCAGCATTATTTGGATTGCTATATTTTCTTCCTTTCTATTGGACACTTATCATAGAGACAGACTGTGCTCAAATGCTGCAGCGGTTACGTCAGCGCCAGCCAATCTTTGGCAACTTTCATCTCAAACACTACACATTTTGGTTATTCAAAACAACTTGGACATCAATCATATATATCGAGAGGCCAATATGCCAGCACATTACTTTGCTCATCATGCAATGACATCGCCGCTTACTTCCTACTTTTCCTCCTCCAATCTGCCTCCTATGGTTCGGGCTGCAGTCACTTTGGACCTCACGTCGGCATCTTTGCGTAGGCGGTAATCATTAGGTCTTCCGAATGGATTGGCGCAATTTCTTATCCTCTGCCTGTGCTCATGTGAGTGCAGGCAGACATGGTACGTTGCTGGTACTTTTTCATCTACACATCATTGGACTTCTCAATACTTATATACACATTATTTTCCCTTCCACATGGATTACACTTTGCGAGGGTTTGAGGACTATCACAGTCTATGGCGTGTGCAACCCTACCAATGTCTCCCATATGGATTGGCGTCTATATGCTGTTGCTGCCTGTACTCTTGTCAGTGCAGGCAGCTTTGCTCTCCTGAGTTTCCGTATGGATTGGCTCATCTTTCGCTCCCCTGCCTGTGCCTCGGAGGGTACAGGCAGACCGGGTATGTATTACATTCATTGGGTTGGTTTCTTTTCTTTCTGTGGCAAATATGTGTTTCACGCATGCTGTTGTTTGCATGCTGCATGGACGTGTTAGGTGCAGCAATTGTCCCGTGGCGTAGGCCGGTGGGCGTAGGCCGTGTGGGCCAAGTCACAGTCGAATGCCGTGGGCGCTTGTGTGCTGAATGCACTATAAGGCTAGGGTATGCGCATCTCCTGTCACCAATTGGTTTTGGGAGAGTTGGTAGCGCCTGAGGTCCTACAGGACGGACACGATGGATGCTTGTTTCTATGAGGATGCTGTATGTACTGCCAACGGCAATTGGAAGCTTCTATGG